>CAKLNU010000605.1:4800000-6000000 GCA_922788865.1 Poeciliopsis turneri
ATTGTTATTTTATTCTATGAACCACTGACAACATGTCTCCAAATTACAAGCAAAAATGTATTATTTATTTGCAGAAAATGAGAAATGGTCAAAATAACAAAAAAGAAGCAATGCTTTCAAACCTCAAATAATGCAAAAAAAAAAAACAAAACAAAAAAAAAACAAGTTCATATTCATTTAGAAACATGTTTTTTTTAAACTAATGAAGAGTCATCAATATTTGGTGGAATATCCATGAGGTTTTCAATGGGGTTCAGTGAAGTGGTCTCTTGGTTCTTCCCAGAGCTACAAAACATTAAGTTGAGGTTGTTGTCTTCCAAAAGCTACAATGCTATCTCAAGGCCTAATCAATCTCTCCGCCTTTAAACAGTCTGACTTCTCTCAGATTATATGACACAGAATAATGTGCAAATTTCAACTCTAATGGCTTCCCTTTTGAATTTCACGAGCTTCTGCGCTGTTCAGAGCAAAACAAGTGGTTGTTTTCCCTCGATGGTAATTACGCTGCTCGGATGAATGATTGGTCACAGCCATTTGACGACGAGTCCATCATAAACTGATTGAGGAATGCGTTTCCTTTGAGATCTCATTATTAATTACTGTCTACGGGTGAAACTTGAGCAGGTTCACATTTCATGGGCTTCTCTGACCTCTCAGGCTGATTGGCAGTGGTCTGACTGTGGCGGCTGCGGTGCGTTAAGTGTGGCGGACCCGTTTGATGCCAGTTGATGTGCGAGCAGTCTGGACGTGTCAAGGGCTCTGCCAGAGCTCTTCACACTGAGTGGCCATTATTTGAAGCAGACTCTCACTCACTGTTTGAGCTCATGTACGCAGAGCCTATTTTTGGTTTCACTGGAGCTGCTAAATGTTTCTGTTTTACGTTTAATTTTGAAACAATGGAATGACGAAGCACAGTAATAAAGGTTATGTAGAAGACAAGTTGACTCACAGTTCACATACTCTAAAAATGTAGCACTGAATGTATATAGGCCACTGAAGTAATTAATCTGCTCAGTACCAAAGCTCTCATCAAAAAAAAAAAAAAAGTGATTCTCTGTAATTTGGCTCAGTTAATTAGGGGTTTGAATAAAAAGGGATCTGGTTTGCGCTCCGTATACAAAAAAATTACAAATTATGCCTCAGAGCTGTGACTATATAATCTACACGAGCGTAGATTATATATAAAGGGTTTACTTTAAACTTTTAGTGCAATTTGAAGATTAGTGAAATTGTTTCCCATTTTATGTCTTAAGTACTCCCCAATTAAACAGATATGATGCAGAGATGATTATTTTAGCCTTCTTAAGCAACCAAACCTTCAATCCTCTCTGCATAAGCAAAGGAAATATTCATAAATTTGGAACAAAAAGCCTCCTAAAAAGAAAAAACTCTTCATGATGTTGTTATTTTGTTCCAAAGAAAGAAAAGTATGCAGCCTGTACCTTCTCTGACATGCCTCTTTGTGTCAGTGATTGTTAGAGCTTAGACCTCACAGACAAAGAGTTCCCTTATTGTTACATTATGGCTCAGCCAGATAACCCCATCACACTCAGAGGCTAAATAATTTCAGTACAGCCACATAATGTGCTGCAATCTGGGTTGAAAGCAGATGTCCCCTTATATTTTCACAGGACTGCAGTGGGTGGGTACAGATGACAAACCTTACATCACACAGACTTTGTGATTGAGCGAATAGTAGAATAGACAAGATGCCAAGAATCTTGCCTTACTCTCACCCTGTAATGCACAGTGTTGTATAGTAAAAATACTTCACTACTTTACTTAAGTATATTTTGGAGTACTTCATACTTTCCTCGAGTAAGAAAATTTTTGATAACTTTCACTTTTACTTCACTACATTTCCGAACTTAACTGCATACTTTTACTCCGATACATTTTCAATGTGTGGTTTAGTTACTCGTTACTGTGACGGAGGAGCGTCACGAGTTACGACCTAATTAAAGAGTCGCGTTAACGCACGCAAACACACACAAACATACACAAACATACACAATCGCTAACTTACGTTTTGTTGCAGTTTAAACTGGCGCGGTTCATCGTGGGTCACACGCGGTGTTCCCGCTTCAGTTCACGTTAATCCTTATCTGTCATTTTCAAACATTTTCCCGGCTTTATTTTCAATTAGCTTTATTGTTTCCGGATCGTGACGCACCGAGAGAGAGTTGCGCAATGTAGTGACGTCATCAGAACGTACTGAGTGTTGGCTGTTTCATGGATTATTGTATTTTTTGGATTACAAGTTTATTTATTTTTTTCTCTTATTAATTATTTAAACCTTGTGGTTTAGGTAAAGCTCCTAATTTTCTTAACTAAATGATGCTGCAGGTTTATCTATTAGCAGGTTTCATTTTGCCTGCACTTGGTTGTGTTCATTATTTTAAGTGTATTTTACAAGTTTACCAAAATATAAAAAATGTCATTCAAACTGCATTTGCCTTGTTTTACTTTTTACTTGTACTTTTCATTACATTACTTGAGTTCATCCATTTTTACAGTACTTTCTATACTTAAGTACAAGACGTTTCAGATACTTTAATACTTTAACTCAAGTAACATTTCATCAGTGACTTTTACTTTTACCAAAGTCATATTTTGGAGCGGTACCTATACTTTTATTTGACTCCGAGATTTCAGTACTTTATACAACACTGGTAATGCACCTCAATGTTTTCCTACAAAAGACTTAAACCATGGCTTTTGAAAGAATAAATGCGGTGGTAACATTGTTTTAGCGTATGACTTTCACACCAGACGTAGCTTCTCCTCGCGCTATTAGTGTCTTTTCACTTTAACTTTTCTTTAGTTGCTTACGGAAAGTTTGGTCGGGGTGGTAATAAGAAAAACACTCAGAGAGTTTCAACTTTCCAGCAAGAGTTTGGATGTCAAGGGGCATTCTTGTTGCATTTTGCCCGTGAGCCAAGACAATCGAACTTTTGAGTTCAAAGAGAAATCACCATAAAATACAGTTATGTTAACATAATTGTATTCTATCATTATTGTATCATAATAACTTTTTTCAGAATAAACAGAAGTGCACCTGGGAAACCTGAATTGCAAAGCGCATTTTAATTTTGGCTACATAACAACAATACGTTTTCACCTCAACAAATTTATCCGTTTTTTCAATGCTTGTGTTTCTGCAGTGCCTGTATCCTCTTACATTACACAGCAGGGATATAATTGAGAAAACTTTGTGTTGGATCTACATTAAAGTATACTCAAAAGTCAAAAATCCAGATTTATAAAACCACATCTTACAGTGAAATAATTCCTATGATCAAGCCTGATAAATTTAAATTTCCTTCTTGAGTCTCCCATAGGCAATGAGGCAATGTCTTTTAGCTGTGTCTGTTCTTTTTTAGCACACGTTTTATAAATGAGGCCCCTGATATATGACAAATGCTTTCTGCTAATGTTGGTCAATTCTGTAATTGGACTTCTTTATTGTAGATTTTGGCCCATACTCAATTTCTGTAAATACTGACTTGGCTGTCTTACTTTCGCTTTCTGTCACTAGTGTGTACAACTTAATGACGGCGCCAGATGTTAGTTTTAAAGCATCACTGAGCTGCATCAGAGAGAGACGCAGCTATTATAGTAATTACCATATGTTTATCTGCTTATTTTCTAACTGGCATGTTTATTTTTTTCCATACCATGCCATACCAAACAGGACTGAAATAACTGGAAGTCGCCACACATATCAACAAACTTTTTTTTCTTTTTTTGGAAAAAAATAAATGTCCTTTTTGGTGGATGATCAAAGATAATAGTGAAGACATGTGAAAAGCTTATCAATAATTTGGTTAGTGTAATAACCAATGACAACTTTCTCCACTGATTGTTGAGAAGGTATAAATAGTTTAGGACATTGAATTTTTATTCAAATGTACAAAAAATTGGACAAGTTATTTCTTTACCGCTTGCACATCGTCTTGTTATTCACAGATTTAAAACTTGCACCGTTTTAAATCAGAAAACAACTTGGTCGATCTAATTCTGCCAGAGGTCTGAATAATTTGGGTCTTACCTGTCAAACTAAACACAATCCTTTCCAAATTTAGAATTGCTGTGCTGTATCATCACTTCTACACTCCATACAAATGGGGAAAAAAAGAAGCCAAAGAGGTCTGAACAAAATGAGTCCCATATGATCATTTTTCCATTTCTCTTTTGTTCCCTCTTGATGTAATTGACTGCTGTGTTTGTTTGCTTCAAGGCAGAACATCTCTCCCTAATCCAATCTGCTCTTTTTTGTGTGTGTTTTGGTCTCATCCACCATTGTGCTCTCCCACAGTACAACAACGTTTTTTCTATCCATCAACTGATGTGTGCCTGGACTAAATGTGGTGTAATAACAATAGCACAGTTGTTTGGCTGGACCTGCTGGATCTTTTAAAGAGAGTGCTGTCAGCGATGGATGTGTTGCTCCTCTCCCTGTGCAACAATGTCCATCCATCCATCCATTTTCCATCACCCTTCTCCCTAACGGGGTCGGGAGTTGCTGGTGCCTATCTCCAGCTGCGTTCCGGGCGAGAGGCGGGGTACACCCTGGACAGGTCGCCAGTCTGTCGCAGGGCAACACAGAGACAAACAGGACAAACAACCAGACACACACACACTCACACCTAGGGAGAATTTGGGAAGGCCAATTAACCTGACAGTCATGTTTTTGGACTGTGGGAGGAAGCCGGAGAACCCGGAGAGAACCCACGCATGCACAGGGAGAACATGCAAACTCCGTGCAGAAAGACCCCGGGCTGGGAATCGAACCCAGGACCTTCTTGCTGCAAGGTAACAGCGCTACCCACTGCGCCACTGTGCAGCCCGTGCAACAATGTATTGTACAGAAATATTATCAGTAAAAGGCCCTTTTACATTTTTGTGGGAAAAAAACAAAACAAAAAGAAAATGCAGTCCTGGTCCTAACCAGGAGCATCTAGCAATACTAATAATGGATCTCTTAGTGGATGTGCGCATACTCTTAATGGGATCATGTTATTTTATTTATTTATTTATTTTTTTATCCCGTTGGCTGTCGTGTAAGGAAGCTCCCTCTTTGATCTCCGCTCAGTGTTTTTTCTGGATACTCTAATTGGTCTTACAGGCCTCGGCTTTGATCGGGTCCTGCAGGCAGGAAGCTTCACATCACAAAGTAAAATAACAAACCTCATCAACTTTCATCATAAGCGCGTGTCTACCTTTAGGCCATGCATAATTATTGTCATGGGGTGGGGGGATATAAATAAATCCAGGATGGAATAGGTGGGCATGTCAGACACTGATTGTTTGTAGCGCACTCCTTTTGTGATCAGAAAGCAGTTCACACCTCTAGGATCTCCTTGTGGAGATTGTCATTGCTTCCACTGTAGCCTGTTCAACGTGTTCAACGTGGTTTCCTGCATCTCCCTGTCGTCAGACCCTTGGTTTCCGGGTCCTTACAAGTGCTTTAGAAACAGAAGCTCACTTAACACCACTTCTGAATATTACGCATTTTGAGAGTGCCGTCCACTTCTGCCAGAGCAAGATATTGCTTCTAATAATGGATCTGATGAAACAATACACTGATGAAACATTTACTGGATGACAGAAGCTGAATCTCTTGTGAGATATCTTCCATTCATAGTCTGTTGCAGTCTAAAGCTATTAGCATTTAACCCACTGAACCTCTGGCTGTCATATCGCAAGTGTTTGTTTTGAAAAGACAGCAGTGATTAAATATCACTAAGGCCACCATGTGAGAGACATGAAGTATTAGTCTTGACAAGTCCAGAACATACTTTAATTAAATTGCAGGGGAAAAGAGGGGGAGTTTTTTTATTAGCTCCAGCAGAGCTGTAAAAACAAATATAATGCAATTTATTTGCTTCGGTGTTGAAAATGAGCCAGTTTTTATTTTTTATTTTTGGAGTAAATCATGGCTGAGAGTGTGAAAATCGTAGAAACTTCAAAATAAAAAGCAACATTACTTTTAAGTGTGAAAATTAACTATATACATAACATTATCTTTGTTAATTTTTTTATTCTTTTACATTTTTTTCTGAATTCTTTTTCACTTTTTTGGCAAATAATATTAGTTTACGGAGGAAAAGGGACTCCCTTTTGCAGTTAAAGGAAGAATTATCAATTATTGTGAAATTGTTCATTTCCACAATTTTGAATAATATAACATGGACCTGTAGAAGTAGAACTGTTCTGTAATTTGACACCCGTTATATTTAAATCTGTGTTGCTCACTGCTATGCATTTCTTAGCATTTTAATGATGGATATGCACGCACTGTTCTGAGTGAATAATATTCAAGCATTATTAACCAAATTTCTGAAAATGTCAAAGATCTTGACACTTGGACAACAAAAGATGCTATGTACTTCACATATGTGTCACTGATACAGAATCTACGAGTGCTACTCAAAAGTTATACCAATGACTGACAATGATATTGATTGATGTCAAGTAACACTATGCGTGTGCTCTGTCTGCACTGTTGATTGACCACTGACCACCTAATGCGAAATGCTGAAGGTGACTCCACTAGGAAGATGGTCTGACATTTTCATTATTAACACAGCATGTAAATATTTAAACATTGGGAGCACTCTGTCTGTGACTAGAAGTTTCCATTTTTATCCCTAGGTGGTTGACCGATAATTGAATTCAAACAGAATCATGAAAATGTCACAACAAAAGTAACTAATTCTATACATTTTCATCCTTCTTTCCCCTGAAAAAAGCATTATGCAAAACTGAAACACATCAAAAGAAACATTCATAACTCATTGATGTGAAAGGATGAGATGTTTTCAAAACTACTTATTATAGAACAGGGTCACTCTTCTAGTAAATGATAAAAATATATTTATTGATTCGTAAATTTAAAGGACTGCATGTTTGTCCTCGCTCCAAAGCAGCTGATTTGCATTCCTGAATTACCTCCTCTGTATATCGCCTCGCTCTGGCTCTGCAACTAACCATTCATTTTATTCAGGTGTGTTGAATCAGGGCAATATCTTTGTTTACAGTTACAACCACTCAAAGATGTTTTTAGATTCTATCATACAGAGAAAGATGCGAGTGTGACATCAACTCTAGATGTTTTCTTGAAGTAGAAAAGTATGCTCAAGTACTTTTAGCCATTTCTCCAACATAACTGTTGACCAAATAGACCCATTTCCATCAATGATCCATCTATTTTTGTAGAAGTAGATATACCCCAAATCTCTGCCAAGATTTTTCCTTGCAAAGGACAAACGTCAGGAGCATGCTGCATAATCTGCTATATTTAGCTGACCCCAATAATAAGTCTTTAGAACATTACTCCAGCTTGAAATCAGGTTGTAAGCATAAATCTGAAATTTATAACTTGAGCAGCCTCAAGGTTACCTTGAGGCTGCTCAATAATTTTTCTCTAGTATTGTTGCTCAGATTTTTACAGTAATTAAAGGTAAAAACATGTGAGGTAAAAAAAAAAAGTTAGTTAGCAGGAATTGTTGCCAAGCTTTGAGAGTAGATGCATTATATGGTCAAAAAACAATAAGAAGATCTTTAAATCAAAGATTTGGCCCCACGTAGTGGAAACTGGGCTGAATTGAAGCAAAACAGCAACATATGAAACAGATGCTGCAATTATTAAATACAACCCTGGTTTACAAAAGTAACAAAAAAAAGTGAAATGATCAAAACAAACAAAATAAATGAAGCAAGAGCATTAAACACAAACTTGTCTTTTGAATTAGCTTGGAACCAGTACCAGGACTTGAGCTTGAAAGTGAGAGGAGCTTGAAAGTGAGAGGACACCTCTTGTATTGCAGGAAAACAATATAGGTACCTCCTTTTTTATACAGATCTTGTTGCCACCACTGGTGCTTAGGGAGAGGAAAACTTGAGGCTTGCTATGCTACACTTTTATGCGAGAGAGAAGCCTGGCTTAGCATTTTAGTTTGTTTTTACCTCTGAGAAATATATATGCCAAAATGGGAATTTATATAACTTCATTTCAGAGAAGTCAAACAGAAAAATGGCTTCCTCTTCATATTGAGAGCTGCGTGATATAACACACAGAGGGCAGGGCGCTTGGACAGTCAACTCAAACAATGTGCAAAATCCTTCATAGAGGACCTCTGTGACCACAAGATAGATCAAAACCAGAAAATAAGCCTTAGCAAAGAGGCTCTTTAGGATGGTGTCCTTTCAAAGCAGCTTAAGGTCGTCCCCACTGGGCAATTGAAGGGAATTAGATGTCATTCTTTTTCTCTGAAATAAAACCCGGCTGTTTCTGTGAGTTAAAGCTTTGTGGACAAACGGTTAAATCAGCAGCAGGATTGAATTGAGTCAATATGTCCACAATGGGGATTATGGAACGATAAATCTCCATTGCTGCTGATGTTGTGGGGAAGGATGTAGAAAATAAAACTTTGTAATTCATCAGTCGGACAGAGTGAGTAGTCTTTTGAATAAACTGCCTGGACTTTATCTGTTAGGTTCGTAAGTTTTCTGTTCAGCCTGTATTTCATCTTTAAAATCGAGCAAGGTCACTGAAATCTGCAGGGCAAAACTTGAAATATTATGTAAGAAATGATATCAGTGACTTCAGGCAAGCCTCCTTTTTTCTGTTTTGACAAGCGAATAATGAGCAGATCAGGTCTTCTTAATCCTAAGTCTATTTTAGTAAAACGATGGACATCCAGTGTCTTTATTGTTTTTTTAGTTGAGGTAGTAACCACGTGGTTAATGAAACCCTGGAACTATCCAAACCAAAGTAGCGACTCAACTCTACTTCGCAGATTTAAGGTTTTGTCTGTCAGTTTTGACCTCTAACTAGTTCTTGGTTTTCACTTGCTGACCTATTATGTTTCAACTAATAAAATGTTTACATTATTTATCACCCTGTGTAATTGTATTCTTAGAACCCTGATGCATTTTCACTCCTAGTCAAATTTATGACAAATCTATGAAAGGCTCATTGGGTTGGAGAAAATGATGCCTTTACATGAATAAATTACACTAATAAGTATTTCTTTTAAACTTATATAGCCAAAGGTTGCACAAGGACATCACACACAAAAACATTACATTTGAAAAAGGACAAAAGTAAGTCATTTTTTTCATTTTATATAAAAAAAATACAGGTGCATTTCAAAGATGTCTTCCGTGAAATGTAGGAGATTGAAAAGAAGTTAGTGTAACTCAAAATGAATCCATAACACCATTTTCTTAGGTTTTTAAGAAAATATAACCGTAGTCATCCTTACATGTAAATCAGTTAAGATAATAATTGTTGATTTAAGGCCCCTTTCCAGTTGGTTCTTGTAGAGAACAATGTGTCTTTAAATGTGGTTGTTTCATTGTTCTTACTGTAATACTCAGTTTGTATTAGTAAAAAACACATCTTTCTTACAACCTTTGTTGAAGTGTTAATATTTACTGTCAATATTCCTCTAGATACATCATTAAACATAATCTTAATCATCAACAAAACCCAGCATTGTTGCAGATTAAATTTAAGCCAAAACCTAGGTAGGCAGGTACAAATGTGCACCTGCTAAATCCTTGCAGGACCAAGGATCGGAGGCCAGCTTATTACAGGGTAACGGAGAATCGAAGGACAAAAGACCACACACAAACATTCAAACCCAAGGGTAACTTAGAGATGCCAATAAACATATTGTGCTTGTTTTTCACTCTGGGAGAGCAAACAGGAAAAAAAAAAAACACAATGCATGCACAGCGACAACAGTCAAATGTCACAAAGTCCCATCAAAGCAAAGTCTTTTTTGCATATTCCTAAGTAAGCGAAGATGTTCCCTAAAGGGCACTGCTGTAGCCCCTGCCATGGAAATCGACAAAGCACAGTAAAAAAACATTTTATTCAAAGCACTGATGAATCCTGATTTTTTCAGCACCTTTAAACTGCCTACAGCCCCAATGCCAATAAAGATCCAATGCTAATAATGGCGTTGGTACCGGAGGTCAAAGCAATGATAATAATCTTGGCTATGGACTAAAAGAAGGCTTCAGTAAAAACTTACACCTGTAAACCTTGCCTTGATTACACTTTCGGTTTATTTAGACTCTAATCATGTCTCCTAAAACTGTGGTTATATGCCATCATATCACAAACATAACCTGACTTGGACTTTCCCGACATTTCTGTAATTTTACTTTTAGTGTAGACCTGATGAGCCACAATATTCGTGATTTCCTTCTGATTGCATCACTCTGATTGCTCAACATTACATGACACAGAGTTATTAGTATAATTAAACCAAAAGTTATGTTTTATTCAGCTAAAGGAAAACTTTTTTGCAGCCAGCTATGAAGATGGCCTACTTAATGGTTAATTTGAAAGTTAGCACTGTGGTGCAATCATCTTTTTATGTAAAATGTTAATATTCTGGTGATGCTAATTTATATCTGGAAATTATATCATAGTACATTATTTAAGCCAACATTGCCCCCCAATGTATTCCTCACTTGAAGTCATGCTGTTTGAGTGATGGGAAATTTATCTATACATGTAAGGTCACATTATCATTTCCGCTCAATTTGAATTAACTAGGTTTCTATTTTTTACCTCAGGTAGCTCGAAGGCTTAACATTAGAAATGAGAAGATCTGAAAGTGATTTAATTGGAATGTCACAAATGTATTTAAGTTTTCTCTTTGGGTTTTTTATAATACAGCTGGATCCTAATTTGTATTTTCTAACCAAGATTTGTATCTTTTGAGCTAATATTTGCATACCCTTAAACTGAAACCCTTTGAATCGAATACATTGCAAAACCATCCATGCCAAAAGTACTACTGTTCCGGACTTTCTTCAATAGTCAAAGGGTAAAAGACTGTTGACCGACACAGTCATTTACAATCTTCATGATATCGAAAGGGAATTTTTTAATATATCCAATTAGCCATAGCATTCAAACTTTTGGATTCTGCCAGAAAACTGTAGAACCCAAAGAACAGCTCACTTCCACCGATTGTTCAGCAGTACAGTATGAATATTTCCCTTTTCCTTCATTCAGTCATTTAGCTTTAGAAAGTGCTCAAAGCAAACTTTAGATAGCAGAACTGATTAAAATTTACCTGTGCTCATCAGTGGAGGAGATGTGAGCACACAGAGATTTTCTTGTCTTTGAAGTAAGAATGGAGAATTTATTCAGCAATTAATTGAACAACCCAATCACCTTTTTTATTTTCAGTTTTATTCCTATGAGAAGTGAGAAATATTTATTGGACAGCTGGATGTTTTTTTTTCTTTCATTAATGCAACTTAAGTTACATGATTTAATCTTTGTAGCACCCGTTGTATAACTAATATTGACCATTAAACACCCGAGACCCTCAGTATGTTGTTGGAGTTGGTAAAGACAAGTTGTCAGACTTTTCTTTTAATTTCTACATCCCTCTGTTTATTTTTCAATACCAGATAGTTTTGTTATTATACCTATTAAACTTATGTGATTTGTTTGACATATTTTAATAGCAATTTTGTCATTTTGGTGTTATAGTAAAATCGGGTACTGCAATTATATTGGCTGGATATTTGAATAGGAGAGTAAAAAAATATTTAAAAAATGCTGTACAGAAAATTATACAAGTGTATTAATTTCAGAAAAAATATATACATTTGTTCGCTCCTGAATTAGAGCCAGATACTTTATGACTTTATTTGATTTACTGCTTTCCTGTCAAAGCAATCAAAGTTATGCATTTTTTCCTTCTTTCAACAGCCTCCAGAGGCTATTAATAATATCTCCAGTTCTCTGAAATGACTCTGCGTTTAATTTAAGTACCCCCATTAGAAAAGCAACAAATGTGCCAACATGTCTTGGCAAAAGGAGGACAGGAAGCTCAGTTCTCCTGTGCTTTTGTTCATTATGGAAAACGGACAATTTTGGCTCTTGTGCCACACTGAGTGCGCCTTGCAAATGAGCTAAATTTATTTATGCAAACTCAAGTTCATTTTAAATTTAAAAGCCAAGCCAAACCCTTTTATTCTCTGTGGGCCGTCCTTTAAAGATACGTTACATTCAGCCTGTTCTGTAAGGACGGTGTAAATATGTTGTGGGAAGCAGGTAGAGGCATCATCAGCTATGAAGAACACTTGATAAATTATGTTGCTCTGTTTTTTCTTACATGGAGTGATGATAAAGTGAAGAAGTGTTCAAATGTATTCAAATGTTTTAAACTTTTAACATAGAATGAATAATTTTGAGTTAAATGTGGCTAAGGGGAGGGATAATTGAGTTGGGGTTTTAGCAGATATTATAAATGAGAAAAAGTATAAGACCTCTTCTAGGAGCCCCGAGTTTAAATCCCACATGTTCTGGTTTGAATGAGTTTAAGATAACAAAGCAACTTCTTCAATTTCACTTTTCACCTTAATGGAGGACTGCTTCCTGTTTCTTGCTCTGTAGTGAGAATTAAGGTGTATGGTTCAATCAAAACTAATCCTTTTAGGTATATCACACCATGTGAATAAAAGTAACTTAGTTCAGAAAATAAATAAAAAAACAATTAAAATCAAATCAACCACAACAATATTGATCCCAGTTTATACTGAAGCAATTATTCTAACCAAATTACGGGGGAAACATTTAGCTCGATTTTACACATGGCAAACAATCACCTTTTCAATAATTATTGGTGTGAAATTTAACCCCTGCAATATTTGATGAATTCCTAAAAAGGTTTCACCAAAGGTGTTGATTATTGTGGAGGTCACTGTATAAAAGGAGCATGTGTCTGTGACTGGAAGCCAACTGTACTTTTCATTCAAAATGGAAATTATCAGTCACACACAGGGTCAAGAATATTCATTTGGCTTCTTTATGCTCGCCATCCTTGCCTGTCACTATTACTGAGTGTCTCCACTTTACATCCTGACACCTGGCAGAAAGGGCAACAACCTGGGCTTGGGGATTGAAAATGGAACTCTGCTCTGTATTTTCCTGTCTGCTGATGCAGCCAAGTGAACTAGTTAGTGCGTCATTTTTCTTTCCCACCACCCTCTGGAGACTAAGTAACCTCTGCACAGGAATTGCTTAACCTAATGAAGCATGAAGAATGATGTCCATCTGTTAATAGCACAGATTTTCCTCCTCAACCAAATCAGACAAGGTAAATGCTGCACAATCGATAATTATTTGTTTTCTAAGGCGAACCGACTGTTTGAATGTCCTTTTTCTGGAGGTTATTTTTTTGAGCAGTCACTAAAAAAAAAAATCTTCTGTTCTGAAATCTTCTGTTTTCCTCTGAGGCCTTTGTGTTTGGCTAACAGCTCACATATAAGAGCTAGTGTAGCTTGAACACCAAATGGCCTTTTGTGCTTGGGAAAATATAACCACACAACGTGTCTACAGCCACACTGAGAAAAGCTCTATTCTTCAAAGTCTGGCAGAAGAAACAGAGAAACCTGAACTCTCAGGTAAAACCTGCACAGTTTTCATCTGTGCCTTGTGTGGCCATATGAAAGGGAGCTTTTATTTAATAAATTATAATAAATACTCCTCAGGAGGTTTTTGTCTGAAGTTCAAAGCTATCCAAGATTAAATTGAGAACTACAATGACTTTTCTTCAACAGCAAATCAAACTGGAGTCCTCAGGAAAGGTCAGTGACATTTTGTCTTCTGTTTTCAGCACTAACTTTATCTGAGTTAAAAAATGTGAAGTTTATAGACTTTTGAATGTTGCTATATAGTCCAAGCAATGGCAAGAATTTTCCTCCTCCATCAGCTCTAATTTAAGTGCATAGAGCACACCTGCAGGGCTTTCCATATTGCTTTAAATTATGTTCTTCAGATACATTGGTTTTCTGAAGATTTTAACATTAACTTTAGAAAAATTACTCACTGGCAGCATAAAAAGTGTGACTTAGGAGAAAATGCTAGTAATTTGGCCATGCAACAGTCAAAACCCGCATGGTGATGGTTTAAAGAAAATACAGAAAAATGTGATTTGACTACTTAGCATGAGATGTTTTGCATCGAAGACTGACTGTCCAGCTCTCCTGCTTGGAAGACAAATCTCTTCATTTGACTTCTTTAGTGTAAACGCCAGGAGCATGAAATATCTTTTCATCGGTTTATAAATCTCATCCTTCCAAGGTTTTCACCTTGAGTAAGGAAGGGAATATTTGACTGAAGGAAGGATGTGCTTTTGATTAGTGGCGTATTTTAAAGGTGAGCGCAGAAAAGTGGAGGCAGATATATAAAATTTATTACAACATTGAACGTGTTCCATAAAACATGTGGTGATCTGAGAGCTAAATGAAGATAAACATCATAAATCAGTTTCACATGTCTGTTGCATTTATGTTTTTTTTTTATTTATTATTCCTACATATTTCAAAAATATAGTTTAGTGGGATTCACTGTATTTACGCAGATAGCCTTTGTTTTTTTAAAAAACATCATTTAAGGGAAGGCAATTTTATTTGTACAGCACAAGGCAATTCATGATGCTTTATATACATGACTAAAAGGAAAATAAACTGAAAATAACATTACATTGCAGTGGGAAATTAAGACGCAAACTCCGTCTGATATATGTTGGGCTATGTTGACCACCTAGTTTATATTTTGCTGCCTCTATAAAGGCGCTTCTGAAATAAATGCATTACAGAACAATTTCAACACATACTGATGATGGGAAAACTTGTCATATAAATAAACTGACACCGTCCAACATGAAGTATGGTCAGACAAATCATTTTCTGTAAACAGGAAGTGAAACAGGAACAAAATATATTAAGTCGGTCCTGCAACTGCCTCAAAGGAAGACAATCTGAGCTGCCATGCATCAATGTCCTCCGGCTTTATTTCATTCTGTCATTTGGGTTAAAACATACAATGAAGAGAGGACGACTTCATATTGTATTTTCTTTTCCTAAGCCTACCAACCTAAACCGCCATATGAGACCATGTGGAGTATAAGCTCTGTAACACAATTTAGGTGACCATCTTCTGTGACTAATTAGCTATTCTCATGGCACATTCAGAGATGATACATTTTCCCAAACAGGCTCAGCGCTGCCAATTTGAAGGAGACTGAGAAAGGTCAAATGTACAGATGAGTTTATATATTAACAAAGAATACACACGCCTTCTTCCTTTAAATTTAGAGCATTGAGATGCTATTTAAAAGAAATAAAAGAAGGCAATCTTTAAAGACTTTTGTTTTTCAAATGTTTGTCCCACCATAGTTAGTTAGTTAGTTAGTTTGGGTCTGTTCACATTCACAAAAGACAAAACTGTAAATCTACTCGCACTCCTCAATTTTTTTTCACATTTTATCTCATTGCATCCACAAACTTTTAGATTTTATTTAGATTCATCATGATAGACCAACACAAAATGCATTACAGAACATGGAAAATGGAAAATAGCAGGAAGTACAAGATAAAAAAAAAAAAACTACATAACTTTTATTTTCATTTTAACTAAGCATCTGAAAACTAGAATGTTTAGTTCAACCCTTTGAGTCAATCATTGGTGTGACGTAATTGTTTAACACAAACAGCATCTTGCATGGACACTAGACATCTTTGGCTTTATCTTTATAGAGTACCTTGTTTCACATGTTCATCGTTTCCCTGGATTTCTTGGGGCAAACGACAACTGCTTAAGGCTGTAAATAAGATTCATTAGCAGTACATTTTTGCAGTGGATATTTTTTGGGCAGGTTGTGTTGCTCTGTATGAGGACTAGTTATCTGTTTTTATCGCTTGACATTTGCAACAAGAGAAACGGTGCATTAGCTCTCTCACATTATTTAACCTGATTACAATCAATAGTGGAAAGGTGTTAGAGTGAATTATCTTCAAAGACATCTAAAGCAGCCTCATTAACTAGTAAGAGCGATGTCTCTGACATCAGAAGGTTTCTGCTGATGTTTAAGGAGAGATAAAGCATTTATTGTCCCCTGGAGAAATTAACTCATGTCAAAATTCCTCTCAGTGTTACCAAACCAGCTTATTCTTGCAATATTTCTGCTTTATTTCACAATACAGCATCATAAATTATTCTCTGTCCTCTTTTTGAAATATTCAGGGACTGCTTGTGTGGACAGAGTAAAGCCAAGTAAGTTAACTGTAATGACCTCATCTCCATTTTACAGCAGCTTGTATCGTTGCTGTGTTAAATCTGCACAGAATCTACCCATCCAATCACCCACATACCTATAAATAAAATCCGATCTGTATTTTTCTGTGTTTCATGTCTTTTGTCAGTTAAATTGTATTTACGTTTTGGGAAATGTTGTGTGTGTGTGTTTGGTTTTATGTGGGTTCCAAATAAAGGAGGGGCATGCCAAGAATGCAATTCAAACCCCTCACCAATTTCACAACATTTCAGGCGACACCTCTGTAGGCAAGCTTGGAGCATGTACAGAGAGAGAAGGACCTTCGACTATCAACATTCCAGCTTTATCTGTAACAGAATCAACTGTCAGTTGACTCCATAGATTTGTATTTGGATCAAGATACAGAGATATAGTGATGTGACTTTCACAAACAATCTGATTTCTGTTGGCTTGGGTTCTGGATCAGGAATTTCCCCACAGCATCACAGATGCTGCAGAAAAGGTTTATTTTCATCTGACCAAAGCTAAAGCACAAGTGTGATGGTAGCACACGCAGAAAAGGCTTTTTTCCAGATATGCTTTCCAAACGCCTGGTTAGTATGCAGACATATTTTAATGGTTGTTGAGATGTGGTGATCCTAAAACAACACTACTGCAGTTCTTCAACAGTGAAAAAGGGTAATATCGTTTATCTTATTTTCTCACCAAATTAATTAAAATATTTTCAAACTTTTGAATCTACCCAGGTTTTTGTTGTTGTTGTTGTTGTTTGTTTGTTTGTTTGTTTTTTAAGAAAAAAAATGTATTCCTGGAGCAGATTTTGTTGACAACCTCGTCAGTGCTTTATTACTCTAAAATCTTGGGGATGATCATGTTTGTGTCTGAAGTGTGTGGTGATAATTGTAGAATTTTATGAGCTCGAACACATTTTGTTTTTCCTTGGTACTCTACGTCACACTTGGCATTTCGACTAAGAGCAGGAGGATGTATTATACACAGAGTTAATTGACCGTGTTCTTAATCATTCTCCACGCTAATGAGTCATGTTGCCATCCCACATATTTTGTTTTGTTACACCATGGCCATAACATAGTACTTGAAACTAAATTTCCATTATGGGTTTGATCAATTGCAGATCACTGCAAAAAAAGATTACCCATCTCAGGACCATGATACAACCAGAGTTGTTATAGTTTGATAATTATTAGGATAATTTCCTTGGAATAGCAATTAATTCATGACGTATATTTAGGGGGTTTCTCCTTTTGCCATTTTTTACACAAAGTTAATAAAATTCAGTCGGTCATCTTTTTTTATTCTTGTTAATGAAGAAATGAAGCTTTGGAGGTGATAACTATAGCCTACTTTGAATACCTATTATTTTTATTTTAGATGCCTATGCAATCCTATTTAAAGTTATCTCAACATGCTATGTGCCTGATTCAACTCCTTCTCAGTTTCTGGAATAAGAAAATCTCTTTCTATGAACTGAATAGACAAGAGGCCAGTCATCTCACAGGCTTAGATTCAGAAAGCAATGAAGTTAGAATCTGAAGTGATGAGAGTCAGCTTTAATGTGCACATTGTTCTTTTGTTATTGACCTTCCTTCTTTTTAAGACTTATCTGGTTCCCTCTGAACATACTGATGCTGAATATGCTGGCCATACTTATTCCAGTGCTCAGAGATCCACTGAGTGATTGCAATGTTCAGCTAACATATGCACTAATATTTCTGAACATGCATTCATAAATAGGAGGAAACCATCTGCAGTTAGTTTTTAGATAAGAAAGTAATGTGATGAATGATGATTGAGTAAATAGCCATAATCATGATTGGCTATTTTTTTAGTCAGTAGTTGGTTCATTATTAGATTTGGTTTGACTATGTACATATTGTGTTTTGTTGCAGCTGGACCCAAGGGCAGTCAAGAGATGAGACTAGTAGCATCTCTAAATTCACAAGAAGCCAAAGAACTGGGATGGGAGAAGTGAAAAAATAACAACCTGAAAACAGCAAAGCCACTGATGGAGTAAGAGAAACTGCTGATGAAGAACAGACAAGGGTGAATGAAAGAATCTGGCGAGGAGGTGTGGAAACTAACAGGCTCTCAACCTCTGGGAGTGTTGATGAGTGGCATGAGAAATAGGTGTGACCAATAAGAAAAATGCAGCACAGCAGGAGCAGCACCTGAGGGAACTGGGAGAAAGTGATCAATAAGCGCAGAGTGAGTTTAACAGGAGCTCACTAAACCAAAAATAGTAACACTAACAAGAATACAAACCAAATGCACAAGAGCAGAGCACAAGAAATTACTAAGAACGTAACACAAGGACATGAATCAGGTATGGAACGTCCTTAGTGACAATAATATAAAAAACATAATCTAATGCAAAAACATGTAAGAACCAAAAAAACAAAACACAAACACCTGTAGATTATGACAACATATGAGCAGAACTAAAATGCCACAATAATAACATGACGATCCATAGTATTTATTGCTACTACATTTTAAGTGGCTGTTTCTCTCTGCACGTAAAACATATGTAAATATGGACTTTAGCTTGAAAGACTGTTTTTTGTTAATAGTGTATAATAAATGTTCAACTCATGCATGCACTGTAAAAACAAGTGAAGTAAAAAAATACATAAAAAGGTGACATAAACTGTTGAATTTAGATATATTTTTCAGTGTGTGTTTGGCACATTTTTGGGTTGATCATGCTGTGAGGATTTCTTCGATTGGACCTCTTTTGGCAGACCCTGCCGGATTTATGTCTGATTGGGATCAGATGGGTTGAAGGTGAGATCAGAGTCCTGGAGCCCTTTTTTGAGCTGTCGGATAGATTGACCTGCAGGAGGAGGACACACTTATTAGGAAAAGCCTAAGGTTGTTATCCAAGGATTTTTGCCCCCTCAATACATGAATGCAAGGAATGAGGACGGCAAGAAGAAATATTTTTGTCTCTACTGTAAGTGGATTTTATATGATTTTGCCTCATACAAACTGTATTTACAAAAGTATAAAATCCATCTTAGCCTCACAAGAAAAAAAAGAGTCCAAACTGTGACCAATCTCGGTAGCAGACAAAGCTTCAACACTTTTTAGGGTAAACAAAGATCTAAGACAGGTGGAAGAAAAAAGATATGTCACCCCACTTTAGTCTGTCTTCCTCTTCATGGCTCTTACAAGAGTGCTGCCTCAGAACAGGATAAATACAACAACTTTTATTTTAAATTCTCAGATTATACTGCTGATACTATGCAGTTTTCTCTATGCTTAAGAAAAAATGAGGATTAAACGTCATTTATTTGTTTTGAGCATGCAACATGTATTTTTGTCTCGTAAACTTTGCGTTTGTATTCTAGTCAGTACAACAAGATAAGACACTGTTGCCCCCAAGTGGTCAGGAGAAATATTGTCCACAATGTTGAGATACTGAAAAATCAAAGTTATTAAAATCAAGAATGATAGATATTTTTATTTCATTTTTTATTTTTGTTTCAGTTGCAAGTCTTTCCAGATATGCATGAATCAGCTTTGCACATTAAGAGACAGGATTTGTTTCTGCATTCTGAGCCCATAGCTCAGATTAAGCCATAATAGTGTTTGAACATCAGTTTTCTAAAGTATTAACATTCTTTTATATTGTCACATTCCTAAAGTAGTAGGTTATATAATATACCTTTCTCACCTCATACTTTCTATAATGAATCTATGCAAATAAAAAAAAGCATCTAAAAGGTAAGCACTATAATACCCAAATTGTGATTTCTCTACAGTTAATTCTATCATCTTTGTAAATTAAATATAATGATCCTTTCTTGGTGCTTCCACAAATAAAAAATAAAAAAAACATTTTGAAATTGCCCCTCCAGAGTATAAAGATTATTGGAAATACTTTAATAGTTTTGCCTTTCCTTTCCAGGCAGTGGCAAAAGAAAATACTGGATTAATTTCAATATCAGTTTTACCAACTCTCTCATTGTCTTGCAGAGCTTGCAGCACTCTCAAATTTCTGTTCACACTGTACTCAACATGTCCTCATGGTGTCCCCTCATCTGATGCTCTCTTAAATACTGTCGAGTCATGTCCAGCCTAAAGTGCAACGTGCAGGCGAGATGTTACATCACTGGACTAAAAACAGAGGTCAGAGGAAATGGGTGCACTTCATCTCTTAGATCCGTGCTGTTATTTTTTTACTTGAATTGTCATCCAGTTTGGTTTCACAATATCAATATGACTTCAAGCATATTTATCAATCTATGAAGTCTGTCTAAATGCTGGGTGTGAACCAAGGAAAAAAACGATTTAAATGAAGCTTATCATTTCTGATTTTAAAAAGCGTTTTGGTCTTGTTGTTACACAAAACATGTAGTTTCAGTGCAACTTTATGTTGGACGTTACACTAAGGTATTACTTGGGTACTGTCTTCATCTTTTAGCATTTATGTATTTATGTATAATTTTGAATTTCTCAAACACAAATAAATGACAACTTGTACACCTAATTCTTGTTTTCCCTTTGAATGTCACTGTCAAGATGACATTCATGCTCATAATAAGTGTGTGTTAATTTCTTGACCAGAGCCAACAGTCAGCATCAGGTTCAGACTATCGGTTTCACCTCCACTATTAAGATCAAATGAACCTTAAGCGAGTAGTCACTGACATTGAGCTGTGTGTGAAACTTGATTTTGTCAGCAGGTGAACACTGTTCTGTTCGGAGAGGAGAGAGACATGAATCAGCAGTCGCAGCTGCCAAGATGACTGACAAAGTCACTTTACTAATGGGGCAATGGGAGCTGAAGCTTGGCACTCGTGTCAAATCAGATTAATGTATTCAGATAGCTGTGGAGGGAATCAGTTCAACCTGGAGGCACGATGTAACAGATCAAGATCATAACTACAGTGATGGGAATAGGTAAAAATATGTTCTCTTAATACTGTAGCTGTCCTGAAGGGAACGCTTGACCGGACAGTTGCTCATCCTGTCAACACGGCGTCCAGCAGCATTAGGAAATCCAAATCCGCTGACAAGTCTGAGCTGTTTTGGCAGTTTGAAAAAGACTCTGCACAGTACCTAAAGGTGTGTTGAATCTTTTTGTCTATTGCTTTCTGTTGTAACTCCATCATTTTATCAATATTACAGAATTTCTCCCCTCCAGCTGGATTTTTTTTAAATTTATATATATGCCTTACCTCTGTGCTTGATTTCAGCAGTTATGAAATACTGCACGAGAGCAGTGGACCTGTTGGCAGCTTAAATCATCCCTGACAGCTTCCTGATTACAGAGTGCATCAGCTCAGGCATAGATATCCCTGACAAACACATCTCTGCCTCTCACCTCTTCACCCTATCGGAACCAAAACGTTCATGTTCAAAGTGAATGGCCGGAAAGGGACTGGTTTGGGGATTTCTTTTATTTCACAAATTGATGGGAAAGGATTGTTTAGAGCACTGAGGCTTCAGGTGAGGCCTGTGACAAATAAGCACAATATATCGACAAACTAAAAGCAATTTTCAGAATTCAGTCCAATTGTTGTCCACACTTATCTTGTCGGTTTGCGTTTAGAGAAGCATTTATCAGATTACGAGTTCCCCGGTCGCATTACAGTGAGTCAGCAGTGTATGAAACAATCCCATCTGCTGTAACGCCTGCTCCTTCTTATTGTCATGCACAATTCAGCCCCACTAATGTGGATTCACTTTGGAGCATATTGGTTTTTTGTGAGACTCTGAGCTGCACATGAGGAAAGAAGGAAGAACGAGCTCAGGCACTTTTGAGACTCACTTTGATTGGATTATGTATCTAAAGATCATATCTGAGAATTTACAGGCGAACGCAGCAGCCCAAGATGATTTGACACATGAACAGTCTCATGTGTCAGCAATTAGTCAGAACTGTAACCTGGCGACACCATTCATGGTTTAATTAGGAGCACTGGACCATGAAAAAGCGGAGAGCTGGAGCTTCTTTATTGTGCTTACGTTATGAAAAGTGTTCTATCAGTTGGTAATACAGAAATGTCAAAGGTTCAATTAAGCTTTCATTGTGCCTCTCAGCTTTTATTAAACCATACTGGATACGCTGATTATTTTACTCAGTATTCCTCATTTCTGGAATGGGATACATAACGGCATCCTTAGAGAACTATAAAACTCAAATGGATCAAAATTAGGTGTTTGATTGATCCCACTGACGTTGTCTCATTGCCTCCCAACCCGCATTAACCGTTCCTCAAAGACGATAACAACATTTTAATCATCACACATCTGTCGCTATCCCAGAGATGTTGACTCGTACTTTGATGGGTTTTTTTTCCTCTTCTCCTTCCTCTCCCTTTCCTGTGGGCTAATCTCTTGCCATTCATAACATCATCAACTCACAGCGATTAAAGCAACCAGTAGGACTCCAAACCAGTGCCAGACTGACTGCCAGTGGTTGTGGTAATCTAGCTCCATTTTAGTAAACTTTGTTTATTTTACTCCATACTCAGTGTGATTTGTGTGATGAATGAATGATTTAACAAAAAACATGAATTCACTATTACATTTTAAAGAACCAATTGCCTCCAACTTGAAGATACTCAAACAAATATGAACAAATGACTCTAATTTAGGTCTTTGATCGATTCGATTGACTTTTTAAGTGCTTTACTGCATCCACAAGTGACCCTGCATAACCTGTTATTGAAGAGTAGCGAGTGAATAATTAGTCATATTATCTCTCTGGCTCATTACTGTGGTCACTTTTCAAACAATGGTAAAAATCTGGTTGACTATAACATAAACAGTGAGAGGGGAGATTGTGATGAGCAAAGTCATTAGTTTGACAAGCTGCAAATGTAAATACTTTTGGGAGGCATTGTATGTAATACAAAACCTTTCATATGTTTAGTATGTAACTGAGTCAAAGTTTTAATTTGAATAATCTGAAGTAGAAATGGACAAACTAGAATTTGAGATGATCCCATTTACTGCAGAAATGTATGTTTCTCTGTTGGTATATAGCATATTTAATCATTTTTTTGTTACATCATATGTTATAGCAGTTATAACGAAAGAAAAGTTTACTAAAGAGCAGCTGTGAATATTCATATAAATACCTATTGATTTTAACATTCTCTGGCCTTTTAGACTGACATTTCATAGTGAAATAAAGTACAGGCTTTGTTGTGACATTTTGCAAATATTACAGCTCCCTAGAGGAGGGACTTCCACTTATTTTTTCTTTGATTAAATACAAGGGTTCAGCATGAGAAGACCTCCAATCTTTGTTCACATTGTCCAAGCTTCAGCACCTCATTTTCATTGCATTCATAACCTTCCAACACCATTGATGTTTTCTCTAATGAATCTAAACTTGCCATTTACTTACGGCTGAAAGGTCGGTGATGTGTCAGCAATCTTCTGATTGAGTTCAAACTTTGAGAGTTGGAAGACAGAGGATTGCCAATTTAAATTTTAGATGATCCATACTGGTCTTTTATTTATGGGACACTGCTCTGACACCCCTACTGTATATTACTAAATTGTTTCCAGTGTCCTCCAGACCTTAATGGTTAAGGAGGTAATTAAATTATATAAATGAGGTGTTGGTTTGGAGGACTAAGATTGCCCACCCTTGGTTCAAATATTTTCTTTTTGCAATGTTTTGTAAGTAGAATGTAGGGAAAAGCTGATAGGTGGTGTGAAATGGGACAATTAATGGAGTAGAGGGAGATGGATACAGATGATCTACTGTGGCAACAGAATTAAAGTGTTTAAATCAAACTGGAAAAATATGCTATTTATTTTCTGAAATACTCCTAGGCTTTGCAATGCTTTTAGGTCAAAAACTCGTTTGCTGTAGCTCTCAAAGAGTTGTGTTTGCATGGGTTTTACTCATTTCCCCAAGAGAATTTTCCTAAAACTTTCAGTATCCCTCAAGAAATCCCACCAATACTAAAAACCCTCTCTTTTCCCTCATAAGCCACTGACCACTATGGGCCTTTCTGGGATACTCTTTGCCTTTGATAGGATTAGAGTTGTGTGTTTCACCAGATAAAACGAATGAAGTGCATAAAGTGCAAAGGCTGCGTTTACAGGCAAGACTTCACCAGAATATAAAAGCTGGAAATATCAATTGAAGCCAGAGAAGTGAGGAAAGATCGATTTTTAGCTTGTCCCCTGATGATGTAAACGAGAGAGAGGCAGAAATTACATAAATCAGTCACGCAGAATGATTTTGTTATGGTTTCAATATTAATCACTTTTCAGTCAGTTTTTCCCACAACGCTAATATTCCAAGACAATCTGGACACTTAATGTAATTAAATGAGATGAAAGGCTATTTCATTAAGATATGATGAAATATGTGGATTTATATACTCTGGAATTAACGCTCTTTAATAGGATGGAAGATTTACTCAAGGATGCTGTGGTTTGCAGTTTCTCTCCCCTGCTTCCATTAGGATCTTGTCCAGATGTGCCTGCAGGCTGACATGTCGATTATTCAAACTAAACATTAAAGTTTGTTCTAAGTAATCAAGAGGTTCTCTCAGGAAATAAGACTGAAGGAATTAAAACTTTGAAATATCCCTGTCCTTCTTGTCCTTGATTTGCTCTACTTGTCGCACGATTGACAAACTTATCTCATTACAACTCTGACAAAGTAAACACAGATTTTGGAACCCCACTTCCTTTTCTTAGAGCAGCTCTCTATTCCTGTGGAGCTCTTTGCACGAATGAAAATATGTCATGTTGGCCTGGACCAAGATGGATTGAAAGAACGCAGCCTTCGAGGAGATCTCTGGCGCTCCTTCGCTTGAGAGAAGAGATTACACACTGCCAGTCTAATGAGAGGAGGCATGTCGCTGCCAGAAAAAGATCCAGAGATGTGATGGATGCCACTGGAGCGCAAGCTCCAGGCAGTTCTATCTGGATAAGCTGTTTGTTGTGGCTACGATCAACAATTTGCTGATGGGATCATGACAACTGGAGACAGTATCTCAGTGTGACTCCCAGTCTTTTTAATAACTTCAAACCGGAACAAATCAAAGCATTGGAGGAAAATTGTGAAACAGGGTGGAGGTACTTTCAATTGTCAGCTTGATGGCGCAGCACGTGACTGAAATCAGCATTTTCCTTTCTAAGTCCTCGTCATTCTATTACATTTCCCACCACTGTAACTCAGCGCCTGTCTCCCAGAGAAAGTTAGGATTTGGCTGCTGACTACGGCACATTGGCTCAGACGGTCCTCCGCCTGACAGGATTTGCCAGAAATGAGTTCCTCTACTCTCGCAAAAACTTTTCAAATCAATAGTGAGTGCATATTATCTGCTGTCAGCCTTGAACATCCGTTAAAAATGAAGATGTTTTGCAGAGCCGCACTGCATATAAATTTGCCCTAACCAAAAGAACTGGAAGGCTTTGAAAGCTGCATGGTTATTGTAGTTTCAACATCTTGCAGTTTTATAAAACTATTGGTTGTTTACAAATAAATTAATTGCAGTGCAAACAAAAAATAATGAATAGTTTTACTGAAGTTAATCTTATCTTGTGTTAGAAAGTCTGACTTTGAGTGAGCAAATATGCTCACTCTGTATGAAGACAGATGAGTAAATGTAATGGGATACAGGTTCGCTGTATCCAAACTAACAAATTTAAAAAATACAAGCCTAATATTTAGGTTATATAAAACCTCTCCTATATATTTTTTTTAATAGTCACTCAGGAATAACCCCACACACTCCCTGTATCCCAAACAGAAAAGGATTTGGTCACCAACTCGACTTCTGATCTTTGAGTTTATTAATTCGCTCTTGTAGAATTTAAAATAAAAGAGACACAAATGTGCAGTTTTCACCTACACCATAAGCTGCAGTTACAGCCTCTACAGTTGGACTTCTCTCATCTTTTCAACATTAAGGCTGATGAACTCTGACCCTACATGGTCCAGAATCATAAAAATAATCCTATGACTTCCATTAGAAAGTAATTTTCATTGTAATTCTGTGGTATCATCTGTGCATAGCGGAGCCATGACAAACCATGATTCACCCCAGTGACACGTATGGCAATTTTCCACATTAATCGCCAAGGTAATGAGAAGACAGGCCTATTGACCAACAGTCCAATAAGACATGAAGGCAGAACATACAAATCAAAGCTGTCTTGCCTCATATTGACTGGGCTGTCCACAGGAAAAGAAATCCATTTGCCAGGTGACCAGAGAATGAGGTGTGGGAGTGGATCAGGAAGTCACATACTCTGCATAGTGCCCCAAGTTAGATTAAAAGTAGATGTTTTTTCAAAGAAGTTTGAAAAAATAACACATTTTATGTCCTAGTCCTTGGTTTTATGTTTGAACAAGAATATGTTTTCACTTTCATTTTAAGTCTTGTGCAACTCGTTAAGGCTCGGAAATCTAGCTTAATCCACTTCAAGAGGCCAGTACTCATCTCTCATATATTTTTCCATTAGGACTTGGCAACACAAGTAAGTTAAGAGTGAACTAATCTTAGAGCACTAACAACTTCTGCTGTTTTCTGTCAATTTTTCTTACATCAGAAATAAAAGATGCTGATTCACAGAAGCAAATCTATACAGCATGAAGAGAAAGTTTATTGTTACTTTGGTACATTGAGAAAAATCACAGTTACTGCAGCAGAGAGCTGTGATGAATGTGCACTATGTTGCTAAGTGAGCGTTTTCACAAGCAATCAATAACATACAATTTTCCAGAAAGAAAGTAGCTTCTGTTTGATAATGTAGGTTTTCTCATATGATGGAAGAACTTAAGTGGTTGTTTTAACTTTTAGGAAACCTAATACAGAGGATGTGTGTGACTGCAGAATAAAACAGGCTTTTAAAGCAAAGGTTTATGTCCTTTCACTATAGTTGTGTAATATTTCTTGAAATATTATCATTATATGCAATTTACCCGCTCTGTCCAACATAAATAAATTTCAAGACAAAGACGCTCATTTGAAATATTACATATTTGTGGTTAAGTTTCTGCTCCAGTTTGATAGGTTAAGAAAATGGATAAGAAATGGACCAGGAGTGTCCCCTGCTGGTTGAAGTCGTGATCATCTTGCTGGTATTTGACCAACAGTATTATTCTAAGGAAAGAGCAGCTCTTTAAGTTTTTAAAATGTAAAAGTTACAGTCTGATCTTTCATTATTTGTAAAGTCAAATCAAGATAATTTGGCTAGCACAATTCAGCAAGGGGACAATTCAAAATGCTTTACACAACAAAAACATGACAGCAAGAAACATAAGATCAAGGAAATTCAAGGAAAGTGATATAAGGGTGGAAAATGGAGTACAATTAAAGATGTTCCAGCTTTTATAAATTGAAGACAACTCTGAATAAATGTGTTTTAGACTTAATTTAAAGGAACTCGTTTTAGCATACTTTCAGTTTTGGAAGTTTGTTCCAGGTTAGAGAAGAAAAAAATCTGAAACGCGCTTCTTCTTGTTCTGATTCTGGGGAAGCAGAATCAGAACAAGAATGGAGGGGCAGTGGAGGGGTCTCACAAGATTCCTCCATTGCAAACACTTTCAGTGGGATGTTGTAACCTTACAGACATTCCTCTGCAGAATGAACCTTATGCCTAACCATATTTAATAGTTACTAGGTTAACCTGAAGAAATCAAACCAAAATTTGACTGGAACATGGCAGAACTTATATATATTTTTAAAATCAATCTGAGCAAGGGAATTCTTGTGACCACTCTTCAGATGTTGAACAAAGCAATTTGACTCTGGTTCTGGATTCAAAGCCCAAATAATTACCTTATTACCATACGTAGGAGTTTGAAAAAGTTTTTTTTCTTTTTTTACGTTGAGACAAAAAATAATTATCCAGTGTTTCTTTTTGGCTCCTTTCAGAGAAAGGGACACGTTTCAAATTATATTTTTAAACTCAATGTTAACTGAAGCACTAAGCTGAATGAGGCCTTTGAAGTTTAAATATATATATTTTCTGATCTTCAGGCAAACTGAGACACAGGCATGTTATTTCTTACTGAACAATTTCTCACTCTTCAAGAACTAATGTTTAGCAATGGTAGTAGACTGATCTGATCTGTTTTTGTTAATAGAATCGCATACAAATCATTACTAAAAAAATAAAAGAAGCCTGTCTCAATTGAGGGGCCCCCTAGTGGCCAGGGGGCCCTAAGTGGCCCTTCGTTTGCAAATGCCTTGGGCCGGCCCTTTGACAGATTTGCACGGAATGGTAATATTGACTGTAATTTTTGTCAGCACATTAGTAACTGGTGCTTTGTTGACACTAAAGGTGTTTCTTGCTGCCAATATTTCACACGCGAACTGCGTCACCATATAAAAGCACCATCGTCAAGTTTACCTAGCAACTGCTGAGGTAATTCGTTTTTATTTTTTTTTATTTAAAGACCAACAGATACCCACTCATCTCCACGACATTGGACGAAACGATTTAACTCTCAGCGAGTGTTCGTGAACTCGTGGGACTCGGGGAGATGGAGGAAGAAGGTGGTGCGGACAAACCAGCTGTGTGATAGCCGGCGGGGGAGGGGGTGTGTCTGCATTATCATCCTCCTAAGAGTCCGGGGTGGGAGACGACACGCTGGAGCTCCTGCAGCAGCTGCAGTGACGAGGCGAGGGCAGTGAAACACACGGAGCCTCCACCGCCTGTAAGCCTCTCTGTTGTCATGAGTGTCTGTCGCGTTTCTGTCACACGTCTCGTGGACATTCGCCGCTGATCATTATAAATCTGTGTGTTTCCCTCGTGGCCTTTGGAGATAACAGTGCGTGTTGCGCTTATACAACCCTCTGGGCGCTAACTTACTGAGTCATATGATCCACAGGAGGCCTGACTGTGAAGAGCCCACTTATTCTCTTGCAAAATAGGAGACCCCTGGTTTTGCTGGACATCATGTTGACCAATCATTAAAACTGTGCTGTAGACCAGCATTTTACAAAATGAATTGATCTTTACTTAGCATAACCTGTAATGTGTGTGTGTGTGTGTGTGTGTGTTTGTGTTGGGGGCGGATTGTAACAAAATCTACTGCTGGGAAGTAGTTTTTTTTTTTTCTCTCTTTAAAATGTATGGAATGCATTTATATGTTGCACAACAGAGCGGATGAGGCCAGGTCAAATCCTCTGACCCAAACAGCTCATCCTGTTATTGAACCATGTGTCAGACTGGTCACCAGTTTGGTCACAGGCTGGTGTTTGAGCACATCTGATTCCTCTACCAGCATGCAAACTAACCCAATGGCATTGAATCATGGGGGGTTGATGAAAAAGTGTTTGGTTTAGTCTAGTTGGTTGATGTCAGAAGTACAGATATTTCCATTCTCTTCACTCTCACTTTTGGTGAGTGTTGACGCATTTGGAGTATGTTTGGTTCAACTTTGCTACGCAACTGAGTCCATTTGTTTTGTATGTACGTGTGTGTGTGTGTGTGTGTGTGTGTGCGTGTGTGTGTACAACTTTTCTTTTCAACAACTTTTGCGCTGTTTTCAACAACACAATAGTAACTGTCAAGACAACTTGATGTAATGGGGAACAAAGTCTACCAACCCAATTTTCTCTAGTTTATGGTGCTATGTTGTATTTATCTGAAAACCCTCTTGGCATCAGACTTGAAAAAGATGAATGAAATGTAATGGAATAAAACAGCAACAAGTTTCTTGTCTCTTCTGTTTTTTACATTTCTTTATTTAAGGCAGAAACATGATGGCTAATTGATTGATAGACCGATCCCTGACCTCCTCCATCAAAATAAGATGCTGTTTTCATGGAGAAACATAGCACTGACTCTGCCTCCAGCTCATCTCTTTAAAGGAAAGATACAATTGTGCTCTAAGCGTATGAGGGCCCTTACTGTCTGGCAGCTGTGTGCTGTCATGTAAGTACTGCCTCTATAATAGAACACAATAAAGTGCTATTTAATTCCTTAAAAAATTTTTATTGTTCCCTGTAAGTTTAACTTGCAGCAACTGTGTGCAGTAATGTCCAACCATTCAACAAATTTCTAGCATCTGACTGTATTTCCTGTTTAAAAAGAGTCAAGCAGTGAAGTGAAGACGCCCCTGCATAGGCCGAGCTATGGGCTGCGGGGGGAGCAGGACCGACGCTCTGGAGCCTCGCTACCTGGAGAGCTGGACCAAAGAGACAGAGTCAACTTGGCTGACGAACACGGACACCGACATCCCCCTGTCATCAATCCAGAGCATCCCTTCAGAAAACTCTGAGGCCGGCTTTACGTCTGAGAAAACAATGAGTCCCGGTAAGACGACTGGCTGACTACTCATTTAGTCACCTTAAAGGAGTGAATGCAGAGAGGGGAAAAGCTCCCAGAGTGGACTGTGAGTAGTTGGCCCTTTCATTACACGTTTGAATATATTCTGGGATATGACAAAGAAGACCTAATACTGTCAACCCCTTAGTGGTTTTGCAAATGGAGCCACACATTAAGCTTTTAAAATCCATCAATGCAGGATTTTATCAGGCTGTTATTCTTTTTTTCCATCTTGTCTTTTGCACTGAAAAGTGAGCCTTTTTTTCTTTAAAGCCGAGGAGAGATGAATCGGTATAAAAGAGGAAATTAGGCAGCATCAAAAGCCACTGTGCTCCAACAGGACTTTGCTCTCATGGCAACCGACCCAGCTGGTGTTGAATGAAGGAGCCTTGATGTAACTGTGAAGACGAAATGAATTCCACATTCAAAACAAAGACACAGAAAAACATGCAGAGAATTTCAAAAATCAATCAGCTATGGTTAAACCCATGCTGCTTACAAAATGTGGCTATACATTAATTGCACCACGCAGCTCAAAAGGCGACTTTTCTGTTCTTTTTAGGTCTTTTGTTTAAATAGATAGATAGGAAAAAAACTGCCAAAGTGTGAAAAAATGTTAAGCAAATGGCTTTTATATCAACCAACTCTTCCCATGTGTAAACCCTCCCACACACTGTGACATTGCAAATAATTACAGATGAATTGGAAATAAATTAAGCAGTTCAGGCTAATAGTGGTGGTTAATAAGGCTCAGGAGTATTTTTAGCTGATAATTGAAGCAGGAAATGTATAATATTCAAAAGAAATAAGATGGATAATAGACTGAAGTAAATAAATCTTTCATATTTTTGTCTATGATCAGTTTGTCAAAATGAATTCTACAGCTCAGTGCAGTTGCTACTATTCATTATCAGGTTTTATATGTTTTTTTTGTTGTTGTTTTTAATTACCACACTTACTTGTTTTGGAAATAGTTTAACAAAGAGTATCAATCAGGGTGAGTTTTTGATTTGGCTGCCTGCCCAGGGCAGCAAGCCATGAGAAGGTGCAATGTTACCAAAAAGTAGATAAATAAAGGTTATCTATCATTTGTACCCTAAATGAATTTTCCAAGGTCATTTGTTTGGGTAGGAGAGCGTGTATTTGCTGGATCATCAGAAAGAGGAAACCAACTTTTGACTTTGAAATCTGTTCCTAATTTTGATTCTGCTACATAGATTTGTGTTGCTTTGCTTTGTTTTGCTTGATGCCGCTTTTGTGCAAATATTTTGCTGTGTGGTTCCTTGACATCTATGAACCTACTATACATCCTTTTAAAACGAGTTGAATGTCGCAGCATTATAAAATGATTCTTGTTGCCTGTTTCTGAGCCTCTGTGGAAAAAAATAAAGTTAAAAGATGCTGGTTCTCCCCTAATTTCACGTAAATCATTCATTTAATAAAAACAATTTATGATGTAACTGAATACATCTTGAAGTTGTTAAAACTGTGTCGCATTACAACCTCAAAGTATTATGAAAGTGTGAATTACTTAATGACTTGACACAGATCTTTTGTCTGGTTTTCATTGGATGTTGCCAAATGACCCATTTGTGTATTTTCTTCGATAAAGTTCCAGATTTCTTTGAAGATGGCCTCCCTCCTCCCGCTCAGGCCTACCTGAAGGTTTGCTCAGCTGTGTCAGAGGCCAGTCTGAACGACGTGAAGCCCAGCAGCCCGCCCTCTGTGCTGGCCTCTCCACAGCAGGACAAGATGTCGCCTTCATCAGGCACCACAGTGCAGCGCAGAAGTGTTTTACACACTGAAGAAATTGTAAGGCTGGCTGGTTAAATTTTGCAACATGATTAAATACTATCACTGATATTTGATTGTAATTATTCAAGCATTTAAATAAAATTCAGGGAATTTTGAAAGCAGAATAAAAACGTTCTACATGCTTCTTCGTGTTTGTTAATAGTCATTATTTTGCAGACAAAATGGCAAGACAACAGAATGTCGACCAAGCAAGTGACCATCACCGTGACCCAGAGCATCCACCAGGTGGACAAGAATGGGAAAGTCAAGAAATCGCTTACAACTTATGAGGTTATGAAACCAGTGGAGACTTTGAACCAGGTGACCACATGAAAAGTCTGAGTGCAAGACCCTGGAAGGAGTCCTGCAAAGATCTAATAGTAAAAAGAACTTGCACGTGAATCCACTAAACATGCCTTGTTGGAGATATTTTGATAGTCTGATGGATACACAAGACTCAATTCAGATTTTGATGATAATTTTGCGTGCAGTTTCATGTGTTTCATGTAATTTGGCATCTTAGAAAGACGTGTGTGTAAAGTGTTCAATTGGACCATGAAAACACAGTAGATTTAAATTATTTTACAGAACAACTGAGTTGCAGAAGAAAGTGATGAAAATCACTTTTGGGATGTTTCTGTAAAAAATAAATGTTTAAAACTGCTTTTGTTTTGTTGCTGAGCATAAAATAAGTGTAAAAATTTATAGTCCTCCATAGGGCATAATGATGACCCAGCTTACTGCATCGTGTTGCTTTCACATTAGTGTTCACTTTCTATCTGATGACTTCTGCTCTTTAATAAAATTTAAAAAGGTTTTTCTTACATAAGAATAACCGACTTTTGGTTTGCTGTCATTCATTTGATCCTTTACAGCTCTGATAAAATGATTGAGGTCTGGATTTTGAGGAATTACAATGGATGGACAAGTTTGAGCTCTTTCTAGTTTTATGTTTAGCTGCATTGTCCTGATGGAGCATTAACCTCCACCTGTCTCATGACTTCTGGTGTCACTAACAGGTCTTCTTCCAGCATTGTCCTGTATTTAGCCCATCTATCATCCATCTTCCTATCAACACTGACTAGCTGTCATCTTCCTGCTGACAGAAAGCATTTCTCACCATATTATTCTGCCATGACAATGATGCAACACAAGGTGGGGTGTTCAGAGTGTTGTGCGATGTTCGTTTTCCCCAATTCAATTTTGGTCTCTGACCAGAGCACCTTCTATCTTAGTTGTGTCACTGAAGCGCTGCAGCAAACTGCAAACAGGATTTCTTTTAGCTTTCTTGCCAGCCTTGACCAGTGGAAAAATTCTCCTACCTGAATTGTGGATCTCTGTTGCTCCCTCCCAGAGTTTTATTACCTTAGCTCTCTTAAAATTAGAAAATACAAATGCAAGTCTTGAATGGTGAAAATAATTTTGTAAACTAAGTTTTGATTTTCCTTCCACTTGACTATTTTGTGCAACCTATGATGGTCTATTACAAAAAATAAAAAAAATAAATTAATTAAAAAACCTTGCAAAAACACCAAAGATCATGGTTGTGATGTTACAGAATGTGAAACAATAAAAGGATGTGGATTCTGGGCTAAAACATGAGCAAATCACTGGAACAAGAAGAACACAAAATGTTTGATCCAAAAGCATTTTGGGCCAAATAGCTTGAATATCAAAAGGTAATTATTCAAAAGTTGATGGAATTTCAAGTGAATTGAATTAGAATAAAATAAAAAAAAATAAAGCATCCTTCTGGTATTTAGAATTCAGCAAATATAAATAATTTTCACAATCTGAAGTCATGTAAAAGAAGTAAAGTTTTATATAATTTGATGTATTGTTTATACCATCACGCAATTAAGTTATTACACAAATCCATGTATTAAAACTATCTGTACATTTTATTTAAATGCTACACACAAAATGGCTGATTCGCTTGTGGGTGTTACTGTTTCAATCAGGTTTTGTTTTCTGAGAACTGTTGAAAATGAAAGTAATGTGTACTTCAAGTCTGCATGTTCACAACTGAGACAATGCTGAATAGTATCTTAATAAGAGTAAGGAGCTGTTACATGAAGCTGCACTGTATTTTCTTCTATTGGTTAATCTTGATTTACCATATTCCCTGGACTCCATTTCAATTTAAACGCTTCATACTATCAATGATTTTTACTGTGAAGAGCCTAACTGAGCCAGAGGAAGGTGCATTGTTTCCTGAGGAATCGGACTGGATTTTGAGTGAACCTGAGGAAGATTATCAAGACTTCACCACCAACGAGTGGTATTGCCCAATTTGGTTTACTGAGAATCCTATGCTGTCAGTACATGCAAGAGGATGTCACATCACTGCGTGAGTTAACCAAAGAGGTTATTATGCAACCTTACTCAGGAAGAAATTATTTAATATATAAAAGTACATTAAAAATAACTGGGGTTTTTGGCAAAGCATTTATCTTGTGTGTTACTGAGAGACCTTTGACAAGTGGTTATTTCCTTCTCCAGGACAAGTTCAGCAGGTTTCAAAATACAATGAGAGACATGCAGAACTGCAAACATGTCTGCCAAGTAAGTTTCAACCAAATGACAAAAAACAAACCTGCATATTTTTACAAAGATGTCTTAAAATTTAGTTTTTCGAGATTTGAATTGCATGTAAAAATCCAATTCTTATCTTATTACCAGGATGATAAGCCTTATCTTAACTTCTATCTCAACACTCTGTTCACCAGACATAAGGCCAGCTTCTTTTGTTCAACACTCAACACTGAATGCAGCAACAAAATTTATGATGTCCAAGTTCTTACCAAAAATGTGTCATCAATATTTAATAAATTAAGTTAATTGAGAAGTGCAAGTGAGCAAAAATGTAAACAATATCTTGTTAAAAAAAAAACAAAATGGCATACAAGACTCGAAACTGAATAAATAACATGGACTTGAAAAAGAGGGACTACAAGGCAGATTCATCAGGAAGCGTTAGCTAATCCATGTGTTCAATTTAAAATGACGTTGAAATGTATCCCTTTATTCTAACTTGTGTTTATTATAAGGCATCTACACACACCCTCTTGATTTTTAAGCTCTGTTTTATTAGTGTGCGTCACCTGCATGCTGAAATACCTGGGGATTTTTTCTAGCAACTTTGTTTCTGGAACTAGAAGTGAGAGCTATTTCTCTTTAAAGTCATATGAATGTATGCTTTTGCCTACAGTTGTCTTTTTCTGCTATGTTTACAGTTAAAAATGCTCCTAAAATAAAAGAGTGCTTTTTACAAGGCATGTGTCTGTGAGGTGGTTAATTCTACTAGTTTTTTAAAAGAGGCTTTTACACATCTGAAATGTCAGTCATAAAAATGTGATTTATTTGTCCTGAAAATCAAGTAAAAACAACAGGTCAGGAAGTTACATCTTAAAAGTAATTTCCACAACTTAAGAAAAGAATAATTATTACAACAACAAAAAAAACATTACATGGCCCTCCCTGCTGACATAAAATTACCAGTGACATGATCCTAGCAACCTCTTTTTTTTATTACAACAATTTGACACTTCCATAAATCAGGCATACTCTTCATGTGTGGCTTCAAAAGAGAATCCATCATCTCATCCAATCAAGTTTAAGCGGTGGATCAGTGCTGAGCTGCTCCAGGGTCAGCTTGATGTTAAAGGTTTGTGGATCTGATCTTGTTGGTCATATTGGATCTGTCGTGATCTGAACAATGGCTCCTCCTTCTTAAGCCACTGCTCCACATTGAAATCTGAGAAGAAGAAATTGATTTCTCTCTGAGCCGACTCTGGAGAATCTGAAAAACGAAACAAAAATAATAATAAGAGTGAAAAATACATTAAAATAATTTGAAATGTTTACATTTTTAAAAATGTCTAAGGGAAATAAACATATTTTTTGGAATTGGAATAATTCAAAAACACTTTTTTTTAATCCCAAAGGGAAATGAAATTCTGTTGTAACATCTTACCGCTGTTAAACCCAGATTTCCCCACTGTGAGATAATGAAAGATATTTATATTCTATTTGATTCCCTATAAATAAAAATGATTCTACTAATCCTTACTGATCTAAAACCAAAACAATAAGGTCCGATTTAAAGTAAGACGGTGACAAAAATGGTTGTCTTTTTATCCAGTATATGTACTGTAAACTTTGGTTGTAATAAAATCTACTGATATAACAACTAGACCTGAGAAATTTCACTGAACTGATGAGAGACATTGTAACTCTTCATTTCCTGACTCCCAGGATCTAATATTTGCAATATTTTAATCAGCCAGAATGAAGAATGCCCAGAACATTTCTGACCGGAGCCATGAGTTGTGTTTCTGGTGTCTGTGAGGCCAAAGCGAGCCCTGATGCAGGCAGGAGATGTGTATCTGGCTTGAAAGACTTTGGTTGGTCCCATCAGGTCCCTCCAGTGACGAATGGCATCCTCTCGAGCTAAAATGTAGGCTCTCATCGGACCACTGGGGGAAAATTCATGAAAACATTTCTAATCATTAGGTGATCCATAAAAAAAAACACTATTTTCACAAACCTAGACTTACCTTGACATGAATTCGACAAGTCTTTGATAGAAGAATCGCTCTGGGAATGGAACATATAATGTAAATATATTTATCTCTTATGGACAGCTTAAATTTGAAATGTAAAACCCCAAAAGTGATTTTTTTCTACATTTGTCAAATATAGAAAGATTCACATAGGTGCACACAGGCCATGTGATGTATCTACTAGATTAAGAAGCTGATTTATTTTTAATTACATGGAGAAACTAGAATAAAAATGTACTCTATTACATAAAGCCATAATATTGTTAAATATTGTCCACACCTGAATGTTCAGCATAAAACCTCTCCGAATCCTGCCTTTTCCACACCAGGTCTTTGCATCTGACAATTACAAAGTTGTTATCCAGAATTGTCTGGTGAATAGCCTGAAAGAAAATGATGCAAGAAACGTTTCAATTTTGCCTGTACTACTAAATGTTTTGGATAAATGTAAGCACATGCTGCTGTTCATACGCTACCTTGCAATGCATACATTCCCATTAAACCTTATAGCATTTTTCACATTATAGTCGCAAACATTACAGTAATTAAGACCAAAACCCAGTGTGATATAATTATAATGTAGAAAAGGTGATTAAAAAACATCTAAAAGTGTGCTACTATTGATCTGTATTCAGCCCCCCTGAGTCCACACTTGGTAAAGCCTTTTGCACATGTAGGTAGATATAAACTCTAGTCCAACTGGACTACATGTGAAAGACAGCTAAGACCCTGTTTAATCAAAATACAACATTTTGGACAATTTCTGAATGAGATACAAGTAAAATGCGTGAAAATGAAAGAAGCTTACCTCTGCTATTAAAGGATGGGCAATAGCGTCGGGCTTGATGACCGCCAGGGTGAGCTGTAGCGCTTTGGACAGGCGGCCAGTGGTCTGCAACATGGCCACGGTTACCAGGAAAGCTTTTGGAAATAATATATTTACCAGAATAAGATATTATTTCCGAAAACATATGCGTAAAGTTTTATGGTAATGCCGACCTTTTCTGTCAGTTGTCCATCAAAATCGATCAACTTTTAACGTTTTTAACGGCTGCCATTGTCGCCGTTTTACTCAGAGCAATTTCCTAGTAATGAGAGAAAACAATAAACATAAGTCGTCGGCTTAATTGACAACTATGAGCTGTACATATGAAAAAACCTCTAAATGACAAACCGGTACTAAACTATGACTAAATGTTAAATGCAACTCCATCTCTGTGTGTTCCGCTTACAAAAACAATCCCCTGAAACGGAACTCTGCAAAAGACGTGTTCCGCCTTCAGACGATAAAATAAAATGCTAAAACTTTATTGACAGAGTCTATAAAGTTACACGAAATAAAAACAACTCGAAATATATATAAAAAAACATAGTAAATATAAAATGAAAAATGTATATACATAGCAAAAAATATCTAAACTACATCTACAATTTACAGGGATTAGTCATACATTAACGTTACTATTATGTCTGTAAACTTCATATTAGACATTATGATAATATACATTATTATTATTTATGCTGAAAACAAAGCAGCAGCATAAAAAGCAGGACCAACATACTGTTACAGCTTTTTGTTACCATCTATCAAAATATTGAATTGCTGTTAAGATTATATTCTTTATTTTATTCCACATGATTTATTTTTATTATATATTTATAATGTTTAGATGCCTGATTTGGTGCAATTTGTCAAAAAATAAATTTATTTTTCAACATTTAAGCAGCTGAAAGTCTACAAGGGACCACTGACACATTGACAACAAGCAGGAACTGCAGCTTCAGAGATTTTTGTGTGTGGTAGATCAGTCAGTGTGAGTTACAAACACATTCTAGAAATGCAAAATGGCCACACCCTGAAAAGCAGAGTGTGCAGTGTTTATGTGTATGTGCAGAAAGAAGAAATGTGTCCAGCATAGGTTTCTCCCACCTGCCCGTGTCATGTGTCATGTGACTTTGGGGTGAATCCACAGCTGCCACCTCCATGAAGGGAATAGAGAGGCAAAGAGAGAAGACTGTGGGGTTAAAGAGTTCACATTTTTGTAATATGCTTGTATGTTTTAAAAGCTCTTGTTAGTTTAGTATGTCAGTCTTGGTTTTTTTAAAGAATACTGAGAGCGATTCAATGAATACCAATGATGACCATTGTTCTTTAAGAGCATAGTATGGTAATAATTGCAGATAAAAAAAACAGATTGGGTAGAAAATATGGACATCACAAAAATCCAGCAACTCAAAGACAAAACTGCTAGTGTAACCACTTTGTAAAATACATCTATAATTTTTGAAGAAAGAAAATACCCATATCCTTTTCTTGATCCTAAATTTTAAAAAAGTGAAAAAAAAATAGATAAAGGAAAAAAAAGAACTGATTTAACAGCATCTTTGGTTAATGAGGCATGCAACAAGCAAAATCTAATGTTTCAGATATACGGTTTCCAGATCCTCTTTCTACAATTTCTTAAAAATCTTTTTACTAATATTTGTTAGTAATTTTATTGTTGAGCAATAAAGCCAACTTTGCATTTTTGATTACAAAACAAAGCATATATTTTCTCGTCAACTGGCTGCTGGAGATAGGCACCAGCCCTCCGCTGCAACTCTGCATGGATAAGCAGGTATGGACTATGAATGGATTGATGGATGCTCGTAATAATAATTGACAGTTTGGGGCAGCATAGGCACAAATAACCTAAAGCTATTACACGTGGTTCTATTTGTGTTGCTTGTGTTGTGGCCCTAATCTACATTTTAAAACTTTTCTTATTTACTTTTTTTCATATGTCAAAGACACAAAATTTCAAACAAAGAAAGGTAACAGATGTTTGAAAACATAAATGAAAGACAGTCATTTTAACTAAACTGACAAGATACTATTAATGAAAAGCTACTTTCTTGTTGGGACGGCAGCTCATGTGAAAAGAGTGTCCACTGGTGATTCCAGTTGATTTGTGCTTCACACATCATCCGTTGATTCAACTCATCTACTGCTGTCTGACCACAATAAAGCTCATCTCTGTTTTACCTCTGTGTCACTGCTGCTGCTGCTGCTGGTGCTGCTGCTGCTGGCTCTTGCAGTTGTCGTTCCTGTTTAATGGGCGTTGGGGCAACTGCCTGAGTCACAACCCCCACCGGCACTTGGATGTTAACGTTTTGTTCATTCTTTCAACAAGATCCACAGAAAATGGTAATGTAAAAACATTGCTCATAAAAATAAAACATGTAGTCAGCTAATTTACAGACATAATTATTTAACCAGTTTGTGTACCCATTCCCCTCTGACCTTTGACATCAACAAGGAATTGCTTTTTTTTTTTTGCTTCATAACTGCTGCTTACTGCATATTTTCTCTTTTTTGGACTACCAGGTGCAAATCTAGGAGATGGTTTAGCATAAAAATTCCAGACTTTAAACCACTTACCATACCTGTCTGACCATTTTTGATGTTGAATTTCATAAATTTTGATTTTTAGATTCCTAATTGTATTGAATTTGTGCTATGTGGTTGACTGAGTCATTGTGTGCATTAACAAGAATTAAACAATGTATCTGATAGAAATGAGTGCACATTTATATTACAATAATGTAATGGACCCTGAGATGACAAACACATAAATAAAATGAAGTTATGATGCAAAACTATTTTTGCTTTAAAAGTTTTAAATTTGCTATGTTGTGCAATGTACTGATACTGATTATGATGAAAACATGTCAGCATACCAACTTTAAGAACAGCACAGTTGAGTCAGAGTTCATTTGTCTCTTTAAAGATGACTTTTGTTCTAGTGTGACCTGTAAACGGTATTGTACACCGCTGCAGCTCACCTGCCACCCCGTGACCTTTACAGCAGAGTCATTAAGGACGTCATGGACCTTGGTGTGACAGTCAGAGGCCTTTGAAGCCTTTTTAACTGTTTAGCCAGTGAGAAAAGTCAGGAATGTGTTTCCTGTTTTAACACTTTCAGAGGTTTTAGTGACTGGCTAAATCTTGGTCAGGCTACCTCATTGAAAACATCCCTCAGTCCCATATAATTGGACATTTGTTTTTATGCCTTAATTTGTTATTTTATAATGACAACATTGACTTGAACTATTTTCTATTTTATTCTTTAAAATGTCAAAATTGGCACAAAAAATTACATGTATGTCTGGTAACATTGTTTTCACAAAGTAAATCAGACATGATCAAATTGTTACTCAGTACTTCAGAAGCATTTTTACAAAATATTGTTATATTCTTACTTAAGAATTGTCTGGAGGCTACTTACGTTATTCTATTACTTGGGTAAAAAATATATTAAAGTACAGCTACTTTTATTTGAGTATAGTTTATCTACCCATTCACTGTCTTTGTTCAGCCCTGTATCTCTTGCATAAAACTTTACAACAATTTCTCTTTGTCCCCCTGCATGAGTCTTGTGACGTAGACGTTCTTCACCTCTCTGTCACCTGTTCTTTCTGTTCGCATAAATGCCGCTGACCTTTGACCTTTCTGCCTCGCCACGTGGGACTGCTCTGCCTTCGACAGCTGTGTCAACCTCAAGCCGGGCAACTGCTGCGCCAAGGGAAGGACAAGAGAGTGGCATAAATGGCAAACCACGTAATGAGTCAGCAACAATTGCTATTTTGTCTTCGTCAGGATCGGCCAGCTCACTTTTACTTTTGGTTCTTTATTACACTCCGATGTATTTTTGTCTGGTGAAACTCTATTAAACCCTCGTTTTCTTCTTACTTCTAGACACACTCCATTCATGCCACGTTATTCTCTCATTTAAAGTGATTCCTTTCTCCTGCATGTGGAGTTTCCTGTTAGAAAACAAGGTTAATCTCAAGCATGCATGGTGTCAGCTGCCAGTTTATTTATACCAGTGTAAATGAACAAACCGCTCCATGACCAATGAATTTCACTCCTACCTGCCGTCCTCTGGGACATTATTTCCTCATGCCAAGAAGAGTTTGTTGTGACCTCCCCAGAAGCGATGGGACGTTGGCAGAGGGGCAGACGGGCATGACAGAAGTCAAACAAAGTGATTAGCGAATGGGGGCCCCAGAATGTGAGCAGAGGTTAAAAATAACCCCTCTGCCCAATTTGAAGTGAGAATGAAGGGCTGTGATGTCTGTGTCCCAAGTTGGTTTAATTGTTTCCCTGGGAAATGATCACTAGAGTTCAATAAATAATACATCTGGGAGTACAGATGGAAAAAAAATAGTGTGATAGTTTAAGGTGAGCTCTTTAGCATGAGGGTTAACACATGATGACGGGGAAACAGATGCTTAAATACAAGGCCAGTGAGCCCATATTAAAAAAATCAGCTGTCCCCAATAAGATCAACAAGAGGGCTGTCTTTGCCGATACCACTCGACAACAGAAGCCATCTGATATTCCTAGCACCCAGATAATAAAAGCAGTGAGGACTCTGCACATAGTTGTCATTGGTGGATATGTTGCATTCGTGGATGTTTCCCTGGCCCTGTGCCACGGAAATATCGAACAACTGTTTGAATTAGACAACATCCTGTGGCATAAAAAGAAAATAACAGGGAGCTACAAAGATGAGGTGAAGCTGCTATTTGTGGACAGCGAGTGCCTTGAAAATAGCAAGAGCGTTGGGTTTCAATATAAGCCCCCCTCGCTGAGCCCGAGCTTTCTGTGAATGAGGTCCGGGTTCCTGTCGCACCCAACCCTGCTGCTGATTTTAGAACACAGGTGTTGACCTTAGTGGAGTGGCTTGTGCTTGCTGCAGAGGAAAATGAACCCCTACACTCAGCCCGTTTTCTTCTACAGGCTTGGTTATCATCGTAAGATCATGCAGATGCTTCTAAGCTGATGCACAAGAATGATATTTTCACTTTTCTCATAATTCTTTTGTCATTTCTGGTTTTCTACTGATATATAGATATATGTTTATATCTATCTATATATATATATCTATCTATAGATATGTCTATATCTATAGATATATATACTGCATAGCTATTTATATATACTGTACAGACAGACAGACAGACAGACAGACAGACAGACAGACAGACAGATAGATAGATAGATAGATAGATAGATAGATAGATAGATAGATAGATAGATTTTCAGATTCAATAACTTAGAATATGCTTTCAGATGAGACTTGTTTGTCAGAGTAATAGTATCTTTTGAAAATGTCAACCCTTAAGGAGATATTAAATAAAATTTTCATTAAGCCCACTTTTAGATTAAAAACGCTTTTAGTAATATTCTAATCTTAAATGTCATATTTCATTAACTGAGAGGAAAATCATGAGAAATATGATTTTCCACTCATAATCTATATAGATCATAACTGATCTATATAGATTAATTATAGACGTATAATTAATTATAGATGTAAAATTAATCTATATAATGTGTTTCATTTAGTGAATTGAATAACTAAAATAAATACACTTTCAAAATGATGCTTTTATCCTCTGAGAATGACTGTACATTCATACACTTGGAACCAGATATTTACATACGCCAAGCAAAAGACACAAATCTTGTTTATTTATTGTCCCACTGTCTGCAGATAAATCTGACCAAACTTCTCTTGTTTCAGGTTAATCACAATCACCAAAATGATTTGTATTTTCTAAATGCCAGAAACTTTAGAGATAACCTTTTTGTAGCGATATCTTTAGGGCATTTTCAAAGTAGGAAAATTGCATACATGATGACTGTCTCTTTAAATAATATTAGGGAAAGACCAGATGATGATGCAAAGGCTTTGGAAACCTCTCAAAGGTTAACTAACACATTTGAGTTAATTGAAAGCTGACCTGTGGACGTGTTTAATGTCACACCTGGAACACATTGCTTTCAAAGAAAATCAGCCAAGATATCAGGAGGATAATTGTGGAGTTGCAAGGGGAGCGCCATTGATTTTGTAAAGCTATAAGAAATCACGTTTAAATTTTGCCTAATGACATGTCAGGGAGGCAAAACAGAAGGTGTTGCATTATATTTTCTGATCTACATAGTAAAGCTATTTGTTCAGAGGAAAATTTTACACATCACCCGAAAACACCACCACTAAAATGAAGCATTGCTATGACAGCGGCATGCTGTGGACATCATTTTATTCAGCGGGGAAGCTAGTCAGAATTGTCTAGAAGATGAATGGAGCCAAAAGGCGATCCTGGAACAAATCTTGTTGGAGGCTGGGCCGAGTGTGTTGACATTTTAGCAGGACAACAATCCTAAACACACATCAGAGCAGCAGTGAAATGGTTTGGATCAGAGCATCTTCATCACAGTGACCCAGCTACAGAAAATGCAGTGGGAAATTCTACTGGTGTTGCACATCTGTTTTTCTGCACAGTTTTTATATTGTAAACAGTCTATTGTTTACACATGCAGCTTATGTACTTTAATGTATTCCAGACTACTGCATATCTTTTGAATTTCTGTTCATTTCAAGGCATTTTTATGTTGTAATCTTGCCCTAAATATGTAGTAATTAATCTTGAATATTTATGTATTGTTTTAATATATGTTTAACACTTTTGTTAAACAAAAGTGGTTAGGTTGTATGAACCTATAACATAATCTAGGTTCACAGACCTGATACAGGTTCACACACAAATAACACCTGAATATCCATTATTGCTGAGGAGCAACAATGGATATTTCTATTCTATTCTATTCTATTCTATTCTATTCTATTCTATTCAAAATGCCTAAAATCAATTGAGAATTTGTGCCAAGATGGTAAATTGGTGTTCAACGAGCTTCTCTTTACAAATTGAATTTGGGTTCATTTCCCCAAAATACAAAAACACATGAACATTTGTGATTGTAATACAACTAATCTTGTGCTCAGTGGGTTCTCGCTGTTATGCCTCAGAAGCATTTATTGATTTTATTCGGTGCCTCAAGAACAACCAAACTTTAAAGTCTTACATGTTACTGTATATGACGAGTGTATCTTGTAGCATCACTAACCCAAAATGATAATTGCCTCCTCACACAAAGCCTCTTCCATACCGCTTACAACAAGACACGTGGCTCTTTTTTCTGCCTTACTGGAGCCCAGATGAAACTACAACCTTGTCTTCAGCTGTGATTCTGAAAGTACCCTCAAAAACCCACTGAAACCCGCCCCTCTTGCAGTTGCTTCCTTGTTTCTCCGCCCTCTCTCTTTTTTTTTTTTTTTTTTTTTAAAAAAGGAGTCCTCTGTAAAACAGAGGCAGGGCAAGGCGGGCTGTGAGCTGGAGGGAGTTTGGGGTGGGGGGGTGGCTGAACAGAGGAACAGCAGAGGGGTGTTGGGTGTCTCAAGCCCAGTGTGAACAGCTGAAAGGTGTGACTTCACAGAGCTCGCTCCCTTCCCTGTCAGGGCCCTGATTGGGCCAGACAGGAGGCGCAGGAGAGGCCCCGGGCTCCCTAAAGGACACCAACAGGTGGGAAGTCGCATTGGAGGGGGGCCGCTCCTGGTAGGGATAGAAAAGGCCGGTCTGCATGGCCTGCTGCGGGCACAATCCACCGGGCCAGATACTGAGGAGAGAGGATGATCGCAAAGAGAGCTGAAGCGGACAGATGAGTTGAGTGGATAGAAGTCAAATGGAGGCTTCAGGGACCTGGCCTAAGGTTGGTCACAGTTTAAAATGTTGTTTGGTTTAATAAAAGTTGTACTGTTTTTGTCCAAGTAATTTGAAATTGATCAAGCAGTTGTTTTGATTGTTTTTGGGGTAATATTTCTTTTAAAGAAAATTCTGACAAAAATCACATGTGAGACCAGATGTTAGATGTTTTCTCTCAGCTTTATTAAGGCAGCAACACACCACAGCAGAGCTTGTCACCTCTGACAGGCAGCTGAGGGGGACACCGAGGTGTGACACAGGAAGGAGTCAGAAAAAGTCAGTACCTTGACATGTGTCTCAGAGCAACAACGCTAATTACAGAAGCTACCTTTCCTTAGTTAAAGAAGACAGTAAACAACATGGGGTTGGATTTAGGCCACCAGGTTATTCTGAAGGAGAGTTGGTGTGTTTAGCCTGTTTCTCGGATCAACTTAATCAACAGTGGAAACCAGAAAGTTAAGGCAAAACAGATAACTTTTTAAAATGTATTCAAACTATTTTTTTTTTGTTTAATTAATTTATTTTTTTTACATTTACTGTGTTTGTTGTCTAATTTGCATTAGAAATTGATGTTATAATCAATTTCTAATGCAAACCTATTTGTATGTGACATTAGGTCTTTAAACCATACATGTTTTCTCAATTTTCTTTGGACACTTTACAATCTTTCTCAGGATGAAATTTTCCCCCTCTTCATTGACGACCTTTGCTTTTCAAATATCCCTGTGCTGCCATTCCTCTCCCTCTGTCACAGTTAACCATTACTTAGCCAGTTGTTGCCTCTGCTCTTCCTCTGCGTGTATGAAAGGGTGTCTTTGTGTCCCGAGGAGCGTTGAATCCAGTTGTTTCCCCTTGTGAGGACATGCTTCCTTATATCCCCATATTAATACACCACTTATGGAATGTAAGGAAGTGTGTGGTTTCAAGGGGGACCTGAGCATCGGAAAGCAGAAGAATCTCTGATTTTCTTTCCTACTGAACATCGTTTTGATTTGTAGTTCGGATTTCTGTCATCACCGCTTAAGAGCCTGAATGCGTGTGGGGAGGGCAACAGGTGAAAGGCCTGCTACCCTCGCCGTCAGCCCAGGCACGTGTATGGCTTGCATTACTCCCTTGCCCGTTGATAGGGAGTCTCAGGGACACAACTTGAAAAAATTCCTGCCCTGCCCCAACTGCTGACAGTCGAGGAGGATTGACCAGCCGCAGCTGTCACCCATTATAGCAACCACAGAAGTTATAAAAGAACGATTGGAGGGAGGGAGGAAGGGCAGAGATGTGGAGCTGTCACTGAGGTTGAAAGTTCGTCCCAGCAGGGCTGGGTTTGGAGGTAGGAAAGGAGATGTCACCAGCTGTCAGGGTTCCCAAACCTCAAAATAGGAACTATCTGCCCGGTAACACAGTGACACTCCATGTTGTAACTTGCTTGAATTGTTAATAACCTTGTTTTGCTCTGTGTTTCATCAGGTAACCCTGAAGACGACCGCCTGCTCTCTTTCTTTTTCCTCTCTCTTTCTCTGTGTTTGACTGTTTTTCTGCCTCTCTCTTCCTCTGCCTCTTGCAGTCGAAGCAACACGCCTTGCTGTGGCTGGTCAAACGGAACCAAGTCAGGTGTTTCAGTGAGGTTTGGTCCCCTTCAACCAGCTACTGCGTCGTGAATTATGTCGGCAGGGAATCAGAGACACTGACACAGCTCATTTTGGACGTGGTAGTCTGAATAAATGTGAAGTTTATGTATTACAGGCTATTCAGATTTATTTTTGCTGCTTCATTTTAGTTGTCTAAGTAAAGGAGTTTGTGCTCACAAATCAAATAAAGGATCACTAACAACATATATTTCTGATGTCTACATTTTTTCTTTATTCTTGTCTTAAAATAAGAAAATATGGGATTTTTCTGTTCTAATCACACCTCTCTAAATAGAAAATATTCCTTAAAACCAATTTCCGTCATCTGCTGTGCATACCCTTATGTTGCTAAAACAGGCAATCTTTGATCACTTACAGCTAATCACTTACACATTGAAGCTACCTAAATGATTACACTTAAAAAATAACAGAGTAGGATACAACTCTATCACAGAAAGCACATATGATTTGTGCTTATTATTTGCATCAAGCCAATCTAACTTTGTCATATATGTTGAAATAAACTGTCCATAAGTTGTAACATTCTGGCAATAAATTCAAATAAATTCAATAAAACTCAATGATTGCTTTTTTTTTTTTCTTTCCATTTTGACTGTTTTGTTAATTTATTATTAATGTAACCATGTGCATGATGCCCCATAGAGTGAATTCTTACATCACATCAAATGTTTAAGTTGACAAAGATTTCTATTGAACAGAATCAGGAAGCGCTCTGAGTATTCCTGCAGGTGTACAATATTTTACTTTAAAGAAAATAAAAACAACAACAACCCAAAAAAAAATACCCTCAGGCAGAGTGAGAATTGAATTCTGGACCTCCTTGCTGCAAGGCAACAGCACTAATAACTGCAGCATTATTTACTAGTCATCATTCATGGCATGTATTTATCAAACTCCTCCAAAATAAAATCATTTAATTAAAAAATTACATCTGCAGGTTATTTTAGAGTAAGACTTTCTTTGAGCTAATTTGAGAAAATGATGCCAGGGCTCATTAAAACTGAAACTGTAAATTTCTACTTTTTGCTAAATGCGCAATAATCTTTTGCTTTTTCTTTCTTGTAAAATCAAAATTTGTCTTCACTTAACCTTATTTTGTTTTCTATAAAATTCATATATTTATGATATGTGAATGCTTGAAAACTGAAATCAAGTTCTTTACTTATGAACACAATCATGAGTGATAAAGTTGATTCTGATGTGTAATGTTAACATGGAACTGTACAAGCATCAACACACACTTGTTTTTTTTTTTTAGGTTTTAATCCAGGAAATTAAATTATGAGGGACACTCACCCAAATCTCTGCTATAACTGCAGGGATTTGGGTGAGTGCTTAATGTAGATGTGAGATTGATGGAAAATAGAAAAGTATTTTTTTCCCTCTCTTTTCAATTTTTCTAATATTTTCTTGCGTCTCATTTGTTTTTTATTTTTCTTAGTTTTTAAAATTGGTTTATTTTTATTTGTGTCTTTTACATGGAAAATTACTTTACCGAGGTTTAGTTTTACTCGAACTGCAGAGAACATTTGTAAAGTAATGAGATGCAATAGATGAAAATAAGCAAACAAGACATTACTGTGAAATTACAGTTGAACACTTTTGCCTCCAGAAGATGGCGCTGTGGGCAGAACACGGATGTCGCTGCAGGAGCAGAGGAAGTGAAGCCTTATCGTAAAGATGGCTGACAGTGGAGTGACAGGTGAGTTTGGGAATGTGTAACAGCTGCGCTTTTTATCACTTTGCAGCTGTTTTCCTTTCTTTAAACCATTTGTTACGTGAGTAAAAACGTAGCTATTGATATAGTTTCGAGGAGGTTAAGTTTCCTCTGTTCTAACAGGTTTATTATTTCAGATGTGAGTCCTGCTAACGTTAGCATGGCAGTGTAGTTTAACAGCAGACGTAGCGATGTTGCATCATTTTTGGAGTTGTATCTTCTTGGTTATCATTACTGTGTTTTTGAATTTTTAGCTGTCGATACGGTGTCGATATCATGTATGAGAATCTCTTTTGTAGCTGATGTTAGCTCACTGTAAGTTATGAAATCAAACTATTATAAGTGCATCATATGGCTTGAAAGAGGCTCATCTTGCACATTCTAGCGTCACGAACACCTGATGTTTCATTCTTCACTATTCTTGCAGATGTAAATGAAAAGAAAGGTGACATTGAACGTGCAAAGGTAAGTTTATTTTGGTCACTTAAAACCTGTTACTACAGTCTGGCGTGAGTAAGTAGCAGTCATGACATGATCATCTTTAAATGTTCAGAATGAAGGGAAAGAGCTGACCAAAGAGGAGAAGCAGCGGCTTAGGAAGGAGAAGAAACAACAGAAGAAAAGCAAAGAGAAAAAGGATGACAAGGCTATACAGGAGAGTGTTAAAGAAACTAAGGGTGACAGTTCAGCTGCTTCAGCACCACAGCCTTCAACGCAATCCACAGTTCAGAAAGGTAAAATGACGTCTGTGAACCATAATCCCTAAGTGGTCGCTGTCGTTAATCTTTTATTGTAAAATGTGTTTCTGCTTATGAAAGCTCCTTCAGCAGTGCCTGCTCCAGTTTCCGTGCCTGTCCCAGAAGCTCCCACCCCAGCAGATAAGCCTGCTAAGAGTAAAGCTGAACTGAAAGCTGAACGGAGAGCTCGGCAAGAGGCCGAGAGGGCCAGCAAACAGAGCAAGAAAGGAGATCCAGGACCACAAGGTGTTGTGAGCAAACCGAAAACAGCCACGAATGAGCTGCAGCCAGGTAACATTTCATAGCCACTGACTCGAAAATATTATCACTATTTATCACTACAGTCACAGTGATAAAACAGCTTTAACTAAAGTATCATGGCAACACCAGTAAAAAAGTTCTCTCTGTGTTTTCAGTGGTAAAAAGGCTGCCAGAACATATTCAAGTGGATAATCCAGACGTGTTAAAGAAATTGGCCAAGAAGCTGGAAAGGCAACAGGTAAGATTGATTTTCATGTTATAAATGTGTTTAAAAATTGAAGAGCAGCACCTTGTGAAAGTATTCATACCCTTTGAGATTTTCTCAATTATGTTTCAACCACAAACACAAAATCTGGATAAAATGCATTGCAACTTGTGGCTATCACCAGACAAAATGTAAAAAACTGTAAAAGAGATATGATTAGTTTTGCAAGATGCTCTGATTTTGGTGCAATTATCAGTTCCACACAGCAAGTAACAAATGCATATGACTGTATCTTCAGTTATATGCTTGAATATTAGTTTTACTGTTACTGATTGTTTAGAATTTTTTCAGAGTAGGTCTAAATTAGTCACCATGTCATGGTATTAACATTGTTTTCCAGACACCAGGGCAAAATTCTGCTAAAAAGGTAGAAGCCGTCGAGTTTAGACTATTTAAAATGTTTGCTGCTGAAAATTAACATATTTTTGTAGTCTTTGTGGCTATCGAGATTTACATTTCTTTTGTTTTGCTTTGTTGCTGTCTTGGTTTCCACTTACAGACCTGAGTTTCTTGCTTTCAAGACTTTTGTTATAACCCAACACACACTGCTGCAAAATCAGTTTGGCATGTGTAATTGTGTTTGGAGAGTAATAGAAAAATCATGTGTTTCTTTTGGCTTTTTTGGTGTCTGTAAGTGTAATTTTAGGAGTATATTAATTTTTAAAAAATTTTTTTATTTCAGATCCCACTACGCTTAGACTATGGCTACAAAGTCAGCTTGTTTTCTCATCTCCACCAGTACAGCCGCAAAGCTCCGCTAACACAGCAACTCAGGTGAGCTCAGTAGTTGCTTATTTATCTTTGCTATAAAGAGTTTGTTTAGTTTGCTTTCAAAAATTGTTCCGAATCTGCTCCATCCACCTTCAGCATGTGTTTTTACTGTTTGTAGCATTCCTTCAACGGTGATTCATCCTGCTATTGTGCGACTGGGCCTCCAGTACTCCCAGGGCATTGTGGCTGGATCCAATGCTCGCTCCGTTGCCCTGCTGCATGCCTTCAAACAGGTGCTGATCCATAAACTGTTAAGACTTTTACCTAGGATACCTGTTAGACTTCTACCTCGGATACCTAGCCAATGCCTTAATATCGGCATTGGCTGATGTCAGTCTTTCTAGTTAACGTATTGGTCACTTAAATAAAACTAGGCTGATTGATTATGTTAACAACCAATGTTTATTTCCATCTTGTTGCAGTTTGTGTTTTGGCATTGGTTTTGCCATGTGGTATTTGCTTGGGCATGTGACAGTCACAGCGATGTTGCACAGGATTGTGGGGTGTATAACTGAAGCAGAATAGTAGAGTCGTGCCATTCCATGATCTCAAAATTGTATGGAAACTTCTATAATTTGCTGTGAACAAATTTAGAATGAGCTTAATTTTGAACCTGTTTTTTTTTTCCTTCTGCAGGTAATAAGGGACTACACTACACCTCCAAATGAGGAGCTGTCGAGAGACTTGGTCAACAGACTGAAACCTTATATTAGGTATTGAAAATTAGTAATGAGTATCTTTGTAACCTTTTGTCCAATCCAAGCTACTAATACATCCGTGTATATATATATTTTTTGTTGTTTAAAATGTAACATTTGCCTTTTGTTTTCTTCCAGTTTTTTGAACCAGTGTCGCCCTCTGTCAGCCAGCATGGGCAACGCCATCAAATATGTCAAAAAAGAAATCTCCAATATTTCCAGTCAATGCAAGGAAGAAGAGGTTTGTGTTTTGACTTTTTTGTTTGTTTTTAAAAGGCCCCTCAACTTGGCTTTAATTAAGTTCTTGCAAGCCTATTGAAGCTTTTCAAAAGTTTGTTTATCACAGCCACATCACTACTAAACCCACTTTTTCCTTTCTATTTTTGTATTTTTTGTTTAGGCTTAATACAAGGCTATTATGTCCACATTAGGACATCTTTAACCGCTGACAGAGACTCTGGTTGCAAAAATTAAAGATGTGATTTTCACTAGTAGAGCCATAGCCAATGTATCTTAGCTGGCTATTATTGCTCCAGCTAAGATAAAGTGAATGGAAAGCTGTTCACTTATTGTGAACAAGTCAAAATTACATAAATATAAAGCACTCTTTTCTATTTTAGGCAAAAGACAAACTTCTCTTCTGCATCGAGTTTTACATCAAAGAAAAGATCATTCTTGCTGCTGAAGCTATAGCAGAGTCCTCCATAGAAAAAATCAGTGATGGAGATGTCATCCTCATTTATGGATGGTAAGGCTCAGAAATCTGGGCAAGTTCTTTCTATTAACTCTACAATGTATATTTCTTGTTACTAAGCAGTGATTTGTTGTATTAAATAAAGAATAATAATGATTATTTTTTTTGCCCAGAGACTTTTTTTTTTTTCATTATTGTTTTTAGACACGTTCTCTTCCTTTTTCACCTCCCATCTCCATTTCCTTCCATATTTAACTCTAACATCACAAAGTCTAAATTGTTATATCTGCTTCTGTCAGCTCTTCTCTGGTCAACCACATCCTCTGTGAGGCGTTGAAGAAAAATAGGAAGTTTCGCGTTATAGTTGTAGACAGCAGGCCTCGGCTTGAGGGCCGGGAGGCTCTGAGGCGTCTGGTTCAGAGAGGCATCAGTTGCACATATGTCCTTATCTCAGCTGTGTCCTACATTCTTCCAGAGGTAATCAGAAATCGGTGTCATTTGTTGATCAGAGAGTTGCTAAAAAGTTTAGCTATAAGCGCTTACATTTTTTTAATTTTTTCTATTTGTTGTAGGTATCGAAGGTGTTCCTCGGAGCTCATGCCCTCTTGGCTAATGGTTACGTCATGTCTCGAGTAGGAACTTCACAAATAGCTCTGGTGGCCAAAGCCTTTAACGTGCCTGTGCTGGTTTGTTGTGAGACCTACAAGTTCTGTGAGAGGGTGCAGACGGACTCATTTGTATCCAATGAACTGGGTATGTTAACAAATTCTGTTTCTAACTCGAGGGACATTGTGTCAGTGTTTGTCGGCTGATCTTCATTGGTCCTTTCCAGATGACCCCGATGACCTCATCGTGACGCGTAATGGGCAGACCCAGCTTGAGAACTGGCAGCAGGTGCCCTCCCTGGGTCTGCTGAATCTCGTCTATGATGTGACGCCTCCTGACTTCGTGGATCTGGTCATCACAGAACTGGGAATGATACCGTGCACTTCAGTCCCCGTGGTGCTACGGGTCAAAAACGTCGATCAGTGAGCGCCCTCGATATCGGCTTATGTGATGCGCAAGGTCGTGCTTTTAGCATGCAATAAATGTATATCTGAAATGGCGTACACTTTTAAATGAGTTTCATTTGTGATTTATTTGTGGGTCTTTTAAAAAGAAGAGTTTTTAGACATTAATTTGTCATGCCAGGGAGGTCATTTATGATAAGCTAACCATTAAAGGTTTTGGAATTGAAACTGAAACTTGGGCCTCTGAAAGGAATGCTATTGCTCCATAAATGTGGTTTATTCTAAAGACCTGGTCTTTTAAACAAGCACACAGGTAGTTCAACCTGACACTCACATGATCCTCAGCCACTTGGAAGAAGCACATTATTCCTACATGGTGGTCATGATTCCTGATTGCAAAGGAGTGATGCTTTCAATTGCTCTTTAACTGACAATGATCACTTTATTTGTGTCATCATTGCTTTATATCCAGTGGGAAGATAGATTGGTACTTAGAAATCACACAGTTATCAAATCAAGAACTTGGGAGGGAGGGGAGATAATTGATGCAAAGAAATATAAAAGGTTCTAGAAAAAGTCCAGCATACACTGGGTACTGTCCCCTAAAGAGAACCAACTAAGATATACTTGTCACCAGTGCAGATCTTAAGAGTGAAGCATGCACAGTTGTGGGGGAAAAAATGTACTCAAGGAGTTACATTACTTTAACTCAAAGAAAAAGTAATAGTTCAAGAAAATATGCAAGAGTAACATTTTATATAGAAGGCTGCTCAATTACCAGATCAGAATAACTGATCAGATCATTTCACTTAATTTAAAATTTCATCAGACAGAAATGTAGATATGTACAAATACTGGTATTTTAAGGACAAAATTAAAAGAAAAATTTACAAATAACATTATTTGCGTAGAAGAAATGTTTCCAAGTACTTTTTTCTTTCATAAAAAATAAGACATTTATACTTAAAGTATATTAGTATTACGGTTAGTACAGGGTAAAGTACTTCCATATGTCACAGCAGACTCAGCAGATAGAAAATGTCATTAGAATAAAACTTGTGCACAGTAACATTATAGTGAGGAGTCCATGCAGAAATTTTACTCCAGTAATTTTTTTCTACAAAGTTATTGTAAGTAATTGTAATTAGTTACTCCCCACCTCTGAGCATGCTAACTAGTGTTTCTGAGAGGCAGATACCTATGGTAGATTGCCTGGTGGGATGCAGTACTGCAAAGGAGTTGTTTCAAGAAAAACAAAGACCGACATCCCACAAGAAGTTGCAGAATTTTACAACAAAGCACTTTTATTTTCTTAAAAAAAATAAATTTTCATTGGTTGGGATACCAAAAAAAGGACTGTTCTAAAAAGGCAAATGCTGCAAAGAGTCTTATGTCAGGCCAACTGACCCATCCATAGACTTTTAACTTGCCATTTTTCAACCCATGAGTTAGCCCACTGCTTCTGCCAATTATAAAATATGGTGTCAAAACATTGATCAAGAGCAAAATCTGTTTTATTTTCAGCACAATGTAGCACCATTTTGCAAAGGAAAAGTGAGGAGGCTTTAAAATCTTGACTATCAATAAACTTTTAATGCTTTGCAGAAACTTCATTTCGTTATCGTTTTCCAGAACAATCTTGAAAACTTGGGTAATATTTCATTTTGTAAGGCAGTACAAAGTGGAAACATCTAAGATCTAACACTGAAGCAGTAACATATCTCATAAGAGGAAAATAATACACTATTGTAAAATCTTTATTAAAACTCTGAACTTTAAACAAGATAAAGAGAGTTACAACAGAAAAGACACATCCAGATCGAGAGCTGAGGGCCCTGCATGGTTGAGTCGAAGTGCCAAAATCGGTTCTCATTGTCGCAGTCATTTTGTTGTTTTCCATCCGTCCTTATCACAACCTCCCTGGTGAACTTTTCACCCCTTTCTATGTGCAAAACTATTGTGTGTGAAGTCTGAATTAGGCGTGGGTGTGTTTGCTTGTGACAATCCCTAACTAATCAACTTTATTTTAGCCGGAGAGCAGAATGGTGAGCTTTAAAGAGGAATTATTCCAGGGTGTGAGGAAGTACATACTGTGAGGAAGTACATACTGTTGGACACAACACTAAACTCCCCCTGTTTGGTTCTGGTCCATTGCAGCTAGCAAATGTCCTACTGTGGCCTTTTGTTGGCTTCCGATAACTAAAATAAAATGAGACATTACATCTAGTTAATCATTATTTTCTCCGCTTCTGAAATTGTAATAGTTGTTCCTCTTTGCTATGACCGCTGTGTTTACTTTAGTGTCGTAAGCCCCACATATGACAAAACAACATGACCTATTCTGCAGCAGGACGGGTTTCACAGGGGCTGCGTTCAAAGTCTTGTGGATTTTGAACAGTGTTTACAAAAACGTCCTGCAACCTTGAGACCGCGCATCGACAGTTAGACTTCAGATTGACCATGATGGACCCTTGAATAGTTGTCAGTTAGCCAAATTTAAAAAAAAAAAAAAAAAACAGAAACAAACAAAAGGCAATTATACAACAGCAGGACCATTAAATCTCCAAAGATTGTACAACAAATTTGCTGACACTGCTGGGCAGCCAGATCCACCAACCCGTTTGTCTAAGGTGCCAGGGCAGGACACAAACATTGTAACATCAATTTTTTCATCCTGAGTACATTTAAACAATAACACTTTTGAATTAAAGAGGTAAAAATTATCATTAAAGTGCAACTAAACTTGCAGTTTTGGTTTAAATTTAACACAGCTAACCCACTGCCCCCTGTTCTTACCAGCCGCTTCTTGGCAGCACCATCACCCCCCAAAGAAGTATGAAAACACAGAGTCAGCATGCAATGAGTTGTTGCTCAACTTTTTCTAAACATGCAAAACATTATTTCTGGTGTAAACTCGCACACATTTAGCACTTGTTTGACAGAATAATTCAGTGTTCACTGTTATCTGCAAGTCTACTTTAAAAAAGCAACACCTGTGGTAGTCTTTGTCAAAAAATTAGGTCATATTTTAAAATGTATGTTTTTACCTAAAAATTATATCACATTAATTGTAATAAAAATGCCAGTTTTTTTCTCTCCCCAAAATAAAATACACCTGCCCCTGAAAACGAATAAAGTAACATTTGTAAAATATTCACACCAGAGTGTGGTGCCGAGCAGGGCTTTGTCAGCATTATTATCTCTTTCAGGAGTTTGTTTCTTGTCAGATTAAAAGCAGCGCAGACTCAGAGTGATTTGGCTTTGCGTCTCTGGGTAATCCACAACAGGAAGGAGATGACAACTGTGAATGCTGCAAGAGGCCCGAAAACCTTCAGAGCTGGGAATTCCGCCTGTAAGCAAGTTTAAAAATGTGTTGTTTGAAAAGTTTTTGTGCTTATGTTAATTTGGTAATAATACAAGAACAACGAAACAAAAAACGTCTCCAAGTACCCACCTGCCGACGACACTTGTATCCATGGTAATTTTCAGCACACTGACACTCAAAGAAGCCAGGACCGTAGGGGCCACAAAGGGAGTTTTCTGGGCAATTCATAGCTATGGATTCCCAATAAATGTCAAAAAAGGTCACACATTGCAAAACAAATATTTTTTTTAGATGTCTCAGACATGTTGTGTAACAAATATCTACTGAACGTTGACCTACACATCTTTCCTGTCTGGTTGCACATGTTTTTCTGGTCCTTACAAAGCTGTTTCCCTTGCTTTACTTCCACCTGTTGCCATGAAGCATTCCCACCTGGACAAGCCATGTGCTCCGGTAAAATCCTGAAGACACATTGATATTTGTTGAAGAAAAAGATTTTTAATAATACCAGTACTAATTTAAAACAGGTAAAATCATGATGTTTCAAAGACACCTACAGGAATTTTAGGTCAATAAATCCTTGGAAGACTTTATCACTGATGTTGGTAATGGGATTCAGCGAGAGATCTCTGCAAAATAAATAAAAAAAATCTTAAGAAAAAAGCATAATTTCTACAAGGCATTTTCAAATATTTCAGACTGAAAGCAGATAGAGGGGCTTTAAAACATCTAACTGCAGCAGTTTATATATATGTGTGTGTGTGTGTGTCTACAATGTGAAAAAATGTCAAGTATGAATGTTTTTTCTTCATATAGTAGTGTACTTACATCATCACCACTGTGGATGCTCCTGAAATGTCTTCCACTTGAGTCAGTGAACATCTGGATAAATCCAACCTGATAAATCAAAACCAAATATGGTTTATATATTATATTAAGTATTTACTAAAACTTAAACTTCATTCTAAAGTTCCACGTTTTGGCTACAGACGCATTGATAATGTCAGGTGAATTATGAAATTCTACATAACAAATACGTTGTTTTCTTTTCCCCTTTATTTTTTATTTATATTTTTGTACTAGTTTGGATACGTTTAAGGCCAAAAAAAAAAGAAAAAAAGGAAAAAAAAAAGCCTTGCAATATTCACTTTGAGGACAGTATTGATATTTCTGTCATACCCGATGATGCGTTCAGGGTCGCTTGAGTTATCATTCGCTAAACAGCACCTCTTGTCAATCCGTCCAGCGGATGAAGAACAGAAGTCACCCACGTAGGTGTTGTTTTGGACAGTACCACCACAGAGCGAGCATACCTGTGATTTGAAACACACACACAAAAAAAGTAGTAAACAACAAACTGACACTGACAACCCCTACAAGGTCTATACACCCACCAAAACAAGCTGGTTTGTCAGGATTTGTTGCGACATTAATCCATTGGGGAGCACACCAGTCTTACCTGCAGCCCAGTCAGCTGATAACTCGCGTTAAAATACAACTTAATTACAAAAACAAGAGCTACAGCTTCACACCAGCTGAGAAGTGCTTTCATTTTTATTGACTGAAGTCACGTGACATGGTCACGTGACGGGAAGCTGGTTATTTTGCGTCGCAATTATGCGGATAAGGACGTTTTAATGTAAGTTAACCTTTTGTTTTTGGCGTTTATAGACCAAAAAAAAAAAAAAGGCAATGTAATTGTGCAAGATTTATCAGAGAGTATTTTTTATGTTTTAAGACAAAACATTTTAACATAGAAAATTTGTGATTGTTTATAACCAATCAGGAGAATATTAATTTATCATAAATATTTAATTGTCTATGGTTTATTTTACTAAAACTGCAACCTTTTTTTTTTTTTTTTTTAGAAGTAACTCGTTTAGACAGTTTTTTGGTGTCACTTTGGATTGTACTAAAAAACAGAGAGAAAGTCTTATGTGCGGCTAGAGAAAATGTAATTTTTAAGTGCATAACTAACTGTTATGTATATCATATTTTCTTTAGTATGAATAGAATAATTTAGGAAAATACAAGCCTTATTTCGACATTTAGATCATTGGCTTCATCGTCCCTGTAAAAAGAAAAAAAAAAAAACAAACATACAATAAAAGAGTTCATTAGGGCTTTCTGTATTAAAGCAGTACCAAAATTAACATACAATAAAAGAGTTCATCAATAATTTTATTCACAAAAGTATAAGTTAATTTTACTCATGTCCATATTAGCACATTTTTGTTAAAAAATGTTGAAACATTGAAGGCTAATAGTAAATCATCAGTAAAAATCTACTCCGTGTTGCGAGTAATAAGTGGCTACTAAACTTGTAGTATCTCAGATTCCAGGAATAACCTCTGAGATGCATGTCTAGAAGATGAGTTGCCAGAACAACTAATGTACTGTCATCATTTGTGATATATTTCCTTTTTTTCCAGTTATTTAGATAGTATCTAATATGGAAAAGAAGGGCTTGGACAGGGACAAGACAGGCAGTACAGTCATAGCATGTTTTTTTGTACAGAACTGTCACTCACAATATGGCGGCGACTTTAACGCGCTATCTTGACGCTCGTGCAACCCCTATAAACCAGGATGAGATGGTTTAGCCCAGAAAGATTGTTGCAAATGCTTCTTGATGGGCCAGCAGTGGATACCTTGACTGTGGACGCAGTGGCTAGGTTGTAGAGGCATCACATCTGCGTTTTCAGCGGCTCTTGCTACATTTCTCCGGTATATTAACATTGTAGATTTTATCTAGCAAACGGAGGAGCTCTGAAAGCCACCAGAGTCAAAACCAGCGGCACTGTCGCACATTTGGGAAGCTTCACCAACCGCTGTGTGTGCGACGCTTGAGGGACTGCAGGAACCAACTGCACATTTTCTCCAGAAACTTCATCCTCTTGTGCCAATGAACCGAAATACCCGAATGCCTTCAAGCTCCGTTTTTAAAAGTGGGTGGTTTTATTCTTTTTAACCAACAACGTGGAGCGATGAAACAGACATTTTTATGCGCACAGTAAAGGTGTAATTACCCAACACTTGCAAACATGGCTGCTGTGTGAACAGCAGACAGAAAAGTTTAACACTGACGTGGGAGAAGTTTAGAGCATTCATGAGCAGCTGTCCGCTCAGTAAAATGCTAGGCTCTCGACCCTAGTTTGGTACCGCCGTCTCTGGACCTCCGAACCGGCGAACGGACCGTGTCGGAGCCGCCTCCTCCTTCGTAGGCTTCAGAGAGTCACCGCAGTGGACTTTGTTGGGAAACTGTGGTGCCTTGCTTGCCACCCCAGCCTCCAGTGGAGGCGTTTAAGGACTTATCTACTGACTGCAGGGTGAGCTTGGAGCTAAAATGCATTTTTCCATACCCGAAACGGAGGTTCGTTCGGGTGAGAATGGTTCAAGCTATGTGGTGAGTGTTTAACTTTTCCTGCTTTGCCAACTACGCTGTTATTGCTGATGAGCTGGCCACAGGACGGGCTAACGTTAGTGCACCAAACGTTTTAACATTGACGGAACATGTATTTATTTATTTTTCTTCTGTCTTGCCTTCAGCATACTATAGATATTATATAGAGAGAGTCTTCAAAAAGAAATTAGAACACCCTCTATTGAATGTTCACAAATCCGACACTGATTATTGTTATTTTGTCTCTGGCAAAGAGAGTGACTTCATTGTAACAATTTACTCATAAAAAAAAAAAATGTTGGTAAATCAAGATATATAACGTTTTCTATCTCACCAAAACGTTTGGACACCATATGCCCAACAGCTAATCTTATTTGGTTGAAATAATTTTAATGAGTCTTTTCTTGTTGCCATTTACCAGATTCTCCACTTTCAGATGTGGAGGGTTTTAGGGATTTCTTGTACTTACAGCCCATTTAAAGTCATCATCCCTCAATATTTCAGCAAAATTCAACTCTTTCCATTCCTTCTCTAAGGGATGGAAGTTGATATCAACAGTAGTCAGAGTGTAGTTGCTCCCTTATTGACATTGTGGGGGTTTTGGAGACTTTTGGCAGCATGTTACAGTCCGCTCTATCTAATTTTGCTTGGATTGTTGTTTTGGATTTCCTTCACCTGGAGACTTTTTTTTTTTGTACAAAGGGATGACTGAATTTAAAATATCGTTAAGACTTTTAAAATCTATTAGTAATCCAATAAATGGTAAAGTTTGCTTTTTGAAGACATCAGAAATCTCTCTTCCCTCTTACATCATCAGCACACCAAATTAAATGTATGTGATTTAAATGAGACACACCTTTTTCAAAGGTCGTTTACAGATGCCCTTATCATGTGCTTCTAATGATATTTGCCTATGTGTAATTTTGGCCATTTTATGGATGGAATTAATGTTATGGTGTCCTAATAGTACACAGTAACTGTCGTATTAATTAATGCACCCATTGAACAAGCAGTGGAGAAAATTGCAAAATAATAATCCTGATAATATCAACAGTTTATTTTTTCAAAACATTAATTTGAAATGATCATGACAATGATAACTCAAACCAAAATTCTTATTATGACATGAAATTTATCACGGTAAATAATACAATAAATGCCAACCCCAAAGCCAGGTAATGGATTTTTGTGATACAAGTACTTGAATATATTAACTTATAAGTTATTGGAAAAAAAGACCTTGTATTTGGGTAATTTAAACAAGGTTTTGTTGTGCCAAACAAGATCTAACCAGAATTAAGCCCGATAACGATCAAGGGTCTTTTACTCCGACTTGCATTAGCAAATGAAAGCTGCTTTTGATAAGTCGGCACAGCCAGTTATGGCCTCACAAATCCAAAGATTTGAGGAGGGGGCGAGGGGTGGCAGCCGCAGACTCGCTGGTGGTAACACCAGCTATAAGTAACATGATTTCAGCCCATTAAACAACCTAAAATAGTTTAGTTTTGCTGCCTCTGTTTTTTTTCATTACCCACAACAGAGCATCAGTTCTTTCAAAAATGTCATATTAAACTTTAAACACTCTGAGAAGATTTGGGGTTTGCCACCATGGTGTCAAAAGCCTTATTTAGTAGAAAACACATCCAGCATTGCTTTAATTTAGTCTCCTAATAGATTTGCCAAGTCAAAGGAGTCTCAATAACTAACAGAAGCAGTGTGTTTCTTATTTTTTTTAAAGGAAAGTTCTATGTGGTTATTTTTCTAAAACTATTTGAAAGAAGTACCGTAAAAGTCCATTGTGGTTGAGCAATGCAGGGAGTCGTATTGTTTTGACACTGACTTCTGAATCTGCTCTACTGCATGGGTCCAACATTTTCTTAAGTGAACAGTCCTGCTAATGTATGGCAGTTTCTGGGCCTTTTCAAATACATCTCAGCAGTATTCATTCAGAAACCTTTCAAAGTATCCCGTGTTATAAGGCTGAATAGTTTTCATGATGTGTGGTTTCTCAGAGGTATTTATGCTTTCAAGGTGGTTTAAAAATGTCAGGTGCAGCATTTGACTGCTGTTCACATGGCCTTATGCTGGCTGGCTCCAGTGTCAAACACCTGCAGCTTGAGACCTCTCATCGTGACTCCATGTGATCCAAAGAGAAGACAAGATTTTTGGAGTGAGCTTATTCATATTGACAATCACTGCCTTTACCTGAAGTCGAGAAGTAATTTATGCATTTTTTCAAAGGATTCTGTCTAATATCAAGCATTTCTCCGTGGATTTTGTTTTCCAAAGCAAATTTCCACTTTGAACCTTTTGTGTTGTCATTCCTGTATTATATTTACCTTACTCAGTACAATTTCTGCTTGCCCAGCAGTGGAAAAATTTGCAGTTCAGCTCCAGCTGACAGTCCTGCAACTGTCATTGTGACCTTTTTGTGACCAGCCATCAGGAAATGACTTTGCTTGACTATAATATTAAAAGATGTGTTGTGCACATTGGAACTAGTTGGGCACAAAATATGCAGACCTTGCACTAAGCTTTGTAGACTAAGAAGGCACACTTCTTTTATGACTGCTTCTCTGCAAGTACTAGCCACTTGTTCACACTTCCTGTTTTTTTTCTGGTGCCCTTTGTTGACTTGTTCATGTGGCTTTTACAGTGAGTGTCCTAAACAGGCTGGAGATCTGTAAAAAGTAAACTTAAGTGCTACTGTATGGTGGTTTGACAGCATTGTTCATTTGACGCTGCCACAGGCAAAATGAGTCACAGAGGATTCACACCTTTGTAATCGTTCAAAGGAACGCTAAAGGTTCAGGTTTGGATTTGCAAAAAACTGTTTTTCAGTTGCAGGGAAATCCAAATAATGGGGAGAAATTTTATCTAAGTATCATCTTTGCTCAATAAAATTTTGAATTATTTAATTAAAATCTTTTAAAACTATTCTTAAGTTGCTCATGCTTTTTTTTCAAAGCATTTATTTCTGAAGCCTCAGCAGCTTTTAATAAATCAAAGGAGGATGATTATAAGGTGAAAATCTCTTTGGCCTAAAGTTAAAAAGCCAAGCTCACAGATTATTTCAGGATTGGAGTTAAAAAACAAAATTGGGTTATCTGTGCACAGAAAAACGTGCAGCTCTTTGAATCTACCCAAAGTGCTTATTATACACAAAAAATGCAGGGCCATTCTTCCTTCCTGCCTTGATAATGTGTCCATTTGTGTGTTTTTTTAAACCCCTTCAAATTCCTAAGCAGCTAGGTTGTAGTTAGAAGCAAGTATTGGTTTGTATCCCTGGCTTTCAGTGGATTCAATATTCTAAAGTAAAATAAAAAATAATTGAATGCAAATTTACTTGCACCATCTCATCAAGAAGCTGCCAGACTGAAGTGATCCGCTGTTAATATTAAGACAAAATAGAAAAGGAATGAGTTAATCTCTTCACATTCGAAGAGGATAAATCCTCAGTTTGTAGTTAGAGATGGTGTAACCTCTGTAGGCGCGGCTGATATTTTTCTAGGAATTGTTTTGCTTTTTCAGAGTGATCACTTTTTCCGGGAGTTTTATTTATGGAAGGGATTTCATTGAGGACTTCTGTGAAAGCAAATAATTTAGCATTTCCGTTGCTATATCTGCTTATTGGAACTCAGAAAGAAATGTGCTTCTTTCTTGTTTAACATCTTGAAATCCTTTTATGCTTAACTTGACTTGTTGTCCAAGTTAAGCTTGATGTCCAATAAACACAGGGGTGACAAAACTCAAAGTTTGTCCACCCAAACAAAAAATGTAACTTTGGTTACACTTTGCTGTCAAAGAAAACATTTAAAATATCAATATATATATATACATATATATATATATATATAAAAAGAAAACTTTGTAATGTTTTTTTGAAACTTTGTAATGTGCATTTCTGCGAATACACACTCAGATCTTAGAGAGAGGTGAAATTAAGGTGTAGGATGTCATCCAGTTCCTGAACACATTCTTGCTAGTTGTGACTCAATTACCATGTTGTTTTCCTTGGCAGAAACGATTATCAGTGCTTTGCCAAAAAAAAAAAAAAAAAAGTCATGCAGTAGACGCAGACCTGTATGAGATTTATTCAGTAAGATAACCTTGAGGGAATAATTGCCTGAGCGCCATGAATGTGGAGAAGGACATTATCTCTGGCATCTCATTTAAAGAAACATTTTAGCTTTATGACGGAAGATTTGAAATGTTTTGAAATTGTACATTTCAAAACATGTATGCTTCACTTACAACTTCATCTTTTTTAGGAGATTATTTATGCAACCTTTCTTCTGTTTTAATCTCTTTCTTTTCATTTGGATCTGTGCTTCCACCCGCAGGCCTACAACATCCACGTCAATGGCGTGCTGCACTGTCGGGTACGCTACAGCCAACTCCTTGGTCTCCATGAACAGGTGAGGCTCCTGCTGTCACAATGCACCCTCCTCCAAGGTGGCACATAGGCAGCGTAAATACCATCACACTCTGTGACCTTTCCTGCTTCTTTATGCTGTATTCTTGTTCTAAATCTGGTTTAAAGCTTTGTGCTTTTTTCCCCTCCTCCCTCTTTCATAGCCGTTGCCTGTTCAATGGCAGAATTACGTAGGGGATGTGGAAGGAATGCACTTGGCCTTAGTTACGTGTTACCTGCTGAGAAAAGGAACCTAATCTGGGAGAAAAAAACGTTTTTTTTTTTTTTTTTCTGAGTGGATTAGTTAAAAATTATTATGCAGGAAAACGTCTTTCTGGCTGCAAATTGTCTTCAGGAAAGAAAAGCCTATAAGAAATTAGTCTGGCTGTTGAAATCAACTCGTGTGTACCCAAGTCTTGTATTTCTGAACATTTAATGAATCGGCAAGAGGCCTAAACTTTACAATCTTTATCCTCCAGTCTGTGTCCTCCTGTTTTAGAGTTGCTGTTGCCTGGTAACAGGGTGTGGAAGAGACAGGCTCAAATCTTCCTGAGCATCAACCCCAAAGGGCTTCTAATGTTGAATGCATGACCCCGAAATCACTGAAGTGAACACAGGCTGCATACTCTTCCGTCACTGTTAAGCAATTCTGAATATTTATTGGCTGACTGGTTTTCTCTCTGTCTAAATATTTGGTGCAAATATTTAGATGGAAACCAGTGAAAACCAGTCAAGTTCAGCTCCAGAGATCCTAAATGAGCTCGTATTCATGCAGGTCAGATTTTTTTGGTGGGTGTTCATGAAATTTTTCTCTGCAGATATAAGAGCTTAACTGTATGTTCAGCCTGTGCTTCCTCTGTCTAGCTGAAAATAGCACAAGGCAATATTACGGTACATTGAGATATAAATTTCCAGCTTTCCTTTTGCACTCACTTATCACGGTCCTCTGTCACCATGCTGCTGTATGTGTGGGAGTCAGGACCTGGGTGCTTTTATAGTCTTAAAACATGTCACTTAAGTCCAAAGGATAATTGGGATGTACAGCTTTTGCCTGAGGAAACGTACAGTCTGAAATTAGACCACATCTGGTGTGCGATTCTGCATTTGTGAGGTTTTAGTTTAGGACTTGGAACTCTTTAAAGCAACAGCTTTCAGATGATAGAAAATGGAAAATGAGGCAAGACGCTGGAAGGCCAAGTAAACTTGGAATCGCCAGACGTTCCGGAATCCAGATGTGAGTTTGCGTGGTATGCACGGAAACTCACAACTATTTATTGAAAAAATATATCTTAAAATAAATCTGTGATTCATTTCAAATCGCCTGAATCAATCTTTTTATAGCAATGAATTTGAATCATTTTAATTGAAGAGATTGCCTCTGTCACCGCCTGACTTCCCTGTATTTCCCTAAATACTCTTGTTTATTCATAAAAAGCCCATCTATGTAGGCTACAGTTTCTAAGACTTGTCTGAGCTGAACCACTTCTGATTTGCACCCCCAGATAAAAAAGGAATATGGCAGCAATGTGGTACCTACCTTCCCCCCAAAGAAGATCTTCACTCTGACCCCTGCTGAGGTGGAGCAGAGGCGAGAGCAGCTAGAGAAATATATGCAGGCTGGTAAGTCATTCTGTCAGGATTTCTGACTGTAAAGAAGTTTTATTTTAGAAAAGATATAAATGTGGAAACTGAAAAAAATGCACTACTGTTTGGATTTTGGTTGCACCGCAACCTCCGTTTCTCTGCTGTGAATGTTATGATCCAATCATGTATGGGGTTGAGTCACTGATTATTTGATTTTTAAGTGATTGATCTCTGACTAAAGTCGAGATCAATCGACTTTGATGGTATCTTTTACTTAATCTGAAGCAGACCATGAGACTACGTGTTGATTAGTCAATTTTTAAGAATCTGAACCTATTTTTGTGTACATTTCTTAAATATTTTTTTTCATCTTGTACAAAACATTTTTTAAAGGAGAGTCTGTACTAATTGCTCCAGCGTCCTCTGGCTTTGTCATGTGATATTCTGTGCACTTTGCTCAGAAATCCCTGGACTGCGTCAAGAGCAAACTGCAAAAAGCAGCTATAACACAAGTTACAGAAGTTTGTGATGTTTTAAAGCTAAATTTATAATATAGAAGAACATTTTCTGTAAATCATCACAGCACACTGAAATGTGTTTAATCAGATATATTTAGTAGCACATTCTAGAGCTTACTTTAGGTGACTTATCAGAAGATGATAGTAACTTTGTAACCTAGTTAGCAAGTGTTGAAGTATCATATTGAAACTGATCTGCTAAAACCACTTTTTTCACAAAATATCTGTTGCAGCCAATAAAAATGGAAAGTACAGCACCAGAAAGATCATTGTAAGTTGATGAAATGTGGTTTAATTTTTCTGTGCTTTAATGCTAGAGCTTTTCCAACCATTCACACAACACAACTTAAATTATTTCTGTTATTGTGAAAATTCACATTTTACTATAAGAGCTGGTTGTACTGTTGAGAATTTTGTTATGAACAAACTGATGAGTACCAAGTAATTTGAAATGCTTGGGCAAACAAACTACGCCACATGTGGTCAGAGTTAAAAAAATTTTTAAAATTGAGATAATTTTTTGTGAACATTTTAAAAAGTTTCAAGTTAATTGCTTGAGTGATTATTTGTGATCTAAAACAACCTTTATTTATTTTTATCCCTCTGATTGTCAATAAAAGTATTTCAAATGTTCATAGTATTTTACAACAAGTTTACTTTGTTTCTATAAACATTCCCTATGATATGCTTAAGGACTCTCTTCAAAGCCCAAATTAAATATTTGTGTGATTCCAGGCATTTTATCCAGATTCTTTAAACAGGTTGAAGTGAACTTTCTTCATATACAGATGCAGAACTGGCAGCAGTGCAAAGCAGCGACTTTAATCCTCAAGCACCGGCAGTTACAGCAGAACAACGAAGCGTTGTTCCAGTGTGTGTTTGCTCATAGTCTGGGAGCATACACACGCACACACACACACACGCAGGGTGTTCTTGGCCACAAGTCCACTTGGTTACATCATGGCTTTTTACATAGTTATGGAAACTTGGCTGCAGTAAACACAACCTCTTCTGACTGACTCAGAGGGCTCCAAACGTTCACATTTGGCCAAATGTTTCGACTAATTTGTTGAAGGATAATGGCTAATGGGCCGTCATGCTCACACTCACTATTGTAGAAGCTTGGCAAGTAAATGCCTGAGTGTTTTTGCAACTAAAATCTTTTTATTTTAGGAATGGAGCATAAAAAAAAATCTATTTTATTCTTTTCTTTCCAATGTCCAATGATGATTGACAGGGATCTAGCAGAAGCTCAAAGTTACAAGTTACAATGAGGATAATCATGAGGCAAGAAGAAAATAGGAAGTTGCCCCACCCAAACATGTTTCAACAACATTCTGAAAACACACTTGACTAATTACTTGAATAATCAAACATGTTTCTCTGTTGCTGGCAGAAATTACTCAAGCTGAAAAAAGAGTTAAGTCATTCATTGCAATCAGAGTTTTGTCTTCTGTCGTCTTTTTGCAGTTCGACAACATCCTTTGCTGGGAGCCAGTGAGCTTTTTAACAGCTTCTTGAGGAAAGCACAGCAGGTTGGTATTGTCTTTTTTTTTTTTTTGTCACTACACTCATCCTGTCCCTGCCACGCCACATCATTTTGCCTCAACAGTAATGAATATTTTTTTCCCTTTGTTTTCGTCTCAAGTAACAAAAACTATTACGTCTTGTTCTGTTGTTGTCGCTCTATCTTCTCAAATGTAACCTGTGGCTAAGATGTGTCAGATGACGTGTGCCTTGCATGCTGCTGGAAATCGTAGAGAGAGCTGCCTTTTGGCAAATATGTTACCATAGTTGTTTGTGGGGGAGCTGGATCCTTTTGAACTAGTATGTCATAGCCAAATAGAAAAGGGTGAATCTGATGATTCATCCTCGGTGACATCTGCCAAAAAACTCTTTGTGCAGCTCCTGAAAATGAGCTGAAGGAATTGAGAGCATAAGAGCATAAACAGATTTCAAATGAAAGGTTATACGGCTGCACAGTCAGGGTGACACGTATTTGCAAGACTGTGATTCACCTTCTTGGGTAAATTTATTCATCCAAAGCCACGTACACCCAGTCCACCCTCCTCTTCTCTTATATCACCTCGGTAGTAAGTGTTTGAGCACATCGCCAGTCAGACAGAGGGCTCTAGGTGCAGAATACAAGATCATTGACCTCCCACTGTAGGCGTTTCATCTGCAGTTTTGGTGGGAGGAGGCTGAGATTCCCCTCAGAGGGATAAGGCAAGATGAGAGATAATTGAGAAGAGGTGATGAGAGACCGCCTCAGGGCTGAAGAAGCAGGAGTTGTCGTCTTTAATATCTAATTCAGGGACAGTCAGAAGCTCATAGTCCTGTCATGTATGTTACAGTTTTATTGGTTTCTCAAAGGCATAGCTAATCTACAGCTGTGAGGATTTAAGCACTGAAACCAGTGATTATTGAAGTAATTGATTATTATTAATAGAAAATACGATTTCTATTGACAATTGATTAATTGAATAAAAAAATAGTTATTTCTTGCCTAAAATACAAAAGCAGCATTCCTTTAGTTAATTATTGATTATTTGTAGCAAATTATGCATGAGCAGCTAAAAAAAAAAAAAGTACTTCTAATAGAAACATGTAAAAAGCTCAGCCTTTTTTGGTTTTCTGAACATCAACACAATGTAGGGCTGATCTGTTAATTTTTTGTTAAATAATTAATTTTTTGATTAACCGATTTAATGAATGGATAGTAAAAGGTGCCTAATATGAGATTTTATTTCTTCAGAATTTGACCCCGGGGAAGCTAAAACCCTGTCATTTAAAGAGTTCTGTGTAGAAAATATTAAAGTTTTTTCTTTTCTTTTTTTTATCTTCATCTTGAAGCAAAACATGGATATTTTTCTATAATTTTGGCTTAATTACTGAGTATCTTGTTATTTCAGGAAGTAGCTTTTTTGAGTCTGTATACGCCAGTTAATGATTAATCAATTACTAAATTAGTTGACAATTATTTGAACAATTGATTAATCCCAATGAATCATTTTAACCCTAGATGACATTTTAAAATGATATCAACATGTACACGATTTCAGGGTTGTTGTGAGTTTTTAATAGTTCACATACAGACTTGAATATATAGAGCATACGTTGACCTAAGTTTTTTAATAAGTGGTGCTGAAGGATGTAGAATATTTTCATGTCCCACAGCCTTTTAACTTGTTCCTAATAAACTGCAGTAGATGTGGAGAACTGTAGTTACCCGGGAAGTGAAAGTTCTTACTTTCCAACTCTAATGGCTGTTTATCAGCCTGCAGTGTGTTTAATGTATTTGGCTCAGTGTGGTTTTACTTGTGAAAGACTGGAATGTAAACACACAGCCAACCCATGGAGCTGAATTAACGCCTGGATTGTTTTGTGTTGCTCCCACAGGAGACGCAGCAGATTCCCACAGAAGATGTGGCTCTAGACATCTGCCTGTCGAACGGTCAGAAGGTTACGGTCAACATCCTGACTTCAGATCAGACAGAGGACGTTCTCGATGTAAGTGGAGAACGTAATTTAATGCACTCTCCTTATGCATGTGTCTGGAAAGAATTTAAAGGAAAGGGGGAGGCGTCTTGATGAACGAAGCTTCATCTGGGGATGGTAACAGTTTTATTCTGCTTTACGTCTGTTCATGTGTCCTCGTCTTCAGGAATTTGATCTCTTTGTGTCAGATCTTTACATGCATTTGGCCTTTTTTCAGAGAATATGCTGAAGACTCCCAGTGTGCTTTAGGCATGAATCTATCATTCAATCAATGTGCTCAGGCACATTGATTGTGCTCAGGCACAATCACTAAAATTCATAGATGAACCAGAAAGTCAAGACAGCAAACAAACCATGACAAATAATACAGACACACTTCATCCATACATCCTTTTTGTATTAATACGCCTCCCTGAAGTCTACGGCACATCATGATTTTCTTATTATCCTTTTTTTATTAAATCTTCTTCAACTTAGAGCTTAAAAACACACATTGGCACATAATTGTTCCAATAACTAATTTCTGTTTCACCTCTGCGTAGTTTGTGGATTTTGCCCTCTGATTATTATTTTTTTTAAATAAAAGTTTAACCACAGTTAACCTCTGCTTACATGAGTATGACTCATAGAACAAAGTTGTACAAGTTGAACCAAAACTAAGCTGAATGTTTCTACAGCTTTAAAACTGTAACACATTAGAATAACTTTGTACATCTGAATCGCATATAAGGCAAAATACTCACATCATGGTTTAGAAATGGTGGGCTTTTAAAATTTCCCTTGCAAACAATATGAAATTGTTTATAATCAAAATTTTTAGTTTAAAACAAAGTTTCACCTGTTTAATGTTTCATCAGGCTGCTGCAGTAAAGCTCGACCTTCCAGATGACCTCGTGGGATATTTTAGTCTCTTCTTGGTCCGAGAAGGGGCGGATGGAAACTTAACATGTGAGTTATATTTCAATTATCCCATTTATCTTTTTTTTTTTTTTTAACCTTATTCTAGGTTAAAATATAGTGAGTTCCTGAAATCTGTATAAATTGACCTTGTGTTTAAAGTGAAATATTTCTGGTGCTAATTTTTTCTGCTTGGTTTTGGCTATAAATATTTAAGAAATGTATCTTTGTTTTTTTTTATTGCCCAGCATCAGTATAAACCAGGATTAGTTTCTGTTCGCAGCTTCCCTAAAAATGCTTTAATTGACCTAACATCCTAAACTAAAATCTGATTTGAAATATTGGGGATTTTATTATTAAGTGGTGAAAGTAGTGGAACAGTCAGATCTGCCCCAACATTAAACAACATTAAAACAGCAGAATGAACACAGATTTGAATTCTTGCAGGTTTTCCCCAGCTGGGAACTGTCCAGATGGCGTCCCACCATCTCTGGTTGTTTATGGGTGCCATCATTAGTCTTGTCCTTGAGACTTAAGATGTCTTCGTTCCTCACCGATTCTTTTTCTATGTCTCTCTTAGTTATCCGGAAGCTTCAGGACTTTGAGTTGCCTTATGTATCGATTACCAGCCTGCAGAGCTCCGATTATCACATAATCTTACGGAAGAGGTAAAAGCACCTGTTCTCCTTATGAGTTTCATCATGTCATTCAGAAAAACTCTGTGCTCCAAGTTGATTGTCTAATCCTGTAATTAAGTAGGATATTGTTTCTTTCTTGGTGTTATCGAAGTGTTATTTTAAATTGTTCTTGGTAAACTCATGTCTGTGTCGAGCCAGAGAGTCCAAGCCTCAAATCTGTCATTTTAGTCGTTCTCAAAGCGACAGATAATTTGAAGAGAGACTTCTTTTCTGTACTGGGAAATATTTATTAATGGTGGAAAGAGAGTGGTTTTCATGGCAGACCTAAAAGAAGTAAAGATAACACAGTGACCTGAGATGACCTTTTGTTCCAAGTTGCAGGCTTCCTCTTTCAGTCCAGTATGCAGTTACTCCAGCAAAGTCTGTCATGACCACTTGATCTAATTTTGCAGCTCTTTCCTGTTGAATTGACACTTCTTTTTTTTCACAAATCGCAAATAAGGCTTAACCATGTAGAAAAACATTCACATTCTTCTGCACAGAGAATGGGAGGTAGTGATATCTATAAAGGGATGCATGCCACCCTTTATATGTTCACTATAAATTGCAGTTGGAATCATTTAATAAATTAAAATTATTATAATAATGAAAATTTGGACACTTGGTCTGGCCGAGTGTCTCACAACAAAAGAGGAAACATGCCAGCTACAAGACCAGGAAAGAACTTCTGCCGTTTTTCATGTTGGTCATGGAGATTCGGTTACGTTCATTTTTCAACCATGTGAATCATTACATAAAAATGGAAGTGCAAGTATATTTTACCATGAAGTTCGACTGTTTCCAACATGCTCTAAAATGTAATGAGTTGACCTTAAACTCTAACACAATCTGAGTTCAAATTCATGACAATATAAAGAATAAATAGTATAATTCATAGTGGTTCATATGGTAGCCAGTAGAAATACTCTCTTTTTAAAATCAACATGATTAGGTTTGCAAAGGTACAATTAAAAAAAAAAACTCGTCTGGAACAGTTTATTTTGGACAGACTAAACAACAAAATTTTCCCAGAATTGTACAGCACCATTTGATAAAAATTGGGAACGACGTACAGATGTAAAAAAAATAATAAATAAATAAATAAACCCATACAAAGTGCTTGGCATTGACTCATTTGACAACCACAGAATTAATTGGGCAACTTAAAATTGCAATGTTTTCTGCATACTAAAGTATTCTGGGTGGCCCATTAGCCATATTGTAAATAAGAACTGCAGACAAACAGGTAAACTTGATCAAAATGGATTCCTTCAACTAATTAAAGCAATAAATCTACCACAAAAGGCTTTAAAATTTATTTCAAAAATTAACAAAATAAAGTCTGAGGGAGTGACCTATAGACAGAAATAGCTAAGAATTAAAAGTGCTGTGTGGTGTTAACCCAACTGCATTTAACAAGAGGTTCTCCATGTTTTCTTTAGCATGCTGGAAACTCCGCAACCACTCTGAATATATTTAGTCACAATGCCTTGTGCTGCATATTATAAAAGTACAAAAACATGAGCAAACATTTCTGGGTTGAAACAAATCCACATTTCTCTGTGCAGTCTGAAGTCTTAACTTCTCCCTTTGTCAACACAACGTATTATTTTAACTTTCTTGGGAGTTTATTCTGTGGTTACCAGGCCTCCTGTGGACTCTGGAGGTACACAGGATGTTTACCTTCTTTTTCCCTGAAGTAAAGTCTCAGTCTTGCTGACCTAGTTTCAGCGAGGAAAGAATGAATGTAGAACTAACAAGTTGAGGAGGAGGATAAACAGACCCCTCCATATGAGATTACAGGATAGGCTGAGGTTAAAGCGGATCAGAAAGTTCTCTTCACTTCAATAAATAATTTCGGATGCTGTCACATCTTTGCTCAGACGTCATTGCTTCTTTCATATGATCAACTTAAGTATGATTTTTCTTTAGCGTTTTTTTTTTTCCCTTTCCTCCAGGTCTCTTTTAATTATTATTTTTTTATAGGATTTCCAAAAAAATGTCAGAAAGAAGTCAGGCTACAAAAGTGACTAATAATCAAGCGTGTGATATTTGTCTGTCACAGAAAAACCATTCCAGAAGTGATTTTGATGTTTTCAGATCCATAATCAGTTATATTTTTATTATTGTATATCATATCTATTTGCATCAACATTTGATTGGTCTTTAAACAGAGTTTGTTTGTGTCTTTTTCTTCCAAGTATCTCAATCTGCTTAAACTCCTTTCAAGCACATCAGTGTCCAAATTGAACCATTTTATCTTCTCTTTTGGTGATTTATTTTTATTTATTTATTTTTTCCTTCAAAATATGAGCTGTAATTGTTGGTTATGGTTTAAGTTTTTCCTTTTGGTAAACTGTTATTGCTTTAAAAATGTCTTTCATCAGCTACTGGGATATGGCGTATGATGGTGATGTAATGGACAACAGAGTTGGATTGAATTTGCTTTACGCCCAGGTGAGAACCTTCACAAGTTTTCTGAATACGCTATTATTTTCTGCCCAGCTCCAGGCTTTGTTTTCAAATCACAGGGCTCCACCAGAGCCTGGAAAGATGTCTGGATAAATATATAAAAGAGTGTAATGTCATAGGGGGAAAAAAAAAAAAATTCTTTCCAGACTTTACTCATTTCCTACTGCCTGGATGACAAAATGTATCTTTCCTAAAATAAGTGTTCTTCTTTGTTGGTGTTGTACATATAAAAAACGCACAGTTACCATGATGCCTATGTTTTTTTCCTTCGTCAATCACTTTATAGCTCGAGTTTATCTCTTTACTCAAAGGTGATTTTGTGTAAGCGGCCAGGGGGGCGATGAGCTGTTACTCAAACACATTAAAGTTTTGTGAATAGATCTTGACTCAAAGAAAAGTGAAAACTTTGTGAGCTCTAAGCCACAAACTCATATAAGACATAAGGTGTTTTCTTAAAATGATCATTTCATCTATCTACACAATCTGTCCATCTCCCAGTCTGTTTAGCTACTTCCCTGCAGTCTGTTCTCCAGTAATCAACATTGGTAGATGTTTCTTAGGGAAAAAAAATCATCAATAATTCAGAAGTTTCAGTCTGGAAACGTATGAAATTTTATCATGCAAATGTTCTTATTTTAGCACACAGGAAAAAGAACCTAGATAAGACCTGTTTGTGTTTCTATCTAGCATCTGTTGCTTTTTAATCTACTGCATGCCTGCCAGCTCCCAGAACCAAATGGAGGGGAAAAAAACGATTAAACAGTTTTGTCCTCGGGTGGAAAACTGCTTTTCTTCATCCGCTCTGTCCCTCCATTTGCCAAAACTGACTTCAGCTTATTTTGTCTGTGTAGCACCTTGAAGTCTTTGTTGTTTTTGTTTTAACCTGTTTAGTCCAGAATACCTTTATGTATTGTAATAAACTCGTGTGCTGATATACAGTTTTAAGAAAGAAATCAAGCTGACAATGGTTTCTTTTGTATGTAAGAATTTGTTCATCTTTTGTGGAGATTTTCTCACCTGAACAGTTCAGTTTACAATTCTTCCAGTGCGATAGTAAGGTCAGTCTGATTTATTCTGTTCAGAAGACTTTATCTCCCTCCTCTTGCTTCCCCAGACATTGTCTGACATCGAGCGAGGCTGGATTCTCGTCAACAAAGACCAGCACAGGCAGCTAAAATCACTGCAAGAGAAAGGCTCCAAGAAGGAAGTAAGGACTTCTGTTTAAAATTATTTTTCACTGAAATGTCACGCAAGTCCAGCTGAGATTCAAAAACGTTGTCCAACTGTAAATCTGTTGAGGACAAAACTGCCTCTGGTGGATAGTGGTTTGCATTTTACCCAGGTTTTCCCATTGATTTATTTTGCCTATTTAATTTATTATTTTTTTTTTTTGTGTTTCTTTAAGTTCATCCATCTTGGCCAGACCCTGAAATATTACGGCTACTTAAAGTTTGACCCATGCATCACAGACTTTCCCGAGAAGGGCTGCCAAGTCATTGTCAGTGCCGGCAACAATGAGCTCAATTTCCACGTCAAGCTGCCCAATGAGCAGATGAAGGAGGGAGGCTTCAAGGTCACGCGCATGAGGTGCTGGCGAGTCACGTCGTCTGTAAGTGGAACCTGTGTTTGTGAAATCCACAGAGAATTTTAATTTTTCCTTTTTCTTTATTTCACATTGAGCAACTGCTACATCTTTGAAGTGCCAAGTTTCAAGACTAACTTGTTCATTTTTACTCTTTCTTTTTTTATATTGAAGTTGCGTAATTTAGGCAAGCACAGCCAAATCGTAACTATCTTTTAAACCTCAGTCTCCTGTTTTTTTTTCTTCCTTCTTGTTCTTCTTTCCTTTTTTCCCTAAAATGCAACCTGACCTGTCTGGGTTTGAGGCCCACCAGGGGTTCAAGTCTGCAGATAAATCCTCCCTAGTCATGAAATCTTTTCTTCATCTTTGAAGAAAAACATGTGGACACCTGCTTCCTGTTAAATATTGACTTTCTGCACAGTCAAACTTCTCCATGGAAGCAATTTCTCATTCATGAAGAGTTATGAAGTGGTTAGTTTATTCCCCAAACTCCCTGATTTTGTTGTGTCTAAACATTTGAGGAATCCTTTATGGTCTAAATATCTAAAGATCGATGTTTCTAGATACAGTATGGAAAATGTATTTCTCAGCTCCCTGCTTTGAGCTGTCAGTATTGACATTAGATGCAGAGGCAACATCACACCCTGAGTTTAAAAGAGGATTTTTACTCGTTAAACACAGACTCACTGATTACAGACATCCTAAAGTTGTTCTCTGTATTTTATTTAGCAGTAGGCACAATTAATTAGCATTACTAACTGGGAACAGTGGTTTGTGTCTATTCCCTGACTCCTCAAATGGAGGGCTGCAGGCAGAATCTGGATATAAATAGGGGTCTTTTACAGAGTTTTCTGATCTCTAGTATGCACAGAACTAGAGATGTATTAGCGTGACACAAACACTGCAGATTATTGACAAAACTCTGCCTGACTGTATCTAAAAAGAGAAGAACAGAGGAAAAGCTGAATGTTTTCATTCAGATGGAACCAAAACATTGTAATGCTGGGGATACTAGCAAAGAAAAAAAAAACTTTTTTTTTGTTTGTTTTTGAGGCATTTTACCAACAGTCACCTAAAATTGGGGCACATAAAATTATCAAAGGACCCAATTTGACAGATCCAGCAGTTAATTGGCAATAACCAACTGGATGGTTCTGAGTCAATAACCAACTCATCAGGTGTTAGGACAGGCTGACAGCAGGGACTTTGATTGTAGGGATAATTTAAGATTGGGAAATATGAGGAAAAAAATGGGAAAATAATTGTTTTTAGACACTGACCTTAATAGAACTTGAGGACTTTTAGAGGTTGTAAATGCTTACCTTGATCTAGATTTCCAAAAGGTTGTCGGCATTTCTTTGATAGGGGTTAAAAGCTAAAAAATAGAGCAGCTAACAGCAGTAACAGGCTTAGTGATCAGCAGACATTCCTCTGTGGAAACGATTCACTATTTCATTTTTAAATAGCTTCTTAGATATGTATGCTTCCTCTTACCTCATTTATGTTCACCTCCCTGGTACTAAAAATGGCTAAGTTTGAGTCTTCATTCAGTCATAACCTCCACACCAAAGAGTGTTGCTGTTTCTACTTGGGAGCGCCTTTATATTATTCTTTTTGTGATCCAAAAAAATTAATCAGATATCTGAGTTTCTGACTGAAAATCAACCAATTCTGGTCACTGCTCCATTTTAGGGGTTTCAGTTATAGTTGTAGTAAAAAAAAAAAAAAAATCTTTAATGACAAATACTGAGCAAATAAAATTGTTGAAATTTCTACCTTTTTATTGGGCTGACAAAAACTGCCACTACTAATTCAGTCAATAAATGGGGATAGTTCACTTTTGTATTGCATTAATATGCAAGCAGTCGCATATCTGAAATGGTATTTAGATTTTGTAAAAATAATTTGCTCACAGATCTCGACACATGGCAGCACATAAAATTAAAAAGCCTCTCGGCCTGGTTGATTACACACGGAGAGTCCCGACGCTGCCCAGCAGGGTGATTAATTCCTCCACTCACTCTGAGAGGTCAAAGTCATTTTAATGAGCCCTTTCCTGTCCAACAAAATATCTCAAGCATCTCATTTCTTGCAGCACTGCAGCCACTTTCAATAGCTGGATGTCAGGTTACATGTAAACAGCATGCGTGTTAGTGAATTTGTTTTTCCTTCTGGGTTGTTTTTTTGTGAGTCTGATTAGCATTCCTCAGAGGAAATGCTCTTAGTGAGGAGCTGTTGATTTCAGGGATCTTCAGAAAAAGACCGTTTCGATTTCATTTGAAAAATGACGTAGATGAAAACATGTAGATGAGGTAACTCCTGCATTCCAGGTTGTGCTTGTGTTCTGGATTGTATTTTTAACAAATAAACTCAAAATAAGACTGGGGTGTTCTGTTCTGTTCTTTTTTTTTTTTTTTTTTTTTAACTGCAGCAAGTCCCTATATCAAACGGTACGACTAATCCCTGCAACTCGACAAAATGTGAGGTGAAGCTGGAGCTCGCCTTCGAGTATCTAATGAGCAAGGATCGCCTCCAGTGGGTCACCATCACCAGCCAGCAGGTAGGCGGAGCCTGGTCAACTCAGTTCAAATTCAAAAATACTTTGTTTGATCCCAAAGGGAAATTAAATGTTGTTGTAACTCATAATAATTCAGATTCTTCAAAGAGTTATTGTAGATGGTGATGACTGTTGACAGGAAAGATCTCTTGTAGGAACTTTTGTCTTCTCGGCTCTTGCATAAGGAAATTGTTCAAAAGGTGTGAGAAACTGAAAGATTTATTCAATGCACAAAAGCTATGACTTTGGCATGTTAGCCTTGAGTTCCTGTAATTACATATATTAGTCTGAGTCATGACTCCCACTGCTGTATCTTTTTATAGTTGTTCTGCTAATAAAATTGGCTTTGAACTTGTGATTTCAGGCAATCATGATGAGCACTTGCCTTCAGTCTATGGTGGATGAGTTGATGGTGAAGAAGTCAGGTGGCAGTATAAAGAAGGTTTGCATTAATTAAAATGCATAAATACATTTCACGTCCTCTCTGTTGTGCAAAATGATTCGGATTTTGGTTTGGTTTGCACACAATTAAGGTAGCATTTACTTTTGGGTTAATTATTTAGCATTAAATTGTTTATTCAATTGAGGACTGTAAATTATTTGTGTATGATTATTTAAGCATCAAACATTTTAATTGGTAATACATTTTCCAATTAATGTATTAATTAATTAATACATTAAATGACGTAGATGAAGACGTCATTTAATGTTTTTCTATAATTTTGAGTATTTTTTGTCTCTTTCTCTCTTTCCAGATGCTGAGAAGGCGACACAATGGCTCCATCCATCGGTCTGACAGTCAGCAAGCTGTGAAATCTCCCCCTCTACTGGTGAGCAATGGAATAGCAGGCTCAGTGTTTTGACCATCGAGATGTCGGGTGTAATATTTTTTCATATTGATTTATTTTTTTGGGGTCACAGGACTCCCCTGATCCGAGCCGAGAACAAATTGTCAAGCTGTCGGTGAGTATTACTCTGTCCTTTTTCTGGTCTCTTGACATCAAACTAAAGAAGGTTTGATTTATTTCATTTTATTTTTTCCCTTCAAGTTTCAACCACTCATTTTTATTAATTTTTTTTTTTCAGACCAAGCTGAATTCGGTGTCTCTCAGAGGGATCAGCGCGTCCAACTCTGCGAACGACATCAGCGGCGACGATTTTCACGGCAACTACGCTTTCGAGGGAATTGGCGACGATGACCTGTAACGCGCAAATTGCCCCGCTTCCATTCTTCACTTCACCAGTAACGACTAAAGCAACAAAAGATCACGAGCTGAACTGAGCCGAGCGATCCACACGAGGCATCCACGTCTGCAAGATTGTAGCTTCTTTCCGGAGAACTTGCTGCCTTAAAGCTCTCATTTACTCTTTCACCACCATTTGCTCTTTTATACTCTAAAGGGTCGCCCTGATTAGTTTTGTTATAATCATTCCATTAAGACTTTTTAAGTCGTATTGATTTTTACACGAGGAAAACCTTTCGAGTGGCTGCATGTTCCATCTCCGACTAGAGCCAAATGTTTGTTTGTGTGTGTAATGTGCAGACCTGCCACTAGTGATTATATCCCAGAACAGGGGGGAGAAAAAACAATACATAGTGCTTGCAGTGATCCAGCAAACGTGTTAAAATATATCTCACAACTACAGAAAATCTAGACCAGCTGGTTCGACATATAGATCAGTGTTTGGCTTTTCAAACCATGCTTCTAAAATGTTTCCTGCTACTCTTGTGCCAAATTGGGGGGAAAAAAAAAAGTCCAGTTAGAAGAGGTGTCACTACCTGCCTTCAGAAGCAGTGCGATGCCTTAACTTGTCATTCACCGTGGGTTGAGAGCAAACATTTCAAACAAGGAGAATCTTGCAGAACTTGATGGAAGGTTAATTGAATCAGTGGAGCTGCTTGCATTTACCAAGCCCATCATTTTTGCACAATATTAAAAGTAGTTGAGCTGAATTTCTGAGCTGAGGTTCAAGCGTGACGGTAAAAACATCCATTTTATTTTGTTTTCTGCAGGTTTTTAAAGGTTTCTCATTAATGCCAAATTATAGTTTACTAAAGCATTTTGCACAAAAATAAAAAAAACAAATTATGATAATGTCACTTTTTATATTCTGTACTTGCAAGTAAGCATTCTGAATATGTACTAATATCTGTATCATTGCTTATTGTAATCAAATAGCTTAAATATAATCTAAGCTGTATGAAACAAAGTCTACATGGACCAACATTGATCATGTTTACGTCTTGGTTTAAATCAAGTGTTTACAAGTTTATCGTGATTTTTCTGTCTTGTTCTGTTCTGACAAATGATCCTGAGGGGAATGTTCTTTGAATTATTGTGATTTGTTGGCTGTTTCAATCATATTGAATGTTTTAATTAAAAAGAATGGTGCTTCGGAGTGGCTAACGTAATCAGAGTTGCTGTAACGAACAAAGTTTCTATAGAGTAGGCAACAAATTGAACATATCTCACTGTTTGAAAAAAAAAACAACTAAGTATCATGTCGCCACTGTTGTCTCAGTGAGTTATGAGGCCATTAAATGTCAATCAGTGCCAACGGATCAACAGCTTTATTCTTACTGGTAACTGGAACGACAAATGATGTAAATGTTTTCATCCTTTGGCTGCTTTGACTCTTTTTACTCCCTCTGCTCTTTATAGATAGGTCAAAATCAACAACAAAGGTCATGTTTTTAATTTTCTCGGTTTTCCCGTCACTTCAGAGTTAACAGCGCTACAATATCCTGATTGTTGGTAAATGTGTACGTGCCAAATCTTAAAAGTGTTTTCTTGTTTTTTCCCCATCATCGTCATTTCTACATAAATGTCAAAATTCATGAATAATCATCAGATGTCCAGATGCTAAAATAAACTCAAAAGATTCACTGACCGTGTGACTTGTTTTACATCATTTTTACCAAAACTAGTGGAAAGAAACCAGTTCTTTGAACAATTTATTTTAGATTTTGCTGTTGTGGTTCATACTTAAAATTGCAGTATGTAACTTTAATGAGCATTTTTTATTTTTTTTATATTTTAAAACACTATGTTAAAGTAATATGAGAAAGATAATCTGAAAATCATCAAGCTCCTCTGCCTAATCTCTGTGCTCCTACTGCCATCTGCAGATGAACACTGCTCTGTTAGAAACGACCAATCAAAGACAGGAGGGTCAATCACCCTCCCTGTTGCTCCCTGCTAGCCTTCATCAAGGTTCCCACACAAGTCAGCAGGGATTGCGCCAGCTAATTAGCATAGCCACCGATAACGGTGGGTAAGCAGTTTTTCTGTAATGGTAAGTTGTTTTTCTGCCATTAGCACATCAAGCAACGTGTACATTAGCATTATTGAACACGCCATTGTACACACTGCTGTACATTAGTGTGGCTTTGACAGGTTATTCTGTTAACGGTGCATTGGCTGAGGAACTTGACTTTTTTTCAGTTTTTTTGTCACGTTTCGCTGTCACAACATGGTGACAGTTTTAATAAATATGTAAATAATATATACACATTGTTTATAAAAGTTACAAACTGCGGCAACCACTCACATGGAGAGTAGTTTTCAACATTAGAATTTTTATTTTGAGAAAAAAAATATACCCCTTGCCTCATATGTGTCTATTCAGACATGCAGATTGTATTATTGAGATTATTTAGCCCATAAATGCTGAAACAAGTTATAGCTGTGATGAATAAAACAGACAAATTCGATTGTGTGACCAAATGCTACGCTTCATGCAAAACAAAGACAAAAAAACCCCCAGACAATTAGCTCGATGTTTTACATCCAACGATGCGTAATTCCAGGTATTTATTTAAAACTCCTCATTTAAGGCATTAATGATGTTGTAAAAACAGAAACGCCCACTTGCAGGAAATATAAATCAGTGGGCTCATTGTGACATGTCGAGTTTGCAACCTGGAAAATGTCTCGTTTGCATAAAAGTCATTCACAAAACACTTTACATTGAATCACAGTTCTTATTTTCCAAACATGGCAGCTAAATGACACGGCACAAAGAAAAATGCACTTTAATGTGCATTACAGCCACATTAGAGAAATAAAACTATCACTTGTTCACATGCTTTCTATTTGAGTAATCTCTTTTCAGGTTAAAAGAAAAATAAAACTCACAGTAAATAGCAAACTAAATTAAAGCAGAGGTCTTCCGTTGAAAGACTGTCAGCAATGACGTATGTTGCTAAGCTGCAAAAATGACTGATATGTTAGAAGAAATGAACCTGAAACATTGCAAATAAAACTAATCTCTAGGCTGCATGTAAAAGATTTAAATCAAAGCTTCACCTGGCAATATACTGTGCTTTTTCTCTGTTTTATATATGCTAGTGGTTGTCTCCCCTTCTCTGAATTTTTTATATTTTATTATTTTTTTTGACTTTTTTGGTAGGCTCCTCTACATCAACACGATCTGGTTGAGGCGGCTCGGTGATCTGGTTGGCATGCTTTCTCGAAGATAATGGAATGACTCCTGGCATATGCTGAACTATTTCACAGGGAAACCGTTGGATAAAATCAGATCATATCAATCTGGATGTGAGATCAATTATTGCCTGCAGCACAACTGTAGTCTTTTTCTGTTTATTGGCTCAGTGTCGACGCTAATGACCCGGTTTCAACACTGAGCTCTGCAAACATCAAGAACACCTAAACGGTGCGGAGCGCTGAAACTACCACCTACAGTGACTGCAAGTGAGCACGAAAGGAAGAGCAGAAAGCAGCATGTGGACAGTTTAAAGCGAAAACGGAAAGCGTCTGAATTGAATGCAAGAAGTACACTGATTAATTCCACAATTAGCTATACACATTTTAAGTCTTTAACTTATTGCTTTTGTTTCAAGTTGGCACTTTTTGATCAGCAGTAATGAAAAAAAAAAAAAAAATCTATATAAACGACACTGAGCGATACGTTTTGCTACACGAGGAAATGCCCTGTGACAACAATCTAGAGGCTGGAATCTGAAATGTGCACCTAAGTAACAGAACAGCAAGTTTAACTTTATATTGTCAAGAGCTAATCTACTTATACTCAGAGGAACACGGAGCTTTATAGATGTCAGAATTATTGAGCTTCAATAAGCACGGGCTAAAAATTGCTTGTAGTAGATCTAGACCCAATGAATGGAAGCAGAAGACGGCCCATCAACATGCTCAACATGCATTTATGGTGCTAAATTAAGTCTTGATCAACACATTTCTTTCCTTTTACAGACAAAATGTAGGAGATTTTGGCAAAAAGACAAAAAAACAGAAAAAAAAAAACCCAAAGTAAATAAAAGTAGACTATTTGAGTGAGGGCAGCATTGTTTAAAAAACTGGCACATTCATCAAGACGAACACAATTTCTGTACTATTAAATAGCACTTTGATAGCATTACATACGGCAATCGGAAAGCATATCACTAACGGAGATTGTTAAAAACAAAAACAAACAAACCAAAAAAAAGCACAATAAAGTTGTCTCCAGAACCCATCTGCTTCAAAGCTGGAAAGTCCAGTTCTGGGTCGATACAAAATTGTCAAATTTAAGAGTAAAAATTTTATTTAGAAGAAAATAACCAAACAAACTCAGTACCAATTTGCTTGAATTTCCATTTAAAATGAACCACAATAACTAACTTGTGCATTGAAAATGTTTTAGTGACTCGTCAGGGCAGCTGGAGCAGATAAGGGAAGGAGTTCCACCAGGATGGCAATATTTGGTCGCGTCATCGTTCAAATGACAACATGCATGTAGTGTGAGGACGAAATATCAGTATCTGATTACACAGTGAGACAGAGGACTTCCACAGAGTTCCCTTTTTTTTTATCCTGACATGAAAAAACAAAAACTGTAGAAAATAAACAACCCAAAAAGACAGCAAAAAAAATTGAGAAACTTAGTTCCTAACTCTTCCAGATTCCACTTACTGAACGATTAGCAGCCATAGAAGAGATCTGACGCGACACTGAGAGACAGACGGACGTTAAAACCAGGCTCAGTGAAAACAATCGAAACAAGTTGCTGGTAGCTTAGTTTTGCTGTGTTAAAATTTATGCAACCTTAAGTTTGCAGTTTGAGTGCACAGCCAGCCCCCGCCTCCCGTGGTATGTACTGCATATCAGCTCCAACTTCTTTCCTGTGAGTCTGAATGCCGCCTCCCATCACTTTCCTCCTGTCCTCCTCGACGTCGGTGCCGATCATGGGAACTTTCACCCAGCCGTCAGTCGCCACGCCATGCTTTTTCTGGTGTCTTTTGTAGTTGTCCCAGTGGCCGGTGGTGTAACCGCATTCCTGACACTTGTACGGCTTCTCGCCGGTGTGCCGCAGCATGTGCCGCTTCAGGTTCATGCTCTGGTTGCAGCTGTAACTGCACACGGGGCACTGGAAGGGCTTGGCGCCCGAGTGGACGCGCTGGTGCCGCTTGAGGTTGGCCAGGTTCCCGCAGGCGTAGTCGCACAGATGGCATTTGTACGGCTTTTCTCCCGTGTGCTCTTCTGTGGTGGCGTTAGAGGTTGTCAAAGTGCGCCGAGGCGTAGTCGCACTGGGGGCACTTGTACGGCTTCTCGCCGCTGTGAGTCTTCATGTGGCGCGCCAAGTGGTTGGGGTAGTGGGTGAGGAAGGGGCAGGCGGCGCAGGTGTAAACCTTGTCGCTGCGCTCACCGGGGCTGTTGGGAGACGACGAGGAGTCCTTGGTCAGCATTTCAAGGGTACACTTGGCACAAATCTGGGCTGAAGAGCCGTCCTCGTCCTCCAAGACGACCCCGCACAGCCGGCAGGTAAAAGGGAAAAGTGGAGTCGGGAGCGCCGCGCCTTCTGCCACGGCCCCTCGAGTAGTCCTGCTGCTACTGCTGCCGGTCATCTCCAGCAGAGAGGGAGGCTGGTGGCCAGGCTGGTGGCCAGGCTGGTGGCCAGGCTGGTGGCCAGGCTGGTGGCCGGGCGCTGGGTTGGAGGCAGGGATAGGGGGTGGAGATGCTCCCTTCAAGTTATCAAAGACTGACAGGTAGTCACTGTTCTGGGCCCCCAAACTCAGATTAGAGGTTGGCCTTGCAACCTCAGAGACTTAGAGGGAAAAAAAATAAAAATAAAAAATTACAAAGTGAGTTATTGTGTCATATGAAATACATTTCATTTACAGTTGTAGATGCAATTTAAAGTGCCTTGCAAAAACATTTACATCCCTTTAAAGCTGCATTATTTAACTTTTATAAAAAACAAAAAAAAAAATTTTCAACATTTTTATAACTGAGAGTATAACATGAGAAAGTAACCAGTGAAATAAATACATATTTTTTTCAAATCAAGTTTCTCTGACTCCTCCCAGTGGTCCATTTACAGAAATACACCGGGTCCAGTCAGAAACAGCCAATCAGATCCAGGAGCTCTACAGCTCCTCCCCCACATCAGAGCCTGCTGTTAACGCACAGGCGAGCTAAAATGGCCGCTGATTACAGCAAATAAACATTAATCTTTAACCTCCTGTAACATTAAGTTGTTTCTGTGCCTTCAAGACATTAAGCAGCGTGTACACATGGTTGATTGACAGTATTAAGACCCTTCATTCTGGCTCTGATTGGTTGCTTCTGACCAAGTGGTGAATTGCTACAGATGGCAGTAGGACTACAGGGGGAAGCCATGGGAGTTTGATTTTTTTCATAGTTTATGTCAAGCTGACATGATATTGTAGCAGTTTTAACAAACTTGCAAAAAACATATTTTTATAAAAGTTAATTACAGTCATGTTACAACCAACTTTTTTTTTTGTGTGTTGTCCATTAGTTAAAATGACAGAAAGTCTTACCTGAAGCACCAGACACTTCCTCATTGGGTCTTTGCTCACTCCCAGGTCTCTTCAGGCTGTTGTGGCCACACATAGGTTGAGGTGGGGCGTCCTGCCCCACCGCTGAAGAATGCATCTGGGGCAAATTAGGCACATGCATGCGCTGGTGCCTCTTAAGGTTTCCAAGGGAACTGCAGGCGAAAGCGCATGTGTCACATTTGTATGGTTTTTCCCCAGTGTGGATGCGCAAGTGTCTCTGCAGGTTCACCAGCTGGGCTGAGGCGTAAGTGCACAGAGGGCAGTTGAAGGGCTTCTCCCCATTGTGCGTCTTCATGTGACGCTTCACGTGGTTGGCATAGCGAGAGGAGAAGCCACAAAGGTGGCACGAGTGCTGCTTGAGCAGTCTGTCCTCAGCGGACAGTTCTTCCTTGTCACCCACCCCGTTCCCCAAGCCCTCACAATCAGGTTGGGAATCCGCACGAATCTGGAAAGCGGAGCGAATCCCGCCAGCGCTCCCGAAAGGAGAGCAGAAATCTGAGCTTTTCGCCTCCCTGGAGGCTTTGCAACACCTAAGGCAGTAAGGCCCAACCAGGTCCATGCCCGGGCCGAGAGGTTCGTCGCGGAGCTGTCCGCAGCCCCGACAGGACAGGTAAGGAGGAAAGGTTGGCTCGGATTGAGTCCCTCGGCTCTGGCTTTCCCTCCTGTTGTCACCTGTGCTGCGCGAATTGTCCGTTTCACTTTCCATACTGAGCTGGCTGTAGGAAGAGCTCTCCTCATCACCCAGAGGACACACGGAGAAACCGATCTCAGCAGCTACTTCTGGAAAACACAAACAAACACATTTCATCCTAAAAGCCCACAAAGTGAATACAAGCCCACAAAGTGAATACATTAACAATGTGCACAGCTTAAAAAAAAAAAAAAAAAAAGATGACTATGAGATGAAGTTTGAAGTACAAACACAATGCAGTTAAAGTCTATTTTAGATTCAGTTTGCATTCCTTATTAAGAAAGTATTTTCCATGGAACACTGCTGTTTGCATAAGTGCTCCATAAAAGTGGCTCCCAGTTCAACAGACAATACAAAACTACATTTGTTACGATTCTGTCTACGGTGTCCTAAAGAAGTGTTTATACACCTTGAATTTCTCCTTTTGAGCCATAAACTTCTGTTGTTGTTTTCCTGAGAGTTTCTGTGATCGATCAACACAAGGTACCACACCATTTTAAAAAGGTTTTCATTTTTTCCAACAAATATTAATCTAGATAGAGTGCAAAGTTTTTAATCAATTTGCTTTGATACACTAAACATAAAATTTCTTTTCCCAAGAGGACAACTAAAACAATTATTGATTATGCCCCTATCACCTTTGCACTTCTCCAGATTGAATTTGTGGATGCATCTCAGGTTTGATCAGACTGAATGAAGAGCATCACTAAACGGCAACTTTCACATCATTCGGTCTTTTGTTTGTATGATAAAAGTTTGACTTTCTCCCACTTTACTTTATGGCTAATGGAAAACTATAAAACTTCTCTTCCATAAAGACCATATCCGTGGAATGTTAATGCAGGTTAATAGTTGTTCTTTCAACACCTGAGCTGCAAATCTCTGCAGCTCCCCCAGTGGCATCCCAGTCCTTCTGTTTGCTTCTACTAAAGCTTGGTGTGCAGTTCTACCACAACAACTCTTTAAGCAAACTTGGATTATATGAGTTATGAGATTTAATTTCCCTTTGGGATGACATGTCTTTGGATTTGACTAAATTGAAACACTCCATTAATACCAAAAATAAATTACTTGTTGATTAATTGTTTGAGCTGAATTTCTACAGGGCTAGCAGAGTAAACACAATGCAAACCAAATTTTTCAGATTTTTAATTTTAGACCTTTTTGAAAAGTGCTCTTTTTCTCTCCGCTTCACAATTATGCACTATTTTTGTTGGTCTATTATTTAAAGCCCCAGTGTATTGCATACATGCGTTTATGGTTTTAACATGACAAAATTAGGAAACATCTAATGAATAGGAATACCCTTAGTAATCAGACGGTGCATATTTTAGCCAAACACTGTGGATGCATAGAGTGAAACGAGCCAGATCTTCCTTTTCACTACATTACAGTGAGCTTTCAATACGTTCATGTCACTTCAACTATCTTAAGACTTAGCTATGATAATTCCTATGTAGATGTTTAAAGAAGCTCAGCTGTTTCTCAAATTAAAACCTGACCACAGAATTAATTTCAAACTTCGGTGCACAGTGGAGGCATTCAGGACGGGGGTGGCTCTGTGCCACACACAGCTACACAGACAATGTTGAGTTTAGAAAACAGATTTAAAAGAAAAAAAAAAAACATTAAACAGAAGAGGTGGGAAAGTAAATGTGATGACATTTTTCAACATAAAAGCTCACTTCCTTATTGTCCCTTAAGTGATAACTTGTAGCAAAGAAAAACAAAACAAAACAAAAAAACTACTTTCAGGTAGACAAAGCCTCACTTCACAGTAAAATCCTTTTAGTGAAAGAAATGATACTCACAGACTAAGCCGAGTGTATTTTAGAGGTAGAAAATCTGTTTTTCCTAGATGATGGGAGTGGAAAAAAATTCAATGCTTTGACATGCCGAGCTCTCAAGGGCCGAACGAGCAGGACTGAGACCACCTTCCTCTCCAGATGCTGAAGCACAAAGTGAGGAAGGGGAGATCTGGGGCTGGCCTTTTATCCCAGCCCATGAAAACCCCTCATGGATGATTACCAGGCCTAATGATAATGATGATGACTGCAATGGTGAGGCTGCTGCTTCTGATGATGATGATGATGATAATGATGATGAGGGCAGAAGATGATGATGATGATGAGGGCAGAAGATGATGATGATGATGATGATGATGATGATGATGATGACGATGGGGAAACTATAATGGAGGTAGAAAAGCGGGAGCAGAGGCAGCACATGATGATGAATAAATGCCTTCTTATGATGATGTCCTTGATGGTAATGGTCCCGTCTTTATGACCCTTATATAACGCTCGTGTCTCAGCTCCTTCTTTTGCTTTCTCGTTTTTCAGTTCACTCAGTCTGACAAACAACCAAATGTTACACATTTCGGTGTGTAACAGCGAAGTGTGTGCTGCCTGTTACACACCACCGCCAAAAACTGCAGCAATGTAGGTGGAAAGCATAACAAATAGAAAAGAAACAAGGAGTCTCGCAAATTAATAAAAACATTGCGGTCGTGTGTCAATCCTTTCAGCTTGTGAGACGAGACAAAACAGAATCCAAAGTTCAAGAGAACAAAAAGTGGAAAGACTTTGAAAGAAATCTGTGAACCGCCGTCTTTTGTTCTTACAACTGGGTTTCAAACCACAAAAGATGAAACACTTCACATGACAATATTTTCCCCCTTACATTAATAAATTATATGATGTATTGATCTCCTTACTAAATTTTGGTAAATGTTGAAATGCTCCTTTACTGGAACTTCTAATTATATACCAATTAATTAGATGTCCAAAGGCTGAGAAATCCTTAAAACTTTTTTTTTTTCACCTTTTGGCACAATATGAAAAATGTAGCCCTTTCTACTATGGGAAGACAGTTTTCTCTTGATACATAAGTAAACTTTTTAAGAAATGGCAGCTTATCAATTGATCGCTTGTCAATCGTTTATCAGTTAGATTAACTCATCATTAATCAATAACTTTCATCCCTAAATTTAATGCATCCGGTTTAATTTTAGCCATTATAATTTTTAAAATTTGCTATAAATCAGAAGTCATATTCAGCATCATTAGCAGGCTGTGGCCTAGCTCATCATTTTCATATCTTGTGTTCAAGTTTTTTATCTGACATCGAATATTATCTTTTGCAACTGGGAATCTAAAATGGAGCACTTAAAAACTTACAAGAGATGGAGACTTCTGCAACACCAAATGACTGCAATGGAAAGTGTTAAGCTAAACCTGATGTCCTCTAGACAAGAGATATGTTGAGTTTTAATATTAGATGAATTCTGGAAATACAAATATTTGTCTGTAGTTGTTTTTTTTTTTAATATACTTATCCACACCATAAAAACAATCAATTCAAACTCACCATATTCCACACAGAGTAAAGCCCCTGGTCTTATGTTTAAATTCAACATAAAACCAGACTCAGATTTACTGTTTTTTTCACCAGTTAGTGAATTTAAAAACAAAAACAAACTCAGTTTCTAAGAAAAGAAATAAATAAAAGTCCCACAAACCTGCAAACTTTTCCAAGCCTAGAATTCTGTCGTGATCTGCATCACCAAACTCAAGGTCTTGTTCTAGAAGGAAGTCTGTGTCTAAGGGAAGGTTTCCAGGAGCGTCAGCAGCTACACCATCTTCAGAATCCACTGTGGTCAGAAACAATAAATAAATAAATAAATCACACATTTAATGATTCTAAATATTTGAAACAGTCCACAGAAAGCCTTTGGTGTTTCCTCCAAAGTCAGTAAGGTAAACAAAAACTGTTAACAGCGGCCGAATGTTGCTTTTTTTATTAAAAAAATTTAATTTTGTACGATTTTATTACAGTTTCATAATCTAACACTAACCCTTCCATAAAAACAACACCTCTAATTTAAGTCAACAAAATTACTGTAAAATACTAGTAAATATTGCAATGTTTTGAAGAAAGTTTCCAATTTTACTTTTTTAAGTTGTTGAGAAATATGATCTGTTTCTTTTCCCCCCAAAGGGTCTAAATGTGACATGATACATTAAATTGTTTCCACTCTTCAAAATAGAAAAGAGAAGAGACGATGCTTTTTCAAGAAAGGCAGATGAGTGTTAAATCTTCTTACGACAGGAAATGGCTTCATGAAATTACAAGCATATTTTTCCCATCCAAAATGTAAATATTTGTAATTTGCTAAATGCTACAGAGACTTAGATTAGACTAAAGCTTAGGACACACTACATGACTTTCACAGTCTTTACAGATTATGGAAAGACTGACTTCACACTAACAGACTTTTGCAACTGAAAAAAGAAACTAAACCGGTTGAGGGATTACAGACGATGAGATTTATCAAAACGACTAAAGCCAGTTAAACAAATTAAAATCAAATTTCCAAGGGCAACAGTTTGAAAGGTAAAACAGATCCATAGGTGGGGCCAAAAGAAGATACTTTCCCGACAGGGGAGTCGGCGCTGTATTTCTGCGCCGGCTTCCCTGCTTCTGGGCCGATTTCTTTTCAAAAGATCCTGAGCGTTGGTGTGCGCTTGTCCCTGCCAGGAAATCAAAAACCAGTTTTCAATGGACCTTTCACCAAGATAATGATCCAGAAAACTCCCCAAACTAAACACAAAGGGCTCACCGGACATAAAAAGTAAGTCCCCTGAACTAAATCCGACGGCAAACTTTTGGGTGAGCTGAAGAAAAGAGAGCACAATAGACGACCAGGGAGTTTGGATTATATTGTTTTTACTTTACGAAATCACGTATGGAAAAACCAAGTCCTCTCCTAATAGTAAAAACGCAGTGCAAAGAGTATGAACAATACACAAAAGTCCTTAATCTAATAAAAAAAAATAAAATACTCAATTGTCATGAAGACTATATAAAACACATAGGGTACATCTTCAAAGTACATATCAATAATGTAGTCATATTTCAATTTCACATCAAACTACAAAAATGATAAAACACAAAACGAAAACGGCAAAATCTTACATCTTCTAAAATTCTTTCTGAAGTCGTTTTTAAATAAGTTTGAGAACAGCCCAGTTATAACTGAACAGCTGATCTTCGAGTCAATTTGATGTGAAGACATGGATCGAGAATAGAAACTGTTTCAAATGCTGGTTCTGTTGTTTAGGACTTATGTAAAAACAACAATAACAGTCAACTTTAAGAAGATCCATAGAGCACCTACACTTGACTGGCTGTGGATTCTGCTGTTTTTTTCTTGGCATCTTCCGGTCAGCCTCTCTCTTCTGTCCAGCGTCTTCTTCCAGACTTCCACAACCATCAGCTCATTGTCATCTGTTCGGATAGAATATTTTGAAAGTATCTAATTCCCCAATCAGCCACATCATTGTGCGCATGCACCTAACATCCGAGCTCCTCTCTTAAGGTCTACGGTCCTATCAGGCACCAACACATTTGCAGCAGCTTCCACAGATGACAGACGCTTGACTGGACTGAAATCTTAACAATATAAATGCCTAGATGCCTTAAATTGGCTTTGGCGGTCAAGCCACTCACAAGCAAACTTGGAATTTTTATTCTGAATGATCAAATGCTCTCAATTATGCTACAGTCATGGAGAGCAGGAAGGCATGGTACTTACATAATTAGCTAAGGATTATTACAGTCCAGACGATTCTTCGCAATATGCCTGAGATGTACATTAACACCGCAATAGCAATAAGTTTGTAACATACTGCGTAGCCCGAATGGGCACATTATCATGATCAACGAGAAAGCTATCATCTATACAGTAGGGAATACTGTTCTCCTTTAGGGAGTAACAATTTAAGTGAAACATGAAAAAAAAACTGTGTCCAGAACTTAAAAATTTCCAAACAACTTTTTTTAAATCCTCCACAATGAGCCAGATTCTTCCGATGTGGTAAGGTCAATTTAAAAAAAAAACAAAACAACAAAAAACAGATCACAATGGCTGCACACCACACACATTATTACCCAGAGCTACACAGACAAAAGCCATCTCATGTCTCAAAACTGAATGGGCTGTACTGTACGTACAGTGCTTTGGATATGTATCCGTACCCCCGAACCTTTTCACATGTTGTCATGCTACGACAAACTATGATACGTGGAAAAGAATAGACCAACACATAATGGTGCATAACTTAACAACGTTCACAGGTTTCTTTTTTCTGTGCAAATAAAAATGCCTTTACAAGTCCCCTAATTAGTAAATTAAGTCCAACTATGTATAATTTATTCTTAGTATAAACTATTTTTTGAAGGCCTCCATTGTTTGCTTGATAATTTTAGTGAACAAGCAGCGGCATGAAGACCAAGACACACACCAGACAGGTCAAGCAGAAAGTTGTGGAGAAGTTTAAAGCAGGGTCAATGTATGCAGCAATTATTCTAAAATTTAAAAAAAATTTAAAAAAATGAAACAACTCCAAATCTACCAAGACATAGCAGTCTAATCAAACTGGCACCCGGGGAAGGAGAGCATTAATCTGACAAGAGGCCCATGGTGTCTCTGGAGGAGCAGCAGAGATCTTTAGCTCAAGTCAGAGAGAAGCTATCTGCAGGATTTTTCCACCCTTTTGTGGAAAAGTATCAAGATGAAAGTCATTCATTGAAGTAAGAGGTCCTGGCTAAATTTTGCAACAAGCCATACGGGGGAGACAGCAAAAATCTAGAAGGAAGTTTTCTGGTCAGAAAACCTCCTTGCTGATGTGGCCAGCATGCAAAGCACTATGTGCTGAAGAAAACTCACACTGCATACAACCATGAGCACAACGTCCCTTACTGTGAGATACGGTGCGAGCAACATCATGATGTGGACATAAATACTTTTAGCAGGAATGGGAGCTGATGGGGGTGGAGGGGAGCAAAGCTGATGTGAAGATATATGAAATTGGAGACAGGGTGATTCTGGAAAAAAACCTGCTTAAAACTTCAGATTAGGGAAGAAGATTAGCTTCTACCAGGCAGGAATGAGGAACTATCACACAGTTCATCATGATATTTAAGGGAACAACAAAAAAGTCTGTAAGGATTCCTGACCTTATAGAAAAAACTATATATATAAGTATATTCCACTCTTGTCTCCATGAGAGCAGGACTAAAACTATATATTTAAAACTACATTAAATATGATCTACTGTGTTACATGTGGTGAACAAATAAACTGCACTACTAAATTTATTTGGTGTCCTGATGTAGCTGATTGTTGAGTTTTGTTCTTGTCCCAGCCATACAAGCTGTTGCGAAGAACTACTTTTTTTTAATTCTTATTAATAATAAATGCTAAAAAAATAAATAAAAAAATCACAAGATACTTTTAAGTCAATTTTCCTCATCCTACACCCAGTACAACCCAACAGTTGCCTCTATAATCCCAGTAATTGGTCATTCCAAATTGCCCTGTAATGGATGGATAGATTTCTCATTTCTCATTTCATGAGAAAATGAGAGTTTTATTTTTTATTTTTTTTTTAGATTTATCTTGGAACCATTAATTTATAAACTTAACTAAAACTGACTTGGAGTTCTGTTTACAAAACGTAAACGAAGAGATATTTCCAGCCATAAGAATGACCACAACGGAGCAATTTTGACTTCATGATATATAAATATATACATGTTTGTCGAGAACAATAAACATCATGGTCTTGCTTGCCTGGTCTCCAGAGTCTAAGATTAGTGCAATCTGGTGATCACATTGTCTTGATTTGGGAAGGCAATTTAATGTCAAAGTAGTAGTTTTTGTTACTTTACAAAGAACAAAGGTGAAACATAACAGCTGAAAAAAAGGGTATAAACCACTGCAGGGCGCATTCTCATTTCCATGTGGAGCATGTGCAGAGCGTAAACAAAAGCCATTAAGATGCTACAGCAAAAATGGCTAACAGATTCGCTCTGGAACTGTAGTACAGCATGAACAAATCATGTGCCAGGCAGTAAAACAAAGCTGAAATGCCTTTATTTACTGCAGGACACAACCTCACAATGCAAACATGAAAAAAAAAAATAAATAAAATGTCAGCAACGTTTCAGTGTCCGCTGTTAAGCAGTCCGACGAGCAGCTAAAATTAAAAGCTTGTCCTTGTTATTGTGCAGTAATGAGTAACGAGAACCATCTTTAATGGCTATTTCAGCAGCAGAAAAACATAGTTAACCGAGTAGCTAATGTCAACTTCACTGGTTAGCTATCATGCTAACTTACCTAGATACCGTAAATATTCCAGTCGAGGGGAAAGGTTTTTATCATCGGTAAATTGTTCATTAGACGAGAAGAATATTTCCTCAAACACCCGACATCTGTAGATCCGCCATTTTTTCATGGGCTGCGGTGACAAAGAAAGGCAATTAATGGTATTTTTCATAACTTAATTGATTTTCTGACTCGCCTGAAAGCCAACGGTAACCACAACTACTACAGTACTTCCGGGTTTTGCCTTTCAGAGTAAAACCAAGTCAGCTTTCTTTTACGCAACACTCAAACTTTGTGGTACTTTGTATTTTAGATGTTGTTTAATTGCTTTGGTGGTGATTTTCCTCGGTATATTTGGGGCAAATGGTAGAAAATTATTATTCAAATTTGCCCAAAATTTACCTTTGATCTATATTTTTTGTTTATCCTTCTGCCCTTAACTGAAATAGTAATTTTTGTACCTTCTACCAAGGCAAAAATGAAGATGGTAAATGTATTAGTGAAAGTCATTAGTCCAGACAAAAATGTCATAATTCCCATACATTTAACACCCTTAATCCAAATTAACCATCTTCAAATTTAGAATGTATTTTATGTGCATTCATTTGCCTCAAACCTTTTCAAATTTTGTCATTGCAATTAGAAATTTTAATATTTTTCATGTGTTCCTGCTGAAGTAGAGCATCTTTACGGCATGATGCAGCCACCACAATGTTTCACTTTGGGTGTGATGTCTTTAATGTAGAATATATGTATAATAAGTGATTTTTAAAATGTTCGACTACTGAACATTTGTAGAACATGGTATTCATCTTCCCTGAGTCAAGAGCTTTAGAAAACTACTTTTAACTGGAATTACAACACTCAATGTTCTCGACTTGAAAAATCCCCAACTTTATATAACTGGAGACTAATATTTGTACACTTTATTTGTAAAACAAGCTTATATAGAAACATTAATCTAATTAGTCTAATTGGACTTTAGTCTGCACTTTGACTAGGTCATGATAACATGATTATGCTTTTACCTCAGTCATTCTATTTGACTTCTGGCTGTAGTCAAATGGAATGACTTTAGCTATTCTATTTGGCTATGGAATGGCCAATAGAATAACTATTGTCTGGTATTCTAGTAATTATACAATATGCAACTCCACCCATTTTCTCATTAACTCTTACTTTTCTGGTCGACATCTTACATTCTCTTTAACACATAGCCTGTAGCACAAAAAGTTTGATTTTGATCTTACCTGGCAAGAGCCTGGTCCTCACATTTGCTCTGGTCGCTATGGTTACGTCTTTTATTTTGAAGGTTTGTGGTTCAAACCGGATGTTTTGATTTTCCTGGCTGGATGAATCTTGACTATTGTGCACCAACATTTTCTTTCCGATTCTAAAAACATTTCCGACGGCTTTCTCTCAACATCTGCTAACTAATGTTAACATTTTGGTCAAACGAGATTAGAGGATTATGTGAATGTTATAATTCATAGCAAACATCGGGTATGCAAACCTCAAAAATATAAACACATTATGGATTTAATTCAAAATGTGTTTATACTACATATTATGAATTAATGTGTAATATTAAAGTGAAGTATATCAATGACCTAAGTTATGCAGTTAAGGTTAAAGTCTTGCAAAGATGCCTTTAGACGTGAAAATTACTGTGGAAATAGAACACAGTAATTTCCACGTTTAAAATTATAAACGGACCATTTCAAAATGGTCCGTTTATAATTTTAAAAAAATAAGAAAATAAATTCTCATATGAAATTAGGTCTGGATTAAGTCACCTTGAAATTAGTCTGGTAATTATATTAATTAACAAACTATCTCAAGAACACTGTTAAACAAAAAAAAAAGAACAAGACAGAGGCCTTTTAAAAAATACAAAATAATTTAATACCAACATACATACCATAGCTCATGACTTGAGTGCATTTGTAACATTGCTACTTTGGCGTTTGTACTAAAATACTCTTACTAAAGATAGCATTGCAACAACTCCTGTTATCTGTGGTAGGTCAGAAACAAATACTACAGATAAAACTGAGCAACATCTTATCAACGAGACTTGAAGCGGGGTGAAAGTAGAACACTGTAACAACTTTGAACACATCTTCAACTGTAAAATGATTAAATCTGGTCTGGTTTGAACAACTCAAGGATAGGAAAGTAAAGGTTTATCAGAATTTCTAACGAGGTTGTTTTTTCAAATTCTCAGCGCCATTAACATCCCTTTACTGGTAAGGGGAACTTAAATGACAGGCATAACCACATAAACCAGCTTTGAAGAGCCTTTATAATGCTATTCTGATGTTTGAAAATAGGTCTTAGAGATATGCATTCTGTAAAATGAGAAGTCATCTTGAGGTCCCTCTGCAAGCCTGTGGGCCCTAAGCAGCAGCTCACTTTGCTTATGCGTCTGACTGAGTATAGACATGCTTTTTGCCTCAGTTGGATAAGTGCCACATCGAGCATGGCTTTGTTTTAATATTTTTTTTTATCATTTATATATCTGTTTTAATAAAACCACATTTTTTCTTCCACTTCACAACTGTGCTGTGCAGCACTCTGTGTGACCCTCTCCAAGACACAATTCGAAAAGTTGGCAGTAATGGAGCAAATTGTGAAAAGGTTCACGGGGTGTTAAAACTTCAGCAATGCGGATGCTATTTTTGGAGTAGCGGGCATACGTACGTCTGTGGGGTTCAGAGTGTTTTTGTTATGGAGCCGGTGTGGGGATTCTAAATAGGGGATCCTGGGATTCTGCGTCACTTTTCAGGCTGCTGTCACTGCAGTAGTGTGCAAAAGCCGCTGGGTTGCCACCGCCAGACTGGCTCGCAGACCCCTCTCCTTCTCGGGCTGACCACCGTACCCACCCCCCCGACCCCCCCTCCCGCCCCCTTTGCCCCTTCCGCTTTGCAGCTTTGTCCATCCCATGATCCGCTCTTTGTGCGGCAGTGAAGAGGAGGAGACGGTATCTTGTGCTACTGTTCGCTCCTGGATGGGGAGGAGCCAGTTGTGGATCGTGTACACTGCATAAGAGAAAGAGGCGCTGCATAGAGGGGAGAGGAAAAAAAATAAAAAAATAAAATAAAATAAAAAAAGGTAAGAAAACGCAATTTTTTACGCAATGGAGATGGTTTAGGCTTGACCCGCTGCGGAGGATATCACATTAGGACGCGCAATCAGACGGTTTGTTGTTGTTTTCAGCCGAGTCCATGTGGGATGCAATGGAGGTAGAGGTGAATGCGACTGTGCATCGCCTGTTAAACATGCCACTCCCTGCAACAGCACGCTGATGCGCTGGACAAACCCCTTCGTAAATCATTAAAAAATAATAATATTTATAAAACATGACAATAACTTTGAAATACGCGAGGAGGCTCTGAAGCGCTGATTTTTTTTTTGTCGGCGTGCTGTTTTAACTCATTGCATCTAAAGCTGCACGTCTTGCACAGCCTTTTGCTCACACGGGCCTGGGTAAAGAGAATTTTGGACATGAAATTGTGTCATTGAATATATCAAAAAGTTTGGAAAGACTGCCGCCCTTTTTGTCCATTTTCATAATTCAAAGCGCCGTAATAATATGCAGTATTTCAGCATGATTTCATAAAGTGGTTACTTAATAGCTTGTATGGTAACATGTAACTACAGGCTTTCAGAGTGGAGCTGTGTGTTTCGGTCAGGAATTCCTCTGAACGCATCAGTGTGTGTGTGTGTCGGTGCGTGTGCGTGTGTGTGTGTGTGTGTGGAGGCTGAGGTCATCCTCATGCTTCTAAAACCCGCATTGCTGCTGTGGGCATTTGTCCAGCACACAGATATTTTTAAATGCCAACGGGTTTCCCTCTTCTGAGGCTGAACATGGGCCTCAGATTCAAAAGCGACTTCATCATTAACAGGTGTCAAAGAGGAGGAAAGAAAAGAAAGGGGGAAAAAAACTGCTGTGAAGATAAGAGTTCAAGAGAAAAGCCAGAAAACTGTTTCCTTCCCTTTTGAGAGGGTGGCAGGGATTTCTAAGGAGGGCAAGTAGCTTCCAATTCAGATTGTGTAACAATCCCGTCTGTTTTGTCCTTTTACAAGACGTGCAATGACATATGTTCTGTGCATTTAGTACTCAGAGTTGTGCAATTTAGAGACATTATTTCCACACAGCCCCTATGAGAATTTTGCTGTAAGCACGTTACATTATGCATGAGCTAAAATGGCATTGTGCTTTCACAGATACACGTTTCAGCTTCTTGCACTTCTTCAACACATTGTTTTAAATTAGTCTGTTCTTTTACTTTCTTTTAATTCTTAAAAGTAGTAAAAGTAGTAAAAGGCTTTACGATTCGAACGGATTTGAGGGACAAAAATAAATGAAACAGTGGAGTTCTTTTTACATAATGCTTCACTTTATTTAGAAATAATGAAGTGTCTTTAGAGGTTTTTGAGCCTTTAGTCTTTCCTTAGCGGGTGACTTGCAGCTACATTAGATGTCAATCAGATGATTTTAATGGAACGTTCAATTCTTCCACCACCAATGGCTGGTTTCACTTCTCCAAAGGCATTGTTTCTCTTGTATTAAAAGAAAATTGTTTTTGTATAAAATGATCAATGTTTTCATCACATATAAAATATTTGCTCTTTTGTTTTATATATATATAAAATTCCCTTCTCACCCACCGCGGGTGGTTCTTATCCTCTGAGCTCGGGTCCTCTACCAGAGGCCTGGGAGCTTGAGGGTCCTGCGCAGTATCTTGGCTGTGCCAAGGACTGCACATTTCTGGACTGAGATGTCTGATGTTGTTCCTGGGATCTGTTGTAGCCACTGCTCCAGTTTGGGGGTGACTGCCCCGAGGGCCCCGATGACCACAGGCACCACTGTGGTCTTCACCTTCCAGGCCCTCTCCAGTTCCTCCCTGAGGCCCTGGTATTTCTCCAGTTTCAAAATTATATATATAATGATGCGCTTCTCCAGGAAGAGCCTGCTGTTTATGGCGATTTTTAGCTTATCCACAGCACTGCAACAGAAATACACGTCTAATCTCAGTCGTATTCAGTATCACAGTAAAACATCGGAACGCATATGAAGCAACAGCATTCCAAAAAGTTTTGATGTAAAACTTTTTTTTGCTAAAGATTTGTACTTCACCGCAATTACAGAATCACTCAACATGACATAATAAACCTTGAAATAGATGATGACCTTTAATTATCTCAGATTTTATGGGTTATTCCATTGTCCGGTTCAACTCGGTGCCATGGCGACAGCCATTTTAATTGGTCCAGAGTTTTGTGAATGACATCATTCTCTCTTTGCTCTTTGGGCCTGATTATAAAAGCCCACTGCTGCCTGATGGAGAGAGTGAGTTTTCTTGGCCAGCTCTGCTGCCTTGTCTCTGCTTTGTCATCTCTCAGTGCTCTCTGTCAGCAGGTCACAGCTCTCGTCCGTCTGCTCTGAGTGTCTCATTGGCTGTGACCTTATTTCACAAGTCTTGAGACATAATGATGGGAAGATCAGAGTGCGGTGATCCTAAAAACAAGTACATCAGCTTGAATTGCAGACTTTTCTGGCATTTTTCTCTTTGGCTATCCCACAGGTTATTGGTTGACTGGTTAAGCCTTAACTTGTCTACCAAAGGCAATAAATGCACTTTCTGACACCCAAAGTCTTCTGTATCTGTGATGAGCATTTCATACATCAGCTGGGTAATTAATTATACCAACTGCTATGACTCGCATTCAGATATTTATCAGTCTGCAGCTTTAAAGAAAAAGGGTTGTATCCTTCCTTGAGCTTATTGACCAACAACCCACAGCAACAAGTGGAGCTCTACGGCAATCTGCTCTCCATGTAGCAGAGGAAAATTCTGATTATTCCTGCAGTTTCTCTGGCATCTTGTTAAAGAGTCTTTTATAGAGCAGAATTGATGTGACAGAAATTTGGAATCTTGACCTTGCTGTGTTCCTTATAATCAGTCACCCGAGAGCAAGAGATTTAGAGTTTTGGTGAGAAGAAAAATATCAATGTGGTCACATTTTTTCCACAGAGACCTTCTGGGATGGTTTTGTGAAGCAAACACATCGTGTTGAGAGTCCCTTGGATTCACTTTCAGCCTGTCCTTCTGCAGAGTAGATGTAACATCTTTGTGGAAAGCTCATGTGATTTACAGCCTTCAGATTTGTTCTGGTCAGTAATGACTAGTTTAGTCCAGCTTCACAATGTGCAGTTGATGTTTTGGCTGACAAGCCATCTGGCTTTCCATCGTTTGCCTTTGTGTTTCTTAGGCGTTCTTTTGGATGACTTTTGTTTCACATTGTGGTTTAGATCATCTTCAGTTCTAAATGTTTTAGAATGTGATGGGGGTTTGCACGACTCTTACCCATTTGTTTCAATAGTATAAATCAATATACATAAACAAATTGCAGTACAGACTGTGAAAGTCTTAAAAAAAAGGACTTGAGCAATATAGAATGAATATAAAATTGCATAAATTAAAAAAATTAGACAGTTTGTGATGTTCTTTAATACTAAATTAACTCAGCGATACTAAAATGTGATGTGTTGTGCAGATGATGCTCTCACTTGAGATTAGTTTTCATGCTACTTTTAGTTTTTCTTTCCGCAGGGAAAAGGACTGTTGATGCTCCAAAGAAGACCTCAGCTCCAGGTGGTGGACCGTTGAGGGCTAATTTTAACCATGTGAATTTCAGCTCAGGAGGAAGCAGAGGAGGAAACATAAACCACATGACCAGCCCTCTGAAACAGCACCAAATTAGCGATGTTCCCCTCAGGCAGGGATTACCTCCTCTTCAGCGTCTCTCTCTCCATCTCTCCCACTCCTCTTCGCTCAAATAGCAAAATAGCTGTCCAGCTCCAAGACTCTGATCCGTGAGAGCTCTCACTGCTCACCCGCCCACAGGCAGATTCAACAAAGACGCGCTGCCGCTTTCACATCCCGCATCCTGCTCATGGTTGTAGGTCTGCCATCCTCAGCCGCTGCTACTCCCGCTCCCGCTCAAGGCCCGAAACATGAAGAGGCCCAAGCAACAGACCGGGCCTTTGAGCTTCCTCAACTTTTTCAGCCGCAAGCCCAAATCGGAGCCGAAGCCTGAGAGACCTGTGGAGCTCCGGCCGAAAGAAGAGGTGCCTATAACTCTGACTCCGAGCACGCATCCAGAGCAGGTGAGGCTGAAGCATCTGAAAAATGTCTGCGGCATTAATAAATATTTATTTAAGCCGGGAACACATTTTTGTTCAATGCATCTTTTTCAGATTTTCAAAAAAATCTGAAATCCCATTGTACTGTATCCCATTTACAGTGTATTGACAGTTCATTCTTCTTTAACTTCCTGACACTTTGCCAACATCAGTGTATTTTCGTTTCAACTTTATGCTCAAATGAACGCAAAGCTCCAAATTATTATGCAAGTGATATTTTGTCAGATTTTCTTAAATGGTCAATGCAAATGATTGTCAGTATAACTTTTAAGTCGTATGTGTTCAACTGACACATAAAATGTGTTAGTTATATTGACAACATTTGAAAAATGCTAAGTATTCTGCAAATCACTGTAGGAAGGATTTTTAAAAACAAAGTCCAGAGATCAATTCTTTGGATTTATCTTCAGGTTTATCAAATATTTAGGATGTTTGTTTTATTCACTGGCCTATCACTGACCTCATCCATTTTCTCGTGCTTACCATGGATAGTGTAACAAAACAGATCCCTAGACTAGTAATTAGTTAGTCATTTGTAGAAATGATGTTGCCAAGAAACAACAAACTGAACATGCACTCAGTAGCAGCACAAACAATAAGTATACTGTATTTAGAACGAGTGGTTAGATTCGTAGGTAATATATTTTATCATTTTCTCAGGATATCAGTCTCACAGCAGTAGATGCTGGAAAATCAGGAGCTTCTGGAGCAGAGGGAGCAGAAGAATCAAGTTTGCCAGCTGCAGCAGAGGTGGGAAAGACCAGCACCGCCACAGAAGCGTGTGTGGGCGGGGCCAGCAGCGGTTCCACTGGCGTCCTTTCCCTGTCCTCGTCCAGCCAAGAGCAGCTGCTGGACGAACACCTGGAGGAGTGCCCGCTGTGCCTGCTCAGCCAGCCGCGCTTCAACTTCCCGCGCCTCAGCTCCTGTTCGCATCGGGCGTGCTCCGACTGCCTTCGCCAGTACCTGCGTATCGAGATATCAGAGAGCAGGGTGAGCATCGCATGCCCGCAGTGTCCTGAAGCGCTGGCACCGCTGGATGTCCGCACCATCCTGGATGACCAGGCGCTGCTGGAGAGATTTGAGGAGTTCCAGTTGAGGCGGTTTTTGGCCGCTGACCCAGATACACGCTGGTGCCCGGCACCTGACTGCAGGTGAGAGCAGAGGCCTGACGATCATCACATCAATAATTCCACAACGCATAACTCTCTGAATAACAACCAAGTGCACACCATGAAAAAAACAAAAACAAAAAATGGCATTGACCTTTACCACACCTGGACTGGAAGCCACACACATTATGTTTTGTCATGATTCATTGACTAAACAGCTGAACTCAGCAATCAATTTCTTTCTTATATTTCTGTATGTAGAATTGGGAAATAGAAAAGAAGTAGGAGTTTGTTTGTGAATGTGATTTGTTATAATTTTCTTGTCCTGACATACTCATAAAGCTCAAAATAGTCCATGTGGAGAACCTAAAACAAAATCTGTTAGAATTTTTTTGACACCGCTCCATTAATAACGCCGATCCAAGTTATATAAGTATAACTCTGAACCTCCTCTTATAGGAGGCTTAATGCCTCCCATAAGAGGCATGAAGCTCAGCGAAAACTTCATGGAGAGAGGAATTGTTGTTGGGATATTTTTTACCTCAGTGAGGACATATTTAACAGAGCGCATCACTAGTTGATCTGATTTAACTCTTGCCTTTGCAGCTGTTTGAAGGAATCACTTACACTGATTTATTGCTGTGCAGCCTTAATAAGAATAGATGGGTAACAAGATAGGTCCCGGCTGCACAGTGGCGCAGTGGGTAGCGCTGTTGCCTTGCAGCAAGAAGGTCCTGGGTTCGATTCCCGGCCCGGGGTCTTTCTGCACAGAGTTTGCATGTTCTCCCTGTGCATGCGTGGGTTCTCTCCGGGTTCTCCGGCTTCCTCCCACAGTCCAAAAACATGACTGTCAGGTTGATTGGCCTCCCCAAATTCTCCCTAGGTGTGAGTGTGTGTGTGCATGGTTGTTTGTCCTGTTTGTCTCTCTGTGTTGCCCTGTGACAGACTGGCGACCTGTCCAGGGTGTACCCCGCCTCTCGCCCGGAACGCAGCTGGAGATAGGCACCAGCAACTCCCGACCCCGTTAGGGAGAAGGGTGACGGAAAATGGATGGATGGATGGAAGATAGGTCCCTACTCAGGAGTACTTTGCATGCTCTGCTCCTGTGAAAAGTAGACATTTGTGGTCAAATGCACAGAAGCACTTGGGCTCAGGACTACCACAGGCCTCAGTGCCTGGCTCTGATGAATGAATGGAGAAAAATAATCAATGAGCCTAAAGTATGTGATGCTGTTATAAACTACATACAAAACAACAGAAAAAGTATTTTTATACAAAAAACACTGGTTACAATATATCACTGTTTATTAGCGTCTCACAATGTATTTATATTGTATGTTTTGTTTCTTAGCACCCTCGTTTTATTATGAAGTACTTTTACAAATTAGGTTCCCAGCATTCTCCAGGTCCTCCAATGTTTCTCACTGAACATTAAAAACCTTTTGGATTTTATTCATACCACTGTATATGTTTCATCATTTTTGGGGTTAATCCGCCTGAACCTCTATAAATCTTTCAGTCACCAACAGTGGATCTACATAGTGGGGTTTCCACACATAATGACAGCTTGAGGCAGCCCGTGCTATAGGAAAATATGTGTCACATTGACAGGCTGCTATTTAAAGAATGCCTAAAGAAAACGTGAAACGGTATTGCACGAAGTGAATATATTCACATTGTTTGACAGAATAATGGACATTTAGTAAGAACGAAAAGAGCATTGTTTAATTATTTATCTGTATACATATACATCTAGGAAAATCAATTACTTGTGTAATAATCAATGGGTATGTAGGCTGACATTCTGTTGAATAGATCTCTGGAAAAGTATCCATATACTTACAGAACATTTTTAAATACCAGAAGAAACCATTATGGCAGAAATAATCAGAAAAAGAAAAAATACTATCTGCCTAACTCACTAAATATTAAGAATGATGTAACTATAAAGTGGTGTTTTTTAAAGAATAGTGATTTGTAGTTCAGTTTTAAGTAGATTTTATGACCTACAATCCATGTTTTAGCCATTTATTTTTGTTTGAGGAGATTTTTTGTTGAAAGCCTGATACTGCTTTAGTTGGTTTTGTGGTTACCACCTCACAGAAATCACAAATTTATCAAAACATATATATATAAATTTCTTTTTTTTTTTTTTTCTTTTTTTCCTATGAACTAAACTTTAATTTTTAAAAACTCTTTGCATCTTTTAACATCAACTACCTCACTCACTCTTATACAGCTGTTCACCATCAACTTTGTTCAGTTTTTTTTAGCTTAAAGAGACAATACGCAATTAATGTTGTTACTGATCAAGATTATATTTCATGTACTCCCCTGGAAACTAACTGCATCTGTCTCTTGAGTTGCTATGAAACCTTCTCCACCTGAATCTGTGATTTTCAGCCATCCAGTGTTCTATATTTTGAAAATACGACCAAATAAAAAAATAAATCGATTAATTGATATTCTCAGATGGATTTCTTAATTTATTGTTGCCATGGCATGTAAGGTACAACTGCTATATTAGATGTGTTATGCTTAGTTTAGATCGATTCTGTGTTTTCTTAAACATACTGATGAGCCAGTTGATTCATTTTCACTTCATTCAACATCCTTGCATGGCAATGCATTAAAGATTGCAATTAGGTCCAGGTAACCCAAAAACTGCTGGTTTGTTTGATGACAGTGACATCTGGATATATTTTATGCATGCAGCTAAGATTTAGAGTATTCAGATTGCGTTTGACACCAAAGTAGGATCATTGCAGGAGTGCAATTATCCTCTTTTGTGTGTTTGGCCTCCAACTTCTTTGATTCAGTCAAACTGGAAAACATCACAGAGCTGAAAATGTCAGCAGGATAAAAAACATCTGGCTTTCAAATTGCTCACGAATCCCCCAGCATTTGATACATGATCACATACTCTTTTACTTGTCTTCTCGTAAAACATCAAATTCCTCCACAACTTCTTTGAGTCTTTCAACTTAACAACAACACGTTAGCGCAATAAAATGAGGCATGTAGAGTTGGCATTAAATTGCGTCCCTTTCTGAATTACAGTTATGCGGTCATAGCTTACGGCTGTGCAGAGTGTCCCAAGCTGACCTGTGGCCGTGAGGGATGCGACACGGAGTTCTGCTACCACTGTCGACAGCTGTGGCATCCCAACCAGACGTGCGACCAGGCCCGGCGCCAGCGTGCCCGCCACGCCTCAGGTGGAAATGATGCCTCTGCAATGTATGTCTTCAATGAAGAACCTGGAGGAGGTAAGCTTGGAAGCAAATTTACTGTTCAGTCCTTGGTTTAGAAAGGATGGCAAGAATGTAAAGTTAGGATGTGCCCTCTTTAATTATCGGTTGCTCTGGCAATGACGAGTGAGAAGCTTCAAATGTTGACCCCAAAAAATGTAATTGTGGTTCTTTTTCCACATTTCTGTGTTTTCTGACTTTAGAATGAAAACAAAGTCAGACCCATGGACTCAAGGACATTTTAGACACAATGTGGTAACTACTGTTGTAGATTATGTTCAGGTGATATTACAGTAATATAAAGGTCGTACATCATCTTCGTATGTGTTGTAGAAGATCATAAAATAATTCATTCTGAGCTAAAAGAAAGTGCCATGAGAATGGTGGCTCGGGGAAAACCAAACAAGACAAAATAGTCCCAGGCTGTGGGACCTGAACCAGTTCACTACAGTACCAGACAATCCCACCCAGTTTTCCAACTTATCAATCAGGAAACCATAATCAGCTTTGTTTAACTCAGCTCTAAAATTAAGCAAAACCAAGATAGAAGTTTTTGATGCATCACTATTCAAAAAAGCCTTAAAGAAAATAAATAAAAACTAATGCCAGTACTGTGGGGTGATTGAAAATGTCTCTGGAAAACCGAATGAGACAAAATAGTCCAAGGCTAAGTATTCATATTAAAAAAAGAGCACATTTTTTAAGCTGCCTGATATAAATAGATAACAACTTGTAAAATATCATTTATTTCTAAATGTTATACACATGTAGTGCCATAAAGTTGAAGGGCACTGTAATTAACAGACTTGTTTCCACTACAAAATAAATATGCACTATAGCATAGGCAATTACATAAATGGTTTTTTCTTAAATTTGCTATTAGCTTCATTAGTAGAAAAATATACAAAGTGAATCTGTTTATGGTCAGAAAGTAGCTGTATCAAGTTCTTGTTGTCCGTATTTATTCTGTTACAGATGCAGAGGAGATAAAGGCATGTCCTCGCTGTGGCGCCTACATCATGAAGACTAATGATGGCAGCTGTAACCGCATGAACTGCACTGTGTGTGCCTGTCAGTTCTGCTGGCTGTGTATGCAGGAGATCACTGATGTGCACTACCTCAGGTATTCCTGCTCGCAGTTGTTGTCTCAATATGGGGAACCACATGCAGCGTATCGTAAGTCTAGCACCACAACAAATTATCAAGTGCACAGCTTATTTCAATGAGTCTTTAATACATCCCCCTCTGGTGAGGATATTTACATCACACAATTCATACCAGAACTTGACAGTTGCACCAGCTTCAGCAGTCCAAGAAGCGGATATAAAAATTTTGTTACATGTCTATAATTTACTGTACGTATCCAGAATATTTGATCAGTTGAAATGTTAAAAACATTCCCCCCACCAAGTGGATAGAAGACCTCATTTGCTCTGGTGTTCAGATGAACTCTATATTGACTCACTAAGTTTTTTAGAGGACATCTGGAGCCAGTTGGTTGCACTAAGTTATTTGTACAATATGTGTACTGGATTTATCGTTCTTAGTTATACACTACTTTCTGTCGGTCTATCACATAAAATCCAAATAAAATACATTAAGATTTGTGGTTGTAGTGCAACAAAAACGTGTACAAGTTCAAGGGGTCTGAGTTCTTTTGCAAAGTATACCAGGCAGAATCAATTTAATGAAAATTTCCCCGGAAAATACACCGGCCCAATGGCTGCTTTTATCACTGCTACATTTTATTATGTGCCTCGGCTCTCATGGTAGCTTCTCACAATTGCAAGTCTTTATACAATGGGCAATGCTGCATCCACTTTTTCTTTGACAGATACAGTCCAACGTTATGTTTTATTTATTTCATGATTTTCTCCCAAGTCATCTGAAACAATTATTATCTGACTAATTTACACTTTATTTGAATTTGTTTAAGATGATCTAATGCACGAGAGAGCTCAGTCGAGTTCATAGCTGAAATATAGCGTCCCCTCTGTATAATGTTTCACATCAGAGGTTTGCACAAATCTCCTGATTTACGACAAGAGCTGGCTTTTGTCGCATTAAAGTAAGTTCTTCAGTGCTATGTAGTATGCGTTATAGGGACAGGGATTTTAGTTTCTATCACATTATTTACATATTTGAAAATGAGACTATCAAATTTGTTTCTTATTGTAGTTCACTTATTCATCAAAAACATCACTTCTAGTAATTATAGTATCTCTTTTTCACTTGTTAAGTGCAACTCAAACTCTAACAGAACATGATGTGATTATACAATGCTATTTTACAACACAATGTGATTGCATTCTTTTCTTGAAGAATAATTTATGTAGACCATCATCACCATCATAACAAAAAGATGTGTTTGGAAACACCCAGTTTATGCTGTATTGGTTTTAACTGAATTTTCCATTGATTTTTCAGTCCTGGAAAGAAGCTGCTGCTAGCTTCCCATCATTCATCCTGCTTAATGCACCAACATATTTCCATTGTGGTGGGGTCGATTTTAGCGTTACTGAGAAAACATGTGTGGGTGCTGTGTAATCTTTTTATCAGTGTACAATTCTTTGACTGAGAGTGGCTGCATGTGTCAGTTCTTTTAAACAAGAAACACTTCCAAAGATCCCCCTGCCCTTCTCCCTCTCCCTCTTACTTGTTTCTTGTCTCTTACATTGCAATTACAGTAAATGTTCTGCTGAAGGGTGCAGTCTTAAGGATCGCACAATGAATCTGCTAGGTCAGTGCAACAGAGAACAATAATAATAGCTCACTATAATTCCCCAAAGTGACTTTTGCTGTTGATAAACAATTAGATACTGCAAGAAATAGCCCTAAGGTGCAGTTTGTACCCTTTATGTTGCCACCCCTGAACCTGCAAGCCAATTATTGCTTGCAGGTTAATCATGCAGAAAAGCATTAGTCAATCAACAATTTCTCCATGTATGATTAGAGCATAAAACCAAAGCTGGATATTAGGCATTAGTAAGATTTAAGCCAATGTTGGGATCTCACCTTCAAAAGAACTGTGTTAAAAAATAACCTAGTCTTTTCTGTAATAAAAACACTTAACCAAAAGTAACATCTCATGTTGAGATAATAATAATGTGTTATAATAGTAATATGGCAAGGTGTGTTTGTGATATTTCCAGTGAGGGAGATGAAGAAATTGATTGATTTCAATTCAGTTAACTAGAGCGTCCTACCATGGTATGTCCAAGCAGTCCCTTACGATTGTACACACCAATATTGTAATGATGACTGTGATTCAAAATATTGTGCAACACTACACTTTCTGGGCTAATCTTAACAGTTTTTAATATATTCATTGTTTATTTCTGAGCCATAGATCCACCAACTTAGAGGTTCACATCAGCATCAGTAGGTCACTGCTGATGTGACTGTTATGGTGGAGGGACAGTGACTCAGGGGGAAGAGCTAACCATCTCAGTGATCTTATATTTTGGTTAGTGTACAGTGCTCTGGAGTCCTTGGACCTGATAAAGCGCTATACAAACGCAGGACATTTACCATTCACTATTTGACAGATTAGGTTCACTGATTTTTCTTGTGTTCTGGGAACTATTCTGGCTAAGATTGAGCAAACAGGAATGCTTCATAACAAAAAGAACATCATTGGAAGGTCTGAACATCCTAATCACAAGACAGTAATACAAGAGTGTCCTCAGTCAAAGGCTCCTTCAGATCTGCTGAAAAACAGGCCTCTACAGGAGATACAGAGTGATCACCATCGATCATAAAGAATCTTAGATGGCTTGAGTTACAACAGCATTTCATTTCCCGTTCTTACTAATAGAATAGTTTTGAATTGAGCTGAATTGTGTGTGTCTTGTGTGTTTCAGTCCCTCAGGATGTACATTTTGGGGGAAGAAGCCGTGGTCTCAAACTCGAAAAGTACTGTGGCAGGTGGGCATGTTGCTCGGAGCACCTGTGGTCATCTCCCTTATAGCAGGCATCGCCATCCCAGTCATCATAGTGGGCATACCAATCTACATGGGCCGTAAGGTAAGCAATAATGGCAAAAGCTATTTGTTGACATGCTATTTTGGGAAAATAGAAATTCAAGCAGTTGTTCAACCACTTATCATACACTTACTACATAACAGTGGTAGTTGAAGACAAGCTCAGACTGATTTTTCAGTTTGTCCTCTTGTATTTTGCTAGAGTTTGTTAGTGGATGCGGATAAGTGGTTGGACAGATGGAGAACAACAACAAGGAACAAATTAAATTTCCATGAGGCAATTGGTTTCTAATTTATTACCTTCCAGGTCCATGGTCGTTGCAAGAAAAACAATATCTCAGGAAGTAAGCACTATTTAACTGTGGCAAGTGGGGTGATGATGTCCGTGTTTGTGTCGCCGGTCATAGCAGCTGTCACAGTGGGTAAGTAAATATGCTTAAAGATAAGTATTCAAATTTTTGGTGTGATTGAAATGGGACAGTTGTATATACCGATAAATGTATATACAAGAAAAATATTAAACCCTGAATCTGATAAGTCTAAATAAAGTACTATTTTTTTATTTGTTTGGTTTTTCCCACATCAACTTTGAACTAAACAATTATCAGAATTGTTTAGTTCAGTCGATGTATACTAAACCATTTTTAATTCATACCCCAATTTCAAAAACAACAGACTAATAAAGTGATTTCCAGTACCCCTATACATACCTGGATTTATTTGCAACCACAAATAAATCACATAACTACGACTATGCAAGGTGTATAAATTCTCACAAGCTGATGTTTAAATTATTTCCACATCTTCATAATAGTCTTTGCATTACGATGAGTGATCTTCCATTGGAACACATACTTTAACAATTTACGCTGCACCAGCTTTCTATCCCTACTTCTGATTCCTTGTGTTTTTCCATTAACACCTCTTGCATTTTGTGTTTTTACTGCTGATCAACTTTTATTTTGTTCACCATATTTGCAGCACAAAATGTGTTATTGTTTATGCTTTGTGACTGAGACGCACTTAAAATCCAACACGTTCACTTCTTTCTCTCCTCTCTCTCTCCTTTCTCTCTCTTTGAATTGTTTGGTCGACTCGTTTGTTCTCCTACCCTGCTCTCACACTCTTGCTGAGTCAATAGCGACCCAGTGTTCTGGCTGCGTTAATGATGTCCCTTTGTTTATTTGGAGCTCGGCTTTGTGTTCCCAAATTCCTATCGTACACGGCACGGAGTTGCATAATCACGCAGCATGGTGAGGTTGCTGATCATCGCATTGGGGGGCCTTGCTGAAAGCACTTTGTTGAAGGTTCTGAAAACAAATGGGCACAAATCAAACATCCATCCATCCATCCATCCATCCATCCATCCATCCATCCATCCATCCATCCATCCATCCATCCATCCATCCATCCATCCATCCATCCATCCATCCATCCATCCATCCATTTTCCGTCACCCTTCTCCCTAACGGGGTCGGGAGTTGCTGGTGCCCATCTCCAGCTGCGTTCCGGGCGAGAGGCGGGGTACACCCTGGACAGGTCGCCAGTCTGTCACAGAGAAATCAAACATGTAAAAAGTAATTTGACATTTACGGTGTGATTAATTTGCACTGTGGATGTTCGCCTGGCAGTCCACTCGTCTTTTATTGCTGAGTCAAAGCTGTGTTAGTATTAAAACTGCATAAAAGATGAAGAAAAAAAATCTCCTTTCATCTTCCAGTTTAGGATTAGAAAGGAATGGCTCCCCCTTGTGTTAGTTTTGTGTAGCTGTTTTAATTCTTTAAAATGATTTAAAAAAAAGTATTATGCTTTTGTTTTTGGTTTTTCAAAATGGAAAAAAAACATAAATCAATTTATCCTGAAGAATGTTAACTTCCAATTTATCTTACTTTACATCTTCGCATTGTCCTTGATGGAAGCTGGTTTGCTGTAGAATAAAACAATAAACCTCTGTTGCACGTCTACATTTTGTAAAATTATGTTTCTGTAAATAAAAACTTTACTTTATTTCACTTTTTATTTATACAGATTAGCCTCAATGACATGAGCAGGACAGAACTGCCTCTTCTGTAAAATGTGTAAGATATGCAGAGACCTGCTTTTAGTATGAGTAATCCACAAAATTATTTAGCCAAGATGTTTGCTTAACTTTTTATTAGAGTTATTTGGAAAATATTGGACAAATCATGCAAAATCATAAAAAAGTTATCCGTTATGGAAAGGTGTGGAAATTTAGGAAGCGTAAATGGGAAAACCATAGGTCACATTCAATGTCTTGTATGATGTTCAGATTTTCTGACTTGATTAATAAACCTACTTTGATAATGTTTCACAAATTTAACATTGCATACTTTGTCGTCTTTCAGGTGTGGGAGTGCCGCTAATGCTGACGTATGTCTATGGGGTCGTTCCCATGTCGCTTTGTAGGAACGGCTGGTGTCGACCCCAAGGTGACCCTCCTGACACTAACAAGATACAGCTGGAAGACTTAGCAAACTGTGAGTGGACGATGTTTCGCATAGTATATTTATGACTTGTAAATGTTTTGTAACATTCTAACAAGAAAACTTAAGTAAATTTTGCTTGAATTTTATGTGGAAGACCAACGCAAAGTAGCATATAACTCCTAATTCCTGCCCAGTCTGATTTAGTTTCAACTTCTCTTATAGATCTTCTATTCTCTCATGTAGTCACTGATCACTGGACGGGCCAGAACAACCCAGCCCTCAGTGATACCAGTGTCCAGGAAGTCAGAGTCAGTGTACAGGAGGTGGGTGTCCTACCAAGTACGAGCGCTGTACCCCCAGACTTAGATAGATATGTGGGATTGGATGAAGCCACAAAACGCCATGGATACACCCAGCAGGACAGCCAGTCTGCCTGTGAGGTTGCAAGTGTGCCTGACAGCAGACTAGATGAAACACAATTGCCTACTTTTAGGTAAGTATTGAGTATCTTCTGATTAGTATTTTCCAATGCCTCTGCAAACAAATAATTTTGTATTTTTTGGGGGTTTACAGCAGGGAAGGAACAAATATTGAAGTGTGCGTAGAAATCGAAACCCATCCAAGAGGAGGCCGACAGTCCAGCTTAAGTAGTATGCTGTCAAGCCGAAGCCTGTCGGCTGAGTCTGTGGGACACTCCCAAGATTATCCTTGTGCCTCAGGACTGGATGAAAGATGGGAAGCAGCAGGACTCGGAGAGGACCTTCACAGACGAGAAAAACTCGGAAGGAAGACACGAGGAATTGAAGAGACGTCCTTCCAAGTCATTGAAGCAGTCGATGTATGAGGTCCCTCGCATGGAGATTTAAGAAGGTTTAATGAAAATAGACAAATCTGTGAACAGACATGTGTTTGGATGAACTAAGAATCCACAGCCAGGGCCATCTCCTGCTTTTTAAAGCCGTCCCTCCCACCAGATGCCTTCACGCTCCACCCCCTGAGGAATTTGCGGGTTTAAACAGAGCAAATTTAAAAGATGAATGTGTTCAAGTTTATATAAGCATGAGACTGTGACATAGAAAGTAGTGCTACGAACTATAAAGAAGACAAGGAACGCATGACAGCCGTCTAGTTCAGAGTTCAGACTGTTTTTCTTTTTTATCCTAACTGAAACCAACTACCTTTCATTCACTATTTTAAAATCTTTTCTTAAAGTCCTCACTTTATTTGGCTGTTCACTTTTAGACCTTACCTCACTAGTTCCTCACCCTTTACAACTAAATATACCACGATTGGCATGATTTATTTTGTGAGAGGGGAAAATCCAACAATCATCGTCGCAGAAATCAAATTTATGTGTTTGAAAAGCCATGTTGCAAGAAAGGAAGAACTTTTTTCGATCTGATTAAGTCCTCAGTTGCAGTTAAGACACGGCTCACAGTTTAAATGGACGGCCTTTAACAGATGCATGCTGCAATTATTGAAACACTCTTTGTGCTTACAGTTCATTGTTGGAATCAGACATGTTCTGTGATGGTAATGCAGAACACAGGATGTCATAAAAACCATGACTCACAATACATATCCACCGTCTTCCAGAGAAGCAGCTGAGCACATTGAGATTTTGCATTGTTTTAGTGCTGCGGTAAGCCTTTAAGAAGTTCAAGCTTTAGAGAGAGAGATGTGTTTTTAATCTTTAAAAATGCTCACTTTAATGCAAAGCCACAGAGCAGAAACACCACAGTCTTAACTTTTTGCAGCTCTGTGGCTGTAGAAGTGGCAGCATTTCACAATAACCTACACAGATTCTCTGATGCACCACTTAGCATAGCTGCAGTAGTGCGCTACAGAAAACAATATACTCCAGTCACCCTCTGAGGTCACCAGAATTACAACAGCAGCATGAAAAAACTGGAACCATCCCCTCCAGATGATTTATGAGGACTACCTGACTTCCATGCACTGCTTAACTTCCAGGGTGTGAAATAATTCTGAATGTGGTTTTGACATGAAAACCTCTTCTGGGTAATCAACAGAAACTGAATAAAGATCTCACTTTGAAGGATAAATACAGTTTGTGTGTGTTTCTTACAAGGTTTTTATGTTTCTTTGGTGGAGTTGGGCTGGTTTGTGTTTCCTTATTGGGTCTTTTATAGACCAAACAGGTGGCAGGTTTTGATGGCTGGCAATCCTGGTTAACATTTATTTAAAACAGTGGGAATTTGCCGTGATGTGGCTGAAATGAGAACAGCATGGTGGTGCAGTTGTTAGCACTTTGACCTCACAGAGGTCTTGGTTTTGAATTTCTGTCAGCATCTTTTTGTGTGGAGCTTGCTTATTTTTCTGCACAAATGTGACTTTTCCAGGCATCCCACTCTCATCCCCCCCCCACTTAAAACGTGTGTTGGGGAAACGGGTCTCGTTTAGGTGTAAATTTGAGTTTCCATAAAGAATAATGGAGACCTGTTCAGGGACAAATGTTACACAATTTTCTCAACTTCATTTTTAAATATTGAAACACATGCACCAATGCAGAAATGCCATTGAACAAACTCAGGAAGCCTGACTATCACATCTGAGTGAACCGGTTCATGTGTGATGTAAATGTAGATAAAAGGACTTACCTGTCAATAAATGATTTGAGTTGGTTGAGCAAGAATCCAGGCATTAAAACAATAGGTGCAATTATTTTAGTGATCGCATCCTTACTTCTGTTTTTTTTTGCTTTTAAATACCTATCAAAAAAAAAAAGAAATGAATAAATAAAATTCTATGGTGACAACATTTCTGAAGCATTTCATAAAAATAGCATCAAAGAAACAAGGAAAAGTTATTTTATCTTTTTATTTCCAAACATATTTTAATTTACGCAAAACATTAAAAGCTGTAAAGTAAGAATAAATTGTATATCTTTTAGGTTAGTTTGCTGGATAAGGTGGATATTTTATCTTTGCAAACGGTTAACGCAGTTTAACAAAGAATAAATTTTATTTCCACTTTTTTCATGAAAGTACAATTATTTTAAAACAGTAAAACCTTTAAAGTCTAATACAAAATCTTTTCTTTCATAATGCAGAAAACCCTTACCGTCGCTAGATGGCGCAACAACAAAACAACTAGAAACATTGAACGGATTAGTCACAAAAAAAAAAAAAAAGAACAAACTTCACGTTTAGTGTAATGCGTGCACTGATATTCACTGATCTGGAAAACAAGAAAATACTGTTTCAAATGTCTAAAACCAGTCAATACATGAAACACACATGAAGCACATACGTCACAAAATAAATACCAAACTAAAACAACAACAAAAAACATCCGATGGTACAAAACTTATTTTCAACCATAAAGTTATGAAAACATTTCAAACGTAATCATGCCTTCATTCCTCGTTAGACGGGGGCCAATCCATCTAACGAGGAGCCTCCAGGAGCTCTGTGGCTCCTGAAGGTTGAGGACACGCCCTCAAGTTAGGAAACGGTGCAGTGGATTCGTGGGTCTCTTTCCTCCTCAGCTGCACATTTCGCCGGGAAGAGAACACAGGAGCGGAGAGTCCCGAAGCCCCTTTCTCCCGTCCCGTGTTCTTTTCCTCTGTGGGGAGGTCAGCCGTCGAGTGGCGCGCAGCCTGCCGCGTTGAGCTCCCTGTGGCGCGGAGACAGAGGGAAATCCACCTGCCGGAGAGCGGACACACCTCGGGATGGATGCCCTGAAATCTGCCGGCAGAGCGATCATTAAGAGCCCCGGCGTCCCGCGACACACCTGGGGAGCTTCAAAGCATGAAAGTGAGTGAGACTGATATGTTTGGACATACTGCAAATATATAATGAAGGAAATATCTGTCACACAGAGAGAGCGAGAGAGAAAGAGAGAGAAAGAGAGAAAACACGAGGACGTGGACTGCTTGTCCTTTATTATTGTTAAGATGTGTTTGCATTATTTCGTTGTTTTATTTAACATGGCAATAAATTTCCTGCTTCCTTCAGAAAAGCGACCAAGATATTTAACTGGAATGAGAAAAGATTACAGTGACACATTTGACCAGTATAAGTGTTTCAAGTAAAACACTTAATTTTAAAGTTACTTTAAAAGTATTCAGCTGTTTACCATGGAAATTACATGGAAATCACTTAATGTTAGTATCTTCTATCCTCCAAAACCAGTTTTGGGATTATTACTGTACTGAAACATCCAGCTGTGACCAAATACAATCATCCAGCTGCTGAGATTAATGATCTGTGTTTCAAGCGGACAGTCACACATCATGATGCTAACATCACCGTGCCTGACAGCTATTAAAGAAATACCTCTACTCCTTCAAATATACTTTTTGTCACTGTGACTGTCACTTTTCTCCACAAGCCATTTGGTCTTGTTCAGGTCTGACTGGCAGATGGGCCACTGCCAGTTTCAATTATGGCTCCAAATACTTTTCCACCTTGTGTGGATCTACAATTATTTTTCTTAGATCTTCACAAAGTTTCTTGTTTTTTTTATATTGTTATAAATGCAAATTAATACATTGAATCCTGTCCAATAAAGAACCTTCAGTTATTAGTGTGTAAACTTCTGTTTGAATGGGGATTTTTTTTATGATACCATAGTAAACAAAAAGAAATAGCCAATCATTAGCATGTGTAGAAATCTAAATAGTTTAATTTGCTTATTTGTGGCATACAAATAAGCCACAAATGGTTAGCTTTCCAACTTTTAATAAGAAAAATCATTATGTTGCACAAAGTAATGATGCTTTTGGAGGATTTCAACCCAAATACAATCTTTGCCAATCATTTTACTATCACTTTCTTACATTTAGCATTTTTATTGGACACAAACATAATAAGTTACATGAAATAATTACAATATTTTGGTTGTATAAGTAGAACTTACACAGTGAATACACAATCATTGCTAGAGTTCTATAAATCATTACTTTAAAAGGTTTTTTCTCCACTTCACACTTGATTGCAAAGTAAGATTAAATCTTAATTTCACACTGCTCATTAAGGGTAAGTAGTTTTAAAATGCCTTAGTGACTAGTCAAAACTTCTGAATTACGTTGAATGCACCTCATTCATGGCTTACAGTGGTTTTTGCATTCACATGTTTCTTTTTTTTTAAGTGTTTGTCAAGCTTGCATTTCTTATTCTGCCATTTATGTTGCATTAGACCTCAACATTATATGTCAAAAATATTTTCATGACAATATCAGGGTGAAAAATATTAATAGCTGAAGGGAAATACAACAGTACAACAGTGTTTGAAAAAAAATGGCATAAGTGCAGTAGAAGGAAAGGGATGATAAAAATATGGATGCATCTTCTATTTTTAGCTCAATATTTAAGAAAAATATTGTCATCACATGATTGTATAATGTTGTTTAGCCTTTTGAGTTGGTTTTAAAAAGGTTCAAGTAGAAGTGGATAGTAAAATCTATGTCAATGTTATCCATTGAACATGGGAGGTTACATTTGAGAGGAGACAGTTTTCTGCAGCCTTCTGGGTAAATATGCTAATTATCATGCACCTGCATTTGCTTTATGCTTATAGTGAGGTAAAAAAAAAAACCCCTCTGACTGCTGGAAGGGGGATGAAAAAAACAAAACATTCTATATTTCAGGTGAATTCCTGTTAGCCGACAAATAAAAGGAAGTAGTGAGTGCCTGAGTGAAGAGTCCTTGAAACAAACCTCATCCCACCTTTGCTGACAGATTGTTTCACCGCCTGCAGTCCTGCTGTCTCACCACTGTGTCAAATGTGATCTCTAAAGCTTCCTTCCTGCAGCCGCACTGCCTGTAAGCCTCTAAATGCTAGCATGCTGCTTTATGACTAATCCGCTGCCCATGTCGGCTGTCATTAAACACCGCTAATTAATTTCAAATCCACAAAGGCTGCATCTTTTGGCTTTGTGAAAATAAAATTACCACATGAATTATTCAATTCTTAACAAAGCAAAAAGTTTTCTCATTTATTTAGAGTTTATACTGAGTCATCTGAAAATTCTGGATGCATTTTGAATCGATGCACCCCTCCACCCCACTTCCAAAGCGGTAGGGAAACGATGCTTACTATGTGATGACAAAAGCTCACATACAAGGCATCAACTTCCCATCACAAAAAAGCCAGTGTGTGACATTGTCAGCACAGCGATCTGAATTTTGCTTTTGTTTTCTTGTTGTTTTTGGCAGAGACATTGAAGTAAAAATAAATAAATAAATAAATAAGAAATTAGATTGACAGGGTCAGAGCAAAAGCCAGCTGGATTTCATCACCTGATAGCAGAGGCAGTTTGTGTCTGTGAACCACTGGAGGAACTAGGCTGGAAAAACACGAACACTTCGCTCACAGACAACACGGGTGACTGCTGATGTCCCGAAGCTACTTAGCAGGCAATTTAGAGAGGACAGGCGTTTGTGTGCCAGCTTGCAGCGATGTGTCAAAGCTGGCTGTCAGAATGCAAATAAGGTAACGGTGCATCTGTCAGGCACAGGCCCATCCAGTCGTTGGATTAAAGTTTAGAAATTAGTCAAATATTTATGTCCTGCAATTTACCAAGAAAAAAATCCCCTAAACAACTCTATGCAGAAGTTTTACGTACTTATATTTGTTTTTACTTTTAATGATGAATATGTGAGTAGAATGATGAAACGAATAATAATAATAATAATAATAATAAAAGAAATTTGTGTACACAAAAACACAAAAAGAAAATAATTTTTCTTCTTCCTTACTAACAATTTCAGACAACTTTCAAATGTCTGGCTTATTTTCTTCTGAAAATTTCATAACACAGTGCATGACTGTGTCATGGCTTTTTGCTGCTGTCTGTTGCCTGCTGAGGTCAAAACCTAAGTGAGGGTGGACAAGGACACAGCTTGTACTTGGAGTCCGACCATCCCTTGGATCACTTCATGCTACAGCATCGAGGGCCTTTACCGAGCCTCAGACATCAGTTGCCCTCGGCAACTAGCGTGTCCCGGTGCTGTCAACATCAATCCAAAATGCTCTTGCTTTTGGGTTTAATCCAATAAGACTTTGTCCTTCAGGTTTAGTGTTGTTTTCTTGTAAATAGTCTTGTCGTTGTCAAAGTGTATTATGTTTCGTTCAGTCTGACCCATAACACACGCTTAAAAACTCAGAGTATGTTTTTTTTTTTTTTTTTCTTGCTGTGCTTTGTAGCTTAGAAAAAAAGAACGAGTTGAAGTAAGTGGATCGACCAGGGATTATATTCAACTGTTTGTGATCTCTGACATTAAATAGATCCTGGAGTGAGACTGAAGCCGTCAGTGGTTTGACTGAATGACATGCTGGAGTCACTGGTGTCAGCTTCGGCTGCCCTGAAGGAGCAATTATCTCTCAATAGCTCATTAAGTCTGAAGAATCACCGAGTCAGCGGGGCTCATGTCATAGTGACATGATGTGTGCACTGGAGTCTTCATGGTTCCCCTAACTGTGGCGTAGGAAGTAATTATAGAGCAAAAATAGCTGTCAAAAAAATGCTAAGACAAATGTGCATTGGAAATTTTTTCACAGACGATAAAGAGAACGTAAAAGGCATCATCAGTAATATTGGGCACAATCTGCTAAGTGCTGACCGAGTGTGGTTGGATTAGGGCAGTGGTGCACAAAGTCGGTCCTCGAGGGCCGGCATCCTGCATGTTTTAGTTCTCTCCCTGATTTAACGCACCTGGATCCAATGATGGCTCATTGGATGGCCTAAGAAGAACATGCTGAAAAGGACTTTGGTACCACTGGATTAGTCTGATTAGTCTGACCTAGTGAGCTCTGACCTAGTGAAACACTTAATTTTTTTTTTTTTAACAAATTATGCCTGTTAGCTGAGGAAAATTATTTTAACATCAGCCCATAATACAACAAAATGTTTATCGTCCAAGAACACACATTTTACAATCATTGTTAACTGAGTAGCTGCAAAGTGTCCAGTTTTCTAGTGAGACACAAAATGCTACATTTTAAGGATTGCCTCCATCCTTAAATTGAAGCCAGATCAGTTTGTGGCTAAAATATTTCAATCAAAAGAGGAATACTTATTGTCGACACCCAAACTTCACCACTTTTTGCGTTTTACACACAGAGCCTCAGCTTGCTTACTAAAGCTGTGAAATGTAACTGAAATGTTGTCTGTAACGCTGAAGACATTGGTATTTGATTGAAATCTCCCAATCTGTTACTTGGGAGGTGAAAAGGTACTGGAGCATACCACCTTTGCCATTGCATGAATGACACCCAAATGCACAATCCCAACCTTTCATACACTTTTGTCAGACTTAGAAAGAACTGCTGAGGACAGATGTGCATAGTTTGACTAAGTTAAACAGGCACAAACTTAGCAACAGCTAAGAAATTAAGTATAGAACTTCATTCCTCAAAAGCTATTTTCCTGTATGCTGAATATGTTTTCTTGGTTCAGCAAACCTGAATCAAATGACTAGTTACCTAGCAGGCCTCTGCAGGTCTTGATGAATTTGAATCAGCTGGTTTAAACCTGGGATATGCTTCATGCTGGACCTCAAGCACCAGCTTCTGAAGACTGGAGTTTCTTTATTCACTAATGTTGATTTTCACAGCATTTCATGAGATAAATATGAACTAAAATGTGGTCTTACTAACTGTTAGTCTATGAACTCAAAGCAATGACACTCCAGGTAAAGAACCTCTTTTAGAATATCCAAACTTTCCCTTTAATATGGAATATGGCTAGGGCTACTTTGTATTCCCAAGCCGTTCTTGAATGCTTACGAAAATAAATGACATTTGTTCTTAGTACTCTCTTTTTCCAGCATACTATCAATGCAAATTATGTCCTGGGTAATTTGAACATCATACTCTGAAGCACAACAGATCAGTCTGCAGTTACTCTTGCTTTCATAACTTCTTATAAGCTTTCATTGTTTATGATTTCAGATGCTACATGACACATATGTTGTTTCTATCAAATCATTTCATGAATCTTATTCATTTACATTTGCTGACATTGTTTGGCATGGCCCATACTGATTTATTTCTGATTTTTCTCTCTTGTCTACATTATTCATGGTGACATGCTCAGCAGCATCTCTAATAATATTCTGTCACTATATTAGATGATCAAGTGTTGCTAATGAGCTTTCAAGTAGGAGGCTTTAAAGAATTAAATTTGTCTTCTCTATTGCAGTGATCAGAAGTTATCAGTATTGTCTGATATTATGACCTGATAATATCTTTGACCTGATAAAGTCATTAGAAGGCTTTGCATATCATCTTTCTTAAGGATGATTCAGAAAGCCCTTTGGGTCTCTTTTGGCTTTTCCCCCTCCTCATATCTTTAGCTTGTTATACTAACCAACCAATGTATTTTTAAACTATTAAAACAAACAAACAAACAAAAAAAAACAAATACAATTTTTTCCTGCTTAATGGACAGTAATACAGTTTTGTGACACACTGCAGGAGTTTGACCTTATAACTTTTTCCACTTCGGAGGAGCTCTGTTACCCATGAGACAAATCTCCCCCAACAATCTTATTAGTTAGATTATCGTCAAAAGCAAAATCCCTTTGCTGACAGCTCTGCATAGCTTTTCTTTTTGTCTCATTTTTGCAAGACTTAGTCTTCCACTTGGGTTCGATATGAAACTTGACAGATTCTAAAGCCTTTGTTTTCCTTTTGTTGAAGATTCAACAAATTAGTCATGTGTGAGACTAATGTCCTTTTTAAGTGTAGTGAAGCTTAGGAGGGTCACTGTTCATACATTTGCACTCTAATTTCACTCAAGTTTTTTAGTGTTGACTATGGAGCAAGCTTTGTTTATTGAACAAACCTTCTGACATGAGTATGTTTTTGATATTTTCTCAAAATTAGAGAGGTGCTAGAATGGCAGAATTAACAGTTTAACAGATAGGCATACAAAGTACGGGGGCTTAGTTGTCCTGCAGTTTTGGAGACAAACTTTCAGCATAAAGACTTAAAGATGCTGTTATCTGCTCTACTATTGTTGCTGCAGTTTTGTACCAAACCTTTGCTTATTTGCTTTCAGGAAAAAGGTCAGCATTAATGTCTGTATGAATTTCAAAGCTAATGTCTGTGTTGCTTTGCTTTTTAAAGAAGTTTTTGTTTTCTATCTTTTTTGATGCCAGATGTAAATGTGCATTTCTAGGTTCCATTTTCCAGTGAATGCATGCATCCGTTCACAGTTGCATCTGTGTGAGAGCAGTTGACATGGATTTTTTTAAACTTCTTTGTTGCATAATGTGAAAGAGCAAAACTGCATTAAATTTTAGAACTTTCCACAAAGCAAATTTTTTTTGCTGTTTGTTGACATTTATTCTGGTAAATCTTTCTTTACTTATGTTAATATAAGATGAAGATCAAAATAGATATGTCAGAAATGAATGTTAATAAAAATATCTGCTAGTAAAGTCAACTGATTTATGCTCCCAGAAGCAAGAGTTGTTCCACCTGTTTCAAACAATATGCTTCAAATTGAGAAAAACAAAGTGGTCGCCATGCAGGAGTCATGACATTCTGTCCACTGGGACCAGCTCTGTGTGGTCTTTTATAAGATGAGGGACAAAGTGGGTCCCTCATGTGTTTTAAAGTGCCAGATATGTTGTGTTCAGCAACTGACCAATATTCAGAGTTTAGGCATTTCTGCTGCCTCCCTCTGTTTATTCTTTTGCAGCTTTTTCTCTTTTGAGAGCGAAATACCAACGGCTTGGTTTTATACAATCTTCTTTGCATCAGATGCAAAAGTGCTTCAGGAGAAAGTGCATCAAATGAGAAGCACTATTTTTTTATTCCTTTGTTTCTGGGGCTGTTTTGAAGTGTCTTCTTCCCTTTGTCCTTCAGAGTTCAGTCAAAGCTCACTTCAGTCAAATTCAACATGAGACACTCTTGTCTGTTGTTTTAAAATCCGATCTGTTCCCAAGAATAACTTTAATTCTATCTCTTAGGTTACGGATAATGTTAGATATTGTGGCTTAGGATGCTCTGAACATTTTGCTTTGTCAAAAGAACATTGTTAATTTTAAGACACTGCAGCTGTCTTTTCACAAGATATCTGAAAAATCAAAGTGTGTGGATGTTACCATTTTGCAAAGATACTTAGAACAAATGTTTCCTAAGATCTCAACTCAGCAGTGTTTAAATTGAGTTGAGGATGACATCAGCACATAAGGTGAGGCTGCGTCATGGGTTATCTTTCCGGGACTTAGATATGTTTATGCTTTTTTTTGTTGTTCTAATAAATTAAGACAATATTTTAATGTTCAAGTTAATTTTCCTGCTGTAGAATACAAAATGCTAAGATGTTTTGCCTATCAGAACTAGATGCTTTCATGATCCAAGATTTGTTTAATGGTGTCTTTGGTTTTCACCTTAGTGACATCAATTGTCTTCCAAACTGAAGTCATAAACTCAATTTTATTTCTTTTAGGAAATCTGGAGATCAAAATCCAAAACACTTAGACTGATCAAAACTAGACTGGATCATTCCACACTGAAAATAGAAGCACAAAAATATTAGCAGTGTTATGAAATAATAACTCTTTTCAAACTCTACAAAGTTCTGCAAAGATTTGACAGTTCCCAAAAAACATTTAAAGGAAATTTTGAACCAAAACTGAGGATTGAAATGGCTCCTTAATCAAGGTGAAATAGCATCCACATTGTCATGGTCAGACAGTGTCCACTAATGTATTTTTTTATATTTCCTTCCAAGCAGGCTTTCATTCTTGTAATTTTTGAAAGTAGTCTTGATCAGTTGGAGTCTAGGTCTTTTTTCATACCATCTTTATTAGATTAATGATATCTGACAGGAATATCTTAAAGAAATGGGAAAGTATCTCTGCAATGACTTCAACCTGAGTCATCTTTAGTATTTGTGTAGATTCAAAGAAATAGAAAAGTATTTGCTGAAAATCGATGTAATAATTTTCTTCCCTTATTCTTCAGTCAGAATTAGTTGAGCTTATTAACCAGAAATTGATTAAAGAACAGGGAGTGTTCAAAGAGAAAGTCTAAAAATGTGGGCAGCTTTTGAGCATGTACTCTTTTTAAAAGATTAGAAAAAGATCTGTTCATCTGGAACCTTTTCTGACTTTTGCACAGTGTAGTCGTCTGGACTACAAAATGCATGAGCTTAAAATAATCAGTGAGCTATAAACTTATTTCTAGGTCCACCTAATATTGTCATTAAAACACGCTTACAGCTTCAAATTGCATTTTTCTCTATCCTGATGTTTCATTTTATTTCCGTGCATTGTCCTGGGTCTGCATCAGATCTTGTGGGCGCGTTTATTCTCACTGTCCTGCTGTAGAAGTATTGATTTTTAAAAGCATGGCTCCATATTGTTAAACCACGCTCCACATCATATTTCATATTGATTTTCATTCTCTGGCTGTTGAGAATTGTGTTATGGACGCTTTCTTGTGGATCCTGGTTAAAAGCATCTGCAAAATCTCTCTAAAACTTTCAAGAGTAAAAATACATCCTCCTGTCTGTTGCCCATCCACAAGCATAATTAAACTTTAAGCAATCGCCGCTGGGTTCCACAAACGTCATCATTGCGCGGTTTTCCGCAGTCTCTCCCTGGACTGTTTTTAGCACAAACTATTTCCCTGGCCTGAAGTGAAGTGAATTATGTAATGGAGAGAAACAGAGAGCCTTTCGTAGGAGGGGTGCAGGTTCAGTCAACTGCAGCAACACAAACACAGCCCGGCTTTCTGTGTGTCCATGCACTGAATCCCTTACAGATGAAGGTTGTGTCTGCTTAAAGTCCAGGGCAACTGTGGCTCAGGTTAGGGCGTCACTCTGGTGCGAGAGCCTTAATGAGGATTTTTCTGCTGCACTGTGGGTGTCTTGTGTGTGGGAGGGAAATATTAAACACTGCAAATATGTTTTGTTTGCGCATGCAGGCGAGTGTTTGCACATCAGCTCAGCCCTTCTGTCCTACAGAGACAAATCCCATTTCTATTTTTGCGCTTTTAAAAAATTCAGCTCCCCACACCTTTCCAGAGACACAATGTCCCTTTTCTGAGATCAGCTCTAAGAGCAAACACACCTACTCCTAAAAATAGCCTCATCCCATCAAGCTGATGGTGGAGCACCCGGGTAGCTCAGTGCTGTCGAGAAATGTTTTGTGCTTTGACAAAAGTTGCTGCATGTGAACCCAGCTGAGTTAAATTAATTATGTTTTCACTGATGTCTTTTTAATGAAACAAGCTGAGGGTCTTCATATTTATTGATTTTCATGCTTTTTTTTTTTTTTTGCATTAATCTTGCTGCACTCTATAACAACATGATGCAGTTCCCCACTGGCAGCTTTTGATATGGGTGACATGGACAACCACCCAGGACGGCATCTTGTGGGGGGTTTTGTTTATCAGTGTGTGGAGTAGGTTTATGGAATGGCTTGCATGATGAGTTTAAAAAAAAGAACAAACGTAAACTAGCTTAAAAAAACTCTTTAAAAAGGAGCTTATTCAGACATAACACTTTCTTGTGAATCCTGGGTATTTAAGACAGAGGATGGGTGTCTTAAAGACCAAAAATGCTATTGATGATATTAAAGATGTGTAAATAATTTCACATTTAAGGATGAGAATGTGAGATTTAAGTGTCATGCAATGTGGAAATAATTTAAGTTTATCTGGTTTTTGAAGATTTAAATGTTTGTAGGTTGATGAGTATTAGATGAGTATATCTTCTACCTGCTTCTTTTTGAACAGATAATATAAAATTGCATTTATTGAAGAACAACTTTAATGCAAATGTGACAAAAAGAACCCTCAATTCCAGATCTTCAGGAAACTGTCCCAGGATTTGTATATTGGGCATAATAATTTGTTTTAATTTGAATTTTTTCTTGTTTTTACTTTTTGTCCGTTTGAAATAAATAAATTAACAAATTAATTAATTAATGTCCTTCACAGTAACAAGATGTTAGAAAATGTTTTGTTTTTACAGCAGTGATCGTTGACAGTGTTTATTTCTTTCAGTCGCCAGTCATTTGAGTGTATTCACAGTCTTTGATGAGAAGAAGAAATGGTTGAATAAATGAATGATGTTAAGGGTGAATTATTCTCTCTCTCTCCGTCTGGATGTTTTATTTGCAGCACCCAATTACTGACACCCGTGGTGAAAGATGTGTCAAAACTTTTTAAAATAAATTACTCTTTCATGACAGTAGCATAATCTTAAACTGAAAAATTGCTGCAGGTCTCCAACAGTGAACTTTGAAGATTTTTTGTATATTATTTTTTTTTATCTACTATGCGTTTTAGTGTGCATGGTGGCAAGATAAACATGGATCCTCATCCAGCCTTGTTTGTCACAGTTCCAGTTGCTGTTACATATGCACATCAATGAGGGTAGATAGGAGAAAGTTCAGAAAATGAACATTGACTCAGACTTAGACGCTCTTTCCAACAACAGAACCAAAGCACCTCAACCTGTAACTGTCTTTTCACATGATCCAGCAGTAGTAGGATTTTTTTTTATCATCAGTTCAGTTCCAAAACAAGAGTGAAGCTGCAGTTTGGCAGTCTCAAAGGATCTTTCTGGTGTGCTTCATACTCCTGAGCTTATAAAATTTCTTCCAGCTTTTTGGAGATTACCAGCCAAATTTTAGGTCTCATTGAAAACGAAGTAGTTTTATTGAAGAAGAGCCAAAACTTCTCTCGTCCAGGATATCTCCACACGAAATGTTTTGTTTCTTTAACTGCATTAGCTTGTCACCAGTTCTTAATCCATACCTGTTTTCCCTTAGAAAAATGTTCTACTGTGCTATAAGAGACAGAACAGGCCGGGAGGAATGAAGATGCCCGTATTTGAATGGAATGTACTTCTGTCTTTCCCACTTTGAAGAGTGGCACTTAAATAAAACGGCCATATGTATAACAAAAACTCTTATCAGCTAATGTATGAGTTTTAATAAAAGGCTGAAATAGGAATCTTAGAGGTGCCAGCAAAGTAATTGCTTTAATAAAAACAGCAGTTTCTTACAAAGTGGGAATTCACTCCCTCCATTTTAAATAAATGTTTCCAAACTAGATGCTGTAATTAAAAAAATTCTTGGTGTGAAACTTTATTGAAGAGCTTTGCACATCTTTACCAGGTGAGATGATAAATGTACAGGGAGCTGTTTCTATGGTCCAAAAGACAATGAAAAATAAAAAAAGATGTCAGATTTTCTTTTGGTCACTTCAAGTGCTAAAACTAACCAGACCAAGTCTTTTTTCTTCTGAGTAACATGTGAGCTTGGATGTTAGCTCATCCAAGCTCACCCAGGAAGCTTCAATGAGGACAGATGTTTTTTTTTGTGTTAATATCAGCTTTCTTTTAACGTTTGAATTTGGCTGATCCAATTTATGACCTGCTTTTTTTTTTTTTTTTATAAGTCATTTTTTTTAATTTCCTAATCGATAGCTGAAGCACTTACATTGATTATCCTGTTATCTTGTTACTCCAGAGTCAGGACACCCGAGAAGATGAGTTATCTGGCTGTGTACCACAACCATCCATCACACAGCTGGATGGGTCGGAAGTGCTTTATCACATTAGGAAAGGTTCCTCTGGGATAGCCTCACATATTAAAATGTTACAGAGATATTTGGTTTCAACTGCGATTTGCAGCTCTCAAAGGCGACTTTTTCTTTTCCTTTAATAATGCATGGGGAAGTTCTTAATTCCCAAAGTAATTCCTTGTTTTCCAAAAGTTGCTTTATGAGCTTTTATTTGAATGGGTTGGTTGGGTGTGGGGTGGCTGTTCATAGTTGATGAAAATGTTGTTGGAGACTGCTGAGGAAAACATTTGTCAGCGAAAAGACTACCACCCTGTTTGAATATTTGGTTTATAAATTACTAACTTTGAACAATGGCCTAATACAGTACCCTGCTGTTTGTAAATGTCACGGCTATTTGTTTACTTTAGGTCTGGAGATTCTTTCCCTACCGAACTGTCAGGCCTCAAATAACACAGATGTCATCCCGTCATACATCAGGTTTACAATAACATGTCAGTGCTGACTTTTAATAAAGACTGAAACAACTTATAAAATGCTTTACCGTATGATCTCACGTTGCTGTGTTCATTCAAGTCGAAGTTTTGCCATTTACCATTAGAGCGTAGATCTATGAAATTGATTTAAGGTACTTTTAAAGGACAGTTACAGGGCAAATCGCTGCTGTATTTATTGACCTCTGCTGCCTGAAGGCTGTAAATATCCCGTGTGACAAACGCTCTTCTTGCTCGTTCCTCTTTATCGTGATGTTTTTGATTTATTTGTTCATATAAAAGCAGATGATAGCCTCCATCTTAACGGGGTTACTGTCTTTTTAAATAACACCTGCATTTAACAAACAACATTAGTCCTTGTGGCTGAGCACCATATCACATTATGTTTTTATTAATGCTGGCTTTTCAGTTTGTGAAGTACTTTTCGGGGTTGTGCTACATTGCAACGTTGTGACATTGAATTTTTTTTACTCTTCAGTTTGGCAGTTCTGATGTCTGAAATTAAAACGATCACCCAGGGATTAATGCAGGCAATCTAATACATTATGTGATGCCTGACTACCCAATTTAGACACCCCAACTAATTAATCAACTGATTAAAATATATGAAATGCACAATAAAACTTGGAAAAGCACTAGTAAATTCTTATTTATGTTTGGCTTACTGTCAAAATATTCATAACCCTGGTAGATTTTGGTTTATTTTCATTTAACCAAGAAATCTGATTCTGGTAGAAAATGAGAGACAAAAGGTAAAAACAATAAAAATTATCAATAAAAACAATAAAATATCTATAAGGGGAAAAAGTCTGTTTATATACCTTATTTAAAAATTGGCTTGAGTACCACTCTTAATAATCACTGGATTATGTTACTTTAGTAATCAAGTCCTTCTTATTATTGTTGGCCAGCTTTTATGTTTCTACTACTATTTTAAGAATTTATGCTGCGTGATGCACTCCAAGTCTTTCAAATTAGAAGACAACAGTAGGATCAGACAAACTGAGACATTTAAGGGTTGATTACTGAACAAGTAGCAGGTGTTTGATTAGAAACTGGGAGCAGCTGTGAGGGAAGACAAGTAAAGTTGAGGATCTGGAAATGGGAGGATGCAGATAAGATAAGGATAAATGGAAGACATGCAGATAAGTGCTTCTTAAAAGATGTTTAAACAGAAAAGACTGACAAATTTATCCTGTTATAAAGAGCAAATGCGGTTAGGTGGAAATAATGTTGGAAAAACATTATTTGAAGTGTTTTATCTATTTTCACTCGGTATTTACGCAGAAAAACTGGAGAAAAAACTGGATTTATTGTGTTTTGTGTTATTTTTGATTGTCGTTTTGGATTTTAACTTCACTCCATGAATGTGAGTGAATGTGAAGCAACAAGGGAGCATCAGATAAATGCCACAAATAAGGCCTCTTTGGACCAAAAGTGGAGAACTAAAAATGTATATTTTCTCCCCTACTTTGAAATACTTGGGCTGTTGCGCCACCTTTGGTCCTTTAGTTAAGATCATGTGGACCTTTAGTGATTTGTTTCTACCCTCTGCTATCAACCCCAGCTTTTCAGTAAAATTTCTTTGTGCAGTTAAGTTTTCATATCTTTGCAATTTCTGGTTAATGCTTAGACATTAGATATCACTGAGTTCTGTTTGCAATGCACAAGCTCCAATGCTTAAAACGGAAAATTGAACTGAAGGATATTAACACCCTGTGGGTAACAGTGGAGAGTGGGGATACTGTAATTGTCATGAACAATCTTGTATCTGGGAATCAGAGCTCTGTGGATTGGATTAAAAGCAAACATAAGATAAAATCACTGTCTGCTCATGGATCTCAGTATCCTCCACCTTCCAGTTCTTGCCACACACCTACTGTTAGCATCAGCAGAGTAAATATTAGCCCAATTTTCACACTGGGATACCAGCTATATATAGAATGCAGGAAATTATCCAGGACCAGACCCTGCATGTCTGTGTTGGCTTTTAATTTGATGCCCATAATAACGGCAGGCAGAAAAATAACCTGCTGTTCTAATCCAATTTCACTCTATGGACTCTTCTTCAACCTGAAGTGGGAAAAATAAAGCTCCTTTACTGCTGGATGTGTAAACATCAGTTTCCAATTAATGATTCACAGAGGCTTCAGAGGACAGTTGGAGAGTTGAGGGTTATGTTTTGCATAATAGATGCAGAGGAATGTAATTTATATTCAAGATATAGTTTGGGGAAAATAAAAGAATATCTTTTGGTTTAAGAAGCAGTCTCTTCTGTCTTAAAATAAGATGTCTTCATGAGAGTGCAAATTTGAATTAAAGGAAATATTGTAAGTACTAGTCTGGAAATGGATGGCACGCTACATTTTGAGGCTAAACAGTTAAACGTTCAAAGCTGAATTTACTGTTATCTGCCGCTTTTCCCTGACTTGTCTTACTTGATACAAGATCTGAGCATATCACTTTCCCCTGCCTCTTTCATATTTAACGCCAGTCTTTAAAAGATCCTAATTTGCATTGGCCCAATTTGCTCATTCAGAAGAATTCCCAGGATCATTATGATGAACAATGGATATGGATGTGGAAGTGAAAGCCTTCAATGGGAGTATGCTGAAAATGAAATTATGTTGAATGAGACGTATGTGTTCTCATTTATTCGAGGAGCTCGAGGGAATTTCTGATTGAATTATGCTGCTCCTTAAAACTTTTGGTCGCTGTCACTGAAAATAAAATTGCTTTCTGTATAGAAATTTAATGAATGATGTTGAATAAAAATGGATGTCAAGAAGAAAAAGACTTGAATTTTGTTTGCCTTGTAGTTGTAATCATATCGCTTAGTTTTTACATTGTAGTGTCTGGGAAGTGAAAAGTATTTCACCTATTTCTCATGTTCTCATTTTTCTTTTCACTCAGAATTTTTGGTCACATATTTACCATCTTGAACTACTTGCAAGATGTCACAATATCAGTAAATTAAATTGTGTTCTGGGTCCTTTTTAAAATTTTATGACATAAATTAAAACCGGACCTTTTTCAATATTGACTTTTCAGTCAAAAACAGCTTTTATAGCTACAAAAATCATTTTACGTCAATGGCTTGAAGAAAGTGTCCTAATTTTAGAAAGTAGGTCTCAAAAATGTTAAATTTATCATCCAAATACTACAACAATGACAAATCCAAAGGTTATTTCGTATTATTGAACAAATTTCTACAAAATCAACAATGCAACTTACAGAAGATTGACGAGTCCATCATGCAAATAAAGCTAGAATGATTTCAATTGGGCTGTTATCATGAAAATAAAAAAAAGAACAAAATGTTTCAAGTTAAATGTCCTCTACAAAACCTGTGTAAATTGCTAGTCTGGTAGCATCGGTGTATAAACTTCTTATGCTTCCCCCAAAAATTAGAGTGATGGTGATTAATTACCACAACTGTTTTGGGTTGTAGGACCCTGCTTCAGCTTTCTGTGGTTTGTACTCTTCTCTTGAAGCCGAGCCAAGTCGTTTAGTCAGGCAGTTTGCAGGTTCCACCTCCGAGTTACTGCTGGCCTCTCAGCAATGGAGCCTGGGTTGCCTTGGCAACATAATCTGTTTCTTTGACTTTATTTGCACAGGTTGCATCATCCTAGGCATTTTCTGTGCAATATTTATTCAGTTTATTAATTTAGCACTAATTCAAAACAAATTCAATACCTGTGCAGTTTGAAAACCAATTGGTCCAAGTCGTTTCAAGGAATTCCTAGATGAAGAATATACAACCTGCTCATCTAAAGAGTCAAAATTAATCCATAAATTGTAATGGAATCCTAATAATATTAGTGTTTTTTAAATTAAATGAATAAAAAGGTGGCTTGGATGACTGTGTCAATTAGAGCAACATCTCATTCTGACAAAGCTCATGATGACTGTCCCGTCAAGGAAAACAAATTATGTAAACATCTTACCTTTTAGAGACTTGGAGGGTTTTCAAAATGGAAAAGGAAATTTTGATTTACTAAGCTTATTTCTGGTAATAATTTATCAAATATCCCAGAAATGATCAGAATTTTGGTGTTCTATTGAATGAGAGTAACAAATTATGATAAAACCGAATATATGTGCATGAAAATTCACTCGCTCTTGAGTGATTCTGGATTGGCTGAGAGGCAACCAGGAGCCTGGAGTGGTTCTCGTTAGCTATTCTCTCAGAAACTACATGAAAGTGGGGTTTTCTTTCATACTTTGTTTGCTGTGAAAGGAAGCAAGGATCCAAAAGGTAAAAGGTAATATAGGGGACGGATTAAAGCAAGCAGTGAAAAGAGTTAGAGCTTGAACAGAATCAGTTTGCTTGGCTGTTCCCTCAAGGCAAACTCAGGAAACCAGTTTCATCCGCAAACCCCCAACGCGCCCCTCCCAGACACCCGTGCCATCCCAGCCCACCACCTTCCCTGAATGTGCGGCCTATTTTCCCTGTCAAGGTGGCGTCCCAGATTCAAACTTCCAGCAGATGAGTAAAACAGTGAGGCAGGGATTGCATCAAGGAGGATGAAGGAAATGGGGGTGTCACTGGGGTCCTCAAAATCATCCGACTTCTTCTTCTTCACTAATACTGTAGAGTCGTGCTCATTTCTTACATTAAATACTTTCCTACTTAATGACCTGTGGGGAAATAGAAGAAGAGGGACTGTGTTGTTATTTTGACTTTAAAGCACTAACTCACTCAAACAAATTTTAAGCTCATCACTTGAGGACTTTGCTTGCCTGCACAGATGCTTTTTCTCTTGCGTTGTTATTCCTGTGTGTATTTGTGTGCTTCTGTTTGCGTTATTAATTAACCAGCAGCGTAGGTGTCGAGCCAAAGGAGAATTCACCCGGGTACAATTTTGACTTCTCAGAGCAAATTAAATTACGAGCCTGGCACTCAATGAAACAGCTGCATGTAGCTGAAGGCGTGCAGAGCACATGGCCCCTTATTATGGAGCAACAGTTCCCCGACGCTGCGCTGAATGCCTCAGTTCATTCAGCACGTCTTTTCACAGACAAGTGAATTTGTAACTTTTGTGCGATTGCGCTTGAGGTTTCCATGCGGTAAATGTCATCAGTTTGCCCTACTCTGTTGTTTCGCATTGATTTATGCGGTGTGTCATAACAATACAGTTTTTTGTTTTTTGTGTGTGTGTGTGTGTGTATACACATAAAGGAGTCAGTCCCTTAGCTGCCATATGCTGAGTACTAAATTATTTCCAGGCTCCAGTTTATTAAACTCAAATGTTATGAGTGCTCCACTAAGGCATCGGCTCTTCAATAATCTCTAAATTGAATCATCTTGATGAGCACAAGCTTCAACAGACTTGCACTCAGGTCAAGTCAACGCATGCTTTCCTTCGAACAGTTCAAATAGCACAAGGATTCTCTTCAACATGTAAAAATCCAATTAGCCACCCTTTTTTTTTCTGTCACTCTTATCACTCCCAGTCCCACTTGCACTGAATGTATTAAAAATTTAAGCACTCTCCTTTGGGTGGGAGCGCTCCTTGGGGTGGTTGTGATATATTGGAAACCCTGCAGCATCAACATAAAGCGCTTAAATAATTCATGGGTATTTCCTAGTGAAGATGCAACATGAACTGTAGCACTTAGGCCTTTAGTGCTGTGATGTTTTGATGTTTTTTTTTTTTCCTCAAATGGATGGATGATAACCCATCCATTTTCTTAGCCCTCAGGAGCTAGGGGTCGGGTGCTGGTGCCAGTGTGTGTACAGTTCGCCAGTCTGTTGCAGGGCAACACAGAGGCAGACAGGACAAACAACCACACACACACACACACACACACGCACACACGCACACACACACACACACACACACACACACACGCAAACACACACACACACACACACACACACTCACACCTAGGGAGAATTAACAGTCATGTTTTGTGGGAGGAAGCTGGAGTACCCAGGTACAGGGACAACATGCACAGGCAGAAAGACCCAGGGCCTTCTTGCTGCAAGGCAACAGTGCTACCAACTGCGCCACTGTGCAGCCTTTGGGATGATAACCCTCAGTTAAAAATAAGATTTAATTGATTTGTGATATTTGCACAGGAATTTAAAACAAAAATCTATAAGATGACCTAATTATTTTTATTTCATATAGTTTCAATATTTATTTAGCAGAATAATATACACTTTGATGTAGAATTATAACAAGCTGGAGCTGAAAGTAGCCAGGCAATTAGTCAAGCTAACTGTTCGGGTAGCCAAGCTGCAGTCAGCTGCAAAACAAACAACTTATAGATTTACGAGTGTGGTTTTAAAACAGCATTGCTTTATTAAAAAAATGGGTGGAGCTCCTTTAGCTTCTACATTATGGTTTTAATTCAATTAGAAATATTTCTTAGGGGCCTAAATATTTTTTTCATGTGAGCAAGGGAAAAGTGTGGTAACCTTTTTTCAGCCAGATCACTACCAGTGTATGGAAAGAAGAAGCAGAGTACTGTTTACTGAGTATTCAGGACAGCTTGAGGAAAAAAAAAAATCTATTTTGGAACAATTTTTTTTAGAAACAAATGTGATCGTATTTAATGTTGCTAAAATTTTAATTAATTGATTGATTAATTCTCACAGCAAACTTTAGATTAAATTATTATGTTCTCGGATTCTCCATAGAAAATGCACAAACCCTGCAAATTCAAGACAAACAATTCAGGAATAAACAGTTGAAACAGTGAAACATTCAAACCAAGGAATGGTAACTCTGTGTGTTTGTAGAACATGGATTACTGTTTGCCTTCATCAGCTGACATGTTCACTGGAAATTGGTTCTACATTTTTGTTTTTATAGCTGCTGTGTGTGGCCTATTACCTACTGAGATGACACAGTTTCTCCCTAGTGGGTTAATTAGGTATCAAAAAATTTCACCCCAAGAGCTAAAACAGAGCATGTACTACACTGAAAGCCATTGTTATCCTATCACCCACATAGTGGACGGCTTACGCTGTCCACTATGTACCCAGAGCATTTGCATTTATTACCACCAAATGTGCCCCCTGCTTCTGAACCAGCCTCCACAGTGTGATTAAAGAATGGTTAATAATTCAGTGAATTTGGAAGGAGCACAGCGAGGATTTTAGTCGCCTTCACAGCTGCATGGGGTCTGCCAGTGACAGATGGCTCAAACCACATGGATAATTCGGTGCCAGCTTCCTCCTCTATAGCGCAGGACACTGTGTCCAGCGCTGTAGTGGCGAGGCCTCTTTTCCCTCTTTTTTTTATCTAATCATTGGTTGGGTGCTATAAAGGAATTCACAGATATGGAAAGAAAGGAAAACCTCGACTTGTGTTTTAAACAGTTACATGCTACATGGCTTGGTCTGTCTCCTGCCTGGAAGTGGTCTGTTGACTAACCATGTTGTCATGAACTAGTCCATTGTTCAGGACTTTGATTAAAAAGACTAACTTTGTAAACAAGTAATAAATAGTTCATGAACTAGGTTAAAATGCAGCTGTACACACTTACTAAACCAATAATAGAAACTGGTGTGCTTTGTGAGGTGAGAGATAAATTGTTTCAATTGATTGAAAGAGTCCCTGAAATTGAAAGGAATTGTTAAAAAAATTGTCTAATATATTAGACAGGTACATCTGACAAACATGCCTGTCTAATTGCTTATTATTAATGATTCATAAAATTTAACAATGCGATTAATAGCAAAATTATTAATTATTTATTAACTCAAGAGTAGTTTGATTAATAACACAATAAATAAATACCACTTTCTTCTGAATTATGTCCCTTGTTTAATTTCCACTGGTCTTTTCTGTGTTTCAAAAATGCAATGTACTGTAAGATATAAATTCATGTCTTTGACTGTAAATGGATGACAACATTTTGTTCATCATCTTTCATTATTTGGTTACAGTCAAAACCCTTATGAAGCTCTGTAAGAGGACTGATCAATTTCCGGGGGATCTGTCATTTTGTCCAATCAGAGTTGCCAGAAAACTGGACGGACACAAAGGAGACTCTGCTGGAAGGGATGGTGTTCAATGTGAAGTACCTTGGTATGACTCTGGTGGGACAACCTAAAGGAGCGGAAATGGCTTCAGCTGCTATTCGAAGAATTGTTGCCACGGTGAGTTTCCGCCTGTTTGAATTTCAAAGATAAAAACTAATGATTGCTTTTTTTAGACTCAGTTTTTTGTTTTCTTTTTGTAACTGAAATTTCAATGAATTTTAAAGTAGGAAGGTTTTGGACCTGGGACTCAGGATTAAGCCACAGAACTGGGCCACTAGTCAAATCAGGCAAAGCAGATGGTGGATTTAGCAGTTTGATATCGCAGGTATTTACAAGAACCAAAGGGACTTCTGTGTAACCTGATTTGAATATTAAAAGTCACACAAATGCAGTACTAATAGAGGTAGGGCAGTACATGAGGGCTATAATGGACATAAAAGAAAATAGGGGTGATGTTTAAATTTAAAATGTATGCTGTTCATTGGGACGCTCAAGGGCAATTTCTTATCTCTGTAGTTTGATAAAGAGTTAAAAGGGAATAATATCACTGTATAATTTTATGGTATGGGCTTAACTCTATCATCTTAAGTCTGTCAACAATACGTGATAAAAAGCAGATGTAAAAGTTAAATAAAATGCTAAATCTCTGTGCATGGACATAATCACACTGCCATGAAGGATTAGCTCACAGCCATGGTGGCTATGCCCACAGCACTCTCCAATCCTCTTTTGAGTGCTGTAACTCATCAGTGAGATTTAACTTGAACCACTGTTGATCTAAGCTTCATATGAAAATTGAGAAATTCCAACTATTCAGTTGAATTCAAGATATAATTACAGCGCAATCCGTAACAAATGCTGTGTCAGGGGTATTTTGTCCCTGTTTTAAGGCTACTTAGGTATTCATTTGTCACGGGTATAAAATAATTCATAAGGATAATCTTAGTCGATGAGTTCTATTTGTTTAAACAAGCCAGATAAAATACATGGATCCTATCAACTGGAAACCACGTATAATTATGTGCTACCTTGTAATGGGTTAATTATTTTGGTGGAAGTTTTAACATTCACAATATTTTATTTACCATCACAAGAATGCTGTTTCTCTTAGGATTAATTTAAATTTTTTTACTTGAGGTTGCAGAGGCCTGGATAGAGATGATCCATGCAAAGCTTCTGGCCTTCAAGCCATATAATATCCATGTCTACTGTAGAGTATGCCCAGAAATAACATGCAAACAATGCCTAATATTGTGGTACTCTGCGTTTGTACTAATTGGCCTCAAATGTGAATAAAAAAAAAAAAAATTCTTTTGAAAAAATTCTTTTGAAAAAATGAACAGAGCTCTGAAATAAAGAATGGAAGGAATGTCAGATTCAACACTTCAGATTCTAATTTGGAACGAGTCAAAAATCTGATATGATGCATGTATGACCAACAGAAAACAGCTTTAGATTTCCAACCATGCTTTCCTTTACCAATTCAAAATGTTATCAAAATGCTAAGAACTGCCTTCAAAATCACTAGCACTCGACTGACTTATTTATGCAAACAGGCATTTAAATTTTATTCATATTTCCACCTGCTAATTCCTTCGTGACCATGCACACAATCCCGACCACAATATTAATTTCATAGCACCTAGAATAAATTGCTCTTATTTTGTCAGAAGCTTTATTTAATTTTTTTCTGAACGAACAGCTCTGCTCAGGAAGTCTAATCACACCTCCTCTGCTTCTCAAGTAGAGCCTGCATCAAGCCTAATGGCAGGATTAAAATTCAGATGATTTTGCACCAAAAAAAAAAAAAAATAAGTTGGTTATGTCTTTGTCCGTTCCCTTGGAAACCAGTCCACCTGAACTGGAGAGCAGAAAACATTCGGGACGTTTCCATTTGCTCCACGCTTCATTCAGACGCGATGAGACAAGACAGCCGGACCAAACGAACAGAAAGAGTCTGAACTTGGCATATCTCAGGCTGACAGATTGGTTTTTGCCTGGTGGCATGACACTTGTAACGTGGCAGCAGAAATTGTCCATGTTTCTACATGAACGAGTTCCAGCAGCACAGTCAGCTAATGCAGCCCTCCCCTCATTTTGACTCTTATATATATATATATATATATATATATATATATATATATATATATATATATATATATATATATATATACACAGAGGCCCTCATCATGGCCGCCCAGGAACAGGCCCTAAACACCAGAGCAATAGAGGCCCAGATCTACCACACCAGACAAGACCCAAGGTGTAGGTTGTGCAAGGAGGTCCCTGAGACAGTCCAGCACATAACAGCAGGGTGCAAGATACTGGCAGGGAAAGCATACATGGAACGACATAACCAAGTTGCAGGCATAGTGTACAGAAACATCTGTGCAGAATATGGACTGGAAACCCCGAGATCAAAGGGCAAACACCCCCAAAGGGGGGAACCAACCGTGGGACTTCCAGACAGACAGAATGGTAATGGCGAACCAACCAGACATTGTCATAGTGGATAAACAACAGAGGAAAGCCGTTGTGGTAGATGTAGCAATACCAAGCGATTGCAACATCAGGAAAAAGGAGCACGAGAAACTGGAGAAATACCAGGGCCTCAGGGAGGAACTGGAGAGGGCCTGGAAGGTGAAGACCACAGTGGTGCCTGTGGTCATCGGGGCCCTCAGGCCCCCCCAAACTGGAGCAGTGGCTACAACAGATCCCAGGAACAACATCAGACATCTCAGTCCAGAAATGTGCAGTCCTTGGCACAGCCAAGATACTGCGCAGGACCCTCAAGCTCCCAGGCCTCTGGTAGAGGACCCGAGCTCAGAGGATAAGAACCACCCGCGGTGGGTGAGAAGGGAATTTTTATTTATTTTTTTTATATATATATATACAGTTTAAAGGCTTAAACAGAACTTGCTATTCACTGTATTATCTCAAAAGATTGTTGGTCTCTTTCAAGGACATTATTAATTGTCCTTGAGGAGACCTAGTTTCTGCTTGAGTAAAGATACCACTACACAAACCCCTCACATGGTTGATAGATATGAAACCAGTTGATGAAAAAATTGTATTTTCCTCTTTATTTCTTGTTTTTTTTTCTTCCCTTTCTCATTGCTGTTTTTCTCCTCAGTCCCTCCTGTGACCCTGCAGCTGTCATTGTTTAAGTGAGGCTCTAAACTGCTCTTGTTTGCGTTTTAATTGTGCGGGAAAGAGGTCGGTCACTGTCAGTGTCAACAGGCGCTCTCAGAGTCTACAAGCTCAGCACTACCACTGATTTTACTGAAAGCCCAGATGGTGCAGAGCAGCAGGGGGAGTCAGTGGCTGCCAGCCCGACCTGGAGAGCTCACTCTGGGCTACACATTGCACCATTCCTCCCCCCATTCTGTTGCCTTTTATAAATTCCACTGCATGTTTCTGGGGCACAGCAAGTCACTTGCCTTTGCTCAGAAGTAAATCATCACAATGTTGTGTTTTTCAGTGTTTATTCTCACGTTTTGATCACTTTTGATTTCAGTCAATCTGACAGAGTAGTTCTTTGTGTAACCCAGTGCTTCTCAATTATTTTCCGTTACGCCCCCCCTAGCAAGAAGAAAACTATTCGCGCCCCCCACTCCCCACCGTGACTATCCATCTCTGCATAACATTTTTTCCTTATTAACATTAAAGAAAAAAAGAAAGACATATGGTCAAACTTACAAAGAATAACTTTATTAAATCGTATTTCCTAAGAAGAGGAAATACGATGAAGCGTATTTAGCCAAGCGCTAAATACGCTTCGTCGTATTTCCTCTTCTTAGCTTTCGGTTGACTTTCTGTTGTCTCATTATCTTTGTCTCTCTCTGCTTTTCTTTTCATCCCTGTTAAAAACTTTTTCATGTTGGGGGTTGTTGAATAACGGAGGCCATAGACAGAACGCAGTCGGAGCTTTTTGTTGACTTAACACTGCTAACCAAGGCAAACCTGTTGTCTTGTAAGTCGTAAAATGTTGCACTGTCGCAAACGTGACAGAAGCAACAATGAGAGCGCCACTGCCGCCTACTGTGCGCAATTACACTTTATACTAGTACGGCCAAAAAAAAAGCCTGTTCCCCAGGATCACACGCGCCCCCCCAGGTATTGCACCCCGCCCCCCAAGGGGGGCCCCACTATTTGAGAAGCACTGGTGTAACCGAAGTCAGGGTTTCCCATTCTGATCTTTGTGTGTGTTGTGTTCTCTGTCACACCCACAGGCCAGAGCCAGTGCCAAGAAGTTTCGGAAAGTTACCCTGACAGTTTCTCCAAAGGGCATTATCATCACCGACACAGAGACTGCAGATCTAGTAGAGAATGTCTCTATATACAGGTACATTTCATAAATCTCATAAATCTGTAAAGGACCTTTGAAATGTGTTCTCACTTTAAGTGTTTTCTTCATCTGTCATTTTTCAACTGCAGACCTCCAGGTATTATAAGGTCTTGAGAATAAAAATAAGTACACAACTGTGAAGTGGGAAGATAATTAAATGTAATTTTGGAAATTTAACTTTTTGACTGAGACACGAATCTCTATACATTGTGCATTACTGACTGAGTTTGAACTATATTTGCAAAGAACAATGGAGAAAAATTGCTGATCTCTACATAAAACCTGGAAAACATACTTAGAAAGACGTGGTAGATACAAGTGTGTGCCACAGATTTTAGATTTTCACTCATAAAATTGCAAAACTACATACATTTTCTTCTACTTCAGCGTTACTACTATTTTCTGTTGATCTGCAATATAAAATAGAAAAAAAACACTGACTTTGCATCTGTAATATGTGTGTAAATGAAAAGTGGCTCATGGGTTGAAGATTCTTCTGCAAGGGACTGCATCAGCTTTTTGACTCATTACAGAAATGGCTCCCAAAGTTTGAATCATTGCAAATTCAAGTTCAGTTTTTTCAAAATGTATTTATGTCATTTAGTTGACTGAAGACCTGAACAAAGCAACATTTTAAAACAAGATTGACGCAAAATATATTTGGACTCTGTTTAGCTGAATTCTCACTGATTGGCACTGATTGAAGACAGATAATGTGTGTGCATGTAAATGGATACAGTCAGTGTGTTTGCGTACCGCTCGAAATCCTGTTCAGATTGATCTTATCCGGTGTGCCACAACCCTGTCCAGGTGTAACGGCTTGGCTCCTTATCTCCCTCTTTCCGATTTTCGTATATATCATAACGCAAGTAAACTGATAACATATTGCTCAATTTTAACACGACACATAGTCTCTGCCCACACTCTGAGACAAGGATACAGGCCACACACAATGCCTCGGCCTACAGAGGATGGATTTATCCTCATTTATGAGACCCCACCCCCATCGCCCTGAAAGCCCCCCTTACTCCTCTGCCTTGTATCTTTATTTTTTGCACATAAACCGCTTGTGGGAAGACAGCCAGTGGAGGGTGAAAGGGGTGAGTGTAGAGATAAGAGAGGATCAAATCAAGACTGTTTACAGTGCATAGCAACTCGAAAGGAAAGACTTAGATACACAAGCTGTGTGTATCCAAGTTTAGTTTCTAGATAGCACTGTTCTATTTGTACATGTGAATATACAACTTAAACATTTGGTATTTTTGTATTTGTTGTGTTAATTGTATATGTTCTCAAGCTGTAATTTGACTTGTTTCCCTTGGGGAGCAGCTTAGCAGTAGAGTAGAAAACAGACATCAATGCATTGTGCACTGCACTGAAAACAAGACCCCTACACCCAATACATCTCCATCCTCTGCATACATCCCCACATAGTATCCCTTAAATACATTTGTTAAAGGTCGCAACCTTTGTATTTGTTCTTGACAGCATGTACTAGTAGTGCCCTATGTATCCTGGCTGAGCCTTATTTCAAAACTAATCTTTCTCTGATATTAACCTTTATTTGTTGATTTGAAACACAAGAAATCTATAGAGGACAAAGATCTTTTCACGTCACAGCGGCTCTTTAGCTTTAATGTGTTTGACGCTATCTTTTACATGAGTTTTATTGTTGCACATGCAGTGTTGCGCATGCAATCCGCTCAGTCAGAAAAATCTGATCTGCGCTCTGACGATCGCAGGGGAACCTCGGTAACCCCTGTGGACTGAAACAGAGGTAACCGGCTGCTCAGTCAAGCATATGATGAAACGGGCACGAAACCATAAAATGTTGCTTATCGTCAACAAGGATGAGGACAAGTGCACAACTGCATCATTAAACCTGGTTAAAATAGCAACAATTGTGTTGTGAATAGGTGTTGTTTTTATAAATATTGGAGCTAACCTGCTGTGTAAAGTTCTGATATATATCTGTTAAAAATGGATAAACATAAATTAGAAGAAATGATAATCTGCATCATTACTGTCATGACGTGTGTAATATTAGGATGAAAATACATGTTTTATGTTTATGTTTGAAGTTAAATGGGTGTAAAAGAGCAGACATTTTGCTCTGTGGGATGGAAGCAGTGATAAATATTACTAGAGCTTGCAAAGATTTGATCTCCTTTTCCAAGTGGAGATGTGGGAGTTTGATCAATGCAGCAGCTTGCTGGATCAGCTAAAGACGGCCTGGTTTGATCCTGAGTATTGACCACTTTGTGAGGCTTTTATTTACTGTGAGGAGCCTGATCTATATCCAGATATTGAAAGCTAATGCAGTTCTCAGTGGTCCTGCTTCAAATAAAAACATCCTTCATTTAAAAGCTGACACTGATCCTCCCAGGGAGAGGAACATTGTGAGGGTGTTTGCAGCCTCCATCTGCTCGTGTGTTAATCATTCATATTCCCATGAGAGCTCTCAGTGACCAACCAGCATATCAATCAGTGAAACAGGCGGGTCTGAGGAAAAAACCCCCCAAAACAAAACGCAACCCAGCTGAAATGCTGACTGACAGCCCACCTTTTAATGATGCACATTGCTCTGACTCACTGTCTGTCAGATATCTGCGCCGGAGCTACAGAATATGACAGCGCTTAGGAACATTCACAGAAACAATTTTCTCTTTTGCTTTTGTTTCATAGACTGTTGTCTTTTAGAATGTTTCAAAACTGTTTCCACATTGACTTGAAACTAAAAGAGAAGTAGTTAATTTCTGCATTCACAGCAGGTGGACGTTTTTGGCTTTGATGTCTGACTTTCTATTGAGGCTTTGTTCTGTAAATATTTCAATATTTTCAATGCTATTCACTTTCTGCCTCACACACGCCGGTGCTCTACACTGAGAAAAGATCAAAGGCTTGCAGTCCAGAGGAGCCTTCAGAGATATGATGCAGACTGACAGCTCGGCTTCTGTTGTTCAGACCCAGTGTGATGCTGTCAATAATTTTTTTTTTAGATCAGATTGTTATTTCCAGCTCAAGGACACTGATGCCTTTCATGTTGTCACAACAGTGCCAGTTATTTATTGTTTTTTCAACCTTATGAAAAGATGCTAAATGTATATTTATTTAAGCTGTTTTTGATGACTGATTTGTCTGCAGGATAGGATTAGATGTTCTGGTAAGGATTAATATTTTGCATATTCAAAAGTTATTAAACTTATGATGCTTGCCACACACAGTGACATTTGTGTAACACCTTCTAAGCTCATACCACTGGCTTAATAATAATGTTATTTACATCCAAGGTACATAATGCAGAAAATGAGAAGGTTCACTCAACTCAGCATACCGACTGCTTGATGCAGCTGTCTGATAGGTAGTCTCGCCTGTTCTGTGAATACAACAGTTAACTATTGTTTGTGATCTTTCAATGACTGTGCTTACAGCTTTGAACTTGTATCCAACAATTAACACACAAGTTTTTATTCAGTATGGAAAAGCAAAACTATGTGTCCGTCCTGCATTTCAGGGGCATACACATACTAAATTGGCCAGAATGGTCAGATACTTAAGAGAAGGTTGAGTGACGAAGCTTGGACAACAAAATATACTGATTTTTAATTGTTTGACAAAATATTTATAGTCAAGCTCCAGCTCCATCTGAAGAATTCATTTAGATGATCAGAATAGACAGCTGACTGTTAAAAACCGTTTTGGAAAAGTGCATTTGAACAGGCTGCATTTCTTTCGCCATGCATTCCACTGCTGGAAATGGAATAGCATAATGTTTGACAAAATTACAATTTTTTTCTTCATGCTTAGATACAGGTAAAATACTGTTTTAAATGCACCGACATGCGTGGTAGGATAAGAAGCCACGCGACAACAGCTTAGGAAATCAAGGCACAGGAACAGCAAATATGTTTTGTTGCCTGCACTCCAGTACAAGTGCTTCCCTTCAAAATTGTTGTGGTTTTCAAAGAAAAAATCTGCAACAACCACTCAAACACTTTTTGATCTGAGCTCAGAGCAGTTAACCTGACAGGCATGTATGTGCGCTGATTACAGTGTCAACCTGTTCAAGCCTGTTGATAAAATCCACAGACGAAAAGAAAAAGCCTGTCAACTCTACCAAAAGAGGCACAAAGTTTCTGTTCTGAATATAATAGAAGTGTGAAAAAGCTCTTTCTGTGGTCTAAACCATGACTAAATTAGACTAAATTTTTGTGTTTGAACATTATTCTGGTAAAGCAGCATATTCAAAAAACTTGTAACCTAATTCCTATTTCTACCACCTTCTACTACGACACATTATTTTTCTTATGTTTTATAGTTTTTATGTTCCTATAAAAATACTAAAGAGTGCAATAAAAATAAAAAAGCTTAATTTTATTGTAGACCCAGAGAACATGCAAACCCCACTCAGAAAGACACAGGAATTGAACCCAGGAGCTTCTTGCTGTATGGCAACAGTTCAGTTCTGCCGACTGCGCCACCATGCAGCCCTCTTACTAAGTCATAGAAAGCCAAAATCAAATGAGTAGCAGCTATAAAATAGACTCAAGTGTATTTATTTTATGACAGCTTGAACGCTAAAACAACATCCTACCATAAATAATACGACTGACAGTTCACAAGTACTCATATTGGACACAGTATTCTTAATAATTTGATTATTAATCATTTTTAGCAAGTAATTTTTTCCCAAAAAAACACAACATTTTAACCAACATGTACATTTTTGGCTTCTTTTAGTATTAAGGCTGGATTATTACATCATTCTGTTTTAACTGTTCATAAAACAAACTTATAATAAAATGTTGCACATGTTGCCTCGGCTGCATTCCCTGATCGGCAAAAAATACAAACTCCTAACCTAATAGCAATTTAACAGAACACAGGTCAATGTTTAACTATTCTAATAGTTATATTTCTGTTGAGCAGAAATATAGCAGTTGCTACGATCGTACTTATTTTTCAGCCTTAAATAGGTCAAACCGCTCAGTATTTTCTCTATGCATTTTTTACGCAATTACAGCCCAAATATAAGTTCGAGCGTGGGGAGAGCCGTGTGTCCTGGGCATTGCAATGTGGGTCATGCTGCAGTGTTGCAAGCCGGCAAACAAAATAAGAGGGAGTGATGCGAGCACCGCTGATTTCATGCTCATTAGTTGATCTTAAAATTACTTCGTTCTTTTCTGCCCTCCCTCTCCTCTTTGAAGTTTGACTGGAAATAAGTGTCAGCCTTCCAGATATTCATCTTGCACACAATTTACAAGTTACTAGAACAATGGCGTGTAAGGAGCATTGCAGCTGTTTAAAGGAGCGAGCATGAAGCCTGCTGCATGTCCTGATGACACTCGTAGATAGAGACATATGGTGACTCAAGATCAAGACTGCTTCTGATTAAAATCTGACACAGCAAATTTGGCGGTCATTTTTCTAAGTGAAACCACAGATGCTTCAGTATGAGGTTAAAACAGTTGGATGAAATTTAGTTTGATTCCTTTCCAATAATTTGTGACTATCAACTTAATTGTAAAGACTATGTTAGATTCCAAATAAAGTAAAACAGGTTTACATATAAGTTTTTTTCCAGTGTGGAACCAGTAACACCGGGGATTTTTTGTTTGGCACTGAAATTTAGGGACAGTTGAACCAAAGTTTATATTCTTCATTTGAGAAACTTATTTTGTGGTTAATGTGATTAATAATAGGTTGTCTCTGGATTCTTGACCTTGGACTTGACTCAAGATTTCATGTGCAAAATATATTAAGACTTGGTTTCTTCTCTGCCTTTTCAGTAGATGCACAGAAAGTTTGTACACAAGCTAAATTTAGGAGGATAATACTCAATCTAGTCAGAAATATAAGACAGCTTAAACTTTAGGAACGACATGGTGAGATGGATGTCATCTCAATTTCTCACACATTGTAAAGATAATATTTAAGCTCTGATCACACTGATTAAAAACTTACTTTCAATATTATAAGAAAAATTAGCTGCAACAGAGAACTTGCTTTAATAATACATTTTTCCTGTTTTCTGAAATATAAAGTATGTCTTCTTATCCTTTCACTGCTTTCTTTGTGTTCTCCTGCAGCACTGCCAGCTGTTGGTCCTTATCAACAAAATAGTTGTAAACATTTGTCTCATTCTGGGATGGATCTGCAAAACGTTTGTGCACCATGCCAAGTTTAAGTTTAATTTCAAGAGTGTCACTTAAACTGAATTTATGAAAGTTTGTTTGCAATATTTCCAGAGAGGAAAGATTCCTCTCTGGACTAGCAAATCATTTCTGATATAATACTGTAGTATTACTAGATTGCAGTAACATATTTTTCCTCTTTCATTTTCCTGTCCTGTCTTCCAGAATCTCATACTGCACCGCAGATAAAGCTCAGGACAAGGTCTTCGCTTACGTTTCCCAAAGCCAGTTCAATGAGACTCTTGAGTGTCATGCATTCCTCTGCCAAAAAAGAAAAATTGTAAGTGTGCAAATTCTCCAACCACCTCTATATACCAACAGTTATGAAGATGGTTTTCAGCAGCAAGCTCGTGGATATTAATCTTAGTCTGGAGATTTAGTTCTGATGAAGATGAAGACCCACAGAACTAAGGAACAGGACTCTGGTTGTTGTGTGGTGCCATCTTGTGGCGGCCCTATTAATGCTATTTTGAATTTTGATGAGTTTTTACTGTCAATATTGACTCATTCAAAGCATCTGTTATGTTAAATATTTTTTGTACATTTTATTTTTTTTTCTTTGCAATAAAAATTTCACTATTATATTATAGATGGCTTAATTTATTTATTTTACATTTTTATGCTCCACTGCCCAGCCTTATACAAACCTAAATTGTGACCTCTTTCAAACTTTATCAAGTTAAAAATATGCTGCCTAATACACCTACGGGACATCTTCTCTACTTCCTCACCACTTAAACTGACTTTCATATGCCTGATAACTCCAGACGTTGATGCCAGCTTCTTCCAAATCATTTGCAAAGCCTTTGCTGCCAAACTGTCTTCCAATTGGACAGTTCCATCTGGTTGTCAAATGTATTTGCAGTAGCATCTGTTACAGAAACATATCATAACTTACTATACTAGGATTCTTGTCCTAGGGGTGCTGTTATATTCCTTAAAACCAAAACAGAAACATCTGTTTCTTTTCAATAGCCAAATATTGTTTTCTACTGATGTCAAAGAAAAGGAACACTCACTGTTTTTCATTGCTTTACTGCCTTTCTTTCTCTCTTCCAGGCTCAGGCTGTGACCTTAACAGTAGCTCAGGCATTTAAAGTAGCATTAGATCTTTGGGAAATTGCTCAGGAAGGTGAGTCAGTGTCAATCTGAAAATACAAGAAATACATCTTAATTTTTATGGTTAAACATTATTTAAACAACAACAAAAACAACTCTGGTTGGTCTTCGGCACATTTCCAATAAAATTATGATAAAATTGTAGCTTTCTATTTAGGATTCTGAGAATAAGCTTTCTGTGTGCAGAGAAAAGCAAGAAGGCCAGGAGCTGCTGCTCCTGTGGAGCCAATGATGGACAGATGGTAACAACAGAGATGCAGTGTGTTCCGGCAGGTGAGATAATTTCTTTCTATATGTCCCCCTTATATGTATTCCTGCACAACAAATTGGGCTCTGCAGTAACAGTCAGAGACAAGATACTATCAGCAAGACATGGCAGAAGGTTTAGGAGATTACTGTTGCAAGGACACATTACTTCTTATCAACTAAGAAACTTTTATTGGAACTTTAACTTGGGTTAGCAATTCTTTATCCCACTGCACATTTGGATAACAAGTATCTAGTTTGCACAGGCATCTTCCTACTCTCTTGCCATTTGAGTTGAAGGCGGTTGTAGTAAAACCAGACCCATATATTTTCACATATTGGAAGATTTCTTGCATCTTTGCAGTGAGTTATACTTCCTCCACTGACCTTTACAGGTTAGTATGTGGCGACTATAATGAGGCCTGTGAATATGTAGTTGTCAACGTGCACAAATTTAACTGTCACTCCTCACATTCAGAAAAACAAATCACCCTAATTATGAATAAACGTTGGTCTTAAAGGCTTGCAGCAATTTCTGAGTTTGTACTGGCCTTGACATTTATAGGTCAAAATGTTCTTGGCTCCTCAGAGGGTCAAAAAATCCTCACCACTTAATTGTTAATTTTTTAGCTCCAGCCTGGAATAGCCTAATGTTGTCAAATTAAATATTTCTCTCTTAAAAACTTAGCAGTTTAAAGCCTTAAAGTAAAGTATATACTTCAAGGCACCCTAGACCCGCCCACTTTTAACAGGCAGTCACCTGTTTTTTCTGTTGTATATTTTACTGTTATTCTATCATTTATGAGTTTCATCATCTGAAAACTGACTTAAAACGATAAGATGATGAACTCTGTGAATGCTGGCTGCTGACCGAACCGCATTGGGGTGTAGAAATGGCGAACTGCAGTCCTTCGCCATGTGCATACGATAGCTCTAAATCACACATGGATCATCCGACTGGCGCCAAACTGGATATGTATGACCTTTGTTCACCTCTAAAGAGCCCAACAGCATTGAAATGTAATTTGACTCCAGGTTAATCCAACAGCTATATCTCCTCGCTAAATGCGACAATCTGCACCATATTTTTTGTGCGTCGTCAGGGAGCGCCGCCGAACGCATCAGTGCGTTCCGCCTGGTGGACGGGCGCGGAAACTGCGCAACAACAGTTGAAGGAATAAATGTTGTCACAGCACTGACTCAAAGTCTGACTTCTATTCAGTTTTGCCTGCATGTTTTCTGTCCATTTGTTCCCTCGTCTGATTCTAACTGTCCTCTCTGTGTCTCCGTCAGCCTCCCATTCACACCTGCAGTCCCCATCACATTCGTCAGTGCATAAGCCCACCGTAATGGAGGAAAAGCCCCGGAGGCCCTTCTTCTCCGCTTCTCTTAGCTCGCCATCGCCTCGCAGTAACCCCACCAGGAGACGTCAGATTAAACATGACTCATGGGTAGGTAACCAGCTTAACTCCCCTAAAGGGAAGCAATGAGCGATTCCTGAAACTTTTCTTAAGTTTGCATAGCAAAATCACACTCTCTGAAGCAAATGTAGGTTTAGGCTTGGAGTTGGTATTTAGATGTCATCTTTTTTGTGTTCAAGTTTCTGACTTGAGAAAACTGCTGATTGGTTTAACTGTGCCAAAATTTTAATTATCCTAAGCACTGCTGTGTATTTTACTGTAGGGAACGTATGCAGGAAATCAGTAAAAGTGGAAATTAAAGTAGAGAAAACGGCAATGTTGGCCTTAGGACTTAAAGGGGGTTAAATTTCTTCATTCAGTTGCAAATGTTTAACACTAGGTGTCACTGTGATTCTTAAAATATCTTTGCTTCCTCTTGTAACATTTTTGCCTAGTGCCTGAGGAAAAAGCTGTCTTAGTGGAGATGCTGGATTATGACTTGCAGGACTTTGTGTTTGTATTGATCTACTTTGTTGTGTCTCAACAGGATGTGGAGGATGGATTCGATGATGTTTTCTCAAGGTAACATTATTATTTTGTGAGAATATTCACCAACCTGAACAAAGGATTTTAATTTTTAGGATGAACAAGATATTTAGACATTCGAACAAAAACACCTAAATCTGTCATTTATGGGAAAGTATCAAAGAACACTGAAGAGTTAAAGCAAAAATCCTCAACATGGATCAAACATCTCTTCTGAAAGACTAAAATCCTGAATCCCATTGAGATGTCAATTTATTTCTGTTTAATGTTGCATGTTCCACATTTGATAAGATAAAGAGTCTGAAGATATAATTTTACTATGACAGTGATAAAATATTATTAATTGCATGAAACCAGCAATACAAAGACTTAGAGTTTCCTAAAGTTTTGTAGTTTCCAGCTTCTGCTGCGTCTGATTATGCTCAAAAGTTATTTTAATTAACAGTATCCACACAGATCGAGAATCAGTCCTGTGTAAAATACTTCTTGGCATAATATTCAGAAAGTCATTCAGGTGAAGCCTCTGTGCTTATAGCTGAGGCAAATGGATCCCACAATTAATGACTTTGGATTCTGTGCTTGTAGGTTTAATTAAACAATTCAGTTTGGGCTTGGGAGTTTTTAAATGAATGTTGACCTCATGTAGCTGCTGGCTCAGCAGAGATTTACACATATAATTAAAACTTACTGAAATGTTATGAATTATCTTTTAAATTCGGCAATTTATGCTCTTTCTGAGTCTTGAATGTATCCCAGGGTGGAATGGAAGCAAGACATGTGCATGTTCACTGAGGATTATCTTTTCTTATCCTTTATAAAATCACTTTTGGTCTTCTTAGTGGTCAGTTACCTTTGGCTCAGATTGCTATGATTTGTTTTGTCTCTATTTTGGCATGCAGCAATATGGAGGTAGAAGAAGCAGACACTGGTAAGGGATGATGTATAACTGGTGTTATCCTAAACTGGATATTTTGTGTGTATATTGACTGTGTCTTTGTAATTATTCTCTGTGCATCAGTGAGCACAATGTCTAACAAAAATGATTCCTACATCTTCTGGATTACAAAGGAAAAATCTGAAAATTGATGGAAGTATTTTCAAGGTTAGGCTAAGAATAGAAAGAAAAAAAAAACAGTAAGTAAAAAATATATGCACATAGTATGTAAATTATGTGCATAAGAACATATAATGTGAAATTCCATTTATAAAGAAACAAATGTCATGGAGAAAAAAAGAAATTTAAAAATAGGAATATTAATTAAACAAAAAAAAAATCTAACTTATATTTATATTCAGGAGTTGGAAGGCATCATTGCTTATTAAGTCCTACTCCCAATCGACTCATCAGGCATATGAACTGTGTATTGCAGTCTATAATATAGATTCCTTATATGCCCAACATTATACATATTTATACATCTAATCAGTCGAGTTCTGCTACTGACCTGATTATTTGACTTGTGTTTATGCTAAACATCAAGTTTAGCATAAACTTACTCTTAATGCTAAAAGTTGCAGGATGCCAGTCTGCAGGGACTGGAGTTGAAGGCATTTAGTCTAAAGTAAGATGTAAGATTTTTGTTTTTAGATATGAATGCATTTAAAATAGCTTAATAAAATTACAGTTTTAGAAAACGTTGTTAATTACCATGTTAGATAAATTGGACTTTTAAAAGAGAGGTTCATAAAATCTCAAATCATTACTATATCAAATGAAGCATTTAATGGTGTGCATCATCAAACCCCCAAAATTGTTTCGTATTTAATGTTAGTTTTCAGCAAGAAGAATGTCCTCATCACCTTTATTTGTTGGCCTTCTAAAAAAAGAGAATACTATGGAAGTAAACTTAAAAGTTGAAAGAAAAGAGGAAACCTTTACTACCGGGAGTTGTAGTTTTGATTCCAGCTTCCTCCTGTCACGTGTTGATGTGCCCCTGGGCAAGGCACTCAACCCCAACTGGCCTACTAATCTGCATATTGGTGTTTAAACATGTGAGTTTGAGTGGGAATGGGTGAATGCATCAGTAGTGAAAAGCATTGCAAGTGGTCACTATGAATGGAAAAGAAGTATATAAGTTTAGTCGGTTGAAAACTTTCCCATTATGACAACGGACAATGTGAGAGAAATTTAATATTTTCTGCCTGTCTGTCAGAAAAGCCTCTCACATTGAACTCTGCCCATTTACTGTCATTTCAATCATTCAAATGGACATCTTCTGTGCGGCCTTTCTACATTTTTATCTTCCTTCTGCTCTCAGATTGTTATCCTTTGAGAATCCTCTGATCTTCTTTTCTGAATTAAAGTATTATGTTTCTGACCCCTACAGCAACATTTTGTCTTCTTTCTTTTCCGTCTTCTCTCTGACAGACTGGCCGAGCCCCACTCCGAACCCGTCTCTGACAATGCAGCTCTGAGTCCCTGGGAGGTCTCCGCAGAGAATCTGTTGCCGTTCGGCAACAATTATTTTCAATAGCACCAGCTGCCTGTCATATAAACTTAACAGAAAGCACACACTGGTGCCCAAGACAGACAGAAAACAAACAACATATTCTACATCGTCCCAGTCAGGGACACAGTGATATTTTTCTGCAGAGAAGCCAAAATAAGCTGACATTATAAGGGATCTCCATCTTGCAGTCTGATTGTTATAAGTAGTACATCTTTACTTGCATTGAGATTCTTACAAACTACCTAGTGAAATACGACTTACTCAGTGAACAGAACAGAAATTTAAGTCAAGAAAGAACAAAATATCTACACCATGAAATTCTTATCACAGTAAAAGCTGCCTAAAAAAGTCTATTTATCACAGTCCAGAAATGTGTTTAACTGACTTGCTTGTGGAAATGGGAAAGCCCTTTAATCTTTTTTTGGCTGCCAGCTTCTCTGAAGGGAATCCAATGTTTGAATCATTAGATGCTGGCCTAATACTGAATAAATTACACTGTACAAGTGCCAAATAGATCATGTTTGTTTCTCACCATGTCAGATTCAAACCATCCATTGTTACTGTTCTGACTATATCAACGAATTGCATCAAGTCTTAAATGGAAGTTTAAGTAAATGACAAATCAACCAGGAAGCTAAGAGCAAGTCAAACATTTCGGCAACTATGTCTTGAAGACAACTTGGGACTTTCTTGCAGAGCCAACAACAGTCAAGAAAGAGAAAATATTTTGTGGGGTGGATAATTAAAAAAAAGATATTGTGGATGTCTGAGGTCAGAGGAGAATTGGCAGACTGGTTTGAGGTAATAGAAAGGGGAACAGTAGCTTAATTGTTATAACCAAAGTGTGTGGTTTTGTTGGAACATGGACTCAGATGTGTCCCATTAGAGCAGGTGGGACACAAGATGGAAAACCAGGAGTTCACTCCTGCTGTGAGTTGTAGCTTTAGTAAAGGCTCACCGAAATGAAATAACAGTGTTGATTTGAGGTTTGATGTTCAGATGTTAGGGTCAGAATTTGCATGGTTCCAGCTTGTCTTGTTTTTGGCTTTTGGTCACGGTACAATGGGGGTTATGTTTTTGCCACACTTTTAACCCTTCAGGACCTAATGACTTGGTTTAAAAGTTCCAGTATTGTTGATCATCATTACTTTATGACTACAGTTTATCCATCCTTTGGTGGTTACTTTAAGCAGGGAAAAGCAACTACAGAACATAAAAATGCCCAACAAGTTAGTGTATTCCAATTGCCTCCATTGTCACCAGATCATAAAGTTGGGGATTAGAAAATTTACATTATGGATGATCATTAGATAAAATTTCCCAGTAATGAAGACAACTGGGACTTTGCTAGAATACGGTCTTTAAACAAAAAGGAAAGGGAAATGTGTCTCATGAATTATTCTGATCTTCAAAATAAACTTTAACTTGTTTGTCAAGCGGAGAAGCATTTTCCTCCAAAACAGTTTCAGTGCTAAAACCAGACATGTTCTTTAACTGGTATAAAAAGAGAACCAAATTTGTTCTTCCACAGTCAGAAAGCCACCGCTGAGCCATGTCATTATGTTGTTTAAGATATTTCTAGCATTATATGTTTTCCCTGATTCACTTGGCTATGATATTTCTGGACAAGATTACAGTGCGGGGAAAGAGCTGACCTACACTAGTACTACTACAATGGCATCCTCATATATTGCATCTTTTATGTCGTACAGTGATTGGTTATAGCCTGTGCTCCAAGGTTTTTACTACCTGCAATGTTGTTTCAGCATGTGAAGAGCTTTGGAAAAAGACATTTGGCTCCATCTGTCTGGAACATTTTGCAGCAGAATCTGTAATTGTCAAGTTGAACTTTATTGTTCTGCTTTAAACATTGTTCAAGGGTTTCAAAAACTCTCTAAAAACCCGTACATGTTTTTAAAATGTTCTCTCAGGAACATTGCTTTTGAACTTACTGCACATGGGTCAAGCTGATTAAGTGTTATATTGCTTTAGACTGCCTGTTTTTTTGAAAGTCGTTTAAAAATTTGTATTCTATAACATTTGAATATTTTTTTTCCAACTAATTTAATTTATCATTCTACTTTATAAGAGCTTAACTAGGACTGTTTTGAGAGTGAAACCTCATCTCTCAAAGGGACTCACTTGTATAAAAAAAAGAATATGAATAAATGAATTCTCTACTCAAATAAGCTTATTTTCTTGTTAACTCCAAATTTCACAAGATTAAATGCTAAATATGTTATCCTGACTGAAATTCCCAACTTCTACTCAGTATCTATAAATAATGGTGTGTGCAAGAGGAAACATAGTTTCAAGCATAATTCATTTTCAGTAGTTTAATATATTTAACATATATAATTAATAAATTATATTAAAAGAGCAAATTAAATACTTGACGTGTTACTCTGGTGCTCATCAAAATTTAAAAGTTTAAGTCACATGTTTTGCCTCAGGACTTCATTATCAATAAAATCAGTGCAGGAACAAAAGGAACTGGTGTGAAGCACGAACTTGCTTTGATTCAGCACTCAAACTGGTTTGGAAGAAATACAGTTTCCAGTTGGGTTACAGTGTATTTACACCTCGGCATTCACTGATTGAAGGATCTTTGACATGTTAGCATCTGAGCAAAACCACAAAGGCATTGAATAAAAAAAAAACAACATACAAATATAGTGTGTGAAATTGAGTCTTAAAAGTAATCACAAAATCAGGCTTATGAAAAACATTAAAGCAATCCACTTACATTTATTTATAAATATATATATTTAATTTTTATTACGTCTTATGGTGTCCAACTTGTTTCTATTTATATTAACAGAGACCTTGGTCTTAATTATCAAATCCAGCCGAAGCTTCTCTCTGACAGGAACAGGTTGACATTTCAGCAACATTACTTTCAGCTGTTTCACTGGTGTGTATTTAATCCCTCACATTTATCATAATCTCATTTATTCAGCCGTCACTGTACATAAAGATGGATGTCAGTTTTAAAGAAAAGTAATCATGCTGGAGTATTATAACTGTAATTCCACCTCCTGTGTCTTTGAGTAAATGTTGTATTTTTCATTGTGGTGAGCATATTGTATTACCGTAAATGATGTAGAAGCAGGCCTTTATGCAAGTCTTTCTTTTAAGCTATTTATCATTCCTGAGATGTAAATGTGTGGTTTGTACAGATTTTAATGTGTGATACTTTTACAACTGCAGGAAACAGCTTTTACTCAGTCACATGCACGTCAGCAGTCACAAGTTAAACTGATGTATGCCTTTTCAAACCTTCTTCTGTAACTTCAGAAAACACACTTCATCCCAAGGATCTGCCCTGTGAGTGGAAACAATTTGCCCGAAATCTCATTACAGATTTAGACCGAGCACTTTATTTTTATTCATTTCTTAGATGACACTCATTGTAAGAAGGGCATTATTTTGTCCCCGCGTGTGACTGAAGAGGTCTCTTCTCTCTGTATTCATGGCACCCTGGCTGAGAATAATTGTGACGCAGGGGGGGTTTTCTTGTGTTGTTGTCATGACACCCGCTGCAGAATAATTGGATGGCTTATCAGGTTACGCCATGGAGCTTAATTGCATTGTTATATTCCTGACTGACAGAAATATGAGCTTGACTGCCTCTCGAAAGAAAACTGTGTATTTCAGATATTGAGGATGGCATCCTGAGTGTCAGTAGATGATTTTTCAACTGTGAAGTTCAAGGACACGCAAAGTCAAAATGTACAATTTTGTGTATTTATTTCTTGCTCAGACACTTGCCAGTGTTTACTATATTTGGTCACTATTGGGTAGTCACTGTACTGATGTCTTGCCGTGCAAGAATTTATTGATATCAAAAGACCAGTTGATCTCAAAAGTGTACACACCCTGTTTAAAATCCATAGTTTTGCGATGCAAAATATGAAATTAAGATGAATAATTTAAACACCTAATACTTTTAATGGTAACTTTTGAGAGCAAAATATGAGTCAGAACTAAGATCCAGCAAAGTAACGCAACGCATTCTGTGTCCTTGTTCAGCAGAATAAGAACACATAATGTTCTGATTCTGTCCAACGGACTCATTTTCAACCACTCAGTCCCTTTTTAATTGAGTTTGAGGGGAAAATAACATTTTGATATAACTAAATTTTGTAACACAACCAATATTAGACACTTTTCCAGGAACATTTAGAAATAAATAAGCTATTGAATGGATGATGGATCTGTACTAATCTAATAAAGTGAATTTCACATTGCCAGTGAAGTTCATACAACATCAATATGGGCAAACTTGCTGCATAGCTTGAATGCAACCGGTCCTTCGGCGCAGCTCTGTTTCATGTGTAGGAGGAGGTAGGGAGTCTGGGGGACTTTGAGGTATATAACACTCCAAACTGAATCAGGAGTGCCCTGAATACAAATCAGCCCATGAGGATTTGAGTCCAGGAGACATTTGAAGGTTGTAATAATAAAACCCGTTTTCTTTCGTTTGAGCTAAGATTTTATTTCCCCGAATAAGTTTACAGGATTGTTTTATTTAAAATAATAAAAAAAAAAAAAAAAAAAAGGTGCTTACCCATTTTCAATCTATGCAACTAGAGTCGTTTTAAACAAGGTTGTGATGTTACAATAAAAGCAGTTTGTGAATAGACTGCAAAATTATTGTGTAATCTGTGTAAAACGTGTACAGAATTTGGAAACCTATGCTTTGCTACATATTTATTCACAGTAAAGAACTTTGTACAAATATTCTATTGTTTCCTACTTTTTTAAAGCAAGACAAAATAGATGTATTAGAAAAGGACATGTTTATGCTTTATTCTTCAGTACTGTATGTCTGGTAGTCATAAAAAAGAAATAGACTAATTTTTAGCCCTGAGCTGCTGAATGTGCAGACAAACAAGTCAATATCAAATGTTTAACTGGAAATGTTTATTTTTTTTTTTTCCCCCTCCCAATAGCCTGGGCAAAAATGTCAATTCAGACCTGCACTTCAGCCCATGCTGTTTTGCTCTCAAATATTTTTAGAGCTCTGTGTGGGCAATCAAAAGCAAGGACGTGTCGCTGATTGGCTTTCCGACTGAAAGTCAAATCGATAAGACTTTTCATTCAGCTCTCTGCTGAATCAAATATTAGATAACACATAGCAGGTGCGTGCATTGGTTCACAGAGAATATATTTTTGGTCAGCAAAAAGAAAGGAAAATACTCCTATTGGCTATGGTCTCATATAAAGGGAATATCTTTATATTTGTACTTTTTTATTACTGTAATACAAATGTATCTTTGCTGTCATAGATTCCATCCAGTGATGGCTATTTATAGTGCCAGCAGCATAAAGTGGCACTTCAGCCTGGCAAAACAATATTGCTGAAGATAAAATTCCCCCCTTAAATATTTAGCAAAATCCCTTTTTATTTGAGGTGATTTATTCAGTGGTGGATACTCCACTTCAAGCATGTTAAGAATAATTTGTTTTTGGCAAAACCACAATTATTGACACTCATTTGCCTAATACTGTATTTTTTTTAACCCTCTTCTGTTATCACTTCAAATAACATTTTGGCAGGAGCAAACAGGATATTCTTCTCTCGATAAATTTACTCCCAGGTCAAGTTGGATTTCTTTAATTTGTCAGTGTGAGAATACATTATTGCAATTAAACATTGATTTACCTTTTTTCCTTACGAGAAAAAAAATGCTAATTAATGTGGTCAGCACTGCATGCCTTGTTCAAAGAAAGATCAGGCAGTCTTTCTTTTGACAGTAGTTTCTTACCAGCATTCAGTGTGACTATTCAAACAGCCCTGATCATCAAGAGGTGAGAGTGAGGTAAGATGCAGACACCGGGAACCAAACATTTCTCCTGTTCAGATACTAGCAGAGAGGTAAGAAAACTGGAGAAGAGGCAAAAACAGGTTTTCTTTGTTCATAAAGAAAGAAAACCTGTTAGAATATGAATAGAAGAGCTGATGATGATGATGGTGATGATGATGAAAAACAGGTGCATACTGATCAGCGAATTGAAATTAGGTTTCAGACTACATGAGCATAATTGCCTGAGGAAAAGCCAAAACATACTCATTAGAACATGTTGATCTTAAAAAAAAAAATTAATAAATATTGGCTGTGAAGTCGGCTCTAGTCTGCCAGGTGAACCGCTGTGTAGACGGAGAAATGCAGGAATACATGTCTTCAGTTTGAAACGCATGTTTTCTTTGTGGATAATCACATTAGGGTGAGAGGAATACTCAGAAGTAGGTGAACATTGTGTTTCTAATTTGTTTAGTGCAACTCAAGTAATTTAGATTCCAAAAACTATTCTGAAACTCTTTCTCCTGTGAAACGGTAGTTAAATATTTTTTGATTTTGCTGATTCTGAATGTTTCTTTGACAGACGTCTATCAGAGGTATGCAGACATTTGGAAGTGTAATTTTCCAGATATAAATAAGCTCCTAGAAATTAATACGAAATGCTGTAGAAATAGGAGATATGCACAGCCATGTCAGAAAGTCAGTTTCAAATGTAAGCTATGCATAGTTTAATGCTTCCAAAATGTGGAAGTAAATGCAGAACAATCGGTTAATTTATAAAATAGAATATGACTTGCCATCTACTTTAATTTGCCAGGGCGCAGTATAATGGAGAATTAAAAGTACAAGCTGAAGACCATAAAAAATAAATATGGCAGCTTCTTTCCAAAACCACTAACTGTTTAAGACCAAACCCTCTGTGGAGCGCTTGGCTGGTCTTCAAAGATGGCTATCCAGCTTTAAGCTTAAAACACTTTCATATTTTCCTAGAAGCCCTCTTGAGACTTGCAGCAACCTTTCAATTATATTCTGTGCTGCATAAATAACTGCGGGGTTATCATTTCTAGTTGGAATCATTCAACAGTTTGCACTGAATGCGGTCTCTATTTCTTTTGATCAAAAACGATTTCTATGAATATGGAAGCATCTCCTTACTTCAGATACTCTCAAGCCTCTTTGCACCTCTGACTTGACAACTGAGATACCACCTGCATGGCATGAAAACAGTCTGCAGCTGCATATTTGTTAAAGTTAAAAAAAAGACTTTGTAACATGATGAATGAGCAATAATTGATGACAAGTAATATTAACTAAATTCTTCCCAAATCATTTCTGTCACAATTTTGCTTCTTAATCCAAAACCATGATTTGTTAGCATAGATATCATGGAGAGAAAAATGCAAAATCACAACAAGATGGCATTTCTTCCTAAAAATGCAAAGGTGCCACAGCATTTATAATTATTCATTAACCTAGGAGTATTTTGGTCCCAACCAAAGTCTGGGATACACTTTGTATCACAATCTGCAGATGAACAGCTCATTTAGTATTCATGAGCGTGTAATTGGTCGGATAATAGGCAATCCAACACATTTTGAAACGGCTAATTAAAGACTGATAAGGTGTTCCAAATGCCCTAACGAATTAATATTGTGCTGATAATGGTTGTACTATTTGACTCCGACAACCTATTGTTACTGACTTTTAGAGGTCAGATGTAGTAAAATGTTAACAGAGAACATTGTGTCAAACAAGTCAGGATTTACAAACTAATAGCTTTTCTTCATACATAGTCTTTACTAAAGAACCTCCCATTGAAGAGTTTTAGTGTTAAAGGTGAGCATGTACAGAAATTCAGAGGTTATGTCTCATCTTTTTTACTAAAAAACCTAATTTAATAGTCTGAAAAATATGACTTTGTTTTTCAGTTTGATTTCAGTTTTAAAGAGTATTGGTAAAAGTGTAAAACACATATCCCATTTGCTCACAGATTTTCAGAAAAAAACTGCGTGATCTGAAGAAAGGGGAACGATTCTGCATCATGAAATTATGCGCTGGTCCAAATCCTATTAAAAGAAGGTGAAGTGCATTTATATATAGAAACACTTCATGCTTTAATCTCTGAATCACAATGTAATCGAGACTCATCTTAGTTATAAATCATCTGAACTAATGGAAGTTGGCCGATTGTGCTGCACTGCAACAGAGTTAGCCAGACACCTAGTAATTTATATTTCAATGTAATCTCTTTCTTTTTTTAAGGTACTTCACTGTAATTACATTAGGGATCAGGAACGTTCCAGTTTAAAGGCTGAACAAAATGCTTCAGTGAATTTGTCTTGTTCAGAGCTGCAGCAGACAGTCCTGGCTCATGGAGGATAAATTTTACACCTGTTGGTGAGTTAATTAACTGATGCTGGCTGACAGTGACTTGAGGGATTTATTTTTTTTCAGAAAAGTAAATAAGCAAAGATTGAATCATCTCTGCCTGTGGGGGAATTAGATGTATTACTTTTGTTGAATGATGCAGGCAGAATTGACTCGCCTGCTTGTGTTGGCTCAGACCTGAGCCATCAATTCTTCAATAGACTGAAGAATTGGGTGAAGGTACAAGAACAACTTTCGGAAAAGTTTATTGAAATGCATAATTATTTTCAGAAAGCGATGCACCATCATGATTTACCTCCCAGTTCTGTACTGGGGCCCTTGTGGTTTATGTTGCAGATTTTGATCGTATTTAAATCCATTTATCATTGCCACACATACTACATTCAGTTCTACATATTTTTACGCCATTACATTTCTAAGCTCAATATCTTTCTTAAGTGTCCAGACGGTGTTGAAAACTTGATGACTGGAAAATTTTCTGTAGCTCAAACAAGAAATTTAAATATACAAAACTCTTTGGAATTCAAATAGTCTTTTAAGAAAGATGTTGAAGTTGCTTCTGCATTTTGACTATATTGGTCTTTTGTTTAACATTTCGGCCAGTAGTGTACCGTCCCTGAGTGGCGACGCTCCAATTAAAGTATTATTAGACGTTTGCTAAATTCTGCAGTGCTGTGAATGGTGTAACATCTCCATGTCTTGTCTGATTATTGTGAATAACAACCACTACCATCAAATCTTCTTTGACAAAAACATAAAACTTTTGTTTTTGTCTCAAAATTGCAGAATAGGATGAAAATGTTGAATGTTAAGAAGTCTGATTTAAATCAGTCTGGCATTTTGTCCCTCAATATAAGAACATTGACTCACAATTTTACTTGTAATTCACATTTATTTTTCTACTAGGACTGAACTACCTTACAGTGCATAATCATAAGAGTCTTCACAGCATCTTTATTATTGAAATGCAATTGTCTTAAAGTTTCCTTAGCAATTTACAACCCTGAAAACATTTTATGTACAAGCATTTTTGCAAACAGTTGAAGTACTTTGTAGCTTCCAGTTCAATTATCGTTATTGTATCAGCTTTATTTTATTAATGAGACATTTCCAAACAAGTTTTATTATACAGGTCAGGAAAAAAAGTGTTCAGGAAATTACAATAAATATGCACTGCATGTTAAGATGTAGCAACCTTCTCTAAAAGCAGACTAAATATACAATAAAGCTTCTTGGCACATGTAGTTGCTTTTTTCTCCATTTTGAGTTTCTAAGTTCAAATGGTTTTCTACACACCCTGCATGCAATTTTATTTCAGGAAACTAAAATGTGTTTCTTATATGTGAAATATGAAAACACACAGTGTTATCCAAAAATTGGCAGTTTAGTTTGGACCAAAAAAAAAAGAAAAAGGAAATGTTGTATTGATGTTATTTTCAGAGAAAAGCTTTTAACACAAACTTTCTTCGATCCTATTCAGATCCTACTCACAGTAATCACAAAGCATTATAATGTTCAGGCAGCATATGAACACTACTCGCACTTGTCTATAAGAGGTGAACAGACTATATGCCACATGCCAATATCAAAAATATGCTGCGTGTTTAGCGTCACAAAGATACGCCTCCCAGAGATGATAAATTACTGTTTCATATTGCAGCTTTGAAGCAAGCACCCAGCAAAGACATCAGTGTTTTCTGCACCGTGGATTAACATTAAATCAAGTCTTACTAATCTGCAGGGGAATAGTGTTTTCAGCAACTGCAAGTAGTACCTGTGTCAGAACACAAATGTACGTGTTTTCTTCCCCTGCCCCCCAAAAAGCACGAATGCTTATCAGTCTCCTGTTAATGCTCTTTCATAAATAAATGCTTTACAAGTAGCTCTTATCATCTCTGTTTTTCTCTGAATGTTTTTTCCGACTTGGAGAGAAAGAAAGAAAGCATTAACAGTTGAAGATGCAAAAGTTCAAGTTTGGCCGTCTTCTCGTCAGACTTCAATGATGTTTATAGACGGCACAGAGGGATGAAACTGCAAAAGACAAGAAAGAAAACACTGGTAGTGTAAATATGGGAAAGTGAGTAAAATTTGCTGTTAAATTTCATGCATTGTAACGTGTGTGACTATCCTCCTTTGCAAACATGGCTAAATGTACATTATTAGTGATTTGTAGGGCTTCCTGCACTGTAGATGTCTTCCCTGATAAATGAATCATGGAAGACGCTACAGTGGTAAGTGGAAAAATTCACTAAGTAACTTTTACATACGGCAAGTTTTAAAGTCATAGTTTTAAATTGAATTTTCCAGAATCTCTAAGCTATAATATTTCTTCATACTCACCTTGCTTCTTAGTAGTCCTCCACTGTGGTGCTCCGGCGTGCTCCTCTCCGACAACGGCTTAACCTTTTCCTTATTGTTGCTGGAATCGTTATCCTTTATGATGTCATACTGCCGGCAGAAGAGGGCTATAACAGCTGCCAGGAGGACACAGAGGGATGTGAGTGCGCTTTTCACACGTGAAAAGCGCACTCACACAACAAACAGGAAGCCAGTCACAAGGAAGCCACTGTCATTCACAGTTCCTGCACCCCTGCGCACTAAAATGCCGTGTGGATAATGGAACTTGGCTCCCCGGGGAGTTTGATAGCTGCGCTTTCATTTTTAAAGATGGAAAGATGAAACTGCCTGCCTTTTTGTGTTCTGCAGCCTTTTCGACGCAGCTGTGCTTCCTGTCTGAACAGCATTGTAAATTCATAGTTAACTTCCTGAAAACACTAAGGCAGGGAATTTCTCTGAGGGCACTGCTGTCACATTTTCAGAAATGAATAGGGAAATCTGGTAATGATTTCTCCATGACACTCTTTCATTGGCTTGATATTAATATCAATGCCTCATACAGCGGTGCAGCTGCTGACTAATTAGCAAAGAGACGTTGATGTTGTTGATAATGCTCATCGCATTGATGTACGTTATGGTTGCATTAGATAAGATTGATGGGTGAGCCCTGAATGTGTACGATTTTCTATTAACACGAATTCTGCTGAGACAGAGATGGTCAGTTCAGGACTGTGTTAAGATTAAATGTCTATGGGGGTGAACTTGAGCCATAAACTATGAATGAAAGTTAAAGATGATTTTGATCTTGAAATTTGAAAAAAAAAAAAAAAAGTACAAGTAGTACAAGTAACAAATAATTAATTAAGAATATTTTTAAATGACCTTATAATGGGTAAATAACTTGATCGTGTCCATCTATTTCTTGTTCTTGTTATACACTACTTTTTATACATAACAAGGCAAAGTTCTACAGAATAAATATTAATTTTACCAGTGCATTTTGCAGAAGTAATCATTGAAGCAAGGTCATTAAATGTAAGTGCTATGCACTATTCACTTGTATCAAATATAATCTAATTCAGCAAGATGGAAATATGTTGAGGATCATCTTCAAATGTGAAAATAGCACTGTTTTCTCAATTTTTAAAGCCTCTGTGTTGGCTTGTTTTCTCTCATTAGGCTTTTCTAACATTTCTGTCACCTATATCAAGTCTTATTGTGCCTCAGCAGTGCACTTCTAAACAGTCATAGAAACCCTTAGATGGATGGAGACTCCAAAAGAGAAAGAGAAAGAAGCATCACTGTTGTGAAACAGCATCAAGTAAAAAATCCTTTATTTTCCTCTCTGTCTGTTTTTGTTACTTTATTTTGAGATAAGACTCTCCTGGGATCCCACTGATCTTTTTCCAGTGGTCTCTTTATTGATAATGACTAAGTCAGAATGATGATGTAGCCATAAGACAGAAACCTTCATTATTTTTGATAATGAACATCCCATATCCCATGTCAATACATGTAGAGTAAGTTTGTTAGAAAATTGTTGTCATAATTGTAATAATTCTCAAGTAGAAATTGTGTTTAATAGAAAAAAACTGGTGCTTTGAATTTCATTAGACAATAGTAGTTTTACTAACAGGTTCCTTCACAGATGACATTTTTCAAATAAACTTTTTTCTAAATGACTCTATAGGTGGCTTTTGTTTTTCTCTTACTCTCAACCAGTAAAATACAAACACAAGAAACTACTTTTTTTTTTTTTAAATCAAAAACTTACATTTTTCACATTCACAAACATACCTGCCCACATGACCAAGACGACAACAATGATGATCATCTCCCCCGTTTGAAGATGCCGAGACTTGTCCAGGCCCTGCACTGTGGGGTCATCTAGGAAAAAGCCCAGTTCAGAAAGTGAATATGACATATTTATGAACCCATTGCAGTAAATATAAAGTTTTCAGTTCATGAATACCGATTCTGACAATTTGATACTTCAGTGTTTCACAATCCAGCCGAGTAAAATGAAATATCTTGACAAAAAATACAGTGTAATTTATGAACACTGTATTAAATCAACTGATTGTGAAAAACTTTTATCTTTTCTGTAGCTCATGACTGTTATTAGAATTAGCTTTCAGTGAATGAGATGAACAACAAACCAGTCTACAAAATTAATTATAGCCCAATATCCTTCTCTAACTGTATCAACCGGACCTTGTCCTGTCTCCTAACTTGGCTGGATGGACGTGTTCCAGCGCACCACTCTTCCTAATTGGCTTCTTTAGTGTATCAACTTGTCAGAGAACTGCCCCAAAAGTGACGGTCTGTCAGCTCTTTTCACATTGTAGTAGTCTCAGTGAGTGCTCAGTTGTTCTTCCAAATACATTATGGGATGGCTTTGAAAGTGGACAGAGGAAGGGAGCCAGAGTTCATCAAAAAAGAATATGCAGTATTATGATGGATTGCAAACATATTGTCATTTATAATCTAGATTAATCTAGATAAACAAGATGAATGCGTATGTTGCAATATCTCTTTTTTTATGTTTCTTATAATCTCTAAGAGCAAACTTAACTAAATTATCCTGACAGCAGAAACCAATGAGGTAGAACTGTTTTCAATGAAGCCAGCCATTTGACAACTTTGTCCTGCTAAAGGAAATTAAATCGAAAGTCTTTGCAAATAAGAAGCTTACACTCAATTATCCAACAAGCTGTTCAACAAGTTTAAACATTTGGGAAGGGGATTAAAAAAGCTAAGTGAAGATTTATTAATAGTAAACTAAGAATTGTGAGAATAAAAGACTTGGCTTTCCTTCTTGTTTCTTAATCTGTTCTTCATTTGTCAAAAAAGAATATATTTTTTACCCCATTTTTTTAAAAATGTGTTTCATTATATATGTAATATTAATAGTATTTTTTGTATTTCTTTTATGGAGTAATTTGTGTTTTTTTTTTAAACTCCCCATGGAGATGTTGTGCATTAAGCTCTGCATAGAAATCAGAAGGAATATTACTTTAAAATGCCAGGTCAGGACTGAGGTCATTGCTTGATGGCTTTCTCGGATAGCTGTTATCCAGTTTATTACTCCCACATGTCCTCAAGCTACCTGAACCCACTCAGCAAGTACCATTCGGCAATTGGTTCTTTCTAATTCATTTCCATCTTTCCAGCATAAGAAGGAGTACGTGCATTTCTACCAAAACCCACACTGAGACATTAGCAGCACAGCCTTTTAGTCTCTGGATCAGTTATTCCATCACATCCCCTGACATCTTGACTGTTGCTCATGTTTTTCTATCACTTATCTTTTGCTCTTTTTAAAAGGGACTCGCCATTAATTACCGGAAGACCACAAACTCTATGGAGGTTCTGACTCACTGAAAAATGCTTTAATTTTGCACACATTTTCTCTTTCACCTTCATTTGAGCCGTGATATTGTTTTAGATTTGTATCATATGTCATAAAGATAGACATGTGGATTTGAGAAGCAGCAGGTTTTATACAACAGACGAAGACATTTCTGGATGACCTAAATAACATTGCAGTGCTGTTTGCACCACTCCCATATTGTTGTGTGATTCTTTGCTAACGCAGAACAAGAGGACTTCTGAGCCTTTGACACACAGAGCAGTCTGTGCTGAGAAGATTACTTGAAATTCCTTCTGCTCACCCCTAATCCCACGATGCCGATTGTAGCTCAGAACTGTGATGGGGAGATGTGTAACAACCCACTACGGATTTAATACAGGAGTCATAGCCATGCTTCTACTGATTATTTCTTTTATGACATCTCCTGTACATGAAGCAGTTGTGCTGATGCATAGTAGCTTACCAAAATATTCATACCCCTTGGAATTTCTTGCATGTTTATAAACACAAATGTCAATGTATTTTACATGGATTTCTGTGCTATATCAACACAAAGTGCTGCATAATTGTCAAAATGAAAAATGCAAAAAGTTTCCTCAACTTGATACGTTGTAGAGCATTTTATCCTGTAATTATGGTTGCATATGTTTGGGGAAATGGCTCTGCCAGCTTTGAATATTTAGAGACAAAAGCTTTTGTCCTTTTGTTGTTTTGCAAGCTGGGGGAAAGCATAGGTTGAAATAGATTTTCAAGTTTTCAAGGTTCATTTAAGGTCTGCAGAGTGATTCAAAGCATTTTTTGTTGTCCAACTGGATATGAGTCTCTGCTCCAGTGTTAAGCCTTTTGCAACCTCTAACAGGTTTTCCTTCAGCAAAGTTCCCCAGGTTGCTTAGCCCTGCTGAAGAACATCAACCTCACCACACCATCATGTTTTATATTAATATATGTTCAATGTCAGTTTTTCACTCTGTGGCATTTTGAAATTAGACCAAAAAGCTGAAATTTGGACTCATTTCATCTGAACCTTCTTCCACATTTGCTGTGTTGCCTGCATGGCTTATGGAAAACTGAAAATCAGATTTGATTCCAACAAAGCCTTTTTGTGCAATTCCTCTAGTAAGACCAAATTTGTGAAAACTAATATGCCTCCATCTTAGCTGTTGACCTCCAGAGAAACTGTCAGGCTGCATCTTTCATACTCCTTATTCCACCTGATGGTTCAGGTGGAATAAGACTGCCATGTCTTCATAGGTTTGTGTTTGTGCAATACTGTTTCTATTTTAACTCGATGCTCTAAAAAGTGCCTCAAGTGATGCTGAGAATTTTGGATGTTATTTTTAACCTCTTTAAAAATAACACTTATCCACAGGTTTATCTGTATGAAAAATACTGTACATGGTTGGGAAACTCCACATATATCTGACTAAGTGAAGCAAGTCTCTATTTCAATGCTTTTGATGATAGAGTCTCAGTGAAACTGCTGCCTCTCAGGAGGCGGCTGAGCATCTCTTTGAAGTACTGTACAGTAATTATGCCTATGGGGACCACCTCCTTGGTTAGTCTGTGCTCAAAGAACCATGTCAAAAAATTATCTTTTAATTTAAGCTGTAAAGTAGATTGGCAGGAGTTAATGGGGCTCTCTTTTGGGGGCGATTCTTATTACACCAATGAAACATTTTTACACCTGCGATAGATCCTCAGTTTATGCTAACAATGCTAATTTATAGGAAGACACACAAGCTGCCTCACAGCTGACATTTTATTTAAAAGAAGGTACAGAAATTTAACAGCTTGTATCAAAAAAAAAAAAAAAAACTTACTACAAATATATATATATATATATGTTTATATATATATGATTTTTTTTCTACACAGGTCTGTTCAGGTCTGACTATGCTTACTATCCATTCATGTTATTTTAAAGAACCTCATCAATTGATGAGGATCAGATTCCTAACTGTCGACCATCGTGTGTAGCAGAAATCAATATGGCTCGGAAGCACTTAACCTTAACAAAGGAGATCTGAAATTGCTCTTTCAGGTCAGAGTTAGGTTGATCTAAAAGAACTTTTAAAGTAAACAAAGGCAAACGACTAGAAGACCCCCAACAAATAAATGACTTGAAACTATTAATCGTCAAAGCATAAAAAACTCATAAATCTCCTTCCTTTTTTTGGTACTAGTATAGAAGAACCAGAGAGCATGTGTTTTGTTGTTTGTTTTTAATGATAACATGCCCTCTTGCGTCTTTATATTGAATTTGCATGTCTCACACCCTTTATTACATAACCTCCTGGACATAGCAGTGTGTTAAGAAACGGACTTGTGCAAATGCACTGCAGAACGTCCCAACCAGTCATCACTGAGAGGCCTCATCCAACTTTTACATATTTTATTTATTACATTTATTTAAATTTTTATCTTTGTAACTCTTTCTGCTGTTTAATTTAACAGAATACTATGAGGCAGTGTAACTAACATTCTCAATCTTCTGGCTTTTATAAAATATTTAGATTTATAACTAATCACTTTACACAATAGTTATGGGCAGCATTCCATAAATGCGAGGTGAACATGAGTCCATTTTCAGAACGAAGATTGATTTAGAGATATTCTGTTCTTACTCTTGCTTATTTTCTTTCACACAAAAGACACAAAACAGTATCTTCGATAGGATTCAGAACCGCAGCTCTACACCTTTAGAAACTAAATGTAATCAAAAAGCATATTGAAAAACATCGAGTTATGAGGTCCAGAAAAGCTGCATAATTAAAAACGATGTCACTGGACTGGAGTCAGCACTGCTGAAACGCAGCCAGTGATTGCTTTAAGACGCCAAACAAGCTCCTAAAAAATTACTCTCATTTTACTGAATGGGCTGTTTTTGTGACCCAGTTGGAAGACCTGGAGAGGCTACAAACCTTGATTGATGCTTCACTGTAAATCTCTCCAATAGGCAATAGGCAACTGGCAATAAACCTGTGTATGTGAATCAGTTTATTGAGATATCTTTATGGCAGTGTAATTGCCTAAAATTATTTGAAATCAAATAAACATAAACAAAAAAAAGCAACACAGGTCATGCGATGGATTTGTTAAGTGAAGTAACTCGGTACATCACTGCCCTTGTTATCTTGATTTATAGTGCACAGGCTCTTCCGATTAGCTGCTATTTGTTGCTTTTTTTTCCCCCCTTCCGTGGACAGTCTTGCTTGTTTAACAAATTAAACCGATTCTGAGTCAGCTAAAGAGGAACATTTATGATTCCCTCGCATCAGCGTTTCCATTTTTCACAACCTCCAACCCGTGTGTGATATCATTAGGAAAAATCAGCTGAGTGTGTCAGACCTGCTCACAAACAAGTGTCAAGTGAGGCTTCATTATTTCGAGACTGAGTACATTTGGCTCATCATATAGTCATGCCTTAGCTAATGCAGAGGGGTTTACAGAATATATATATTTTTTTCTTTTTACTCTGAGCTGAAAAAAATGAAGCTGTACTCTCCATTGGTCATGGTCTTCTTCTTTCCACCAGTTCCTGAGGAGAGCCCATCTCTGAATTTTAAATGTTTTGAAGTCTGTAGAGACTCACCACACGTTATGTAATGTTGCATAAATTCAGAGCAGCTTGCCATGCCTGAAGACTCTGTCAATAATGTATTGGTGTCTTAGAGAAAAGCATTCTCCCTTCATCACCACCCCAGATCCCACTGTGAGGTTCTGACAGGAAGCCTTCATGTTGTTACACTCGACAACACTTGCCTTCACTTTGTCTCATTTTCAATGTCAGCTTGCTTTAAAAGGATAGAGTGGAGAAAAAAAAGAGACTTCAGCACAACAGTGGGAGAAGTGTCAGCAATGGGCTACGTCTATCTGTGAGGTGGGATTCATGGTGGATTAGACGAAAGGTGTTAGGCAGCAGCTCAGTTCTCAGTTTCTGGAATATCAGCTTAGTGTTTAATCTGGTTTAGGTCGTTTAATTGTGGAGCGTTTTCTGTTTTTGATGCAAACACACACAAAAAAGTTTAAGAATCTCACTGTAAGATAGCAAAGCAACAGCTCCCTTTCGCATCTCAAGAAAATGCTTGCCTTCGTCAAGCAGAAATGCACCTTGTGAAAGCTGAGTCCGCACTTTGTGAAGATGCTTTTCTTTGGCAGGAACAGGGAAGCTTGACTTTCTGGGAAGCAGGTCCCAGAAAGTCTCCATAAGGAGATCAGACACCTGAACCTCCGCTGAATCCTTATGATTCAGAGGAATTGGCGTGTCATGCTGCACCTGTGTTCTCAGTCCTCATTCACTGTCAGGCTCTAATGCCAAGCCCAGCCCCCATACAGAGGAAACTCATTTCAGCTGCTTCTATAAAAGCCTGGAATGCATTGATGTGACATAGACTGGTGCACTAAAAACTCGACTCCAAGAGTTTGATGCTTTAGAAGATCATTTGAATGAATCATTAACTATCCTCTCTGAATACATAAATACCTGGTTGTCATAAAAATGTCATGTGTGCTTTGGGTTCTCTGTTCAGGGACGGTGGACTTTTAAGGATTAACAACAACATGGCCATTGTGAGACGTCTCTTAGTTTGTTTAAGAACAAAATCAATCAAACTTTTCTCCAACATCTTACACTCTTCTTGTTAAGCTAGCATATCTACAGACTGTGCCAGTACTTTAAACAATTAAGAACGACCTGTTTAATTTGTTCAGAGGTTTCACATTAACCAGTTGTAGCATATATGTAAGCATAAATTAACTATTCAGTTAAATATTTAGAATCAGTTTCATTCATTACATTTGCCCACACAAAGAAGGAATATGACTTTGGTTACACTCTAAGCCTGGTGAGCACTTTCTAAATACAAACATATAAAGAAGTGACACGAAAATAAAGAGATCAAAGTAATGAGTTTACTGTCTACAATACTACAGGATGCTTAAGCAGCATACCTTGGTTGGAGCTGTTAGAAGACAACCGGTCAGTTTTCTTAAGAGTGCGAAAATGAACTTTCTTGCTGGCTTGGCTTTCCCCGTAAAGCCCAATGGACTGGACTTGGATGATGTAGTCCGTCTCCTCCTCCAGGTCCCAAAGAACACAAGAACGACTGGTGGTGTTGACCTCACGAATGAATCGCTGCATGTGTCCGTCCTGCCTCTGAAAGTATATATATATATATATATATATATATATATATATATATATATATATATATATATATATATATATATATATATATATATATATATAAAAAGGTAGAGGGCGAAGAATAGATTAATCTATTGAGCAATTCCACCGATGATCGATAATGAGGGAAATTAGGTGATCAGGGTGACCACACAGCCCTGCAGGACGAGTCTCTCAGAGAGCCATTGTCTCCTCTTGGAAGTGTCATCGCTTCGCTTCATTAAATTTGATGGGATAATGTTAGAATCAATAAAGTGTCATGCTGCAAAGGCATGGAAACAATCACAAACCTTTCTTAGAATGTGCTATAAAGCTTCCCAACTAGAAATAGTTTGGAGAACAACATGAAAACTATTTTACTGTGAGAGGCCTGAGTCAAAATCAGGATTAATTAAGATTGCATAAATTTCATGAGAAAAAGCTTTTTGAAAATATTAAACTTTTTCTGCTAGTCTGGCTTCTGTTCTTGTCTTTGGGCAGGATGTGTTGTTAAGAAAGTATCCACGTATAAAAAATAACGAATAATGCAATGCTTAAACTCCCACGTATGCTTAAGGCAATTATGAGAGGTGTTCAGACCCTGCTGCCAAAAATGATAAAAAACCCACAGGAGAGAGACTTTTCGGTCACCTCAGTAGAGAGTTAACTCAAATGACTGCATTGTGTTTTGAGTTGCACAGCGCATATTCACGGTTGCAGGAAGTCATTTTGTATTGCATCAGTCAGTGGCATGTGGCAGTGATCAGTTTTCTTATTTTAAGCCTTTAAAATGCTTTTATTTTTTTTTTTTAAATTAAGCTCGTCAGGTTTACAGATGTATGTGCATTCATGGCATAAAAGCACATGAAATATCTCATCAAACTCTTCTGTGGTTTCATTTCAACTTTAGGCTTATCGTATAGAGGTATTCTTCTTAGATTCAAGATTTTCAATGAAGCTTTACATTGATTCCAAATTGGCTTTGTCATGCAGTCTATAAGCGTCTGGACTAAACATTGATCTAACTGTAGCTAAATGTCAATATATAATCAATTTCTACATTTGACATTTACAAATATCACACATTTTATATGAATTGAACTGCCCTTTACAAATGTGCTCTAAATAAGCTCTAATTAATGCTGAAGTGAAATTGCACGCTGTTGGTGACTTCTAAGGATAGTTGGTTGCGCTGAAGTTTATTTGAGGGTATCAGAGCAGAGGGGGTTGAATACAATAATGCTCCTTTCAGATATTTATTCATAAAAAGTAATTTGAAAACCATTTTAATGCTTTTTCACAGTGATGTACAAATCTGTTTTGGTCTATCACATAAAATCCCAATAAAATACAGTGAAGTATGTATGACAAAAAAGTGAAAAGGTTCAAGGGTTATCACTGTATTTTTAAGGAGAATCTGGTTAATAATTAAATTTGAGTCATTACCTGTTGAGATATGGAGAATCCAATTATTATATCCCCCTCTGGAACCTCCCAGGACACGGTTGCTGAGTCGGCTCGTAGGTGCATGACAGACACGTTGTCCGGGGCCGGGGGCCGGTCTGCGGGAAAGAAGACAATAAGAAAGAATCTTAATTGTAAAGTAGATCTATCACTTAAAATAATCTACAAAAAAGAGATTAATGAAATCAGGGAATAGTAGTTGATTTGTCAGAACATGATAAACGTTAGAAAATTTTCATATTTTATATCTGCATTTCACAGAAGTTAAAAGTCAAATATTTAAATGATGGGGAAATATGGAAAGATCGCACAAGGTCAGCTGGACAAAATATGGACACAAGATTATTTTTGGCAACATTACAAAAGATCTGAGAAATTTTGGTTTGTAATGCTGCAATGGGAAAGGAGCCTATTATTTGGACTAGAAGTCTCACAAAGTCTCTAACTTTGTTGCAGCTGGGATTTTAAGATCTCAGCTGCATGTTTTAAATTTAAGATATTCTTCTTTCTCTGGGGAACACATTTAAAATGATTTCTGACTTCAGCAGACATTACCTTAGCCATCAAATCTAATAAGCTATACTGATCGAGGAGGTACAACTATTTCTGAAAGTGTGTTTCAGGCACTTCGGCCATTCCAATCTGAGGGAGCTAAAATGTGTGAAAGAAATACAGAAGTCATTGATAAATTAAGCGAACATCTGTTTAGCCTTCATTTGTAATCTGGCTCACATCTAATGGTTTACTTCAAGTCAACATGCCTCAGACAGGGTGATTTTCCTTTCCCCTTTATCGCTTTGTCGTCATCTGTCACAGTTTGGTTGGCAGCAAACATGCATGCTGCAAAGAAGGGAACAAAAGCCTGGGAAGAAGCGAGCCAAAGGTAAAAGGGGCGACAGTTTTAACAGAGGAGTCTGTGCAGCAATGTTGTCTCTGAGCGATCGCACAGGTTCAGATGGACAGGAAAGATGGGATTGGCTGTAACCAGCAGAGGTTTCGGTCAGGGCTTTTTGTGTTTACTGTGTGTCTTATCAAGATTGTGGGCTGTCAAATTAAGCTGTGGAATACTATTTAGAGGCTTAAGCCTGTAGAAATCCTACAAATGGGAAGAAATGACAAGAAGTCAAATATGAATGACTTACACCTTGAATCTAACGGTAGACACATTTAAACTATTGTCACTTTTTTGAACAGAGAATATTTTGTCCAGCCAATTTTGTGAATAAAAAAACTTAGCAATAAAACCATTTAATGTCATTCTATTTCCCCTTTTGGTTGTTGTGCTTTTGTCTATTTTATCTTGGAAAAAATCATGTTAATCAGGCCTAAGGATGCAATCGATGCTAATTTGAATCTACTCAGGTCAGGTCAGGGCACAGTATCTTCTACGCATCTAATATATTTCCCTCACAGTGTAATACCAAACTGTTAGTGTCAGGAATCCAGGGACAAAGACCTCACTTTTACTAAATACAACATGTTGCCCACAGCTGTATTAAACAAAATAACAGTTAGGAAATAAGTTGTATTTTTGAACTATCTGCAAGCAGCATTCCTACCCAAAAACTTAATGACATCTATGAGGCTCAGTGGTGTTAATAGTGAATTGAACTACACTGAATTGTAATGGAATCTATCGAACACATTTGTTTGGCAACTAAATCCGGTCAGAAAACAGTTCATTTTGTGAAACTATGGCAGCAACAGCAATAAATTGGTTAATAAAGAAATAAAATAGGAAAATCATCAGTATGTTATGCTATGCACCACAGATTTTTAATGTACAAAATATTCAATTGGCTGCAAACACTTTTGTTCATGTAAAAGAATGAAAACTGTCAGCATTTGCGTGTTTGAGGTTTATTTTTCTGATCATATTTTCTTTTGCGTCTAAGGAGGCAGACCTGGAAATATGGTGGCATATTTACCTGCCATAGTTCTGCTCGTCAAGACAGACTGTGAAGAGGACTGCAGGAACAATAACGAGTTCTGAATATGGAGCAGTACGTCAACTTTCTTCCTCATCGGTGTTTAAATTTTTCATATAGGATCCAGCTAAACACTATGAGCATCTTCCTTTCTTTGGTAATGCCACAGTTTTATTTTTTTCTTTTGTGAACAAACACCATCATGCCCTAATTGCCATCAGTGCTTGTCTTAAAGCGAGCCCTCAGCAGGAACAGGTGTAACATTTATTTAGAGGAGGACACATTCATTTGTCTTTTAGCTCACTGTCCTTTAGATAATGAGAGTTGCAGTCAGCGAGACATACGTGCAAACGCAGCTGCTATCCGTGATGCATTGCCTGCTGGTCATTCAGTGGTGATGAAAGAAGTAATTGCTCAGTAAAAGAAAGGTGAAGACTTATCACTAACATTATCCTGTAACTTTACAGTTCTCATATTAGTTTATTCCAGAGCAAATCCTCAAGAATTCCTCTGCAAAATTGCGGTTTGTTGGCACACTTGGATGTCAAAAATTTTTAGCATTCATAGTAGCATTTTTCAAAATGTAAATTATTCGTAAGGAGGTTTATGAATTTTGGTCTTCTTGTCAACAGTTTTTTCCCCACTTCACCTTATCCTGTTTAGTCTTGCAGCAGAAAAACTTGTCACGGCAGACACCTATGTTAGAGGGATGCTAATGTTTTTCTGGCACCGACTAAGCCCCACAACGCACACCATGTTATGTAAGATCTGAAATTAAAGAGCAATATGTCCCAGAGGACACGGTCTGTGTTGGTGCGAAATGAATGGTTCGACCCACCAGGGAACCCTGCCAGGATGAATCACAGCCTATAGCGAAAGCCCAGTGCATTAAGTAGAGTGCACATGGAGAAATTGTGAAAGTGCTGCCGGATCTTTGGACGGCCGCAGAGCTCCTGGAAGGGGGCCCAAGAGGAATTTGTTGGAGTAAAACATAAAGCTGTGTCATCTTATATTTCTGACCTCTGCGTTTGCTTGCAAAGCACAGTGGACTGTAAGTTTATCGACTGCATATACATTCACTTTGAGACTGACAGGATATGTTTTTATGGTCCGATAATAGAAGCTTTAATTTATAGCAAAAGGACAGCTATGGCAGATTTTTGATGATGGACGACTGAGACAATTGAATAAAAATATTAAAAACCCCACAAATCATATTGTATTTATTACAAGTGAATTGAAATGTTTAAATCTGTGGAAAATGTACAAGTCCAGTGGCTAACTATTGGTACCCAAAACATTTCACATAAAATGAGCCAACACTAAAATAATAAAATAAAATTAATAGCATTTTTTTTGTAATGAATTCTAGGAACTTTCGACTGTTAATAATCTTATAATGAATATTAGATAGTGCAAATTCACATTTTAATTTGCCGCTCTTCACAACAGGAAAGACAAGAGTACATGTCTAAAATATGCTGATGTGTATTGAGTTTTACAACAAAGAAAATGTGTGTTTGTGTGCTACATCTGCTGTATGTGGGAGGAAGGTTGCTGGATTAATCACTTGTCACTAAACAAGAGGACTTTTGTTTAATCATGCAGCCAAACCAGATACACTGTAGGTGGGGAAGTATTAAGATATTTCTAATTAAAAACTGTGAGTTTTGAAAAGCATTAATAGCCTGAGTAAAGATGTGTAAAAATATCAGGTAGCATCTTCTCACTCTGAAATGTATGAAGATTACAACCTTTTCATTTAAAAACTTTTAATGAAAAGGCTGTTTCTATCACAATCACTGGTACCCTACAAGAATGGCTTTAAATTACTCCGAGCTCTACATAATCAATTATTGAAAACAACTAGACATGTGGCTATTAAGCCAGAATGCGCTTATGCACGGAGGGGAATTTTGGGACAATTAAGTTCTTCAAAACAAAAATGTAAGCATTTTAAATTCATCTGAAAACCAACACAGTGACTTTAATAGGCAAAAAAAAGTTTTTAACTTTAAAACGTTTAACTGTAAGCGTCTGGAAAAAGCTTAAATCTATTGCTAGAAACATTTTTGAACATTTGAGGCTTCTATTTTAGTGCATTATATTTTCCTTTAATAACAGAATTGGTCTTGTTCTGCACATCTGGGATGTTTTTCTCCACTGCTGTTGTAACGTGTTAAAGGCTGAAACTGCTTCTGCTTCAAACTGAAAATGAAGTCTGACGTGAATTAATACTTTGCTCGTTATTTAGTGCCCCCCATAAAGGGACCATCTGAATTATGAGTTCAGTAACAACACAATAAAACTCTCACAGTTACATTACTCATGTTGCTTAAACTCCATTTTTAAGAGGCAAAGTTTTTTTTTTCTTAACCAGAAGAAGGACCTTATGTCACTGTATAAAAAAAATCTGATTCCAATTGCTTCTGAGATAATTTAAAGGACTGTTTAAAAAGTAATCCTTTTCCAATATTATGAGGTAGCTGGTGTGTCCCAGTCCTCCATCGGTATTTTCTCATATTTTGCGGTGGAAAGTCAAAATGTTTCTCTCTCCTCTGCTGGAGGTTGCCTTAAAGATGCTCGCAAGCCCCACTGTTGCAAGTCACCTGGCAGTCGGGTTCAAGTAATATCACGCTGGTTTAATCTCATCCCCAAGTGTTACCGTTGAATGCTACTTCTCTAAATCCATTGCACTTCCAGACTTTTAATGCGAAACAAGGTGAACTAATGGGATCGGTCTGTAAATGGCTTACTCTAGTCCAGAGAGAAGAAACCGAAGCAACATTAAGCAATAGCGGGTTATATTTTCCCTATATTCTAATTGCTAAGATTTTTTGCGACGTGTTTATAATCCTGACAGGAATAGGTGTGCTTACTGTCAGAGCCAAACTTTCTCTCACTGATCCAGATGCTGTCAAACAGCAGTAGAACCAGCTGGATTTAAATCCCTGTCTAACGTGTGCTTTTCTCCCAATTCAGGCCTGTGGCTTCCTCAGGTGAACATCAACACCTCATTCACCCCAAAAGTGCATGCAGTAACATTGCAGATTCATAAGCAGGTCTCTTACAACCAGGGTCTATAACCTTATTGTAACCATCAATCACAACATGTGTTTACAGGTGTTTAAAATGTATCTCATGTGACAGGAAATAAAATTATGGCAACATCAACAAACAAACTGATTTGGTTTGCATCCAGTGCCACTATTTGTCACGACACTTGTCAGCAGGTTTCTGAACAATATATTGCCAATTTGATTTGATCCTGGCTATCTAATAAATGCAATAAATCTTAGATAACATTTGTATCAAGCCTGAGGCTCTGCTTGGGACTTGTTTGAATGTAAATTAAATATATTTAGTGGTCGTTGGAATCTGTTGTAGAAAATGTGAATTCTAGATTCTGATTTATTATTTGCAATCATTTTCAGTTTTGTGTGTGCATGCAATTTTACATAATGCAATTTTAAAGATCTTTAGCATGTCAGGGATTCTGTGATGATGAGTGAAAAACATGGTCAAAAAGCCATCCATGGTGTGGCATATTTTGCAGGAATTATACAATTTTTTAAAAAACTTTCAAGATAATTACATAAGCTCAATAAATCCAACACTATAACCTCTGTCATATGAATCCGTATGTTTCTGGACATGCATGTTAAAATTCAGTTGATTTGCTTTCAAAGGTTACCTTTGAATGCTATTCCAAGTGAATACACTTCTGAATGTCATATTTGTGATTTAAAGAGCTGCTTTCCCTGCTCTTGACAGCGGCGTAGGAGACTGATCAGAGGTGCTTCTAATATCATGTGTCAGAGCAGAATATTGGAAAAATGTTTTTTGAGGACGACAGCAAACACCCCCGCACAGAATCAGTGACGTGCCAAGGCCGATTCTTTCACAGGTTGCACACGATTCCACCGAGAGGCAAAGAAGGATGACATAAAGGTAGACAGAGACATACAAAGGCAAATATGCTCCTGTCGGCATGCGAGCGTAGTCACAGAAAATGGTTTAAAATACAATTCAGATCTAAACGTTCCAAATGAGCAACCAAATGGATCAAGTTTAGGATTTTTTTTTTCCCTCTCCTGGAATTGTTTGAGTGGTATTTCTCATCTTTTATGTAAACAGGCTTCTCAAAATTACCTTTATGTGTTCATTTGTGTATTTTCAGTCAAATATTAATATTGTCTCAAGAAGAATTACTGAATAGTTTCGATGCACCCTCCTTAGATGTTTTATTTGATGCAACAGAAGGACAGGCATTAATGTTATATACTGAACTTAAAGGTAAAGATTATGCTTCATATATATAATATACTAAGTTCAAACCTAAAAGAAACATTTTAGGTTTGTTACAAAACAACAGACGAGTATGTGGAAAACCACATCATTCCTGCTGTTGAACTTGGTGGAGAATTTGTGATGTTTTGAGTCTGTTTGAAACATTTGAAATACCAGGACAATTTAGATAATTATCTGGTTGACTTTTTCAACTGGAAAGATAAGGGTCATGCTTGGGGTTTTCAGTAAAATAACTATGTAGAACATGGCTAGAACACGGAAATTACTTGTAAGGCACAAAACAAACACTCTTCCATGGCCACCTCATTGTCCAGATGGAAATTTGTGGAGAAAACCTGTGGCACTGAGCTGAAAAGACGAGAGCATCTGGGAAACCCTGGGACTGCGAGATTGTGCAAAGAGGTCAAATGCCCTTCTCTCTGTCAGCATGAACGCAGTGAAATGTTAAAGGGGATCATTTAGGATAACATAGAAACCTTACTAATTGTGTCACAAGTGATTTTGTTCAAAGATATAAAAATAAAGCTTAAATTCAATTTTATTTTGTCCTTTCATAGTTTAAAGTAACCAAAACAAAGACACGGATTTTGCATAAAAGAATGTTTCCGATATTAAAAGGAGCCAACAAGGAGAATAAAGCCTCCTCCTAAATATATTTAAGTCACAACTTACAGTCATGACTGGGTTGTATTTTTATGTAATGAGGTGCACACAAACGCAGAGGGTTTGCAATACTTACTTGCTCCTACCAAGAAGATGTCGCTGCCAAAAAGCAACAGGAGCATGGAGTTGACCAAAACAATCAGACGACCCATGTCTCGGTGAGAGGTGGCTGCTCTTCTTAGATAACAAATGGGAGATGAAACACCTATCTTTAAAGTGCAACAAAACCTCAACTGTTCATTTTGCTTTGAAACACATAAAGGTGTTGAAAATCCTCAGGGGATGAACGGTCCCCGGATGAATCTGGCTGGAGCTGGTCAGTCGGTAGATAACCTGTGAAACAACGTAACGCACGATGCCTTCAGAAACATTTTTTTTTTCCTCCCCTCACTGAGCCTTTATCAATCCAGCGGCTCCTTCTTCCATGATCTCAAAACAGTGAACAACGTGGGAGGGTTCGTTCGTCTAAATCCGGCGGCAGAGACTGCGGAGCTCCATCATCCTTGAGGTCATCGATCATCGGTGCGCACAGGTGCGAGAAAGTCGTGGCAGAAAAAAAAAAAAAAAAGATGTACAAGAGGTTAAAATGGACCTGGCTGGCAGATTGAGATCCAGAACCACGGACAGCGCCTATAAGTTTGCAGACTGTCCACCCTCCTTTCCTCTCACCGCCTCTGTCTCTCGCATCTGAACGTGTTCATTCACGGCATCGGTTCCTTCTGCGGTACTTTCTGTTGAACCCTAACAAGCCAGTAACGTCACAGGTACCTAAGTCCGGCGCACACGCAGGACGCACCGATTTATCATCCACGTGTTACAAGAGGAGACTGTTTGCATCGACTCGCTTGCCACTGACACTGACTTTACTATTGCGCAACGTGGGGAGACGACACTTGCAGCACTACGTGCAAGAGACATGTTGCTAGACAACTAACATAGAGTAAATTCTCATTGAACTAAGCTGTATCCAATTTAAATGGGAGCAATGCACTTCTCCATTTACGAAACCCATGGGATAAAAAAAAAAAAACATTATTCGCTTTGTGCACAAGCAGCAGCAGGTCGATGCGCCTCTCACCCTTCGTGCACTGCGCAGGGCCCTAAGACACGCCGTGTAATCAGGAAGATGAATCATGATGATAAGCTGAGTGCTTTGCCTCGTGGAAGCATCGTTTGAAAGCAAATTGCTCGTTTAAAAAGAAATGGCGAGCAAATCCCTCCGTGGTTTTGTATGAAAGCTTTACCTTTCATGCCACAAATGAAGTCTCATTATAAACTCAGTAAAATCTGATCACATGTATCAATCACTCAGCTGCTTATTGGTTGAGAAATTATTGCTACTCTTAACAATTTGAGGTTTTAGATGACTGGTGGATGCTTATCTGCTCTTGATGTGTCTGACACAGGCAGATTTGAAGACAAAAAAAAAAACCCAGATGTGAGCTACATTTTCCATGACCGCTGTCTGTCTCTAGTTAACATTCTGTGGTATTCATCTCTAAAATAGTTTGACAACAGCTTTGAAAGTTGAGCGATTTTCTTCTGTAAATGTCAGAGGAATGAAAAGTATGATCTTTCATTATTAAGTTATTTCTCATTTTGTTCTGATTCCTTTCCTTTTTCTGTTTGTGCACAGACTTCCATTTCTCTTGCTTCTTTGTCAAACTTGACTGAAAAACTTTGAACCAGACTCTTGGTTTAACAATCCAAAAAAATATAATTTTCAGTTCAGGTAGCTGCCAGTCAGTGATTTTGTACAAAGTTTAAATCTTATGTGTTGTCTCAGATGTTGCTTGCATATATATTGTTTTCATTTACCGGATAGTTAAAAATAAATAAGCCTAGCTGCAGAGGTTTTGCCACATTTTAACCTCTTTTTGCATCATGTTAGAAAAGAACCAAAGTTCAGAGTTGCTGTGGTTTAACACGGTGTTTCCCATGGCTCCCTTTCCTACTTGTTCTCTAGTCCTGCTGCTGAAGCCTATTAACCACCCAGATGTGTGGCAGGGCTTTGAGTCGGGTTATTTGCTTGTGAACGGATGCTCTTCTCTGCTTTATGTCACAACTATATGTACACAAAATTGCAATTCTAAACAAAATAAATTATACCCTGACATAAACTTACATAGATGGGCACCAGCAACTCCCAACCCCGTTAGGGAGAAGTGTGGTCAGAAAATGGATGGATGAATAAACGTACATATTTTATGTAAAAATAACAGAGTGAAACCCTTCATACATGACCGTAAGTTTATGTTTTTATTAAAGTACTCCGTTAAACCAGTGGTTCCCAACTCTGGTCCTCAATTAACCCAACATGTCCCATTAGTGTGCATGTGTTGTAATCAAAATGATTTTACACTGCAACTCAAAATGTTGTTTAATAATAATAATTCCCTGTCAGTCTGAATGACTTATTTCCAGCATCAGCATCTGTCCAATATAAAGTTATATTTAAAGATGTATCGACTTGGAAAGATTCATGTTTATTTAATGAGGACAAGCACCGAATCACATCTGCCTGACGAAACTGCATGAAATACTGACTTTCGCTCAGTTTCCTCCTCTGATTCAGAGACTTTCACATTTTGTTATTCTTTGACATGGAATATTAAATCAACTGGTTTAATTTATAGCAGTTAAACTGAGTTTAGTTCAAAATAAAATGACTCAAATCAAACAAACCAGGTATAATAGTTGTATCTTATTCACCTTATTTCTGGCAGTGCAGCTGCAGAATTGATTATGTTAACAACTGTTGGTTGCACAAATGGCAGCTGCATCAAAACTATTTATTTTGGAATATACTATATTAATGTGAAACAAGCTGTGTTTTTGAGTTAACTGGAAGACAGGTCAGCTGATGTTCTACTTTTTGTCTGTTGGTCACACAGCTGTGGTCATGTCCGTGCAAAGCTTGGACATTTTTCTGTTCGCTGCTTCTCAGAAAAAAAGCTTGATTATGCCTGGCTGCTACCAGTGGATTATTTTCCATTGGTTGTATGGAAATAAATAAATTAAAAAAAATGTGTTGTATTTAAATTCCATGCCACCACCAAAAGGTCCTGCAGCTCATTTCACTTGTGGAGTAAAACTGAGGGATAATGAAAGTCCTTATCATACTGCTTGGGCTAACAAACCATAAAAAAGAAGCCTTATAAGCACTACTGATAGCAGATCGAGATTGGTTTTAGGTTTCAGAAATAATGAATAAAGTGATTACATCCCATAAAGATCAGTAGTAAATCATAAACCAGTAAATCATCCCAGTCTGCCCATTCTCATCCATTTCTCAACCTACAGCAGAAAATTACAACTTACAAATTGTAAAATATCCAACCAATATGCTTTCAGGAATTTAAAAGCATATAATAATCAATATCCCTTCCCTCTCTTGAGATCATTTTCTGTCATCTTTCCAAATTTGGAAGCTAAACAATATTTAATATTTTTACCCCCATTGTAACCGGAAGTCATAGACTACTAAATTTAAATTAAGTTAGGTCTATGGGCTATACAGAACATATTAATTACAATTTTTGAACAAAATAATTCCTAGATTATGATATTTCAACTGTCAGATAAACTTAACTGTCACAATGAGTTGATTTAGAGCCTCCATGCGTAACATAAAAAAAATACTTAAAAATGTGTTTTTCACTACAAATGCATATTGAAACATACAACTTCTTAATTTTTGATTGGATTATCCATTGCTCTGAACATAGAAGCAGCTCTGAATACTTGACCTTCTAAAGAATATGTTTCTGCATGCAGATCAGAGACTTTCTTTTGAGCAAAAATACAGCAATTTATCGCATTTGGGAAACAAGACATAGCATGCTGGGCAAGTCTGCAGTAGTTTAAAGCAGCCTTCTATCATTTTAACTGAGAGGTTTGGACTCCCACTCATCCCGGTTAATTAGATGTGGTCATTTCTGAAACAAGCCGTCCTGCAGTGCTCAGCAATAACATTACAAATAGAAAATCTGTCAGAATCTTAGGTGGTTATTGCATAGACCAGCAGTAACCTCCAGCACTTTTTGCCACATGCACATATAATTAAAATTTCCCTTGCCCGTAAATGTCCTTGACTCAGACAGAGCACAGGTTTATTGGTCATTTGCCAGACATATTTAGGACACCTTTGGGGGTTATTATCACCTACATGTTTAACTTTTTGATAAGGTAAATAAATACATAACACCTGTCAAGCACCTGGATTACTAAAGATTTCCACTAATACACCAGGATATGAGAAAAATTCATCTTAATCACAGCTTTCGTAAGTAAAATCTACTTTCACTTGTTTTTTATCTGTTTTTAAATGTATTTTTTGATAAATTATTACAGATTTGCTGTTGGCATAATTCTGTATAAATCTTTCACTGGTATTTCTGGCAGAATTGGTAGTTTTTTTTAAATGAGCACAAACCCAGTTTCCAAACACAGTCTGCACATTTTCAAAATGCTTGAAGTTGGGGCTTTTGGGAAACTGTTCAGAAAGTTTAATGTAAGCTTTTCATAACGCAAATCTTGATCAAAGCTTTTGATCACTGGAAATTTTGAACAGCCAGTTGTGTCCATGTTTCAATCATTTGACCCGAACTGTTACCCAGACATGAAAGGAAATCAATTATGACTTCGCAAAACAACTTCTATTTAAATTTAAATCGCTACCTTGCTCTCTAGTCTGTTCAAAAACCGTTCCAGTGGGCATAACATTTGATATTTCAAGTAGATTAGAGTGGACGATAGTCCCTGGGTTACATACAGAAAAAGGAAATAAAACTCTTAGATAAGAGCCCTCACTCTTTCTAGAGCACACACTTGTGATTGATGGACTCCATTAATTTAATGACATCAAAGCCCAGGAGAGATAACATGTTCACAAGGAGCACAATTCAAAGTGAACGCAATTGAAAACATCATTGGAAGATGAAAGCCCGTCTCTTTTCATCTGTGGCGACGCGCTTGTTTCTTCCCAGAGGAGGTTGCGGGGCTATCCTGAACAAATGCTAAAGATGTGCTGCCTTCTGCAGGGATCAGTCATTAATCAGTGTGGGAGCCATCATTATTCCCTGCAAGGCACCCGCGATGCACAGAGGGAGGAGAAAGGACGGGGTGGTCCTAACCTAAACATCTCATCGTGTTATCTTAACACAATGAGACGTTTCAGACAGGAGGGTCTGATCACTCAGTCAACTTGGGTGATTTTTAAGGCAATGTTAAAAATTTATGAGTAAGATATCTATTGCATTTTTGATCCAATTGAAATGTTGGGTTAAGATTTCATTGTAAACATGTCACAACTGAAAGTGAGGAGTGGGGCAAACTTTCCTCAGACTCAGACCAGAGACTATATATCGCTATAAGACATTATTTTAGCTAACATAAAGGTAACATTACCATGTGGAGCGAGGTCTCCTAACCTTTTCTTCAACAAGCAAACACATTTTTGTTGATGTCTTTAATGAGCAAGGCGAGGTCATTTACTTTAGTCTTCAGTGTCAGCTTTTAAATAATCAGCCCATTGACATATACCATCAGCTTTCTGACACAAAACAAGCAAAGATGAGTTGCAATATTAAAACTAAACTAATGTAGAACATTGCTTCTTGACTGTTCCACCTGAGTGATGCAATGCATGCTATCAACTCGCAAACAGCTTAATTTACCTTAAAGAGTTAATGTATAAAGAAAATCTTATAGTCGGCATATAATCATCATCTAACTTTAGTTATATGAACAAATGAAATGCCTCGTACTTGACAGTCTGATTGTTACAAGACAACGTGTTTGAAATCATTGTCTGTTTGTGTTAGGAATATTTACCTTTGCCTTAGTCAATTATGCAAGTACTCAGATGTTAGAAACAGTTGCCAAGAATATTTATTAATTCCTCTTGGAAAGTCTTATGCCATGAGAGCAGTGATTCACTTTATTATTGCTTATGTGTTTATTTTCATTTGAGGGGGTGAACTAAGTAAAACCTCTGTCCAAACGACATGCCCTGAGTAAAGAGTGCAAGTAAAAAAGATTCAAAGAGCATCTTTTCACCACAATCTGGCTTTTGACTGGTAATGCTCTGGGTTTTTCACCTCTCTGTGGAGCATTGGCTCAAACCTAAAATGATTGAAGTTTGGACCCATTGATAAGAAACCCCTTAGATCCTAAACCCATTGATAGCATGTGATCAATTTCCATAAAGCCGGATGGATAACCAGAAGACCAATTTTGATCGACTCCTTGCAGTAATGAGACAAGAATGGATCACCATCAGTCAGTATTTGACCCCGATGTTCCCATTACAGGAGACACACAAACATCCACCTACTCTCGTACATCTCATTTTGTACCTCAAATTAACCTCACAGACATTAGCAGGAAACCAGAGTACCAAGGAAAAGAACCTTTGCACACATGAAGAGAGCGTGCAACTCCACTGGCAGAATACAACCAGTATCTTCTTATTGAAAGTTGCAACTACTAAATATTAATATTCTCTAAACTCATAGTTTTTTTTCAATTCAGTTAAGTTCCACTGAGTATCATTTGTGTACAGTTAATGGCAATATCCATCTGCAACCCTGTTGATAAAAGCATTTAAACCCATTTTAAAAATGTTTAGTTTACACAAAGAAAAAAAAACTATCACATTCAGAAAAAGACAGGCTCCCTGAATTAATTCAAATGTAACCCAGTAAAGCCCATTTAAAAAGGTATCATGATTTAATATGTTCAAATTACCTGATTTATTCTAAAAGTCTTGTCTGCTTTGCAGGTTACTCTGACATGGAGACATTATTTAACGTTGTGTGACACTGACCCCTGCAGGATGACACAATTCCTGCAAATTTTATACATTTTTGTTTTATACTTTTGAATTGTACTGTTCCTTATTGTTTTAGATTTGTTTTTTGTTTCTTTGGCAGTGTTCAGCAAAGCCCAATAACAATAATAATAATAATAGTAGTAGTAATAATAATAAATGTAGTTAATGTAGAACATTATAATTGTGAAATGTTCATTTTGTAAAGAAAAATAGGTATTTATTGTACCTCTTTTTTTTTTATTTATTTATTTTTTTTTTTCAGTATTACCAACCAAAGTTTAGCGGACACAACTGAGGCCCTTTTCTCTACGTGGCATTTAAGGAATGCTGACTCACACTTCCTGTTTCCTGTCCATTCAGGAAATGGCAGGCTTTAACCCCTAGTTGCCTTGGCCATTTCTTTGAGATACTGTCAGTAACCCCAAGGGAGATTTTTAGCTAACCGGATCCAAACTGCAGCAATTTAGTGTAATTTGTTAGTTTTGAAGGCTTCCTGCGGATTGAGCTTTACAGGCTTTTAACATTCGGGAAGTAGACGAAGTTTGTTGCACAATCATTTAGTGTTGCCTTTATCTGACACTTAACATCAGCAATAATAAAACAAAATTCAGTCAAATGGTATATGTGATGATGCAACCTTTTTTTAAAAAATTGATTTTATCTAAGCGTGGAATCCTGAGCATAGAAACAAAACTTGCTCTCTTAAATCCTGAAATAATCATTTGAAAGTTCTCCTTTTGAAATATTTTGAATACAGATTGAAGAAAAAACCTTTGCAATTACTATTTAAGATATCACAAAGAAACCATTGCATTCTGAGTCTTCAAAGATTCTGTGGTGACGAAGATCTGTGTTGAATGCAGATCTGCTGGCTTACAAGTAAATGCCGACAGTAATGTAAAAAACATCAATTTCTCTTTTCTAAGCCTTTTTATTTTCAAATACAAATATAAAATGTGCAAAGTCTTGTGCATGTAATCTCAGGTCGTTGCTTTCAGTACCATGCAAATGTTTCACCTCCAGCTTTACCTCTGTTGCATTCCCCAGGTATAAAAGCTGTTCATCATGTGCATGACCCCGTTGTATTTCCAGTCCCTTGTTAATCATATTATATACATACATATTTCATCACTAGTGATACCTACTCACATTCCAATGCTTCAATCAAGAACAAGAGACATCTATAACTGAAACAAAGTCAACATAACGAAACCGAGTTGAAGTTCTTGACTTTGATATGTTTCCAGCGCTTGTTTCCGTTGTAGATAGTAGAAGCCAAAAATAACTTTGACATTCACAGAGAGGAATTATTTTATATAAATCTTTTGTATGAGTCACAGCGGAGATGACAGGTGGGTTCAGCCATTTTTGACAAGAAGAGCGTCTTCTTTTTTTTTTGCCACCTATGGATGCATCTCATATTGTCCCTCTGTGGCAATAAAGAAATCGTTGAGAGTGCTCTGTAAATAATCAAAAGTGGGCCGTTCCTCAGGCTTTTGTTTCCAGCACACCATCATGATCTCGTAAAGTTCCTCAGGACAGTCTTCTGGCCGTGGCATCCGGTAAAACTTGTCCAGGTTCCTGATCACCTCTGGATTGGTCATTCCTGGTTGGAGCCAAGAAAAGCCAAATTAAACTCACAATTATTTTGTGATTGTTTGTTTATATAATAATATGTCGTAGCATACATAGTCATGGGAAATTATCCGTATCTCAAAACATAATGGTTTCTAAACTTCAAAAATAGTTGTTTCTTAAGGTTTTTACCAGGGTAAGGTATTCTTCCATATGTGACGATTTCTGTCAGTAGGATCCCAAAGGACCAGACATCTGATTTGATGGTAAACGTGCCATAGTTGATAGCCTCTGGAGCTGTCCATTTAATGGGGAACTTCGCACCTGAATATTGAAAATGATAAACAGGTAGGTGACAAGTAGCTCGAAAGTTCCTGTAACCCTTTATTATTATTTTAAGATTCACCCAGTCATCACAGAAACAAGGCTTCCTCAAGTCCATTTTCTAGAAAATGTGTAATACAAACGTCACATCTCCTCAGTGAGGATTATTTTTAGTTCATAGTTGTCATGCAAGTGCGTATTTACTGATGTATTGTTTCAAATTAGCCCATAACACTAATCTGAGAAATGTTGAATTTGAGATATAACTTATTTAATTGATATTTGAGTACTCTGAAACATTTTTAGAAAACTAAGCTGTTTAGAGGATTCTAAGGATTTTTTTTCTTTGAAGCACAGTATAAAGAAACGAGAACGGGATCAAGACTTTTGCACAGCACATAAAATAAGTTTAAAAATATGTACTAATTTAAACATTGTAAAATTCCTCATCTAACCACTAAAAATTGTGCAGGATATTTAGTTTGATTGTACAATACATAAAGATTCAGTTATGATCAGTTTCTACTCGTACTTTACCTTCTTGTGCTGTGTATTCATTCTCAATGATCCTGGCAAGGCCAAAGTCAGCTACCTTGCAGTGGAGCGTCTCACTGACCAGTATGTTCGCTGCGCGAAGGTCACGGTGAATATAGTTCTTCTTTTCAATGTATGCCATACCCTCGGCTATCTGTCATAAAGGAGACAGAGAAGTGTCATTGGAGTTGTGTGCGTTAATGCAAATTTATGTCTAATATATGACTAGATACATCACAAATATTTATTTCCAGTCATCCGGATAAATAGACAGCAGTTTGCAGACTGTGTATGTTTGCTTTCTCTTGGCAACATTTGTAGGATGTGTTATGGGTTCAACAGTTGGGCTTTCAGTAGTAAGATGGTTGAATAGGATGTGATAATTATAAGGAAGTTGAAAGTTTGGGCGAAAAAATACTTTTGTGTCGTGTTGACGGAGGGGAGGGGAGGGGGGCTCAGTGTAGATGGAAAAATAGCACAACTTCCTGTCCGGATGTTAATAATTGACGTAGAGCGATGCTTTCAAGCCAGTTGAGCGAAAAGCCCCGCCACAGAAACCACACAACTACTGCTGACAGTTTCCATGTGTGTTCACATCATAACTGGTGTCAAAGATTATACTACAGTTATAAAAATGTTCAAAGCTTTACTACAGAACAGTGAGAGTATAAATAGGCTTTGAGGTAAAAAAATAAAACCCAATAATTTTTAGTTGGATGGCAACTGCAGAAATCAAACACCTAAATATTAATGACATGCAGTTACAGACAAAAGCTACAGCAGTTAGAGTAGCAATGACAGAACCACTCATATGTTATCAGGGAAATGTTGCATTTCAGGATAAAACTTTGAGATCGTGTAATTAAAGCGGCTTCCCACCTGCGCTGACATATCGATCAATTTGTTTATCTTGAGATTTTTTCCTTCGTCGGTTTTTAGAAAGTCAAGAAGGCAACCTGTAAGAGAGAAAAGGGACATGATACTATCAGGAAAAAAAAAAACCTCAGCAGATTAAAATGTCACCCAATCACCAGTTTGTAGAAATGTTAGTTTATGATCTTTTACATGATGCGATACACTGGAGTGGGATACAATGTGCTACGCTTTAGTACTTTACACGAATTCAAGATCTCGAGGCTCTGAGTTAATCATCAACATTCTAACAAGCTAAATTTCATGCTATTTGACAAAAGTAACTTTTTGTCAACATGGCATAATAATCTCCAAAATCCATTAAATAATAAAAATTCAAACTGTTTGTCCGCACTATTCTTTTCTAATATTCAGTTAGAAAAGTGTGCATTATCACGCTCCATGACTTCAAATAAAGCTGCAGATTTAAATCTACAATAGTTTTTTAGCACAAATGTAACAAGCTTATTTATTTTTCTTCAAATATTAAATAACATTGAGAAAAGTAGTAAATTTATGCTTTTCTCCCAAGTTAGTCCTGATTAAATGAAACTTACAGTTCTGTTAAAAAATCAGCTGATTATCAATAAAAGAAAGTAGCAATTTTCTACATTCTTACTGTAGAATTAATTTATTGTGGGAGAGAACGTCGGAATAATCTCAATATTAGTCTTGTAATTTGACGGTTAAGAAACAAGTCCTATTGTTTCGTGTCTTATTGCCGTTCCAAATTGGAGATTTTTTATTTTTGTTTCAGATTTTCGAACAACACTGGCATAAACCTGAATGCAGCGCCATCAAGTAGTTGGCAAACAGAGAACATTTCCTCTTGTAGATTAACCTTCTACCTAGTAATAGAGAATGTGCCACAGACTATGTTACTGTGTCACACTATTTTCTGTTGAACTTTGAGCGTTGTTTTTTGTGACTACCAACAGCGTTTCTTTTCATGGAGACTTAGTAACAGTATATGCAAACCAATTTACAAGCAATGTTTATTATGCCTGCCATAGCTGACCACACTCTAAATAAATATTCAGATTTAAAAAAAAGAAGAATGAAAAGAAACAGTGTGTTAATGAATATTGCAAAAAAAAAAAAAAAAAATGGCTTGAATGTGTATTTTACTGGGAGCTTTAATTTTTCAGACTTTTTTATTTAATTTTAAAGTCTTTCATATCCCTTTTACGACTAAATAAAACTGTTTTTAATTAGGTCAAAGGTTAAAATGTATTTTTCAGAATACTACTGCATTTTGGTTTCTATATCTATTTATTTTTCATCTTCTTTTGTTAAAATCTTTGTGACCACCTGCTGCTGGTGGTCAGAGGGCCGGGTGGCGCAAGAAGCTCGCCACCGTCAGCTTGTGAATGTGCGCATCAGTGGGTGAATGACTGAGTGTAGTGTGAATCGCTTTGGGGTTGTCTGGACTCGTTAAAATTCCAGACAACCCCATTTACCATTTAAGATCAATAATAATTTATGTCTTTTCACAGGAGTGCATTATGGCTGCTGCTCAACATACTCTCTTTACCCATTTCGATAAGAGAAATCATCTCAGTACGTCTGTATATTCGGCCCTCTGTTTACAACCGTATTAGTACTGTGATTCATTATAAATTCATCTGCAAGCCTATTGATATTTCTTACCATTCACCATGAACTCGGTCACAATGAGAATAGGCTCCTTGGTGACGACAGCATGGAGTCGTACAAGTCTGTCATGCTGCAGCTGTTTCATGAGGTTAGCTTCCTGAAGAAAGGCCTCAGGCTCCATCGTTCCTTCTTTCAGCGTTTTGATAGCGACCTTCTGGGTGCTCTTGTAGTAGCCTACCAAGGAGGTTCATGGAGATGAATTAATTTACTTCCCTTTTTGAGCTCGGGGGGAAGCCTTTTAGCGAGAAAGGTAGTGTTTTTTTCTCACCCATCCAAACTTCTCCAAACTGCCCAGCACCAAGTTTCTTCACCATTTTCAGCGTCTCTCTTGGAATCTCCCACTCATCCTGAGCCCACGGCTGCTGAGGGGCCTTTTGTTTACAAGGAGCATATAGTCGAAGACACAACCCGTCTGCAGTACCTGCATGTAAGCGTGATATATGTATGATAACTACTGAGAAAATGTTTTTGTTTCCGTCCGTGACAGCTAGAGCAAAGGTATGCTTGCTTGCACGAGGGCCTTTTATCAGGAGCAGCTGTGCTTTGGCAGACATTTACTAGGTCTATCTTGTGGTTTACTCACAGGAGAGTGAGGACTATCTAAACACACTCACAGGAAATGCAAAATGCATCTTGAGGGTCTAGTTTCCTCATTTCATTCAAATTCAGATACCGATGTTAAAATTCATAGCAGCGAATACGACACATCGGTTGTGATTAATAAATTCTGAAGTGGAGGTGTCCATTTTTTATGTGATGTAACTTTGAAATTATGATGAAAAAGAAAACTTTGCGTGTAAACTTACGGGTGTAGTACTTCACCAGCTCTTGCAAAGATGGGAAGGTGTTGGAGGGGGAGATATAGTAACCACCTTTGTCCAGACAGCGAATCTTGTAGTGTTTTACCACATCTCCTTGTTCTTGATCATTGTCTCTTACCGACAGCGAGTACGACCCTGACAGCAAGAACCGAGAGGAACCAGTTTTCTTTGTGAAATCAATAACTGTTTAAAGTCAATGTTCGAATGATGTTTTTAACAGAGCACTGATCTTTACGTTTGCAAGCTCTTACCTTTACAAGTCTCACTCTCTCGAACAAGAAAGGAGCCTGGTTTATTTCCAGGAGCCAGAAGCAGTCGTTCCGTCTCTCTTCGACTCAAATCTTTGAAAAACCATCTACGACACAAGACAGTTGGTATATTTTTTTACTTTCATGTCAAAAATGCAGCATCACAACAGCAGTAATTGCACTTTGAAATGATTGCTATAAATTACCGTAGCACCATCCACTATTATCAGCACTCCTGGTAAAACATGTAGAAAAGCATGAAAATAAATTACTAGTGTTAAAACCTGAGATGCCACTTGGGGGGGGGGGGGGGTTGTCCAGACTTGTTAGTCACAGTTGCAGTTGTGTCAAACAAGCATTGCTCTCACTTTAAGTATGAGTATTTTTAGATTTACAGTTAAGCCCAATTTCCCTAGCAGATTTAGTTATATGGCGAACTCAACGCTTCCAGTTTTCAAGAGCAAACAGTTTGAATCGGCCCAGTTAGGATCCTGACTTGAATGGGTGGAGGAAGATAAATGTTAAGGTGATGTCAGGAGGGTCTTTCAAAGTCATGGAGCTCAAGAGAAGAATAAATTATCAAAATATCTGGGGAAGGCTATGAAACCTGCTGTTGTTGATTATTACAGCAGTAAAAGTATTCCATTGAGTACTGAGAACAATGTGTATATATATTTATAAAAACTGACTTTTTTAAAAAAAAAAAAATAAATAAATAAAAGTATGAAATTTTAATCTATATTTTTTGAGTTAATACATTGTAACACCTACCTCCTTTCTCAAAATAGACTAACTTCTTGGTTGAAAAAATCTCATTGTGTGTGGTTCATTTCTATCCTGACAAAATGAAGGTGAACACATGTCCTTTGGTTTGATGGTTGACTCTCATGTCATTCTTACACGGTCAGAGACTTTGAATAGAACTGGATGTCTATGTCACATCTCATTTATAGCCCAAAAAAACAGGAAGTCATTGACTAATTGAAGGTTTCTAGACACTTCGATAAACTTAAAAAGTAAAGTAAAAAACTTGACAATGTGCTTTAACTATGTTAACTTTATATCTATTTGTGAGTGTGAACAATTGTGCCTCCGGTAATTTTGATTAAAAATAAATACTTCATAGCATTTTTTTCCCCTTTAGTCACTCTTCTTATGCAACGGCATTAAAAGATACATTTATTTCATGCCTTCTAGACATATTTACCAGGGCTGCCAATACTGTCTCAGAGTGCTATGTTCTAGATTAGAATGTTTTCCCATACTTCTCCACCTCCAGCGTATCTGATCTGGCTACATAATTAGATGGGATGAAGCCCTCTTGATCAGTGAGAAGCGATTTAGCCAGCCACCACTCTCCATTCCTACAAATACAATATATGACACAAATCACTTTGGTTTAACTGGGGGGAAATGCGGAGCAGCAAACTTTGTGCATTTTGAGACCGGAACGACACTTACTCTTGTATAACTTTGAGCTTGTCCCCTTTCTTGAAAGAAAGATCGCTGTCATTGGTCGCTTTGAAGTCATGCAGTGCTATAAACACGGTTTCATCTGAAAAAACAAAGAGCGATAATTGTTTCTTTCTCGTCAAGCTCCGTAAATCTTTGTATAATTTCACTACCCGCTTTTTGACAGAGCTCTATATTATTAATCAATGCATTTTTTTTTTATTGTCATAGGAGTCTGTTCCTTTTTCTTATGTAACACACACCCTCTTTGAATTCTGCCGTGATGCTAAAACTACCTTCTTTTGCATGCAGCCCTACTTATCTTATTCCCAGAAGAGAACGAAGGAAATTAAGCTGCGATTTTAATCACACAGAGTAGCTTCGTCCTCCACACACTAATGTTTTGTTGACCGCATAAATGCAGAAAGTTAGTTGGAAGGGAAAATTGAAGCAATTACCGTTGGATGAATAGGTGTTTGCTTTGTGTTCCTAAAACAGAGGAAAAATATTGTCATCAATATTTATGCATGCAGTTATACTAACTATCGATGGTGTACTGAGCAGACAAAATTTATCACTTAAGTATTTTACTTACTGTGCGGTTTGATGAGTGGCCTGTCTGGGGGTTCTTTACTTTGTAAAATGAATTCTCATCTTTCACGTCTTTCTGGCCACTGCAAGTGCAGCCCATCCTGTGAATATAAAAGAAAAGTACATAAGCTGAGCTGTATGCCACCCACAACATGCTCAGATTACATGCATCAATAACTGCTTAGTACTGTAACAGCAGTGTCCAAATAAAAACAAAAACTGATGGAACATCTTTTCCTTTACCTGATTAAGCTGATGAGCTTTCTGATTTTCAGTCTCCACTCCTCCCACTGCAGGCCCACGTCTCTGACCTCATGCCCAGTCTGAAAAACAAACAAATTATTCGAAGCCGTTGCGTTTTTTTTTTTCGTTTTTTTTTTTTTGTACCAAGTATCTTCGGTTTTCTTTCTTAGCAAACGGACTTCTAATGAAAGCAAACAATTCTGTAAAGAGGAAGTTGACAAAATTTCTGTACCTTGACTGAGTAGCACTTTATCGATGTACATCTGTCATGTTTGTGATAAAAATAGAGACAAGTTAAAATGCAAAGAACCGATTAAGAAGCTGATTCAGAAATCCACATTTAACTCTCCTTATCTATACTAAAGTCATATTTTGTTCCAGACATATTTTTCAGCGTGTTCAACACATTAAAATTATAGTTTATGCTATTGACATGTTCAAACCATCAAAAATAAAAAAATTGTTCTATTGTTTTATTTCCATTAAATTGCATGTGTAACTTTCTAGCTTGTCTTCTGAAAAGATGCTCTCTTTGCTGCGGAAGTAAAATTTTATAGCTTAACTTGCAAATGAGCATAAATAGAAACCCTTGTGCCCAGCAGAGAATTAACACTAATTCTCCACTGTATCATAAAATCTTTGATGAATGTTACCTTAAAAATTATAACTTTAAATTTGTTCTCAGACAAAAAAGATATTTTTCTTAAATTTGGTTGCTGACACCGGCAAACAGATTCCTTTGCAACGTTTTATAAGTAAAACCACTAATTAAATGGAAGAACCGCAACAACTTTGTATAACTTTTATACAAACATTAGTACAAATATTTTACCTTCAACAACATATTTTCCTTTGAAATTTTTGCTGTACATTACTTGCCATAATTAGATCATCTCTATCAATTTCTGATTCCCGAGTAAAATATTTTGTTGCATTATCTCTTGTAATTATTAACACAAATGCGTGTGGTGCGCTTCTTTGTAATAAATCTATGACAGTAATTCTAACAGACGATATATATGTCTTTTTAATTTGGGAAAATAATAACACAGGAGGTATTTACCTTCAGTTTGTCCTCAGAAGTAACTCAGTTGCAAAATGTCTTGAGTTTCCTCAGTGAAAACAGACTGCTTGTCAGTGTGTCACTCTCACTCACTCACTCACTCACTCACTCACCCTGGTTTAGAAAGTTTCTCTCTCTCTTTCTGTCTCTCTCTCTTTTGCTCTGTCTGTGTTTCTCTCTCTCTTTCTCACACAGAGGGATCAGACCTCCCTGAGGGTTCGTAGGTCAGAGTTTACTGGAAAAAGGCAATGGCATAGGTTGGCCTGTAATTATCTCCCTACTTCTTATAAACATCTATTAGCCCTTTAGCCTCTAAATTAATACAACAGTATTCATCCTCAGCTACAGCATTCACAAAGTTTTATTTATCAAGGCGTATCAAGTTTTGCTCCAAATCATCTTAATGTCCTTGTGCCTAAATGTTATATCTGTTGTGGAAAAAAAAACAAAAATCTAGTTGGTCTTAACTTTAGGTGTGGTGAGTAAAATAGGCTGTAAGGTTTCCATGACACATTTCTCAGTTCCTCTAGTGGTCTGCGTTTTTTTTTTGTTTTATCTCTACAGCACATCTCATACGCTAAGCAAAGCGTACACATTTACATGCTACCACTGTTTATTTGTTTGGGGAGAAAATAGGGAAGTAGACCTGTCTTTATTTGACTGGCTTATTTATTTATTTATTTTTCATCTCTATTAATAGTAGTGACTCATTAAAATAAAGTCTTAGCATCGCTGACGATCGCGATTACAAGAATATGCATTATGTCAGTGAATCCTCTTTCACTTTAGGTAATTGAGGAACATGATCCTGAACAGAAAATACTTAGTATAAAATCAAAACAAAAAAAAACAACAACACTTTAGCAGTTTTAAAGTAATGGTCTTCAGAAATCTCTCATATCATTGTGAAGAAAAGCTTCCAATTTTATATGATTCCTTGGAAGCCCTATTTCAGCTTCTCTGATATGATTGAGTGAGTGTGTTTGTGGTTGCTGTCCTGATTCATTATTTATATTTGGCCATGGTGTAAAACATTTGTTTGAGGATACTTTAGAGGACAGATGAGGTATTTGTGGTCGCAACACACCGAGATCTCTAGAGACATTCTCGATCATCACAGCCCCATTTCAGGGCTAAATTGGTGGTTTGGTGTTACTGTGTTTTGTTCCGTTTACAGATTCTGGCTTTATATAAACATGACTTGATGTGATAAACTGTAAAGTGAAAGTAAATAAACAAATTGTTTTCAAATAAAAAAATTTGAAAAGTGTGGCACACATTTCTATTCAGTCTCTACTGAGTTAGCATAATACAGGAACACTCAATTTGCCATGCACATTTACAGTTCCTGCACACTGCAGGAACACCTGCAGTAGTTTCAGCAGGACTGAAACATTTGCTTATTCTGTTTTGCAAAACAGTCACCATGGACAGAAAGTCAATGAAGTCCAAATAATAGTCTTGTCACAGATTCTCAAATAGATTAAGGTTTGATTTTTAGTTGGATCATTCAAAAATTTTAACTTCTTGAAATCCAAAGCATAGTCTCTCTGGTTGCATGTTCAGGGCTATTGTCCTGTGGCCTTGGATTCGTTCTTGTGCCTGCTCAAGAAATAGTTTCTCACACCGTGATACAACCACCATCGTACTTTCGTAATGTTCAGAGAGACAGATGTGCAATGTTTGTTTTCATCCATACTTAGATTTGTGTAGAGACCAAAAAGTCCTGAGCACCTCCTTCCCCTGCATGGCTCGTCGCAAACTGCAAATAGGACTTCATTTGACTTTCTTTTAATTATGGCTTTCTTCTCACCATCCTTGCATATTGGCCAGATTTTAAGAGTTCATAAAAATAGTCTTGTCACCAGATTCTCCCGCATCACTGGTGCTTCGCCTCCAGATTTGCGCGTGGCAAATCTGAAGTCCAGATTTAGTGAACAATCGTATCTTGGTGGGTTGAAGTTTAACCCACCATTAATTTAACAGGACTCTGTGAGATATTGCTGCATAATCTAACCATTCTTTACATTCCTCCACAACTTAATCTTGGCTGAATATTCCAATTTTTGCTTGAAAAATACTTAATGCAATCTGATTTCACAGTAAGTTGTGTTCTGCTGACCATCTACATAACTTGAGCATTGAGACAGTTTACCAAAATGGTGTTTACGTCATTTTGGTAAACACCTCATTTACCAAAATGAGGTGAGGTGTAAAACACCATATTCTGTTCATCTGATGTTGAAATGATTTTTTTTGAAGACCTAATCAGAACACAATATGCATCCCTCCAACCCTGAAAGACAATTGTGTGAATTTTAAAAGATTATGGCTACCTTTTTTTCTCAACTGTAATTTGTTATGCCAGGGATGAACAGGTCAATTACTGTTCATCCCTCATTCGTAACAGGTTTTCGTTTGTAGTTGCTGCTGTTGCTCAGTTTTGACACCAGGGGGTGTAAACACTTGTGTTATAATCTAAGACCCTCCTGAAGGCCGTTGCCTTTTTCATCTCCTTTCAACAAGTCCTTCCTGAAATCATTCAGTTTCTATTCATAACCAACCTTTACTGTGACCTCATACAGAAAGATGATTCTATGAGTTTTGGCCTTTAGGGATTTTTATTGTGTTTTGCTTTTACATCTGTATACAGGGGAGCCCGGAGGGGAGGGAGGGAGTGTGCAGATGTTAATGTAGTTGCAAAGTCAGTCAAATTATAGACAAAAAAATCCAAACCGGTGAGTGGTCAATCTATCAAACTGTAACAATGCTTTGGTTTTCCCGCTCCATAGTAGCTAACCAGCTCTTTCCTTTTCTCACCACACAATACACAGAGGAGGGAATTCTCCTGTCTTCTTCATTGATACATAACATCAGCATGTCCTGGTGTTATGTGCTTATTATTGGTAGCTTACTGTGGAAAGTTGTTGAGAGTGACTCAGAGAGCCTTGTGAGGAAGATATCATTCACATTATACTGTAACCTGTAAGTGTGCGGGTGAATAAATCTTACAGCACTGGAAGTGTTTGTTTCCTATGGGGGGGCTTATTGCAACATGCAACATGGAGATATTACTCTCTGGGCAACACTTCACAGGTTTTTGTTTGGACCACCTGTGCTGTGCGTGGGGACTGTGCAGTGCTGCAGTTCTCTGACGGAACAACACACACATACACTAAAACACAGACACACAGAGGGGCTGCAGGTGCATGGTGAGTGTTATTGAGTGCGTCCTGGTTTTTAACTGTTGTTCCTCTTTAAACTCCTTTCTTCTAGTTTTTCCATCAGCCCTTGTTTTCTTCCCAGGGCTTGGCGGATGCTTGTGTACGGCTCTGTTGGGGTCCCCAGACATTGCATCCTGCCTGCAGAAGGGTCATAAGTGGCCCCACAGGATAACCTGAACAACAGTGGGAAAGAAAGGGAGCGTGGGTCTTTTCTGGTTATGTAGTTCTGACCAACTCTGTGCCAAAAGCATATATATGCTGCCAACTGCCGCTTTCCCATTATTATTGTGAGTGTGCACTGTATGAAAATGAAAATGTCTCTTGTGTGCCCTTGTTGGTACTGCATGTGTGTGCGTGCGTGTATGTGTGTGTGTGTGTGTGGCCTTGTATTTGATACAGTGTAAGGACCATTTTTCAAACAAATACCATGTTGTGAGGACTGCCCTGGCTCAGGGCCTCATAAGAACAGGTGCTATTATTGGGTTAGGGTTTAAGTTTAGGACTAAGGTTAAAGTTAGGGTTGGGCAAATACCGGTAATGGTAATGGTTAGGTTTAAGATAAATGTCATGGTTAGGTGATAGGAATGAGTGAAAAAAGAATGGAAGTCAAAGCAAAAAAGATTGAAAGACATACTTTTGTGTGTGTGTGTATGCAAAATTGTGCAAAATTAAACATTTAAAGGAAGGTATGCAGTTGTTTAGTTTATCCAAGAAGTGATTTATTCATGCACGCTCTTGCAAGCACACAGAAACAGACCATACTTAATTATGTATCCCCCTCTGTATCACAAGAGGCCCCCTTTTGACTTCCTGTCTGTGTGGGAACCACTTCTATCCTCTGTCACACATGAAGTGAGAAGACTTGTTTTTCTATTTGCCATAAAAAGACAAGGTGATGAACAATAAATGCAACAATCCACCTCCACTGCTCAATGAACACACAGTATCGCTGTCCCCAGAGAGAGACATTCAAACAAACCTAATTGTCCTTCAATATAATATCGGCAGCTGTTTTGCAGCATGCTTTAATGTGAAATTCATGTCAGATTTAGGAAACAACACAACCAATATGCAATCAATACAAACTGGTCATTGAAATAAATTATGTGAAGTGAAGACGAATGTCCAGAGAAATAAATGTAGATACTAAGCTTTCTGTAAAATTTGGCATAAAAGTTTTTCTTGCTAACGACAGTAATCGAGACTTCTACTATAGAAAATCTGGTTGCGTGTGTTGCCTTGGCGTGATTTTGACCCATCCCATTGTCTTTTTGAAAAATCCTCCCATTTTGCTCTGTGAGGTGGAAGCTCCACTGGAGACAGCAGCTCCAAGGAGGAGTTTTGGCTGCGATTTGTGGGAGAAAATGTTTAGGCACCTTCAAATAGCAGGTATGGAGGATACAAGGAATCTTCAAACATGCATGAATGAACCAAAGCAACACTCCAAGAATGTTTTTGACGAGGGTATCCCATGTTAACATGATCTAAACAGGGCCATTGCTAACCAATTGTAGTGTCTTTTTGTATTTACATTTATTGATGACTTTGAAAGCTTTTCTTCCATTTACTTCACCTCATTGCAAATAATTTCATTTATGAACTGATTTTTATGTATGTTTAATTTTTACTCAATAGGCCGTTGATAATACTCGTTATACGATCATGTCATCTATTCAGATTAATGTCCAATTTGTGTTTTGCATTTCTCCACAGTATACGTCAAAGTTGAAAAGAGATGTTGAAACTTGGCTGGAAACATTCACGCTGTTGGACTCTGCAGCGCCATAGCTGGAAGCAAGTCTCTGCAGCTGCTCCGCAGGCAAGTTGCTCTGAGGTAAACATGGCTGCGGGAAAGCCCCATATTATTGTGCTCCGGATGACGTTCCTCACTCTTCCAGTGTTTACTGTGGAAATTACTGCCAACGGCCAGCGAGCAGGTGCTTCCTCAGAAACTCTTTGCTTATCCAAAAGATTTGAAGATTAAATTAATCTCTGAGTGTCAAGCTAGCCAGCATCATGTTTCTTTTTTTTTTTTTTCAGGCTTCACAATCCTTTTATCTATTGGTTTTCTTTATGCTTATTATACCTGGTTATTTTTTTCTAACAAAATAGGAAACAAGATTGTTCCTCCTAGTTTAATTATTTAGTTATTTTAAATTGCTGTTCCTCATTTCTGTACTTTCTAAATTCTTTGAACTCTCATTGTATTTATTTATTTTTTGTAAAAATGTCTTCATGGGGAAGTAAATACATTAATAAAAAATAACAAGCACCTCATTGGAGTAATTCATAGCACATGCTTAAGAGTAAGTATATATTTATTTGTCTGTGAAGACTTATAATGGACTGAAAAGCTGTACAGGTTGTTTGTTGTTATATGACTTGCACCCCACAAACCTGAGTGATGGAGGTGTAATAAAAAATGGATTGATTGTTGGATGATTTTTTGTTTTGGCCACTTGGGGGCAGAGCACATCTGACGTAGAGATCTGACATGAATTGGTTCAAGTTGTTTAAATTGCAAATTTCATCTTAGCTACAGATCATGTAAAAATTTTGTCTTTTATGACACAACATGATGATAAGTTCATTATTCTCTCATAATGACCTTTTTTGTCAAATTAACTGCTTTGTCAGAATTATTGTGAAACTGACCATGTGAGACTGAACAAGTCTTCTCATGTTGGTAGTGATGGGAACTCTAAAAATGTATAGATATTTTACAATAAATAAAATTCTCTCCATCACTGAGCCATTTTCTCTTTATGACAAAACTCAGAATCAGGTTTGTACAACTTTTCTTCATATTCAATTTATCTTTTTTCTCACCAAATAGTAAAAAAACAATCCTTTAGATCAGTTCACATCAGATTATTTTTAATTTAAACACCTAGCAAGCATAGGTTAAGTGTTAAATCCAACTCCAAAAGGAACACACTGCCCACTACGACTGTGTTAAGCAGTCAGTCAGACTGACACCAATTATCTGTGTCACATGACCACATGAGACTGTAGCGAGAAACTGTGAGAAGGGCTCATACATCAACTCTGTCTGGGTTTCACTGCAGAAAGACAATAAAATAATTCTCCATGGAGGTCCGGATGCTCTCTGAGTCACCCTGCTGCATAATGATGTTAAATAATGATGCTTATAATACTCAGAAATAATAATCAGCAAAGTATACCTTTAAAGTCAGTGCTAGATCGTATTCATAATCTCAATAGGAATAGAAAACAACCATTTACACAAAATATGCTATGTGTGTTTTGGATTTACCTATGGAAATTTTTAACTTTTAGTAGTAAGTTTTTGTTTGCCTTATTTTGTTTTCTTAAATACACATGTTTTTTAAGACACAATAATCTAGCTTGACATTGATGCATGAATCACTTAAAACTGTGAAGGAAAAACAATGTCCATTTTTTATAGGAGAACTATCATATATCTTTTTCAAATGTTAAATTTGTTGGGATGACAGCAAAAGTGAACCAAGATATCACTTTACAATTTTATTTTTGAAGATGTTACAGTTTCTGCAGTTTCTGCAGTTTCTGCAGTACACTCAGCAAAAGCTTACTTAAGAAAAATGTACTTTGATACACATCCGCATGGGCTAAGAAACAGAGCAAAAACCATATTATGCATCGCAACAATCAATATTAACTGTCATCCCTGTTATAACCTGTCATGCATGCATGGTGAGCCCTGAACCCACACAGTTGTGGGCTAAAAATTACAACATATATGATCATTGTTTTATTGACTAGAAAAATATATGACTTTGTTTTTAACAGAACTTATTTAGACAAAATGTGGTCAAACATATTTTAGTCCTACAAAGAGAATATATTCTGCCACAACAGAATAAATGCACTACAATTACATCCCGTTTATGGAAACCTGATAAATACAGTATATACATTCAAGTATGTCAGATTCTCTTCTCATGCAAATGTATGACCAGCAGTGCAGATATAGCATTTCAGTGTTTCAAATTCTCAAAAAAAAAAAAGAAAAGTGCATCCAGTTTATGGTTATCTGAAACTAATAACATAGTAGATCCAAAGTTACAAGAGCAATCTAAACTTTGTTGTCCTTTCCTGACTTTGCAAATAAATAAAGAGTATTCCTTCACATTTCTGATGAATGAGATAATTTGCATTTTCCAGACTAATATTCACCAGGCTATCTAATTTCTTGATGGTTTTTTTTTGTTTGTTTGTTTTATTTCTTTGTCAACTTATAGCTTTTTCAAACTCTTCAACTCGAGGCTTGTAACATCGTGTTGGCCGTGTGTCTCAGTCTCAGAATCTTCAATATCAGCAAAAGCACCATCCTCCGACTCAGCTCTCTCTTTCATCAAAGCATCAAGAGGGATTAGTAACGTTTTCTTGGCAGTTTTCTTAGTTGCATCTAAACTCCCCAGCTTGTCTGCAACAAAAGGCTTCTCTCCACCAGCAGTGTCTTCTTCAGGTTCAGAGTCTTCCTCGGCTTCGTCTTCTCCGTCAGCTGAGTCTCCTAAGCTTCCACTCCAGCCTTCAATGGGTGTGTCAGTGTCTTCATCTTCCTTTTCAGAATCCTGGACACGGTCATTCAAAGCAGATGTTGTGGCATCTTTGTTTTCAGTAAATTGTGGCTCCTTCTCTTCTACAGATTCATCTTCTGCTTCATCTGCAGATTTTTCACATGCACACTGTTCTTCACACTGATCTGTAGATCTGGATTTTTCTCCACTGTCTCTCTTTGTAATCTCGCTGCCAATCATTTCTACTTCACTCACATCTTCATCTGTCGGTTTACAATCTTCTTTCGTGAGAGCTTCAGAGCAATCTTCATGTTTGGATTCAGAGTCACTTTCATGTTCGACTAATTCGGATTCTTCAAGAGGTGTTTTATCTTCTTTGTTTTTTTCTTCTTGAAAAACTTTAATTCTCTCTTCCAATTTTTCTGATGATTCAAGTTCGTTGGCCAGTAAAAGTTGTTCAACAGGTTCAGCCTGACTCAAAGACTCACTTTCATCAGTACATTCTTGTGGAGTTGTATCTACAACCCATCTTCAGACTTGGCATCTGAATCCTCTTCTCCTGACTCATCATCATCATCATCATCATCATCATCATCATCATCATCATCATCATCTTTAACTGTTGATGTGTCCTCCTGACCTGTGGTTTCACCTTTGCCTGATCTTAAGTTGTTTGCAGACTTTTCATCATCTATTGCTGAGCTGCTGCCTTCTGCCTCAGACTCATTTTCACTCACAGCTTTGGAGCTTCCTTCAATTGTAGATTCAGGATTAGTCTCTGAGGAAACATCATACTCTTCACCACCTGATGTTTGCGCTGATTCTTTATCGTTTGCTACATTATAGGCCTTGTTGATTTCATGTTCCGCTTCTGCAGCTGAAGTTTCATCATTCGAAGAGGCATCGTTACCCAATACAGAGTCACTCTTGTTTTTAACCATATCTTCCTTGTCAGCATCAGTGGCCTTAATTCTTTGTTCTTTTTTTAGCTTATCTTCGTTCTCTTCATTTGTCTCATCTTCGAGTCAGATCCCTGTCTGCTTGTGGTTTCTTCCATTTCATCCTTACCAGATTCATTTTCAGTTGTATCTTCTTCTTGGTCATCTTCAGCTTCACTTGCGAGACCAAGACCATGTATACGTTTTACTTTACCTGTCTCCTCTTTACGGTCAACCGCTTCTTCCTCTTCTGCTTCTTCAAATTTGTGCACGCGTGTACACTTTTCAGTTGCTTCTTCTCCAGTCTGCTCATCTTTTGTCTGATTTTCAGCATATTCAATTGACACTCACTGCTCATGTCATCATTCTCCTCAGCATTGTCGTCGTCATTTGTGGTGCTGTTTATGTCGTCTGCAGAGCCGCTCTGACTGCCAGTTTCTTCATCATCAACTGTTCCTGCTTCTTCATTCTCTGTCCTCTTTGCTGCAGCTTCCTCTCCAGGAGTCACATCCTTTGATTCACTGTTTTGTGCCGGAAAAATCTCTTTATTAGTACAAATCTCATCTTTGGTGGTGGCTTCTTTATTGTCTTTTTCTGATGATTCATCTTCTGTTAATGGATCCCTGTTTTCATCTGCAAACTCATCTGCACTGACAGCGGGAAGCTTCTCTTCATCTGTGTCGGTTCCTCCTTCCTCAGCTGAATCTTTCTCTGATTTATGCTCATTCATAGCTGTCTCTGATTCTTCATTTTCATCTTCACTTTTAGCTGAAGAACCCGTACAAACATCTGCATCCGTATCCTCTTGTGGATTGACCTGCCCTGCTTCCGTGGCTTTCTCACAGTCAGATTGATCAGGGCTGGCGGCTACTACAGCTTCATCTTCTCCTGTGACTGCAGTTTGTTTTTTAACATCCATTTCATCTGCTGTTGTTGCATCCTCGTCTTCACTCTCATCAGGAGAATCATTAGAATTGACTGGAGAAATTGTCTCTTCCTGATCAACTGTGCTGTCCTCTTCAAACTCTTCTCTTTCTGATGCTTGAACCTCCGATTCTGCCTCATTGTTCTTTTTTGTGCCTTCATATCCAACTGCAGAGATTTGGTTTTTCTGCAGTTCTGTTTCACTTGTAACAGAAAGCTCATCGCCAGTTGTTTCTTCTTGTATACTTGATAATTCATTAATTGTGGCCTCCCTTTCATCTGCACTTTCATCTTCATCGCTGCTGCCACCTGAGTCCTCCGCAGTGTCCTGGTCACTGGTGGTACTGGCACCTTCCCCAACTTCCTCCATGTCAGATTTCTTCTTAGTTAAGATTCCCACAGGAGTATGCTCACTCATGGCTTCAGAGGATGTTTCCATAGCTTCTTTTTCATCTTCCGACAAGGTTGCATTAGATCCCACCTCTAAGAAGCTCTCCTCATTCTCTTCTTCGCTGGATTTGACATCAGATGTTTGTGCTACAAACTGAAGGTTCTTTATTTTCAGTCTCGCTACATTCAATCTCCTCATTTTCACTTAAGATTATAGTGTCTTGTACCACATCAGGTTCTGCTTCACTTTCTTCTTCTTCAGTCTGATCCTTCACCATTTCATTAATCGTAACTGTATCACTATTCTCAGCATTCGTCATTGATTGTTTCTTATTTTTCACATGAACAATTATTTGCATTGACGGGAGCAACAGCTTCTTCAACTTTACCCAATCGTTTTTCGCATCCTCCTGGGAAGCTTCCATTTTGGTTGATGACGCTTCCACTGAAACATCTTTCTCTGTTTCTTCTTTGCTTTGGACTTCAGTATTAGCAAAAGCTACGGTATCATCATGAACTTTGTTTGCATGGTTAGGAAACTGTTCAGTAGAAGCAGTGATATGTTTAACTGGCATTGCCCCAGTTATTTCTTCTTCATCCTCAGACACGCCGCTCGACATGTCTGTGTATTTCTCTGCTGTTTCACTATTCACATTGAATCCACTTTCTCCACCTGGTATGATTGCATCACCAGTCACTTCTTCTGAAGTTGTTTCTTCAGTACGTATGGCTCCACTCTCACTTCCTGGTCTTTCAACTCCTTCCATTCCTGTCTTCTCCTCATTGTCTACAGCAAAAACTTTAACCGATTCTTCAATAGCTGTCTGATCGCCTTGGCAGGCATCATCTGCTTCCTTTTCATCTGCTGTAAATTCAAAGGCTTCCTCTCCAACTTGTTGCATTTTGTTGATTTCTACTTCCTTTATTGCTCCAATAATAACTTTTTCAACAAGTGTTTCCGCTGCCATTGTGTCATCGTCATTTCCACACTGAGCTGCACAGTCAGTTGCGGTTTTCTTCAGCAGAATCCTTTTCAGGTCATAGTCCATCACAACAGGTGCGATTCTTCTTACTTCTGCGGAGAGAGGTGGTATGGAATTAAGGTTTTGTTCCACGCATGCTTCACATGGACAGTATTCATCAATATTTTCACCTCGCTGGTCACTGTATAATGTTCCCGTTGTTGAATCGCTTTTTTCACCTTGTGAATCCATTGACTGTTGGAGCTTGAGCTTCACCCCTGGTTTTCTTTCTTTCTTTGTTGATTTGAGGTTCTGGATGTTGCCTCTGTTGGCGGTCTCGGTAACCCGGATCTGCCTTGAATTTTCCTAACTTCTCTGTCAATGCTTATTTGAATTTTGTTGTGCACCTCAGTTTTGAGTTCATCTATCATTGTGTCAAGCTGATCGGTTTCTCCGAGGCTCCATCGAACTTTTAACTCTTTCATTGCGCTGATATAATGTGTCATAAACTGCTTCTCTATTTTATTTAGCAAAGTTAGCACCCAAACGGGATCAGAATCTTGAGGCAATTTCTTGGAGAGTTTTTCATCATGACTGCTGAATTCTCCAGAACTTTTGTTCGAGGACGATGGTGTTTCGGGTGGTTCTCTTGGACTATCATTGCTTCTTATCGTTTCATCTGTGGCTGAATCCTCCTCTTCTTGGTTCACTTCTTCTATTTCTGGTCTCCACTGGGGTTCTGCTTCATTGTATGTTTTCTCTATTAAACTGTTCTGAGGTTGAGATCCATCGTTGTTACTGCTCTTCACTCCATCACTGCTCTTCCCAGAACCAGTGGATCCACTGTTTACATCCACACCAGAGGATGAGGTGTGATTGTACTCCCCCTGAGCAGAATGATGATCGCCAGTAATTTGTACATGTTCCTCTTCTGAGGGACTGGAAAGCCAAAGGGACTGAAGAATACTCATTAGCTCCTGATATCTTTTATTCTTTTCATTTGCATTCTTAGGGTCATGGTCTATTAGCTGCAACTTCACAAGGCAATCTAAAAGACCTTGAGCTGAGGTACTTAGCTTACGCCCATATACAGGTGAGATTTCTGGTAAACTGTTGCATCTGTCAAGCTTAGGGTTTAAAAGTACTTTCATAACTTGTATGGAGGAGTTGAACCTTGCTGAGCCATCTTCCCTCTGAGTACAGGTATTGCCTTCAGTTGGTGTCTCTAAGCACGTCTGATAGTCATTTTGGACATTGTCCACGCCATTTACTTCTTTTGAATTTTCCGCTTCGGGCTCATTCTTCTCAGAATTCTCTGCTGTATCTATTTCCTCAGCTACAACATGATCTTTTACTCCATTGCTGTTTTCATTATGTTCCTCCATCTCATAAAGGACTCTCTCTGTTGGTAAGGTTTTAAGCCATTCATTTACTACTTCGGTGGGGGATGCATTTGGTAAGATAGATGGAACCAGCTCAAAGTCACCAGCATCATCCTTTTCTTTATTTTTACTGCCTTTATGACTTTTATCAGAGAGAGTGTATGTGGCTTCTCCTGAACCATTTATTATCCTGTCAGAAACATGAGATTTGGATTTTCCAGGGGAGGAAGTTTCACAAATCTCTTTATCTGAACAAGACAGGGTTTGTGACAGGTCACTTTCATCTGAGTCTGCATGGCAAATTATTGGATGTTTATTTAGGCAAATGTCTGTATCTTCTTTACCCTGCTCTCTTGACCTATTGGTCTTAGAACTTCTTTTATCAGTTGGGCCTCCTTTGACTTCTGAAGGAGTCACACTTTCTTCTGTATTCTCAGAAACCACGCTGGCAGTGGACACGTCTGTTACATTGTTTTTTTTAGACTTAGCAGACATATGTGAGTGTACACTCAAAGAACTTTGTGACTTTCTTGAACTTTTTGATCCATGAATCTCTGAGGTCTTTGACTTTTTTGAACGCCCTGAAGCCTTGGATTTTGACGACGTGGCAGTCTGGGATCTGTCTTCACTCTCTTCAATTGTTACCGAGGGCACTTCAGATCTACTTAGTGCTTCAGATGGATCAGATTTTGCTGATTTTGTTGACACACTACTAAATGCTCTCTCTTCCAATATGTCGAAGTTTCTTCAACTGGGACACAAGAATTTTTTGATTTTTGGGATTTTGTTGATGTGCAACTCTGTGTTCCTTCAGATTTCTCTGAAGCGTTTCCATCATTGTGGGGGTTAGATTCTTCCTTAGGAATCTCAGCATCTATTAATTTGCTTGATTTTGCTTCTGACTCATTGTCTTCATCCATCCCAGTCTCCTCCCTAGGGGAGACGCAAGATTCATTAGACTGTATGGTTCTTGAAGAAGTGTCAGACTTTACTGACAGCACACTGTGAGACCTCTGTGACTGATCTTCTTTGGCTTTTTGTGAATGTGAAGCTTTTGATTTTGTGGAGACAGACGATACGTTTGTCTTAAGGGATTTAGCAGAAACAGGACTCAACGTTTTCATCGCAATGTCGTCTGTGTTCTCATCAGCAACATTTTCAGGAGAAATGGCTAAGATTTCAGAATTATTTGATCCGCCATCTGAATGCCTTGACATTGTTGATTTGATTGATGAATTACTTGGTGGACGCTTCATGTCTTCCACACTTATTTCTTCGTCCTGGTTTATTAGAGTTTTGTAACTTAGAAGATTTGGTAGATTTACTCGACTTTGAAGATTTAGCAGATTTTGCTGACAAAGTGCTCGGTGGTCTTTGTGTTTTTCCTCCCCCATTTGAAGTGCCGTCCACTGAAGTAACTTCAGATGGCGTTGTCACTCTTGATGAAGTTTTTACATTTGTTGAGATGTTGCCTGATGACCTTTCATTAGTGTTTTCATCATTGAGAGTAGTGTCGGAAACTTGAGAAACAGTCTCTTCTTTGGAGTTTTCTTTACCTAAATCTCCCCCTGTTGATCTCTTGGATTTTGTTGAAGATTTTGACTTTGCAGACCTGTCAGACACCTGACTTCCTGCTCTCTCTACAATGCTGCCACTTTCTGCAACATCATCTTCAGCTGGTACACCATCAGTGTTTGACCTACTAGATTTCACAGATTTGTCAGACTCTGTGGACAGTGACTTTGGCAGTTCAGCCGACAAAGTGTCGGATGCAGTCTCTTTTCTTTTTTCATGTTCGTCCACCACTTCATTAGCCTGACTAGAGGCTTTAGACCCAATGCCTCTTTCAGATACATGGGAGCAATCTGTTTTAATGGATGTACAGCTCTCAGCTCTGTCTTGCATTGTTTCATCACTGTTGTCTCCATTGGGCGTCCCAATGCTCCGGGCAGCTGCAACATCAGAGCATCTGGACTTTCTTGAACAACCAGAAACATTTGACTCGATCACCTGTGATGACGAGTTTCCTTCCTCTTCAATATCTGAAGCAGTAATTTCCTGTTCGTGTTCAGAGCGGATGTTAGAAGTTTTTGATTTTGTCGATGTCCCAGTAACATTTGACACTGCTGATTTTGCAGAATTTACTGATAAATTGCTTGCTGGTCTTTCTACCTGATCAAGACCACATACACATTCGTCTGTTGCAGACATTGCACTCTCTGATCTGTCCTGAGAGGCTTTGTTATCTGTTCTCTCCTCAGTTCGGTTAGTATCAGAAAAAACTCCAGAGCTATTTGATTTTATAGAAATAACTGAAGCGGGTGAATTTGATCGTGTGTTGAGCTCTTGAACTGGGAAATCACTTGGACATTTCAACGTGCCTGATCTTGCAGAAATATCTGACTTCACAGAATGGATTGACATTGAACTAATTGATCTGCTTTCACTGTGCTCTTCTTGACAGTCATCTTCATTATCATTAGCATTTAGCTCACAAGTAACAGCAGAGGCTTTTGATTCCTCGGATACTTTAGAGACGTTTGATTTTGCTGATGTCACTGACCTGGCAGACATACTGCTCGGATTTCTGTCTTTATTTTCCCAATCATCTTTTTCTGCTGGGCTTGTATGTTTTTTTACTTTGGAAGATTTTGTCGACGTAGCTGACTTTGCAGTTTTAGATGACAGAACACCTTTTGTTCTTTCTTCACTTTCCATTGCATCAGATATATCTGATTTGACAGACTTTGCTGAAGTGTCTGACTTTGCTGATTTTGCAGACGAAGCACTTGGTGGTCTGTTTGCTGACTTGGCAGATTTTTCAGATATATGTGAGACGATTGATTTAGCTGAGGTGCTTCTTGGTGGTCTTTCGGGATTTTCACGCTCATCATGACACCCTTCACATTCTGATTTTACGGACTGAGCAGACACCACACTAATGGTGCTTCCTTCACTCTTCCCTTCAACAATTCTTACATCAGAATTATCTGCACTGTTCTCCAAATCAACTTCGTAAACCTTTGATCTTTTGGAGGCATTTGATTTCGCTGATCTCCCTGATTTGACTGACAGGTTACTGGATGACCTCTCTGTGTGTTTCTCACAATCCAGACCTGCTGGCTTGTTTGATTTATCAGAAACTGATGAATTAATTGATTTGACCGACACGACGCTTGTTCTCTCTTCATCTTCACTGCCTACCTCATCAGGAGGGGCAGGTATTTCAGATGGTACTTCAGAATTAGTTTTTAGGTCTGATTTCACTGAAGCGTGTGAGTTTTCTGACAAACCACTTGCTGCTCTCTCTTCAGACTTGGTAGAAATTTCTGAGACACTTGACTGGTTTGAAATTGTTGACGTTCTGCTCGGTGTTCTTTCTATATTTGCCTCTTTGTCATTTTCAATATCTGAATTAAAATTGTCTGACCTTTTTGCAATTGGAGCATCAATGCAACTTTTTAATTTATTTGATTTCGTAGACGTATTTGATCTAACTGAATGAGGTGATAAAGGTTTGTCTTCACTTCCATTACCTGCAGCTCTTTCTGCAGAATCTGCAGCCTCATTTTCCAAACAGATTTTGGAAACTTTTAAACTTTTGCTTCCTTTAGAGGCATTTGATTTTGTTGATTTTTCTGATCTGATTGACAAATTGCTTGGGGATCTCTCCACATTTCCGCTCTCATTGACCATATTTTCATCTCCTCGACTACACATTCCTTTTGATTTGTTTGATTTGACAGAGCTTGTTGACCTTTCAGTTTTGGCTGACATCACACTCTCTGCTCTTGCTTGTGCTTCCTCAATGTTACTTTCATCAGGGCACTTTCCTGAACAAGCCTCAGTAGTACCAGTTTTTACAGATTTTGTTGACAAAGAACTTGGTGTTCTTCCTGCAGACTTTATTGATATTTCCGAAACGCATGACTGGATGGATTTGGCTGACATGCTGCTCGGTGGTCTCTCCTCACCATGCTTGTGTCTCTCTTTTTCGTTGACAAGTGTTACATCTTCCTCTCCTCTAGCTGAGTGCATTGACTTATTTGATTTAGTCGAAGCAGTCGAGTCAACTGACAGTGGTGACACTGATCTACATTCATTCTCTTCTTCAACAACCCTTTTATTAGGGCAGACAACCTCCAAGCAATCTGCATCAACCTTTGACCGTTTAGAAATTGTTGAAATATTTGATTTTGTTGATTTTTCTGATCTGGAAGACAAGTTACTTGCAGCTCTTTCCACCATTTTGCCATTATTTGTTATGTTATCATGAAGTTCATCATGTTCTGCTGCCTTAGTCGGTTTGGCAGATGTAGTTGACCTTACAGTTTCCATTGACACTGCACTCTGAGCTCTCTGTTCAGTGGCATTTTCACAATCTCTATTGTCAGTCGTTTCAGCAGATGCACATGACTCAATATCAGAAACTTTTGATTTGTCTGATAAAACACTGTGTGGTCTTTCTGCAGTTTTTACAGACCTCTCGGAAAATGTGACCCTTTGCTTGTTGGTCTTTCCTGAAGCAGCTCTTTGTCATTTTCTTGACTGGCGCTTTTCTCCTGCCGATCATGGACAGAACATTTTGATTTTGTAGATTCAATGGAAGTAGTGACTTTGTAGATCTGACTGAAAGTACACTCTGAGTTCTCTCTGGAATTGCCTCTTCAGTGCTGTCGTCACCAGGCCTTCTGCTTGAACACATGTTGGAAGTATTTGATTTGGTAGATTTAGTAGAATTGTTTGATTTTCGGGATGTAGCACTTGCTGGTCTCAAAGTTTGTGACTCAACTGAATTTTCTGCTCTGTTTTCAGGATTCATTTCCTCACTGTCTTGAAGAAATGACTCAGTGGCATCAGCAGGTTGAGTACAAGTAGAACAGTTTGTTCTACCTGATCTTGAAGAGATATTTGACTTAAATGACTGGACCGACATTGAGCTCACTGATCTCCCCTCGATCTCTTCTTCATTAGATGTTCTGTCAGAGGGATTACAACAGACTCCAGAGGCATCCTCCTCTGGACATGCTGCAGAAACATGTGATTTTGAGGATTGAGCAGATGCGGTTGATATATTGCTTGAAGCTCTTTCTCTTTGTTCAGTATGATCTCCAGAAATTCCTTCAACAACATCATGTTGCTTTGATGGATTAGATTTTCCTGAAGCTTTAGAGAAGGTTGAGTCAGTTGTCACATTTGATTTTACTGACATAGCACTAGCTCCTCGCTGCTCCTCATCTGCCGCATTGTCTTTATTCAACTTGTCACTGACTTTCAGGTTACATGATCTTGCTGAAATGTTTGACTTAATGGATTTGTCTGACATGCAACTTGATCTCCCTGCAGCAGCGTACAGATCACTTCTTTCATCATACAAATGACCAGAGTGAGTTGTTGAAACTTGAGAGGTTTCTAATTTTAAAGATACCACAGAGGTGTGTGACTGGCCAGATTTTACTGAAATGACACTCCCTGCTCTTTCAGTTGTCCCATCATCTCCACAGGAGTTTTGTTCAGTTGTTATTACAGATTTTGACCCAGCTGATGCTTCTGACGCCACGCTTGATGCTCTTGCTTCGGAAGTATCTGATGTTTCTGTAATGTTGCAATAATAATCCTTTGTTTGATTTAATTTATTTGATTTTGCAGATACGTTTGATTTGACAGACTTTTCAGATTTGACTGACAGCTTGCTTTGTGGTCTCCGTTCACTCGCATCTTCGATGTTATCATTTTCTGTGATGTCTGCCTTTTCTGTATCATAAATCTCAGGGGTCTTTGACTCTCTGGATTTTGCTGACAAAGAACTGGTTGCTCTCACAGATGTCCTGGATGTTGGAGATACTGACTTGAGTATTGATTTCCCAGAAGCAGCAGACATTAAACTTGATCTATTCCCCCCTTCTACTTGATTTTCTTCTAGGTTTTCCTCAGTTTTGTCTTCTGGTGTCCTTGAACCATAATATTTTCTTGATATTGCACTATTGTCCTCGTTTTCTTCAGCTGTAGCCTGATTGTCCTCCTCCTCTGATTCTTCTTGTACTATATTTTTTAATTCAGCAGACACACTGGATAAAGCTGACAGTGAACTCTGTGTCCTCAGCTCTGAATCATCCTCAGCCTGTTCTTCCATATCCTCTTGTGGTGTTGGTGCCTTTACAGATTTAGTGGACTTAAAGGATTTCACAGATAGACTACTGGACGTTCTCTCTTTCTTTTCTTTGTCGTCACATGCTTGAAACCCTTTAGTTGAAACATCTGGATCAGTAGAACTGTAGTTTGTTGAGGCATTTGAATGATCTGACTTGGCACTTTTGGATCCTCTGCCCTCTTCTGAACAGTCGACTTTCTGAATTTCTTCTAATTTATATGAACTCCAAGCTGCATGTGATTTTACAGACATCGCATTCGAATCGACTTTTTGCATCTGACCTTCTTCTAAATCTTTGGTCGTATTTTTTTCTTTTGGTTCAATCTGAACTTCTTCGGGTTCTCCACAGTGGCAGATATGAGAAGGTTTCGGAGTTTTTGGCTTGCTACGTTTCTCTGATTTTTTTGATGCTTTATCTTTTGGGACTTGAGGTGGATTTGGAAAAGGCAACCCTGAATCCAACACTTCACTTTTGCCAATTTGGGAAAATGACCTATCATCAACATCGCCTGCACATGTAGCAGATCCAGGTTCTTCTTCCTCCTTTTGGTTTGATTCTTGAGCAGTTTTGAGATCAGCGTTCTTTGGAAACCTATATAAACCAGTGGTCTCACCATTTTCCACAGTGGATAGTTTCACTTTGCACTTTGGTGAAAACGTCTCCCTCTGTATGGTGCAAAACTCCACCATTTCAGCTGCCTCAATACTTTCCATAATGCATGTCTCCACCACTTGTTCTGCAAGCTCTTCACTTGATCTCGACATGGTTTGTTTTTCAATCACTGTCTTTCTAGAAACCACCGTACGTGAGGATGCACTTGAACTAGAAGTGTGACTACACCGTCTTGCACCGTGTGCCCCTGGTAAATTTTTCCATGTCTCATGACCCTGGCAGTGACTGCAGCAGTAAGGACAGTGAGGGTTCTCCTTGAGCCCCTGATAGTGCTGAGCGAGATAAGCTTCATCAGCAGACATGATTTCTGATTCTGAACAGTTCACGTCGCTAATTTGTGCTAAATTAGGATCGTTGTGGGCTTTAATGTGGTCATAGGTTCGCCCTGCTGTCTTTTTTACTGTTGTAGACCAGTGTAACATTTCGTCATTTGGTAGTCTGAAGCGCACTTTCATCTCCATGGACAAACTTCCATCTTTATCAACACGAACCCGTTTTTCTATGTCATCTTCTCTCACACTGTTGCCACTAGGTGGGCAGGAATTAACAAAGTCCGGAGAGTCTTTTCCATCTGGTACTGATTTGTCAGATGATGCTGAGTGCTTGGTGGCTCTCTTGTCATCTCCCAGTCTTGGGAGAATCATTCTTGTTTTTGTGGTGAGTCCTTAATTAATCAAACAGCAGCAGGGAAGAAGCAAATAAAATAATTAGTCCTCTTTTGCATTCATGGTCATTTACCAAAAGTCAGAGAAGTGTTTGCTTTTGATGACTTAGAATCTAACAGATAATAAAATGGAAATGTGTCTGGCACTGAAGACAATTCTTCGACCTTTAACTTAACACATGTTGGGTCAAGAGATTGTTCTGTGAACAAACAAAATACTATAGTTTCGCTTACTTTCGTTTCCGTCAGTGCGTTCTGTGGGACACGACTTCCCACTTAGCTTCGGAAGTTTATAGCTTGATGTTTTCTCAAAATCCTCCATGACTAATGGGTGAGAAGGTTCCTGTCCCACACAAACGAGAACACCTGGGCACTGCAGAAGGCTCTGTACGCTGTTAATCTGCAAGAGAAAAACATTGTTTAATTTTAAACTTGACAGACAACACAGATCCACCAATTAAATTTGGAGCTCCTTATTGTACATGTTGCCCCTGAGGTGCGTTTCGTACATTTAAGATGCTATTCCACTTGTTTCCAGATAATATCACAATCTATTTGATCACGAGAATAAAACTCCCAAATTATTAGAAAATTTAATGAAATGTAATAAAGACATAAAACCCCCACAAAAGTTGCATCTGTGCAATTAGGTTGTATTTAAAATGTTAACAATATTCTTAGGCCTTTTACTTAATACCTAAAATTAGCTTTGAAAACTCAGATTTTCAACACAACTTTTATCTTTTATCTTTTATATTTTGATACCAAATGTCTAATTTTGCAAGTGAATCAATCTTAATAATAAAATTGAATTCTTATTTTCTGAAATAACTTGTGACTTATTCTAAGGAGTCGTAGAGCTGACATATCGTAAAGGATGCTCCCAGATGCCTTTTAACAGAAATAAGAAAACAGGTGTTCATTTACACAATATTTTCTTAACTGTTCTGACTTCCTGTTCATACTAAGATTGAAAGAAAAAACGATTCATCAAATTAAAAACCTTATCAGTGCTTAGAATTGTGTTGTTTCATTAAAAAAAATATTGCTTTCTTATTTTATTGCATAATAGATATAAATAGACATAATAGGTTTCATAGGTTCTGGTAACATGTTTATTTCAACTGAGTGCAACTTTGGATTAATGGCTTTTTAAATTGACTGATCAATATAATATTCGAAAGTAGAAGTTGTGCAATGTCTAACACACATATGTCACTTCAGCAGTTACTTTTCAGCATCAAATACTGCTGCCAAGGTTTTATATTGGCAACAGAAAAATGGCAACAAACAAACAAACAAAACAAAAAAAAAACAAGCACGTTGAAATATTGAATTGTTTTCATATTGCTCATGTATATTTGGTTTTGATGACTTTGCACTTTCAAATTTTAAATCCAGTCTCAGAGAAGGTAGATGAATGGCTTCATCTGTGGTCACACAAAGCCCAGGTGAAGATAATTAATTGCCACCATGGAAGTCACATTTCTGAAACACCTCTGGTATCAAAGCAGCGAAGTTTCAACATTGACCTGTTTCTCCTCGCTCAAAAATAGCTCTGATTCGACAAAGATTTATGGGCTTTTGGGGAGATATCCACAATCTGAATGGCTGTGTGAAGGAATATCCCTGCTTCATTCCCTCATACACACACACTGATAATCCCTACCCCACTTGACTCATAAAAGCTACTTAGTTTACATGATACCATAGTATGAATATTTTCTTGAGACACTGGTGTTATTAATGCCACACCAATAACTACCCTCTCTCCTTGTGCATGAGATTTTATTTACTAGCATATTTTAAGTAAACACTGTCAACTTGATTGGATTACCTCCCTGTCAGGGGAGGACAGTATTTGCTATTTAACAAATGCTTTGTCTCCAGATTAAGAGCTGTTTTGAATACGTTCCTTAATAATGGCACAAATTGTACTTCAGGGTCAATTCATAAGCAGGGGGATTTTTTAAATCCTTTTTTTATGTAATTAGAAGTATTAAACACCTGCTTATTGTGTGATTACTTTCTATATTCTTTAGGAGGAAAATAGTACTTAGCTGGATCAAAATATGGTTCTTGTGTAATCTACTGTAAGCTATAATAAGATATTCATCCATTGCCTAAAGAAAGTGAAAGATGTTATGTGATAATATTTCAGGTTATCTTAAGTGTTCAAACTGATCTGAATTCATTGGAGATGTTATCTTTTTGCTTAATGACATATTTTGATGTAATCACTAAGCCATAAAATATTAAAAAGTTACATAGGATTATAATGATTGACTTGTGTTGCTCATGCCTTAACCTGTGGATCTGATTAGCATGCAGTTTTGATTTGGATCTGTGCTTGTTCTGTCACTACAGCCTTTAGCTTCACTCTAATTTTCAGTCTTTCTCATAAACACGGTTTCAACATTACATCAGTTTTTTTTTTCTTTTATTTATATGATACCAAAACAATGCAAGCAAAATATATTCCTAGAATTACTCTGATCATTAGATTTGAGCATTTTGTTTCTAAACTAAACAAAATAAAAATAAAAACTTTTAACAATAAATTAAAGTAAAAGCAAACTACAATAAAAAGTGAAACTAACTTGGAGTTGCCCTATGTAGTTCATCTTACCTTACAGCCCTCTTGAGTGTACAGCTTCCTGATGTGGTACTGCATGAGTTCAGAAACCTCTTCCAAGAACAGACCAAAGCTGCGCAGACCCTTACGATGCAATATTATGGTCTTCCTAAATGAAGGGTCGCTGTTTTTCACCAGCACAATCTTTTTATTATGTCTCTGGTGATGTAGGTGACAGTCATTGGCTGAGTGAGTCTCTTCATATCTGCTTGGCCCACTAAGAACATACTGGTGTGGGAGATGATGATGATGATATGGTGGGTGTGTGTGGTAGAAAGGCAACAGCTGGTTCTCTACATCATCTAAAGTGTGCGCGTGTCGACATGCGGAGCAAAGACACCATTCCTGCTCTAAGTCATGACAGGCCGCCATGCCATGCTGCGGTATCTTTGGTAGCCGGGTGGTGTGATGATCTAAAGGATGAGAGGACTTGTGGGAGCTTTCTCCTCCGACTGCATTGAAGCAGTGGAAGTTGCGCGTGTGCCGGGGCATTTTGGCGTATCGCGACGTTGATGACCAGGCCTGAGATTTCAGAAGAGCAGGAGACGGTGGTCGGACAAACTCTGATGGATGTTTGACATGGTTTTCGCAAGCGGCCTAGAGACAGGTGGTCCACAGCTTTTCTTCAAGACTCCCCTTAATCAACCACTAAAAGAAACACGAGAAAGTCATGAAAAACTTGAAGACATGCTTATGAAGACAACAAGGGGTGAGATATATGAACTAAAACTTTTACATCTGAAAACTAACGATATAGTAAAAGCCTTTGGTGTGCAATGATTTCAGCTAAATACTGATACACCCAGAATTTTATATCAAGGAGGAAGAATATGGCAGCGGTGTACATGCAGATGCAGTGGTGTACATGCAGATATTGATATGTTGAAGATTAATTTTAAATTTACTACAAACTTCCTGGAGATTAAGCACCCAGAAAGAAAATTAATTTGTAAGTGATTTTCTCATTTTATGCCTAATTTATACTATAAGAAAAACTAATACAGGAATCAACTTCAGATGGTGGAACAGTAGGAAGACTGTTGTTAAACTTATGATATTGGTCGAGGTACAACCTGTAATCCACCACTTTTTTTGTTATTTATCTTCTTTTTTCCAAATATCTGGTCTGTACGGAAATGGTCTCGCAGGAAGATCATTTCTGGACTGCTGGTGCAATCAGGATAATACAACTGTTAGTTTTCATAGACTATTAAGAGAGAAAACTTGCAGCATTTTGGGGGCTCTTGTTAAAAATCTCCAACTGGTCTACTAAGAATCTTCCCAAATACAGGGTGGACAACCAGAAAAGTAGAAATTTACCAGACTGGTACTCTATGATGATAATGTAAACTCCACAGACTACTTTGGTTAATTGTCAAGCACAGCAGACTCCTTAATACCTTGGCTTGCATCGCTGACAGATAAAAATAGTCGTAATCTACAATTATCTTTCCCATTTTAAGCAGGATGAAAAGGACATGGTTCTTACATAGGGATTGTACTGACTGGTGAGGAGATCAAACAGTAAATGAAGGCACGGATAATAGCTATAAAGCCACAAATAAATCCCCCGAGTGACTTTAAATAACAAGCTTACGTCTGTGCAAGCAGTGAAAGTGGACATTACCTTGGTGATTGTCTCCTTCTCTGACAAAAATAGACTGTTTGCCAGTTTCTCCTGCAACAAAAATCCAGGGATTACTAACCATAGTCAAAATATCACGAAGCACAATGTATTCCTATTGTGGCCGTACTTAGACGGTTGAGGACAATTCTGAAGGAATGAAATGCCTTCTTGTCATCAATAAAATGCAAGGCGAGAAATTTTGGAAGTGGTAAAATAGGCTAAGCTTGACTGACAGTCATAAAGAACTGCTGCGTCTGTCAACCTCTTTTTTATATATATATATTAGCAACGCTTTATTATAGTTAAAAAATCATTGTGTAAAACCGTGGCCAGGAAAAATCATTTACTGCAATGCCTTTAGATCATGCTTTATTTAAATTTTTCACATTTATAGGCAACTCGTGCCTTTTATTTAAAATATATCTAGAACAAAAGGCTTATTGTTCTGTGAATTCAGAATTTTCGAAATCAAAAATAAAATGTGCCCTGTTTTTGTCCACAGGATATTCTTTGTCAATGGCGCTTCATCACCTACAGTAGTGGATTATCTTTACCACATAAATATTAATATTCATTGGTAATTCTGTCCTGGTGTTCTGTGAATTTAATGGGAGTCAAATCCTCAAATGTAAGAAAAAAAATCTACATATTTCTGAATGTGGTAGAAACAAAAGAGCAGAGAACTTTTTTTTTTTTGTGTAAATTATCTATTGCCAAACTAATAAAGTCCCTTCTTCTACTTGCTGAATTAATAATGTAAAAGTTTTCTTTAATATACAAGGCTTTGGACCCCTTGATTAATGGGTTATACATCTTAGGTCTTATGTGGGTCAAAAGGTCTGGAAAAAGTTCTAACCAGCAAAATTAAACTACCGTCCTGCAAGAAAAAAAAAAAAACCTGATAGCAATATCAAAGCAATGAAGCAGTTCAGCTAAAATAAGGTGAATAAGGTGAATATTAATAAGAACAATACTTACATTGCATACAGCCATAGTCCAGTAAATTATACAAGGCAAAAATGAAATATAGTCCCAAAGCTGTAAAAAGTGAGATGGAAGTTCCTAAAGAAACACCGGGACTGTTGCAAGCATTTGATCTGCAAACCGGTCCAAAAGCTTCCCTGCAGAAGTTGGCCTGCCTGCTAATCAGATGCAAGGGACACTAAGGATAGACTGAAAAGCCTTGCTAATCACTCTGAGATTGAACTGAAATCTGCTAAGGCTTTGGACACATGACTTGGACCTCACCATTGCATAAAGCCAGTTAAACATTTGCTTAGGGATCAAGATGGATGCTCACTAACGCATAATGACTAAGCAAATATCTAGGTTGTTTTGTTTCTTTAAAAAAACAACAACAATGAAAGTTTTCTGCTTTGACATGCATTTAAAACAGCACACTGGATGCTCTAAATGTCTTTTTTCACAATTCCTGTCTTTGTCATATTGAAATGATTTTCACTTAGGATATTGTAACATTCATTATAAACTTTTATTTTTAAACGTTTATATTCTGACATTTGAATATTACTGTATTCAAATGTCAGTTCTACTCTTACTGGCTATCCAACCAAGAAGCAAAAATCATTACAGGGGAAAGAGGGCAGTTTTTAAGGCTATTTCATTCATTTATATAGAAAATCAATTGAGGTCTTCAGTGAAGCAAACAACCGGCTTATTATTTTTGGGTAATTTGTCAGTGAACTAAACATAAACAAGACTTCAGAATCACAAATTGAATGATATAACTACAATGTATATAACTTTACAGGGTGAGATATACTGTTTAAAAAAGTTATCATCATATCACATTGTTTAAATTGCCTATTGTTATTCATTGACATTGCTGTGGTATTTTTATCCCTTCCCGTGCAGCGCTATATGGTTGGGTGAAATCTTACTTTATTGGAAAATCAGAGGTAAAATAAGACAAATGATTAGTTTCTCTTGATGCTCCCTTCTTGTGCTTTTTATATGAAATAATTTCAGCTGTCTCCCTTGAGATCCATGGATATAATATGTCAACATAGCTCTGTTTAAATGACAAGTCTTTGGGGGCATGAATGAAACTATGATAAATTATTTCACAACTCGTGTATATACCTGTCAAAACTTAACAAACAAATCTATAAGAAGAAGAACAAAATATAAAAAAACAATAGGTTGCATCAAGCTGGTTGTGAGCTGTAAACATACAAACTAAAACTTTGACGAAACACCTATTGGTTCAGTTTCAGTAATTTACCTATAGGAGCCTATCACCATGACATATATTGACTTGACTATATTGGTCCAATGAAGGATTTGGGATATCCTTTGTCTGAACACATGGGGGCTGCAGTATATTCTCACATTCCCAGACCAACATGAACAATATGAATAATTGGCTTATCTGAAATTGACTGCAGGTGTGAACTCAAGAAGATTAAATTCTTGAATGAAAAGACGCTTCAGTGAAGTGTCAATTTTATATTGTGTACAGTTACGGAACTATCACTTTTAATGTTATTTTTTTTCTCCTGACTGATGTCCTTGTTTTTCAGTCGCATAATGCGTCATATTAAAAGTGGAAACACTTAGTTTCAGTTAGTCATATCAAGGAGAAAGGAATACATTACATATTCCTCTTGCTAACAGTCAACAGCTCCTTATGATGAATCATTGTGAGAATTGATTCAGCCTCCATTCTCCACCCGGTGTGTACACGATCTGTGTTGTTTTCCGAGGAGATTAATGGTTAATTGTGGGGGATTTAATTCAGTTCATTCTGACTGGTGAACCCAGAGATAATTCTAATTCAAAGTGAAAACAAAGTGACCCCCCCCCCCTCTGCTGAGTCATCAAGTTTTAGTCCCTTTGAGTCAAGAGGAAGTGCAGGATATGGTGTTAGCTGTGAGGAAAGCACCGTCGCTCTTTACAATAAGATGACTGATGAGTTTCTGTTAACTGGGAATTTAACAAATTAAGATTATTAACTATGACAAACATGATTAGACAGGCCTTAGTAGAAAAAAAAAATCTACTTTTCTGACATTTGGCAAAAAAAAAAACCCCAAAAAGTGTCTGAGTCCATTAACGACTAAATAAAATGATTTCTATTAGCCTATAAAATGAACTTCAATATGCTGAGTAATCCTTCATGCTGACAGTTGTCGGCCCTCCGATGTGTGGAAGCATTTCGGATCACAGTCACAGCAGGACGCCACAAAGCTTATCAGCCTTGGAGCTCACACGTGAGCAGTGATTCCCCAGTTTAGCAATCCCTCCTCCTGGTTCTGGTTTAAATATCAGGGCTAATTAAGGAGCAGCAAGACTCCTGATACATTAAGTCGGAGTACCAGCAAGGCAAACACACCACTCTTGCATCATCAGTCCGATAGTGTAATATTATGCAATTAGATTAAATTATAAACATCACAACAGAGATGTCGTCTTCTGAATTTGACCAAGAATGTGTAATCAAATGAACGTGCATCCCAAGGCAATTTCATTTGTTTTGAAGGGTTCAATAATTACAGAGACAAAGCTCCACCAATCCAATCTATGACAGTGTGGCCAGACAGTCCCAGCTCATCTTTGTACTTTTCAGTCATTGTTAAGCCTCAGTACATGTTGGATTTATTAATCCCCTTTATTTGTGTTCCATGACCATATTTAATGCATAATATTTGATATTGTTCACATTGCATTGTGAACAATATTGACTCTACAGCAAATACCCAGTTGTACCTAAAAATATTTAATTTAAGAAATTGAAAATGACTCAAATGATTGCAATTAAAAATAAATCACATTAACAATGTTTAATCCAAATTGAACACTAAATACAATTTTGATAACTACTGGAAATGCAGTAAATGTCACTTGAGATACAGGTGCCCCCAAACAGCCAAAAAGGCAGGTGGTAAAACATCTTTCAGTGTATTATAAGACAATGAAATGTATTTATTTTCAATGCATATATGAAGCAGCTCCACGTACAAAGTGATCAAAAACAATTGATTAAGAAAAGAATGAAGTTGTCAGAAGTGGGATTCGAACCCACGCCTCCAGGGGAGACTGCGACCTGAACGCAGCGCCTTAGACCGCTCGGCCATCCTGACAAACTGCCTCATTAATTTGACAAAGGATGATAAAGTATAGAACACGGCCGCCGCGATCCGTCGTCATTCTTTGTATGTATGCGAAGGTATTTGTCTTGCTCGTATAAATGACACCAACAAGAGTTGAAGCAACTGCAAGGATCTGTACCTAAAGCTAAAAATGCTAATAATAATAATAATAAACTAAACAAATCGATAGGGTACAAGGTTTGAGAGCTTGGACAATGTAATTTGACGAAATTTGTGTCTCGCTAAAGAATACACAAATAAGATTCCCTGGAAATATGTGAAGGGAAATTGTAAGTCGCAGCAGCAGTCTTGTCATTTCCTTATCCTGGCTGCTATACCTTTAATATCCACTAGGTGCTGGACACGTGAAGCGAGTAAAGAGTTTATTGCATTGTGTTAAAATGAGAAGAACACAGAAGGCTTGTTAAATATATTTAGCAATTTATGTAAATGATTAAGTCGCATGCCTTCTTTTTTAACAACAGCAACTCAGCTTTAATTCAGTGTGTGTTTCAGAAACAATATTGTACTTGTTATAATGGGTCAGTTTCTAACTTGAAGCACAAATACCATTACAAGAGAGAGGAGCTAATGAGAAGTGTCTACACTAGAAATAAGCACATCTGACCAATTTCTTATACTTGTAGTTTGCATTGGTATTGTTTCTAATGTTTCTCTTCAACATGTGTTAATATTATTCCACTTTAATTTCAGTTCCAGTTTCACTTTAGGTGAGAAAGTAAGTATTGACAACACTAAAAGGCTACTTGCATTTTCAAAATAATTTTAATGTCAAAATTAAAAATACTGGAAAAATGTAAAAATACTTAGAGCCACATGTAAACATATTTGGAGATAAAGTTTCTACCCATCCAGCTTTCCAAAGTAGTTTGAGCTCTCTCTGAGAAAGGGATAGTGTTTTCTTTGCCCTATGTGAAGATGACCAACCCCACAGCATGATGCTTCTGTCACTATGTTTTATAGTGGGAATTGTGAGTTCAGAGTGAGTATAATTGAAAATAGCATTTTGGGCTTTTTTTTATTTTTTAAGCAGTTAGATGACTTCTGAAGGCCACTGATCAAATGAGAAAGCACATATTGTAATATTGTCTTTTCTTTTCTTTTTTATTAACCTTTTGGAAAAATTTTCACATTTATGTGGTACTTTATGTTGTGCTGCTGTTGAAAAAGCTTAATACAGCACATGCAAAAATTGTGTTTTTTCAAAGCCTTGAAAGGCATCACAAAGACAATTCTGTATCACTGAATTATGCAATGAGATTTTGTAGAGCAGAATTTAGCAAACTCTTTGATTAGCTATTTTCTGGGGACAACAATTATATCAGCTGTTACACTGAACAATTTATTTAAGCATACATCAGTTCAATAACCTGGTGAAAAATGATCAAACTCTAATTTACATCTGAACTGTGACTTGTAATTTCAGGCTTCAAAAGCTCCTGATGGATACGTGACTTTGGCTTATCTAAGCTTTCAGCTATCACTGCTCTTTAAGTACCCTGCCATCTGTAATAAACGTAGACCTATCTAGCCCATATCCTGTTTTGAACCTGTCAACATGGTACTTTAGCTGAAGAATCTGAACTCTTGGGACTGCCATGTGAGTCATTTCCATGCGTCTCGTTTTTGATGTCGAGTCTTTAAGGAAACAGGGCCGAACATCCAGCAGGAAGGGATTCCTCCACACTCAGACATTCACAACATCCCAAATATTGGAGCTAAAACGTAAGATTGGAGAAATGGGTGGCAGGAAATGGAAATGATGTCGGGGTTGACTATTGCCAAGGTCAGCCAGGAGGAGTCTTACGGAGAACCCCTGAGCGTAAACAGCTCAGATCAAGGCACGGGAAATGCTGTGTGTCATAACTGACGTACTTTATCTATGATTAACCAGCAGTAAATGAAGGTTGTTGTTCATGTCTGGAGGAACTTGCATCACTCAGCAGTCATCTTACATAGATATTCTTGTGAGTAAGGTGAAATTAAATTCCAGGGATGCTGATAAAATGCTTTTTATTAGCATTTTAATAAAAAGCTTTATCCAAAGGATATTTGAATTCCTTTTATTAAATATCCATAAATATGTATCAAGCTGGGCTGCACAATGGTGCAGTGGGTAGCGCTGTTGCCTTGCAGCAAGAAGGTCCTGGGTTCGATTCCCAGCTTGGGGTCTTTCTGCACGGAGTTTGCATGTTCCCCCTGTGCATGCGTGGGTTCTCTCCGGGTTCTCCGGCTTCCTCCCACAGTCCAAAAACATGACTGTCAGGCTGATTGGGCTTTCCAGATTCTCCTTAGGTGTGAGTGTGTGTGTGCATGGTTGTTTGTCCTGTTTGTCTTTGTGTTGCCCTGTGACAGACTGGCGACCTGTCCAGGGTGTACCCCGCCTCTCGCCCGGAACGCAGCTGGAGATAGGCACCAGCAACTCCCGACCCCGTTAGGGAGAAGGGTGACGGAAAATGGATGGATGGATTTGTAAATAGGAGGAGGAACAATTTTGAGTGAAATTGAATTCAGTTGGGAGAACTGCAGATGCCTCTTTAAACCTTGTTTTGGGAACATATGCAGGTAAGGAGGATGGAATTTTAAAACACTAGTTAAAAAGAGTTTAAAGGTAATTCTGACATAAGCTTCAACACTAAGTGAGAGATTAACTATTGTGACTGTAGGCTATGCACTGAAAAATGAGAAATTGGTATCATTAAATATTTTAGTCTCATTATGACTTCAGTTGTTATGTATTCATGTTTGTTGTCAAGATTAACCTGAAATAAATGAAATCATAATAAACATACATTTTAGGTTTCACACACTTGATAGAAATAGCAAGTATATTACCATATATGTCTGATCATTGATCCAAAGATATGATCATATGAATGATGTGAAAAATTATTTTATGATCTACTTAATTTAGTAAGTATTGACATAAAATGCTAAAACTGTCAGATTAAAACAAAAACATTTATTTAGTGGAATATAAGACGATAGTTTTCTTACAGTTCTGTGCATAATCTCGGAGCAAAATACTCACTTTTCTTTGCCATACATTTATTAACAATAGTTATATTTTTGTCAGATAAATTAATCAGTCTTTAATTATGGAGAACTTTTTACTGACACAATAAATATAGGTGCAACACAAAATAAATAAAAGTGACAAAAGGGAGAGATAATTTTTCTAAATAAAGCTAAACATGGGAATATGCAATTATTATTCATTAAAATGTTTTGTTGTATTGTACATTTTACCATATCTTATCAATCTGACAGGAACTTAGCTGTTCATAGCACTAAGAAACAAACAAACAAACAAACAGTTACAAGTACAAGTAACTGGGTGGTTATAAGTGAGCTATAATTCAATGCATACTCAAAAGATTATATTGTATTTTATATTTAAAAAATTATTTAATCATGCATATGTAGTAATGAGTGAAGGTACTCGGCCAGTCTAAGCATATCTGGCTCGACTGCGAGGGCATTAGCTTTATTTTATGAATCATATTTGCTGAAACACTAGAGGCACAATGGCTCTCTTTGTGTCTCCCAAGCTGTCATCAGGTGGCCTACTGCTTTGCTTTGTCTATCCTCTACAGTAGCTGTTAATAGGGGCTCTCTCACACACTGCTGAACTTTACCATCACTCATCTAAGTCATTACACTGTCTGCTTTTCAGGATGCGTGCTGCATAAACTCGGCCAGCGAGCCCTGAGCCAGTGTGACTGTATGTGGCCACATTGTAGTGCAAAAGATGGGAGGCTGACCTTGAAAATCTGACTTGAGATTATAAACAGAATTTGGCGAATTTCTTTAATGCTTAGCCACATGCTTGTATTTTCATAATTGAGCACATAATTAACTCACAACTTCTAAAAATATGACCCAAATATGGATAATTTAACTGTCCTTTACAATTTTACTCTTAGTCAGACTGTTCTATAAAGTACGCTTTGCTTCATAAAATGTGCTGGTAATAATATTACAACATGTATCAAAATGTCTTCCAAATATTCCCACACTCTGAGATCACACGTGGAACACATAAGGATGTGCTATCTCTTAAATGGAACAACCACATTGCAATTAGGAAGCACAATAGGAACATCCTCCTCTACATTGAGGTGAAGAGTTACACCGCCCCAGGGAGAATGTGAAGCTCGCAAAAACAACCACATAGTGCTGCAGCATGCGCATGATAGACCAACACAACATGCTGTGGAGAGAGAGCAATGCAGGCCAGGCTGTGCAAATAGGGCATGTTCTGCACTTTTCTATGCAGCTCACATGCATTAACAAAGGTTGTGTGGTTTCAAGCTGTTTAAAAGCTGCTAAAGTACATTTCTCAGCACATGTTTCTGCCACTCTGCCAATAGCATCTAAAGCTTTAATGCTAAATAGAAATCTAGCCTTCTACTTCTCCAGGATTGGCAGCCATGTGCTCGCGTCCCTCTGTGCTTTCGCTGCTCACTTGTATCTGCTCAGAACAGGTGCCGCATCCCGTTCGGCTGCCGCATTCGCAGCGCAGGTTGGGGTGGGAGGCCCTTGGCCGCTTGCACCGTCCCCCAAGTTTTCCAGGGGTCCCCATCTGCGTCCCCTGCACATCCGCTGCCACATGGCACCTGTCCCTCGACGAGTCTGGTCCATTCTTCGTCCGGCAACTAACGTGCCTGCCACCAAACACTCCGCCTGGTTTGGAGCCACAATGAGATGAAGAATAGCTGCACCCATAATCCCTTTGCTGTGAAATGTGTTTCTCTGTGTGTGATTTCCTTCTTTTCCTCCTTTGGCCACATTTAGGGCCAAGTACAAATTGTAAACAGGTTATTATGCTGCTGTAACACACTCCTACTGGAAATGCTCTCCAACAGCATTTAGTGTTTGCAGACATAGATGGGTGTTTATCCGGGTAGTTTAATTTGGTGCAAAGTTCACTGCATTTAGCGTGATTAGCTTGCCAAATGGCTTTGTTGTAATAATTCCCTCAAAAGCAACTTGAAGTTTTATGCATCGAACAACTGAATTTATTGCCTATTTGTGTCTTTGTGAAGACAGTCCTCATATTGTCCTTCAAACTGGACTTTGAAGAAGCTATTTTAACTTTAATACAAATTTACCTAAACTGAATACCCAACATTATTACAATGTTAGTGACATGGTCGCTACTATTGGTAGACCATAATATTTCAGGCACCATGATTTTAAATTGTGCATTGCAATATCTGGCCTCTTGGAAAGACATTCACTGTCCTTTATACAAAGAACTGATAAATATCTTAGTTACCAAGATCAAAAAGCCTGGGGAGCGGGGAAACACAGGTAGAGAGGAAATCATGGGTTAATTGCAATCAGTATTATTTTTACTTTAGCCTTGCAACGTCATGTTTTCATGACATCCATTCTGTTGCAGCTCTGCCTGGACGTCAGTGATTGTTCTTCTCCTGTAAAATGAACTTCTTCTTGATATTTCTTCTTCAATTATCTGATATTTAACTCCATTGATCTTTCCATCAACTCTGAAAATTATGCCTGTCCCTGCTGAAAGTGAAGAATTCAACAGCATGACACTGTGATCATAATGTTTTACATTGAGAATGTGGCGTTTGGCTGCTATTATGCAGCCAAACGCAATCCGATTTTATACGTTATATATATATATATATATGTACATATATATATATATGTACATATATATATATATATATATATATATATATAGGTTGTAAGTTACATCACTTAAACAGGAGGCCAAAATTATTTTTGGAAAGTGTCTGTCTCCATCAGTGCTATACGCCTTAGTCACGTAGTTCGAATCAGCTACTTCCTCTTGACCTACAGTTTTACATTAAGAACGTCACATAGTTGGAATAGCCTCCTTCCAAATAAGACGTAACTGGACGCTCCCTCCCTGGCTACACAATGGACTCTGCATCAACCAGACAGTGGGCCTCCTCCGTCCCTCCTGAGAACAAGATCAGTGGTCAGTGCTCATTTCTGTCCCATCAACATGGCTAATACGTTACACAGCTGTGGTGGCTGCAGGTCGTGTACACACACACACACACACACACACACACACACACACAAGGCTCAAACATATGCTAGGCTACGACTTGAACCATTGGCGTTGTGTTAGACCAGCAGTCTTGTTTGTTTGCCCAGGGAAGTGACATGACGGCAGAGGAGGAAATAGGAAACATAACAGACTACCTGACAGACTCATTCCACAGGCTTGACCTGAGAATGGAGCTCAGCCAAGCAGCAATCAGAGAGAAATAACAAGAAGAGCCTCTTTTGTTTGTTCAGCCTATATCCTCATAATCACAAATATTGTAAACCTTATGATCTGTAAATGTGTGAAGAATTCAATTTGTCAAATTAGTAGTGATTGTTATGGGGGAGTGGGGACTATAGCAATAAATCCTAGTTGAGCCGGTGTGTATAAAGTTTTACGTTTTTGTAGTTCACTGAAGTGTCGTGCTGCTACTTGTTGTCACATTACTCTCTCCTTGGATTCTTGCTGATTTATAGCTGCTGAAGCAGCACTAAAACCCGACTCTGGATTTCAGCTTCCAGCTCCGACTACAGGTTGATATGACAATGAGTCAACTTTGAATGAGGAAGAAACGGAGCTTGACAAGTTGAGTGTTTTGCCCTCACTTCCCGAAAGTGTAATATTCTCAAGATGAACAAATTAGCCTGAAACCAGCCCATATAACTCTCCTGGGAATCTCACTGAAATCATGTTTTCATGATCTTTGGCTCAAGCAATTAGGCTGATCATACGCTGAGCGAGTAGTTTGATTCCCAATGTCTCAATATGTGTTGCATTATAAAGTATGTAATATTCCAAAAGTTTGTATTTTTTTGTTTATTCTAACTCCACTCATGTAAGTTGGTGTTTAAACACTCCCGAATGAGTACAAAAATATAAATCACTGTTTTTGTTTATCTAACTTTCTTATCACTATTTGATTTCTATTAAAAGATGATGATAACAAACAATAATAATAATAATAATAGTATATTTTTTTTATTATTCAAAACAGTATTGTTTAAGTAAATTGCAATAATTTGAAATATGGTAAAAATTTTAATAAACAAACCAGCTTGTATTTTTTTGTTTACTTCAACTCACTGAAATAGAAAGTAATAAAGGAAGTTAGTTTTCCCTTTCTTTTTTCCTTAATCAACGCACCTTATAATTAAATCTGAATCTGATGTGATGATGGATGGCTGATGCATAAGTTTTTGTCCTTGTCCGGGTTACCGTATCCTACCCTCAGGTTATGTGATTGTGATTGTTGTGATATCGGACTTTTTCTTCATCAAGGGAGTCTGCTGCAACCCCCCTAGCTAACACAATGACAACTCTTGGGCCCGATGCTTGTCAAAGACCGCTTTTTTACAAACACAAATGCCTGTGGCCGTCTCAGCCTGAATCCCATATTCAGAATTTGACGACACTCAAACTGGCCCACACCAGAGTTTAAAACCCTCTGAGGTACGCAGGGTAATGGTCTAACCTTACAGAAATGAGAGCACTAGCCAACTGCAAACACTGCTACATGATGAATGTTGTCATTCCACACAGTATGATCACGTTCGCAGCAAAGTGTCAAAGCTATGAAATCTGGGTTGGATGTTGTCCCTAGAAAGGCCAAATTTAGTACAAGTATCTATGTGCTTATGTTAAATATGCAAAAGGCCATGTTGTCACAAACCTCGCAATGAAAAATGGTGGATGACGAGTAGGTAAAGATGTTAATCAGCCCGGTAGTCCTTCCTCCCGCATTCTGAACAGCGGGTTCCCTTCTCTCAATCTGGCTCTTTTAATGCCGGGCCTAACCAGGCCCAAACATCCTGACGGAGAGAAGCTTTTCCCTTATCAGTCAGGAAACACTGCTCCTCCGCTACATCCTCTTTACAAGAAGCACGACTCGACCATTCCCAAAAAAATGCAGGAAGAGCAAGCCAGACTCCAGGATTTGTCAAAAGCCCCCCCAAATTCCTTTTATTGACACAGAAACAATTTCAGGAGAACGCAGAGAGGGCAAGAACGGTAGGAGTAGGCAAAAGAAAAACGGAGGAATTAGAAGGGTTTAAAACATTATATTGTTTTTTATTTAGTTTTGAACAGATTACAAAAAGGACTGCATCAGCAAGATACACCATGGGGCGAGCAAGTTGGTGTGGGGGCGATGGGTTGGTTAAAGGGGGATCGGTGCGCGTTCAAACGACACCCAGAGTAAGACTCCAGAAAAACAAAAGGAGGGCTGAGATGGAGGCGGGTGGCAATGAATGCGTCTGTTTTACAGTAATCCTCTGAAGCGGGATGATATGAAGGAAAAAGAGAGCCAATGGGAAACATGACGGAGAGGGTGGAAAAAGCAAGTGAGCGTCGGAACGGGTCGCTTACACCTCAACAAAACCTAAAATAGACGACGCACGCTGTGACGCCCATGTTGAACATGGATAGATGGCTTTACATCTACCCATGTAAAGCCATCTATCCATGGCTTTACCTGTAAAGCCATGTAAAAACAATCCCCAAAAAAGTAGACGCTCTATAATGTTTTATTGTTTTATTTTTTATTCTAGGCATCTAGTCAATCTATGTGGCAGCATCTCAGTATATGTCAGTTATTTTCAGTATTTTCTTTAAATAACAATGAACAAAGTTGTTCTCTAGTGGTATTCTCATAATATAAAAATCAAATTTTCATAGTCTTCCATTAATCTAAATTAGCATACACTTAAATTTACCATTATCTTTCAATGAAGAGGTTGACAACATGACTATATTACTAGAGAAGTTGTTAAAATATGCCTTCCTTTCTTCATTATACACCACTTAATTGAATTGCATAAGAAATGTTCAGCTAAAACCATTTTCAATTACAACTATTGAGGTAAGACTCCCAAACTGATGAGAGTGACTAAAAACAAAAGGCAACATTCAAAATGGAAATGTATAGATAACAGCATTACAATTATGCAACAAAAACATCAACAGACTTAAATTAGCTTCTAAAGAGCATCTGTACATGCCTCCGCAGCTACATTAATTGGTGAATAAACAAGCCTTTCAAGATTGTTGCACTAAAAGTTAGAAATTTCCCAGCAACTGGAGGTGGCATTCTATAGTAGTCTGTGTCTGTGTCCCTGAGGTGTCCATCTCCGTATCTTCATGTTTCTCAGACTGCTTGTTGTTCACACTCGGCCCCAGACAAACATATTGCTCAGTAATCAGTTCAGTTTTTTTAGGACAGGAAGAAGTTGCTCGTAAAAGCTAAAAACTGCAACATTGTCCTTCACCTTTGAAACTGTCTCTACAGTCTGTGTTTTTAATCAGTCATATGTCTGTAAGTGAACCAGCGAGCTTATGAGATGCCGTAGTTGTTGTAGTAGGCCGCCGTTGCATCTGCGAGCACGGAAATTAGGCTAGTTTCTGTGGTGCTGCTGGGACACACTGAGGCGGAGGTGGTGGTAGTCGATGACACCTGGATGTGTCCAGTTACAGTCATGCCACTGGCTTGTTCAGGGTGGAAACCACCTCCAGTGGAGTTCAGGTACTGGTCGAACTCATTACGATCCACCTCGCCCAAAAGCTCAGCTTGGCTAAGCTGGTCCAAAGTCTCCAGGTGACCCTGAGTCTCTGGTGGGGGGGAAAGTTGACCAAGGTGACCCTGGTGGTGCCCATGGTGAATTGGCGGGAAAGACGGGGAGCTGTAGTACGACAGGGGCGGGCCAGGGATCAGTCCACTGCTGCCTCCAGTTTGGGGTATGTGAGGAATATGACCTAAGTGTGTGCTCCCACAGTGGATCTGGGTCTGTGTGTAGTCAGTGTGGTAAGGAGGTGGGCTGCCCATATGCGTCTGGCTCTGGTGGTGTTCATCTGGACAGGAAACCGTGGACGAGCAGGAGACTGAAGAGCTACCAGATGTCGAGTAATAGGTCGGGGGCATATGCTCGTGGTCCATGGCATCTAAGGGGGACATCTCAGGAGGTGTGGGCAGGCCGTAGGGGTAGGTGTCAAAGCTGCTGCTGGAGCCAGCAGGTTCTCTGAAGGTTCTCACGCTGGGCAGAGTGGGGCTGGAGCTGGAGAAGCCGCCGCGGACTCCGTTGGAGCCGCCCTCGTCTTTGTCCAGCGGGTGACTGAGGGCTCGCTGCTCAGGCAGGGAAACGTGTTCCGGACCCAGCCCACTCAGGAGAAAACTGGGGTCCACTCTCTTGCAGATGCGTTTTAGCTGTTTCTTCCTGCGGGGACGATACTTGTAGTTGGGATAGTCCTGCATGTGCTGCACTCGGAGCCTCTCCGCTTCCTCCACGTACGGCCTTTTCTGTGGGGGAGTCAGAGCTTTCCACGACTTTCCTGCATTTAAAAAGTTCAAAAAGAAATAATTTTATTTGGACTAAAGTCTGTATAACAGTCTAGTTATTACATAAAGTAAAACTTTTTTTTTTTTAAGCAAAGCACAATAATTTAAATAACTAAGAAAGTTTTAAATCAACATTTGCTATAACTTCAATGTAAGTAGAAACATAAGTACTTTACTTTAATGTAATTTACTTTAATATACTTTACATTCCTTACTTTAAACATTTTATTCTTCTACGGAGATATTTAGGTTTTACATTTACAATATAACTACAAATACTTATAACTAGCAATTTTGTTGAGTAGTGAAAAAAAGCTAAATACATTTAAAATGATACTTTGTGAGGGTTTTTTAAAAGTAAATGACAGAGAATAAAGTTGGTGATAAAACACAACTTGGCTGTTGCTTTAGCTAAAAACAAAAAACAAAACAAAAATAAAACATAACTGAAAATGGCAGATTTACAAATAAATATTCTTCACACATTTTAAAATAGAAAAATTATTATAACAAAATTACGTTTAAAAACTTTAAAAAAATAAAAAATACGAATTAATAAGAAGTCAATTAATAATAATGTTCTGGATTTTGATTAGTGCTAGAAGTGCCAAATTTGCAGTGTGCCATTTCACCTAACCAAACAACTGTCTGATTATTATCCGAGTTTTTACAAATTAATTTGAATTACAGGGATGTGAATTCAAGGTGAATTTAACTTGCGAATAGTTTGCTTTTACGCATTACTTTGCTATGACAGGCAATTTACAAATCGTGTTATGATTGGTTATTTTGATGTGCTACTTTTGTTGCGTTGAGACAGGAAAAAAAAAAACTTTTGTAAAGTAACACAGGCCTCAAGAGTAATAATAATAATAATAATAATAATAATAATAATAATAATAATAATAATAATAATAATAATAATAACTTTTTCTTACCCAACATTTTGCTGAGTTCTGCATTGTGCAGGTCTGGGTTTTGAATCGCCAGCCGTTTGCGCTCGTCTTTGGCCCAGACCATGAACGCGTTCATGGGCCGCCTGATCCGCGGCTCCGGCGTCTTGTCCACGGGGGTCCTGTGCGGGACGTGCGGGTCAGGGCCATCTCCGTCTCCCGGAGGACCCTGGGGAGACCACGAGTACGCGCTGATGAGAGCCGCCATCTGAAGCGCGCTCTCTCCTCTCCAAACTTAAGAGGCGAGTCTGAGACTCTTAACGAAGTTGTGCGCTTTCTGTCTGCCTGCCGCCTGACTTAAAGCTGTGAAAAACTACAAAAAAAAAAACAAAACAAAAAAACAAAACAAAAAACCCCCCAGACTTTTCAAATTAAGCTCCTGTGTTGCTTCAAGCTCTTGCTCAACCTGAATGCCTGAACAGATTTCAGGAGAACGCACAGATGCGCACATACAGCTGCTCCTCCATGTGGGTTATGATTCTGTCTTTCCTGGTGGATGGGGGAAGGCTTTATATTTGAGGAGCAGGTTCCAGGAGAAATCCCGCAGGACTCTCGACTCCTCCTTGATTGCAAGTTAAACCCAGTGGAAGGGAAGGGATAGGATGCAACATTTCAACAAAAGTAACTCCTTAAACTACCCTGACAACACAACAACTCTTGTCATTAATACAAATATTAACTAAACTGATAGAAGAGCTCATAACATTAGATTCACGTGGTTATTTCAAGGTCTGTAGTTTAACCCTGGTGTTGTCTTGTGGGTCAAAAATGATCCATTATCACGTTTATCTGTAGAAAAAATGAAATTTTGGGGTATTTTGAAATTTTGTGACTTTTCCTAAATTAACCCAGTCATTAGAAAAAGTGATACTTTGTTTTTGTTTATATTTACATGTGGGCTGAAGACCCTCAGGGTACAAGGATTGTCTTATGGGTCATTTTTGACCCGTGCATTATAAAAGCATTGAAGCTCCAGAAAAAAGTTCAAAGGCCATACACAAACTCTCTCTAAAACATACATACACACCACTCCACACACACACACCTGCACCCTGCTCCACCCCACACACACACACACACCCCCGCACACGCAGACACACACACACACACACACACCAAAGACACTGGATTGATGTACGAATTGAACTTGCATTTGACCCGCACCTGGACTATCAATCTGCAGACAACCCCTCACATCACACAAGTTTCCAAACACAAGATAAAACAATCTCAGACATAATAAAAACAAATTAGGAATAGAGGATATGAAGGTACGCAGCTGGAGATAGGCACCAGCAACTCCCGACCCCGTTAGGGAGAAGGGTGACGGAAAATGGATGGATGGATGGATGGATATGAAGGTACGCTAAATCTGAGTATAAGTACCTCTAGATGGTTCCTTGCTGACGCCAGGAGTAGACATTTCACTGCCCAAGGGCTCAGCATGAGAAGAGGCCATCTTCTTATGCTGAAGATGGGGTCTTCAGCATAAGATGTTGAACAAATTCTTGTGCTGAAGATGTAAGTACTTGGTTAACTTGTGTTGAACATTTTGGGTTCAGTGTGGAATGTTGTTCATCTTATGTTCAACATGGGGTGGGAAGGAAAGAATTATCTTCGTCTTACGTTGAAGATGTTCATCATGAAGAACGTCTCCACCTCATGGGGATGTTCTTTGTTGACCCGTAGGACAAGGGGTGTAAACAGATTGTTAGGATCAGACGAGGGTTAAAAAAAAAGTTGTTGAATTCACGTTGAAGTCAGAAAATGTATGAATGTTTTGTTTTATTCATTTATTTTTGGAACTTTATCTTTTCTGGTCTTTGTGGAGCACCTTGCATGACCAACTTGCCAAACCTGTTTTGCAGCCTTCTCGTCTTTCAGAAAACTTCAGTTAAGTGACATTTTGAGACTTCCATTGCACTTTAGGTGTCAGGTTTTCTGTTTTTTTTTTTTTTTTCTTCTTCTCATTTTTACAGGATTCGAAAATGTAAGCGTTTTGGACTTAACCAATTAACATTAAAGATTCAAAACAATTCTCCTCTGCCTGTGACGGTCATTCTGAGACACATTTCTGTTTGAGCAAATAAATAAAACCACAGAGCACACACAGACTAATCAGTTTCCTTCTGTAGCCAGCAGCGGGTGCATATCAAATCCAGGAGTTCCTGTTGACAGGATACTCTCAGCCTGCAGTGGTGGAGGAGCTCACACTCCCACACACACTCGCTCTCACTGCTCAAAACACAGCTCCCAACATCAGGTCGCAAATGATCTTATCGGGAATTTCTTTGGAGATGGGAGAAACTTGGACCACAGATTACAAAGACACGTTAAAGTTACCGTGCAGCTCAGGTTGGAATCCACGTCTTGGAGGGAGTCGTGCTGCTCCTTACTTGTTAAAGTAAGCTGTTAGTTTTAGTTTACCCCCCCACAGGAAAAGGATATGGCACCTGAAGCCACAGATTGGGCCCGATGCAGGCACATCAGTGATATATTGGGCCACACTTCCTCTCCCTGTTCTGACTTGGACCATACCGCTGTGTTAGCAGTGAAAGTCAGACAGCTAATGGGAGATAAAATGCTTTTGTGTTTTAAAAAAAGACAGAAAGTCCTGAAATGACAAATGCCTCTAAGTTTTACCCATTGTTGCTGGGCAGTTGAGGCATCTCAACTACACTGACAACAAAGGTTATCTCTATATGCTGTAATAGAAAAATATATATATATATGGAGAAATAATAAAATATTTTAAACATTTTTTTTAAGATCTTTATGAAATGCTGACAAAATTCTTAATATAATAAGATCTTAAAAAACACCAATCAACAAATGCACCAATCTTTGACATTTGACTTTTCATCTCTGCTGGGCTGCCCATGTCAGCTGGATATTATAATTTAGATGAAATGAACTTCATTTGTTTTTTTTTTTGTACTTTCTAGAGTACGTTTTTGTACTAAGCCCATCTGCTCCTGATTTGGACTGAGACAAATGATGGTTGTTCACCTTATGTTATTTTTCACTAAACTAGGTCAAATGCCATTTTAAAATTGACCAAATGTTCATGCTGTCAATTTTTTAATATAAATTACTTTTATTAATAAATAGATTAATTGAAATTTTGTGATTTTTTTTTTCCTGAATCACAAAATCCTCATGTGCAAATGAATGCACAGTATTTCTTATGTCTACGCTTTGCTTTAGTTATGAGGAGCAATTCAGGGTGAAATCTCACCTTTTTACTTGACTCGATTGAGCTCCGATGTTGCCTAAAAGTCCACTTTAATTTGGGTCACCAGTTCCCCATAATGTCCTGGAAGCTCTCGTCAAGGTGTGTTCACAGATTTAATCCAAAAATGCTTGTGTGAATCGTTTCTTTTACTTTGTACACTAAATTTGTCTGATTAAAGCTCTGGGGTATATAATTTTTGTAAGTAAATAAAGAATTTTAAGACGTCCAAACCTGACACAAAACCAATGCTGCTCTCCCATCTTAAATGAAGCAATGTTACAATCTGTGCCCAGATGTGTCACTGAGTCAAAAAGGGAAGTCATCTGTTAAAATGACTGACGCGTCAGACCCAATACAGCGCCTTTCCTTGATAAAGAAGGGATTCTTATGCAAATACTGGTGGATTCTCTGTTGGCTCAAAATCCATTTTCCAACTTGATCTTCACCTTTTACATTAGAATAGGTTTTTAAAAATTCTGAAATAGCTAATCATAATAATTTCCTTTGACTTCTAAGACTAAAACACATTATTGATATATTTCAAAAAAGGAACATTTGTATTTTTTATTAAATCTTCCTTAATAAATCATTTGAAGCCCAGAAGCAGAATTGTCTCAGATTGTGAGTAGAAATTAATTAGCTCATACTGGACACAATTTCCCTCAATACATCTGTTAAATTTGATGCATTTTAAGAATTGAAAAATGCAGGAAACCTCAGCTTCTTTGCAAATCATCATTCAGATTAGAATACATGGATGAATAATAAAAATATGTCTGAATTTTTAATAAACCAGTGAGACTGGTTTCTAGGTGTTTACCTAGAAATTATTTTCCAATATAAAAAATAATATTTTACTGCAACAGTGAGGATAAAAAAAAGTGATTGGAGGATCAGGGATACTGAAAAAAGCATAAAGGGCATTCTAAAGATTCCTGATTAGTTTGTCATATTAGTATCACATTTCTTGAAGTCAAAGAGCTTTGTGAAAATGGGTTTTGACTGTTAAACACATTTTGGTAAAGATTTCAAGCTGAGGTAACTGACCAAAGTAAAACATGGAAGAAGACAATCAGTGCTTTGTGTGTTGTAACTTTGCTACCTTTCAAACAAAGATACAAATCACAAAAATTAGAAACCTGTTCATGACAAATCATTTTGTGAAGAAATGGGATGCAAGTGGTGTCAAAACTCAAGTCTGGGCCTGATGGCTCTGGGTCCACATCAAAACCTGAAAGACACGTCTAACACGCCTGATGAATGGCTGACAAGATATACAGCTCTGTAGGTAATTTCTTTGAAAAATTGCCTGTCTTTTATTTTGTCTTTTAATTTATGTTTATATATTTTATTTATGTCTTTTTATTGAAAAAGACATAAAATGGGCTATAATAGCCAGAACTGAACAGAAAGAGAAAGAAAGAAAGACAGATTCTAGCAAGAGGTAAGTGCAAAAAGGTATTAGATCAACAGAAGATAGAAAAATAATGCATTTACTTTAAATCCCCATTAATCTGATATTATGCAAAATTCACAAGACCAACTGGCTTCAGAAGTCCTGAAATTAATGCACAGTCCGTTTGTGTGTTCAACGGTTCTGTGAAGGCCTCAGAGGTTTATCAAAGAACATTAGAAACAATATAATGAAGACAGAGTTGCAGTTGTAATCAACATATAGCAAAAGTTGGTTCTACAAAATATTAGTTCAGAAAAGCTGAAAGCATATCCAAGTACACAATCCCTGTTTGATTTTTATTAAGAAAAAAAAAAGGGTTCCTCTGCAAGGCACCATAAACCAAACAATAATGTTAAATCTGACATTTTTTGTAAAAAATTGTCATAGTTCCTTCTAAGCTAGAGTCCAACAAGATTTTGCTGATTGTAGCAGGAAATGGAAAGAGAACGGAATAAGAATTGGAACACCCGACGTGCCTACAAAGTTAGTCAACCTTTTCTTTTGTCCAGAGAAGACAAAACATACATTCACATCATTTCAACAAGACAAACCCAAAATAGAGTCAAAGAATGCTACAACATTTTCAATGCGCAACACTGGACACCACTTGCATCTTCTTTTCCTCATCCCACACAGGAGTTGGAACAAGGCGGGATTGTTAAGTTTGTGAAATCGAACCAACCGGAACATCCTGCGTCACATCTGTAAGGTAAAGGGTGACTGTCTGCCAAAAAATCTGTAAAAAAAATGCACACCTGAGTGCTTCCACTGATTTTGTAACGTGGCCCCTACATTTTATAAACTTAGTTTCAACTTCCACAATGGGATATTGTTTTTTCTTTCAACAGAAACTCATAAATTCATCTAATTTCAGGCCATAAAACACAACCAGTCAAAATGTGTGTGTTACCTTATTTATTTAGAAAAATGTCGACATGTCAAAGAATGACTCATTTTAAAAGCCATTATGCCAAAGCATCAGATGTCATGTATCACATTGATCACCACTTTCAGTTTTTGAAACGAGTGATAAACTGGGCGACACGGAGAATATAAATTTTTGTGTACATGTGTAATGCATGCAAATAGTAAAAGAATAAAACAGTTTTTTTTCTCCCTGAATCCTATTTAATGATTCAGGAGATACAAGAATCAGGAAGAGCTCATTTAATTTAAGCCAGCTGCTAAGGCATCTGTTGTTCATGTAATAAAGATTTCATTTGTTTACAAATGTATTTAAAAAAGTGGGAATTAGGACAAGAATAGAAGTGAAGTAAAAGGTTTCTGGAAGCTGGACAAATTTAACCAAAACCTAAACTCCACCCTATTCTTGATTTTCTCTCTTCCTTTTCTTCTTCTTGGATTTTTTAGTAACCAGTTCCTCTTCACACTCCTTTACTGCATTGTGGTCCTCCTCGCCCTCATGAACATTTTTAAGCTGCTTCTCTATGTGTTTAGATTTTTTCTTCTTGGAGAGACTTCGTTTTTCACAGTTTATCTCCAGAACACTGGCAGAGTCAGAGTTTTCATTTTCATCAATGATTTCTGCAGTTTTTCTCTTCTTTTTCTTTCTTGAACACACTTTCTCCTTCTTTTCTTCTTCTTCTGGTAAGATGGGGGCACTGCACTTCTCTTCTACGTCCACTAGCTCCTGTTCTAGCTTTTTGCTCTTCTTTTTCTTGGGCTCTTCAGCGTCATTGTTGCTGCTACAGACTGGACTGATCTCCTCAGCAGGGCTTGATGCTTCGGTAGCCTCTGCTTTGACCGAAGATGCTGCACCTTCAGAGCCACGAGCCTTCTTCAGCTGTGCCATGCGCTGCGCAAAATACTCCTGCATGCTCAGAGAACTAGTCACAGTCTTAGTTATTGACTCAGTATCAAGTTCAGAAGAAGCTTTAGTCCCATTTTCCTCTGATTCAACTGGAGACTCGCTCCTGCTCCTCCCCTACACCACAAAGACACAAATAAAAAGAGAGTTATTTAGAGATTCTGCACATCCAGACCTGGTACACCGTTTTGAACAAAGGAGCTTAAGTAATTGTCAATCATCATCCTAAGATTACTCCTAAGATGTAAAGTGAGTGACAAGCCCAAAGAAGGGTGCTGAAGCAACAATAGGTGTTAGAACCTTAAAATAAGCACAGTTAACAAAAGAGTCACATTTTCTTTATCGTTCCTGACATACAGCTGGGTTTGTTCGCAGTCAGTCGTCCCTCTGTAACAGCTCCATATTTAGTGGTGAGGAGCTGTTATAGAGATACAAGTTGTAGCTGAACTGTGACTGTCAAATCAAAATGAAACCAGATCTGCTGTTTGTGTTGGCTTACCACCAGAGCAAGAAAAAAGAAGAAAACCAGGGTTGGCAATCAACCTAATCTAACACGTGAACTTTCAGAGGAAAGTCATCTCTCATTCCACAGAAATGTTTCAGAATTTTATGTTCACGTGCATCAAGAGAGAAGCTACTTAGCTAACTTAACAAAATAATATAATTCAGAGTATTAGAAAAGTGTGGTTTCTCTGAACAACACTGCAAAACGCTAGACTGGGAAAAACCAGTACCTTGTTCTATGCTTTTTGCATACAAAAGGTCTGGACTCTTACTGAGAAAGGATTGCTTACTGGAGGCATGGACTTTGTTGAAGTTTTAAATGACTGGATCTGATTTTATCCAATCACCAACGTTCGTTCGGCTGTGTTTGTAATGTGCCAGTTCGATGTCGCTTACCGGAAATTGTGTGTTCTGTGAAAAATCCCACAGTATCTTTGCCAGCAATAAAATGTCATATATTAATTCTGTTCGAACTTTAATTGATCGATATTTAGAAGTGTGACCAACATAGACTGAATACCACTGTTCCCTTCGTCCACTGCCATTGGCAAACTACAACTTTATAGGTTGCCAACATCTAAAACAGGACAGGAAAAACTGGAGAAGTCAAGATCACTGGGAGAAATTTCAGAAGGAGCACTGAGGGGGATACATGAATCCAGTAATATTTCATAGAAAAACAATGGCCAAGCCATTTCCAACCTTTACTTTTCACAATCGCTTTGCATTGACAGAGTAGAGGGACCATTCTTACTCCTCTTTTTAACTTTTAATTTGTGAATATGAACTCAACAGCTTCATACTAACTTATTGGTATGAATTTGTGGGGTCACAATTCAGTTTGAGGACAAACTGAATTGTGACCCCACATTTATGATTATGTACTTTATGACCATAAATATCTGGGTTAAAGGGACCAACGATTATTGCATTTATTTCAGATATAGAAAGCAGCACAGCAAAGATTCTGTAAGCTGTTTAGTTTTTATTAATTCTTACATACATACCATGCAGTGATCTTCTGTTCTATATTCAGGAGAAAACCGAGTCTGATTATAAATCCTTGCTGCAGCCTTTAGGTTTGGCATTAAACGGGGCCTATTTTAAAACTGTTAGGCACAACGTGGTCCAGATTTTACCTCCACAGCATGTACAATTTGTCACCTCGCCCCTATGACCCATTTGTCTTCATTTTCCTAATGGCCTACTCAATGCATAATGATTTGTCGTGAAGAATACAGAAGCTCCTCTGGAGAGTCGCACTAAACAATGCAGCCGCTGCTAAGATGGTGAAGTGGATGGCATTTTTCACACCACACAGATTAACTGAAAACACTGAGTTGTATGCTATCATGTCATTGTTTGCCCTTACAGCTTTTATGTTCAATTACAGTTTGAGATATATAGGATGGCTCTAAATCTACATTCAAATGCAGCACCAAGTTGAGAGATGTACATAATTTTTTTTTTTTGCTAAGTTCCTTCATCAAAAATTGTAATGTAATGGAGATAAAAATACTGATCTGTTCAGCCAGAAAGATTCTCAAATAAATCCAAACAATATTAATGGTTCCAATAATGTCTGTGAGAGTGCAAGACCTTAAAAACAGAAAAAAGTGGTTTCCAGTGTAGGTGAATCCAACACGGAAGCTAAAGAAAGTTTTCCACCATCCAGGACCTTGTCCAGATATAACCACAACTTCTAACAAGGGGGATATAAAGCCCTTCAGGTGAGGTGCCATTAAACAAAACTTTCCAGCTTCCCACTAAAAATCTATACTCCCAGTTACTGCACAATGGCGTCCTCTCTGCTTGGGAGAGTGAAGATGAGGCTTAGAGCTGACAGCGCCAAACAGCATGTAACTGGGATTTGGGAATATGGCTGGGGGCCACTTTAGAGCTGCCTGTGAAATTACTCTCAGGAGAGGGACAGGTTGAATGAGCAAAGGGAAGAAAGAGGGGAGAGTGACGGAGAGAAACATCATCATCAGGGAAAAGTAGCTTGAGCTTGGTGCGTGGTTCTTTCTTCACTGCCTGGGGATTCCATTAGACTCTGATACGACAGCAGGTAGAAGTGCTGTGCACAGGCCGGACAAACACACACAGAGTGGATGTTAACATACTGATCCAGTCAGCATTACTGGCAGCCCTGGAGATTTTTTTTTAGTATGAACTATTGGGGGTGACAGGCTAATAGGAAAGTACTTGGCAGCAACGTTAGAGGGGTTTCTCCATTTTCAGTTGCGTCTTTTGCTCAAACTTGTTGGTCATATAATCCTTTGCAATGTCATAGTCTTGTATCCAGCAGACAGCAAGCATTACCAGACTCATTTGTGTTTCAAGTTTGTATTTAAAAAGAAAAAGTATCAAAAAGAGTATGGAAATTGGTGTTTGATGCGCTTCTGCTATGTAGTAACAATGATTCTTGCCAACAGATCTTATACTGCAGGAAAGTAAAATTATTTCCCGCTTCTCAAAATTTTTATCTGTGGTTTAAGCAGCAATAGTGAGTATGTGGGTTGTCCCCATTAAAAACTTCTCTGCCAATGCCTTATTTAGGTATTGACTCCCATTTAGTGCTGTTGAATGGATTGCAAAATTGAGGTTTGAATAATTAAAAAGAATTTTAACTACTTCTTCATTTATTCATTGTATATATGATGCATGTAAAAATCATACTCTGCCTGAACTGCCTGGCAGCTCTTCCTCATCCTCACACACTGGTTTGGAATTGCATGCCATTCTTCAACATATAATTTTTCATCACCAAAGGTTTTTGGTATTGGCTGAAATGATTTAGCAAGATCTTTAGAGGCACAACGCAAGCAATATACTCAACTCAACCCACAATGTATTTTCCTAACTACTGTGGCATCATTTAGGTGGAATTAAACAGTGAAGTCACACATACAGATACTATATATGTATTTTTACACATATTTGACCCACTACTTATTACTAACCCAAATAATGATTTTAGCAGACTAATAAAATTTGGACAGCCCTACTGACCTATACTGACCATCCTTTCAAACTTACAGTTACACTAACAGATGTGGAAAAAAGCAGCATATTAATTTGAAATCTGATGAACAATGGAGAAGAAATGCACAAATTATTTTTAAAAAACTGCATAAAAGTATTAAAAAAAATTTTTGTCATGTTTTACGTTAATACTTAATGTAATACCTAAATAAATTATGCATATTTGACTCTGCAGATTTTCCTCCAGCTGGAGCAGAGTATTTGGGGTGACAGAAAATATGACAGAATAAAAATGCATATCATCATGGCTAAAGGCAAGAATAGAAAATAGAGTTAATACATCCAGAGTAAATGTATTCTAGATGTCAACACTTTTCATCCCTACAATCTAAAGACTGGATTTTGAAGCTATAGGCATTAAAAATGTTTACAGACATAATGAAATGAAATGAATGGCAAACTGCAGATATTTTATTTCAACTGAATATGTAAGTTGAAACACCTTATAACTTCATTGATTCCTAGTGGGTTAAACCTAGTAAATAAAAAAATATTGAAAAAATGTTTAAAAAATATTAAACACAGCATTGGTTACTGTCTAGTCATTCCAAGAAAAAAAAAAGAAGATAAATCATTCTATCTTCATCTAAGGTAAAAAAAAAGAAAAAAAGAAGTGAAACTGACAACTTTAAACATACAAGCTAATTTGACGAAGTTATTGCAGAAAAAGAGCACTTGTGAATGCATTATGAGAATAGATGTTTTCTTTGTGTTCTGCTTTGTTTTGTAAAAATACACAATTTTCAAATGTCTTGTATTTTATTAACTTTGCAAAAATCTGTCCAGCCTCTTGCTAAATTTAGGAAGAATGGCAAAAATGGCAGAGTTGAGTAGCAGCGGGTTGGAGAACACACCTCTTATCAAGCCGTGTGTACTTCTCCTCCCACATCATCTACTTCTCTCCACCCAGACACAGAACCCCAGGAAAAGGATGCGCTCAATGCACTGTGTGCAGCTCTGAGATAAGGCTCCTTCAGCAGAGGAACGGTCTGGCTGGCTATCGGGCCCTTCCTGATCCACTCACTCCCCTGGCGGGGATAGGGTTGGGCAGGGAACACAGGGAGGGGTCCACAGAGGGTCCGAAGAAAAGGAGAGGTTGGGAAGACATTCAACAGGACGCCTCCTTCAAGACACTCCAGTTCAATCTCTTCCCCGCTAATGTAACCAATGGAAAGCCAATGGCAAAACATGTGCCAAGGTGCCAAAATAGCACGGCCAATATATTCAGAGGGGAAGTCAATCAAGCCAGGAAAAATGGAGAAAAAGGTTCACGTCAGTGCATGAGAAACTTTTCTTTCCAGTGAGTCTCAGAATTTAAAAAAATAGAATATCATTACATTTATAATAATTTGCGCTTTTTTTTCTTTTGCAGAGGAAGCAATCCTATTTTATGCTGATTGTAATCTAAAGAGTGCAAAAATCTAAGCCAGCATTATTTTTGTACAAGATCTGTTACCTTGTATGCCATTGATCTAAATATTATGACAGCAAAAAGAGTACATCTGAGTAAAGATGCCTAATTTCACCTGACATATTTAAAATACAAAGCTGAGCAAGAATGCTTTGAAATGAAGACGTGTATTACAATTTTAAAGTATTTTAGACTAAATGCAGTTTTTACCAAAAGAGCTTAGTTGGCACCAAAATATATTAATGTTCCTACAATACAAAAATAAATTAAATATTTGTTGGTAACCTTCCATTGATTTTACATTGATTTAAAAATATTTTTATTCTGAACATGATATAAAGAATAGGGATGATTTTGAACAATATATAACAAAACCAGCTCGTGCTATGTTCATATCACAACATTGTGACATGACTAATCTATCTCAAGTGTCATGAACCTACTTTTTTGTGCCAATATAATATTTGGTCAGCTGGACAGTCTGACAGCAGTAGATTCTCACACTGGAAGCCAATGATGTTGTTCAAAATGCTGAAGATCACAGAGTGATGGTGAAAGAACATAACCATAAATGGCAACTGATTGTCATAAGATTTTCAATGGCGCAGCCCTAACAATAACTTCCAAATACAAACAAAACCATATTTGTGACATTCAAGAAAAAACGACGCTATGTCAGTGGCGATTAAGTCAACAAGACGGAAACAGTACAGCATAACTTATACTGATATTCAAGTAATCTGTCAAAAATTCCTGTATTTTTCTTATACATCACAAGGTTAGGAAAAAATTGCAATGTCAGTTTTTAGCAATTTGCCTATGCCTTAAAAAGACATTTTTCATACTTTTCTGATAAAAATTACTATCTATGTTCATTTTGCACATGGCAAAAACATTTTCCAGTTCAAAAAGCTGAACTTTTAAGGGAAAAAGGCAATTAAGCATATTTTTTTACAAGATGTTGCAAAAAATAATAAAGCAAAGGTAACACACACATCAGCAGCTTACAAGGCGGGACAAAAAACTCTGTCCCAAACAACAACCCAGCTTTGCCTGATTGGTGGCCAATGTTGTAAGATGTAGGTGGTGCCTGCCAATACTGCCAAGCTTATTCTATACAGGCAAGGAAAGTTTATTTGTACAGCACATTTTAGCAACAAGACAATTTAATTTCTTTACATATAAATAGGAATCAGTGGTTTTAATAAAAACTAAGGCTAAGGTCTATAGTGTCTTGATCTACATCAAAAAGATACATCCAATGAAAGAAACCAAATGAAATGCAAGTTACAGGATGCAAACTATTTGCATTCCTTAGTTCTCATCTCGATTCTTTCCATTTGTTCAAGCCTAACAATACTTTCAGGAAGCCAAACGCTGAATTAATGTGTGCAAACAAATTCAACAATAGAATGAGATGTAAGGCAGAATAGTTAGCTGCAGTCTAATTCAACAGCAAGTAAAAAATGAAACATGTAGAGAAAGATTAAAAGGTGACTCCCTAGAAGGTAGCAGCTTGCATTTACTTGTGTTATTTTGTACTATAACATAAGATTCGAGAGCAAGTTTACTTGTATTAAAGTTCCTTCAATCTGAAACACGTAAATTTAACCAAAAACCATTTCAACAACTCACCTTTTTAATCTTGTTAATTAGACTTTGATTGTGCAAAACATGGCCTTTTATCTCCTGAAAAACTGCCTCTTTGCATTGCTTGCTATTTTTTTTTTTTTTCAATAATTTCTCCCCGATATTGGCTGGGTGGGTAATTGCATGAGAGTTGCCCTCATTGTCCTGCCACAATAATAAATTTGGTGATACTCGAGGTCTATGGATCAGGGCCTGATTAGCCAGCTGTCTCTCCCTGATGAGCGCACAAGTCCGGCGGCCCATCGTTCATCGGCATGATGTGGGTGGACAGAAAAACAGGTGGAAGCCTTAATCCAAATAAGTGAATGCCTCAGTTCAACACGCAAGTCTACACCTTTAAACTAATTCCAATCTTTTTTCGCCTTTCTCTGTAAATTAGGTTTACCAATCGCAAATTTAACGGAAACAAATGAAGCATATAAGCCCATTATGTACCGCACATCATAAACTTTGCTAAAAGCAGACACTGTGTGGAGTTTAAACATGAATATGGGTTGAAAAATTGCATTTTGTTTCCACTGCGGGAACGTTAATCATAAATAACAAATGAAGACAACATTATGCATGCAGCTTGTTCGACACTGCAAACACTCGCCGACAATAGGCCTTCATGAACACCGGGGTTCCTCACTCCGACCCCAGGGAAGGAAGAGGCTGTGATTATTTCTCTCAGCTGTGATTCATTAGATTTAGGAATCTGTGATTAAATGGTGGTCTGACTGTAAGCAGCCGAGAGGGTCTGAAATGTCTGGGCGGTTAGCTTCACTAGGAGGTAATTATCTAGATCTCATACTGTAGCATAGGCCTGTAACGATGGGACAGACACCTCTTTTTTTTGTTTGTTTGTTTCAGTCCAGCACTAATCTCTAGATGTCAGCGAGCTGGCACTGCAGCAGGGAGCAGTCCACAGAACTGCCATGGAGGTAAATCACAACTGTGTGCTGTGCTTATTTTACAGGAGGAGGGGTTGCTCTTGGCGGGCCTTGGTATTTTCAGCGGTAAAAGTAAAAGGGTCTGTCAACAAACATGATCAAGACTGGGATCGCTTTTGGTCGCGGCAATTAGATGCTATCTGTGAACGAACGGCCCACAATAAGTGCAGCTGCCTGTATGAGTGCATTCAAATAGCAGCCACCATGCAGCAGCGATGCACGTTTACACTATTAGGCCCTTTCATCAGATCAGCATTGTTGTCTAAAGGTATAAAATTAGCCTTTCTTCATATCTAGAAATATTTTTTTAATTGAATGAACAAAGTATAATAATAAAAAAAAATGTCTCAAATTTTTGCCTCCTTAAAAGAAAAGAAAGAAATGTTAAGATCTATTGTTTTCCATTGTCTAAGTGTGGAAAATAGTTTATTTTCATAAAAAAAAGAAAGAAAAAAAGACATGGGTAAATTTTTTTTTACCAAAAAAACAACAACAAAAAAAACACACCACCAATTTTAATAATTGACTTGTGTCAATTAGCCAGATGTTTGTTCACCCCTCTAGCAAACATTTATTTGTTAGGAGGATGAAGGGTTGACATAAATTTAAATTAGAATTCTTAATTAAATATCAATACATTGTTTTGAGATTATAAGCAAAAATGTCAGCCTGAAAGATGTGTCCATCAGTTTTGAACCCCTTTGCTGAATTTTGGTAGGGAACAAACTTATTATGGGGCTCATCACTCATGATGAGTGCCACACGCATTGGATAAGTGTGACATGGTTTGGATAACACAAGTTGCGATTGTGACATTATTTTTCAAAGGGCCTAATTCTGATTATCTCCCTTTTACTGTAAGATATACAGATGACTTGGACAAGGTTTGGCATTTATAAGCTAATGCTTCAGCCAACAATATCTTTTAGACTGTGCATGATTGACTTATCCTGGAGTCTTGGTTTTGTGTTTTCACTGTGTTCATTGTTCATGATTGTTATTATTGCTGGATACAGTCTGGAATAAATAAGAAATTATCAGATTTAACCTTCCTATCAAACAAATGCAATAAACTCCATGTTATGAACTTAACTAGACATTTTTTAGGCTGATCTGAAAACTACTTTCCAGAAAATGACACTTTGACATTCTGACATTTATAATTATCAAAAACATTTCACATGCCTCAATTGCCACCTTTGTCACCTGTGGTATGGTTGAAGACAATTTATGTAGCAAAAATTAGATTTTGCTTCTGCACTGTCAGCAAACTTTCACAGCTTTACTCCGCCCATCGGCTCCCTGGCGCCTTCTGTGACGCGTCTGCCAAATGCTCAACCCGTGTCGCCCCTGCTCCATATTTCTTAACACGGCGGTATCAGGGGAGCCCATGCCGACGGGCTATCCTTCATGTGGACGACGCGTGGGCAGCCAACGCTTGCAACAGGTGCCACCCGATGAGGCCTGATCCCCCCGTTCTTTGTGCCTGAGCAAGAGTGGGAGTGGGAGAGGGCGCAGGGGTCACGCTGACCCGAGAGCAGGGCGCAGCATACCCACCGTCTGACTGGAGGTTCAAACGTCAAAACAAGGCTGGTACCAATTTAAGCTGAACCATTTTTCTTTTCTGACACCAAGGGAGTAGAGAAATAATAAATGGGTGAATGTTGGAGCACCTCTAACGTTTTTCTGAAGTCAAACAGAATAAGCAATCAACATAAGACTAAAACTGTGGATGTGCCCTTACTGATATCAAATTAAAATAAAAATGAGTGATGGTTAATTAAGACTAGTGCATAATAGGAGTTATTTGAAATGTGGAAAATAAAGATTTTCTTCATTTCCTTTTAAATATTAAATTAAAATTACAATTACAAAAGCAGGTCATTTGAATGAAAACCCTAATAGCTTTTATTTTTGGCTGCTCCTTGCAAAAAAACAAACAAAAAAAAGAATGAAATGTAGGTGAAAAAAATAAAACTCCAGCTTGTTTCCACCTTTCAACTGAGCTGGCGCCTATAAAAAATGACTAACTTTTGTTGATGTATGAATCGGCGGGGAGTCTATTTATCAGCGGGCCCTCTGCGGTCGCCCGCTTTGGTCCCTCAAGCCACAAGCCGCGTCGCTCCCCTTTGACTGATTAATTAGCCAATCAGAGGACATTTTTCACTGGGCGGCAGAATGGTTTATTTCAGCTAATGCCGGGCTTTCGAGCCGAGGCCCGTTGGAGCCTCGTCGGCTCTTTCAGACTGCCTGAGTGGCTGGGCAGAGGGGCGAGGGAGATAAATCAAGCTGGGCTGGCCCTCCATGTGGCTCCCCTAACTAAACCCCCTGAGGAGGGCACGAAGAGCAGGGGTGGTGGAGAAAGGGGGAAGGAGGAGAGCGGGACAGCCAGGGGCACTGCTCGCCCGCCGATAAGCGCGGGGAGCACGGGGGTGCCAATGTCCCTGCATTTAAAAATGGCCGGGGCTTTTTGATATCTCGGCAGTGAGAGCCTGTCATTTGTCATGTGGTGAGTAATTGTGTAAAGGAGCTCAAGAGGAGGCAGGAGACGGAAGAGGTTTGTGTGTATAGGATAGATGATGGATAACAGAGAGCCAAGTAGATGGACAAGTGCTACACCCCAACACACATCGTAAATAATGGCTGCAACCTTACATTTTTAGGTGGTTAGACAATAAAAAGAGAAGCTGTGGGTAAGTGGTGGCCTGCAATTTATCTTGATAAGTTAGTCACTTGTACATGGCAAATAGCTTTCCCCCAGTAAAACAAAGCTGAATGTCTACAATAAATAAGTATGATAAACATACTTATAATCTCTCTCTTTTTTGGGGGAAAGTAACTCTTCCATTTTGCAGTGCAATGCAAAAGTATTCACACTCCCAATTTTACATTTTGTTTTACACTAGATTCTAATCAAATTCCAATGTATATCATAGGATTTTTATGTGATCAATCTATTTGATGTGACATTCTGAAGTGAAAGGAAGACGACAGACAACATTTTTATAAATAACCAAAAAATTACCTTTTGGAGTATATCTCCAATAGCTATGCAAACTGCAGACTTATATTTCAAACTCAGGGAGATTGTATGAAAATATATTTAGCTCTTCTTTGAAATCTTGACCGAGATTCAAGCAGACATGTTTGAGTCTAAAACATTAAATTGCACCTCTGCCAGTACATTTTGCATAGCCTCAGTTGACTAGAATAGGGCTGAAACAATTAATTAGATGAATAATTATTGAAATAATCATCAGCTAATTTTGTAAACAAATAATTGTTAACCGGAGTAAATACTCTAAAAATACTCTCTTTCACTCTATTAATGTCCTCTTAAAAGATTTGAAGATCTTCTAGAGTTATCAAGGGTTTCCCTGATTAGTGTCTGTTGAGGATTCTTGGTAGGTTTGCGGTTGTGCTACACTATTTTTGGATGACTGTTTGGACTGTGTTCCAAAAAGAAGTTCAAAGTTTGAGACATAGCTCCAAAACTTTTCCCCTCACATGTTTGGTGTCAGGGGTAAATCGTCAACCAGTCAGAGTGTATTTAGTTGAATGGCTCAACTTAATAATTAATTTCAGACAGTAATTCAGGTGTAATGTAATGCCATAATTGTTAAGCAACAGCAACTATGTTAAAAACAAATAAAAATGTTTGCATGCTCTCATGTCCAGAGTTGCCTTTGATGAACAGAAACCTGTGTGTTGAGTGTGTGCGTGCAGTCTGTGCAGCGATAAGGGACGAGCAGGAAACATCACTGTGGAGGAAGGAAAACACCCGCTATGGGGGGACTGGTGGAAGGGATGCTGGAGAGACAGCCGTGGGTGGTGGTTGAAGAGCTGGAAGATTCATGAGTGGGAAAGAGGGCAAGCCTGGAGAAGTCCATGACGCTTCAGACAAGCTTAATCAAGATGGACATTTGTGTAATACCGCAACCAAAACCCCCATATCTGTATCAGTATAATGTTTTGGAGCAGTGAAATTATTAAATGTAGTCACTGTGTAACATGTCAAATGACTGATATAAGATGAGTGTGAGACAAAGGTTCATTCCAGTATCACAGACAGATTCATAGAATGCCAGGCAAAATGCCTAGATCCTGATTGGTCAATCACAGTTCTTATTTATTCCCTACAACCTCAGATGTTGCTGAGCTTCAACACAGGGCTCGTGGGAAACCATTGTAATTGTTGCTGGTGCTTTCAATGTGGTCAATGGTGTCCCACCTGGCTGAAAAATAAGAACCCATAACCAAACGATTAGGGAAAGAGTATGGTGTGTATTGCTTGCATTTCCAATGTTAATCAGCCAGGGAGCATCTCCTATTGTCATGTTATGGCAGAACACCTGCAGGGAAATAGAGGAAGGGTTTTTGTGTACAATTTATGGATTTTCAAGATGCCAATTTCTTCAAGCCCAGTGCTCGAAATAAACAAAGGAATCCAGCAAAAAAGGCTTTTCTGTGTATTGCTGTCCAAAAGGTAGATATTTTACCATCAGACTGGCTTTCTGTACTGGGTCGATTAAACTTGGGGAAGCAAAACTGGTTTGCAACATGAAAATATATTAATTCATTACAACACAATGGGTGAAAATGCTTATTTCACCATATAATACAAATGTAAAAGTGGTGCAATAATTGTTAGTTGTAATTCCTTTGGCTGCAAAGCAAAGTTTTATTCTGTGTGTTTTCTCATTATATAGCTATGTGTTTTAAACTATTTCATCCAAAGAGACATATCGGTAATTTATTGGCATAAGGGTATATGAACGTGTTAAAGTTATGACTTCAAATGGTCTATATCTGTTTTAAGGGTTAAAATTAATTATAGGAGATCCAAAGGAAAGTGACAAAGTTATTCAAGATTTCTCTGGCTCTATAGACTCTATAGACTCACACTTGCGGCTGAGACGATGGCTTTTTTGACCTTCCACAATATCTCTTAGTAACATGAGTAAAACTAAATAAAAAATTGTTAATATTTTAAATCTAATGAATGCAGGTCTTAGCAGTTTCTGTAACGGATTAATTGCTTCTCTCCACACAGAGATGATGGATGAAGAATTGTAGTTAAAGTCTGCATCAAATACTGTGGCTGTCCTGACAAGTGATAGATGAAGGAAGCAATTAAAACTGGGTTACTGGTTTAAGGTGTGGAATCCATACATGACAGAATATTGTAGGCTGATATATAAAAAGATGTCTGTATTGGAAATAATTTTCTATTGTTCCTATGTAACCTAATTTTTAGAAAAACAAAAATTTGGGTTATCTTTAGTGATTAAAAAATCATCATCAAAACAAGGAGAAACACTTAAAATATGTGTGTGAATGAACCTACATGTTTTTCCTTTCAATGACCTTTTACCAATACATGTACTTTCTAGCAATTTAATGTATTATAGTCTATTTGTAAATTAGGTAATGTGAAATTATGAAAGCAAATATAGGCCTAAAATGTATCATAACTCCAGCAAGTTATCTACAAACAGGAAGAGTTCATGCATTTTTAGTTTTTATTTACAAAGGTACATAAAATGCAAGCTGGACCCACCTGAGCCTGTAAGTTTCAAAACTATTAGACTATTACCTTAGCGTCAAATGGCAAAGTGACAGCTGAAGGGGCCAACCACTGATGGCAAGAGCAAAAAAATAACTTTTTTGTAAGCATCATCACTTTAGATTTTTTCAAACCTCAACACAATTTGGGTTTTTACTTTAATAAAACCTTCTGGCAGGTAGAACCACCTGATGTGATGGTTTGAGACAGAAGTAAAAAAAAAAAAAAAAAATGGGGGAAGTGTGAAGGAGGGGACGAAGAGGTAAGAGTGAAAATCTCTTAACTGGATTTAAGTGCTCTTGCCACCATCAGTGGCCCTTTTGGCAGCGTTAAAGCTGTTCACTGCGACATGGCTAATCTTCAGCCAGAGGCAGCTTGGGAGCTGGGACCTGCAAAACCTCAGGGATCACACTGTACCAGAGTAAATGTTGAGGACATCAGAACTGATGGTCACCAGCAATTACTGAGACTGATAAGCCTGAGCCACCTGGCTGGAGGTATGCTGTCTTCCTCCTGAGTCCTGACTTTGATTAGGCTTAGAAAGATCATAGATCAGCCTGCTCAGTTCAGATGACAGGATTTTTCAGCAAAGCGAAGTAATTAATTAGGAATATTAACTAAGACTTTGAGAAATGTTCAATGATATTTGAAGCAAGAAATCCTCAGACATCAGTCAAAAAAGATTTTTCTTCTTACACAACAAAGTTCAATACATTACCTGTTCTTGGTCTTTGGTAGACCTGGTCCTCTTCCCAAAGATGCAGTTAAGATCTGTTTCACTACGGGAAGATAAGTCCTTGCCTAAAATAAAACCATAAAGTAAAACATTGAACAGTTTGTTGGACTCAACATCAGCATTTATTATCAAATTTTGTTTGACATATCAAAAACATGCCAACAGATTGAAAAGACTAAAGAACATATGACACATTTTGTGTGTGTGTGCTTAAGAGTTAGGGTTAGAGAGGTAGCTGGTTAAAGAAAAGAGGAGTTGTGCATGGTCCACTTATGCAGCAGGGATAAAACAGCAAAGAAAAATAAACTGACGACAAGGTCCGCCAAGTCTCCGGATTCCCGTTCTCAAGACTGGGCCTCAAAGGCTCCTGAAGCATGCAGTCGTCTGTCTCGAGCCTGGGTCCTGTTCAAACAGCTGCATCCTCTTCCTTCAGCGGGACTCTGATAACATTTGGTTATTTATTGCTTTTAAGACCCTATCTCCCTGCTTTTGACTTTGAAAGTCACAGCACAGGGCACACTTAAGAGGTAAAAAACCAAGAAAGTATGCTGAAAACTAAAACAAATGGAATGGAGGTCATTTGGTGTTTGTCACCTACTGGACTTGGGTCATACGTAAAAATGATACTGGATTTGATTTTCTCACTGCTTGGAAAAGGGAGCACACGTATACATTTCCTGGTTTTCAGGTGAACGGGCAAAGAGTTGTTTAAAACGGTAGAAATCATCAGATCAAATAACTGGCCAAACAAGATTTACAATGCACAAACTGATATGCAAATCTGACATCAAATTACTGAGTGCCAAGACTAAAGTAAATATAATCCCATTTTATGACACAGCTCTTAGTTTTGCTGTACTAAACTTATAAACTTGGTTTTAACCTATTTCTCTGTTGCAAGCATGCTTCTCTTGTTGCAAAGAAAGTTTATTTCTTTGCAAATTATCTCACATCTGTAAGGAAAATGCATCAACAGAGTTGACTATCTGGCCACAATAAACTATCCAGTCTTTCCTGCCAACAGCTTAGTCAGCAATTGTTTGTAATGTGGTGGTGTTTATTGGCTTGGATTATTAAAGTTTGAAGAAACAAGACTTATTGGCAATTAACAATTCATTTATATAACAAACAGAGTACCCCACGCAACCACAACAGCATAGCACCTCCTCATTATGCTGGTAACCAACTTGGTCACACAATTGAACTGCTGTTCAACCCAGCCAATTCAGTGGGTTGAAGTCAGGATTGTTGGCAGTTTCGGCCTCTCTACTTCCAAACTCTGTATTTATTATTTGCATTGGCATCTTTGTCTGGTCCCAAAAGAGTGGAGATGTGGGATGGATACTAGCGGCTGAATCTCATCTTGAAATCTCTGCACTGCCAACGATGATGGCAAACCCTGTTTTTCCAGTCGGGAAGATGATGTTTGCTATTTGCAGAAAAAGACTTGGCAGGTTTTTCATGAGGGCAACCCACATACTAAACTTAACATACTGTTCAACCCACAAATTCATTTTCCTTGCAATGTGGTTTAATTTAAATGGAAATAAACAGACTTTCAAAAAGCGTAATATTTATTGCCAAGTATCTCTATAATAAGAAAAACAGAATTAATTTTTTGTGTGATTTTTAATTGGTCAAGATCTGTTAAAAACAACAAAAAAGGATACTCTTTAAAAAACCAAAAGCAGCAATGAAGCCACTACACAGACAAGAGGGATGAAGAACTGTAGTTAAATTCTGCATCAACCACCCTGGCTGTCCTGACAAGTGATAGATGGAGGCAGCAATTAAAACTGGGTTACTAGTTTATGCTGTGGAGCCTGGACCAAAGCAGTGGAGATTTTGGTGCCTTTCCCCGCAAACAAAGGCCATCAATTCTCAGTGTTGGCAAAGAGCGAACCAGCATAAACGAGATATCAATAGAAAAAAATAGGCAGGACAGTAAACAGAGGGCCTGAACTGAGAGGGAGAGGAAGGAAGGCTACTGCTACTTAAGCTACAACATTTTAAATAAAAGTTATAAACTAACAAGTCATGATACAACATGAATTTATAGCATCATCTACTAACCTGGTTGACCTCTTTTACAATCAAAAACTATCAAGAGTATTATCTGACCTTACCAGCCACTCATATAACAAGCTTAACAACACTAAATCTATTAGCAAGCCTGTACTTGGCAACAACCTCACAATAAGGGGAGTTGGCGTAGGAGAAGTCTGTAGAAGCATGCAAAGAGGCGTGGCGGATTACATCTTACCCTGCAGCTCTGTTTAGGTGATTACAAATTGTTACTGGCAACTACAGTGGTAGTTCACCTCCATTTAGAAAACAATCACATAATACTGTTGCTGACACCCAGGGAAACACAAATATGACCTCTTATTGACTCAACACATATGCCCTAAGATGCAAATGCTCAAATTTCTAATCTAATCTTTGAGACTTTGTTGTTGCTTGGAAAGAATTCAGCCCTTTCTCAGAAAGGACAGTGTATAATAGTCACATTGTAAATGACAGTTAAATTATTAAGACTGGTGCCAAATCTGTCGACACCTTAAATGGCTGATTGGCAGTGTAAACATTCCTGCATGCAGTCCCTCCTAATCTGTTCCTTCTTAAGAGTCATCACTAAAAAAAGAACAAAAGTACTTCTCCAACACTAGATGTCATTGATAGAAAAAAAAAAAACGGAGATTGGATCACCTCATGCATAAGGAAATTATTTGATGGCACAAAGCAGTCAGCATTACAGCCCCTTGCAAAGATGGAAAACCAGGGATCAGTCCCCCTTTCACGTTTCCTTGTGAGCACTACCCAACTTCAGTTCATTTGTTAGGTTTTTCTACATAAAGCAGGTTACTTAAATACAAATCTCTAATGGGGAACAAAAAAGAAACATTTTCCCTTCAATTTCTGCCCAACACTTTCCTCGTCATTTGCCGCCACAACAATGTCTGCTCTACTCTCTGAGAGATTCAGTATCTTAGTCACCAAAGTTTGTGTTGGATGCGGACATCAATGAGTAAAGGGTTCAGAGCAACTTGTCCAATAAGGCAGGAAACCTGTACATGCTGTACTTACTCGCCTGCTTTCATACATATGTAAATTTGAGTGACATCCAAATCTTAATCCATGTGGTCTATGATCTGACATTAGTTGTCTTTGAAGTTATAGCAACTTCAATTATCCTGGGAAAGCTTTCCATAAGTTTTAGGAATGTGTTCAAAGAGATTTTTTTTTTTTTTTTTTTTTTACCAGAATCTCTAAAGAGAAGCTCTTTAAAAGGCAGCACTCTAGTCATTCGTCAGGCTGAGGTCAGCTCTATATAAGCAGCAACTTCTATTCCCCTCTTTTGTATCCTCGCCTATCATTTTGTGGCCAATTTGTTGACATTGTTATTTACTCCCACTTTTTAAAAATGGAACTACGAATGCAAAATGAAATTTTAAATGGCAAAAATTTCCATTACTGGTATTAATGGCTTTTCAACTAAATAATTCCACATCTAAACACAAGCTCTCTTTAGATTTAGTTCTAAAGAGAGTGTACTTTAGATTGTTTTTTACTACAGTTAAAAACATACATCAACAGGTCTTAAATTTTAAGTGTCCCTAATATTTCTATTTGGGTGAATAAAAACTACTGAAATCATTTAATCATTGAATCTGCTTAGTTCACATAAAAATGATTGAGCAATTATGTAATATAAAATATAACAGGCGAAGCTTTAAATTTGTTGGAATGACATCTTCCAATCATCTCAGTTGGCCCTGAAAGCAAATATCCAAAAATGAACAGTGAGTGGACATGCAGAAGCAGAACAATGTATGCATTATGCTGCATGAATGGTAATTAGAAATATGTGTTAGAGCTGCCATGAATGCACCTGTAGTTGGCAAACAGAAACATACTCACCCCAAGTCACTTTAGGTAATGATACAATTGTGGGAGTCAGAATGAGCTTAACCTGTCTAAAACTTGGCAATTAAAAATGGCAGCAGAATATAAATGTTGGACGAAATTAAAGAAACAAGCACATCGAAACAGTCAGATCGTCATGCTCAAGTGTGCACCTTTTTCTGACTCGCTTCACACTCACAACATAAAAGTTGCAAGTGGGGGAGAGACAGGGGCCAGGTCCTATCAAGCAGGGTCATCTAATGGGTCAGAGGAGTGCTGTTTCTGCTGGGGGGGGAGTAAATGCAGATACCAGATGCTCCAAACAGGAAACAGGAAGTTGCTTTTGAATGACGTAAAATATTAAAGGTTCTTCCAGGTGAAGCAAAAGCTGAGATGTTTGTTTTGTCAAGTGTTCAGATCCGATGAAGCAGATTTGAACTCAGTGACTCATTATTATATATATTAAGAACATTTTTATTAACACAAGCAAGTAAGTCCAAAGACAAAAATAAATAAAGGAATAAATAATGTTATATTTTTTTCGTTTTAGGATGGCAGATTATTGGTGCAACTCTAAGTGCCCCCATTCAAAGTGTAAAGTGCTGGACGCCAGGTCATTATTTACCCTGCAAATTCTACGAATCAATTATATAATCATGATACTGTGCAGTTTAATTTGATAGCTTTCTGCTTTACCATCCAGTGGTTCTGAACACACATAGTTCTGTAAGTCTATCAGTGTACCGACCTTGACCAGCAAATCTTAACTTCCTGACGTGTAAAGGGTAATGAAAGGAGTGGGAAGGCCTATAAATAACCTCCCAAAGCACTCACTGGGTCAACTGACCCAGCAGATACAGACCGGACTCTGATCAGCGTCTGTGGTCTGAGACGACAGCATAAGTTTTAATAAGAGGTCAAGTGTACACTGCAGGGGGGCTTCAGCAGAAAACCGTGAAAGCAGCAGCACCATTTCACTCTCATTCTGAGTCAGCTACTGGTATGAAGTCTTGCTTTAAATATGTAAAAAGAAATGTCAGAGTGTGGCTTTGAGGTACAGATTGGTTAAGACAGGTTGAAACTGCATAAAGTTGATAAACACAGCTGGTTAAAAGGAAGACACTCACCTTTTGTGAATTTTGTGTAATGAACCCTCTTTTTAGAAGTCTTTGATTTTTCTTCCAGACTGAAGCTCTTCATCTCATCTGGAGGAACTTCTACAGATATCAAAACAAAAACTTTTACACACATTAACCCACTACAAAATGAATAAATCAACAAGTGAGAAGTTATTTTATATATGTAAGATTCCTAGCATAGTGGTACTAATGTTTGAAACATGATAAGTAAGCACATAAATCCCTGAACTTTCTAATGTTGCAGTGTAGCACCCTCTGCTGTTTAAAAAGCTAAGGATGCATCTAAAGTCTTGCATGCAAGGTATAAATTACCCTAGTATATGACAGTAAATCAGATTACATGCAGTCAAATAGAATTACCAAAATTAATTTTATTTGCTGAGCACCAGAATAATGCTTTTTTATTTTTAAGTTTCTTCACATTCAGATGTTTACACAAAGAACCTTGTCTCTAAACAATTTGTGAAAGCCCAAGTGATGATTTAGCCTTGAGTGAGTACACTTTCCAGATGCTGGCAATTATATGTGAGCATAAACACCTTGGAAATGTCAAGCCACCATGCCATTCAGAAAGGGTTCTGAATGAATGTGAATGTGTTTGGGTGTGAAATGTGGGAATGAAAGCCAGGAAAAAGAGCAAAATACCTTGAGAAAATGATGGCTGAAAGCTGATAAGATTTTCATTAACCACAGTGAAGCAAGTCTTGTACTAACATGGGCTGAAAGGCCACTCAGCAAGAATGAAGACATTACTCCAAAGGCAACAGAAGCCATATAAAACTTTGCATTCAAGGATAAAGATGATCATTTTATAGGACTTAACATGTGGTTTCATGACACTAAAATGTAAATAATTCGCCTTGATGATCATAATTTTATTTCTAGAAAAAATAGAGAACCTTCCTAGCCTAAGAAAAGTATCCCCGCTCTGGAGTATGAGGGTGGCAGCATTATGTTACGGCATGTTTTTCTGCAGCAGAAAGTGCTGGACTTTGAACAACAGATATTTCAGAAGCAAAGAACATTATATGGAAATACTTGGAACATCAGATAAGAAGTAAAAGCCAGGCATTTACCAAACAGACAGTTTTAGTCAACCTCCCTATAACAGGAACATTTTGATCAGATGTACTGCCAAACAAAAAAAGCACAGTTGACAATATCTGTTAAATCTAAACACATCAATATAGCATATGTTACACAGAAGGCACATTTTAAATCAGTAGTGTAAAGCCCCTTCAATTTGAGTAACATTTCCTGTTGGATTCTCACATATGTAGCTGCAAACCACTTACTGCAGTAGAAAGTTGTAACCATACTTCCTGTGCTTACCGTCACTTGTGTTTTGACCATGGTGGTCGTTCAGCTGAGCCAGAAGCTCATTGAATTCATCCTGGTGAGCAATCCAATTATCCTGAGAAAAAAAAGAACCACAGATATATATATTACAGTATGTATTACTCAAGTTTCATATTTCTTCGAACTTACATGAAAAAATGACTAGTTTTCATTTGAGCAGGGTCAAGCCATAATGCAACATTACTATTTAAAAGAAAAGGTTGTCTTTTCTTGGCCTAGAATTGATACACTTTCTTATTTAAAAAACAAATGCTTAGTACATGCAAGTTTTTGTCCAAAAGTACATTTTTATTTCTAATAGAACTGACCTCATGGCTGGCATTTGTTCCGAGCCCATGTTTGTTGTTCTTAACTTTTACTTTTATGTGATCCGTCGATCCCTGCTCACTCCTCCCCAGTCCCTGAGAAAGATCACAAAAAAAGAGAGAATACTAACACATGTTCCTAATTGTACAAACTTAGCATGTTTTTTTTAGAATTACACAGAACTTATTATACTGCAAGCTGTGAGACAACAATGCAACTTCATTATGATAAATCTGAAACTACAATTAAGTAAAGACTTTGAGCTTTATATCAAGAAATATGCAATGTTTCAATTGTTGGTCTATGACATAAGTTTTTTCCTGTACAAAAAAACCATCCCAAACAGAAAAGTGCACAGTTAATTGCTTTACATATTCTATGTGAAGAAACCTCACTCACTTTGCCCTTGGACCAGCCCATTTGCTCCAGCATTTTCTGGCCAAATTTGTTGTCATCATTGCTCCAGGCGCTGTTCCTAGGGTCTACAGACCACTTCTGTTTCTTGCGGGCTGAACAGGGAGCAGCAGCAATGTGATTACATAACAGTCCACCAACAAGAGCTTGCATGAAAGATGAGAACAAGCTAACTCAGATAAGTGTATACACAGTGTGGTGCCCACAGGCTAAAGTTAACCGTGTTGTGAAGTATCACATTTTCATTATGTAAGAGCACAGCTGTACTGAGTCAAACTTGTACACCCTGTGCCATTTATAGAAGTGTTTCTTAAAACTATAACACTAACTAGATGCACACAACCCTTGACAAAAAGAAATAGTACTGTTGGACGAAGTGAAGCATGGATGCTTTTCGTTTTGTGATTTACGGCTGATGTCCATCTATCCAATCAAACAGTTTTACGTCTTAACTGGGACTCAACATCCTGTAAGTATTCAATGTTTTAGCCAGGGAGTGTAATAATTAATAATAATTTCATTCAACGATACAGCTTAATACAAATAAGAGGTGTTTGTCAACAAGCCGATAATAAGACCTAAAGGAAGCAGTTGAAACGCCTCACTGGGCTGACATAGTTAAATATTAGAAGACAAACTGTAGCTTAGTAAATAATCTGTTGAAACGTTATTGAACTGAGTCAAAGTACACACGTGTTTAAATCACCGACTGTAAAATGCTAATGCTAACTGGAATACTTTTCGGAGAAAAACTGAATATTTTCTGACCAACAATTTATAGAAGAGTGGAAATGGTTTCGGAAGCGATAGGATGCCTAAAAGATAGCATAAAAACACAGAAAACATTGACAATGTATCAAAATTCGGAAAAATATACGCACGCTCAGCGAGCATGGACATCCTGGGTCCTTTCACAGATGACGCAAAGGAGGGCTCCCAGAAATATGCCTGAAGACAATGTCAACCCGTTACATGCTGACGGTGCCTGAAGACACCGTCAGCATTTAACGGGGAAATAATTAACTTTTTTAAAGATGCATAAGGGAATCAAGAGATCAAATCCGGTAAGTTATTCAACTTAGTCAATTTTTCAAAGTATTCAAACAGGCTACTGATTATTTTCCTGTTTCATTTGTATCAACACTTATCAGCAGAGGGCGCTCCAGGCTAGAAACCATAATAGCAGGAGACCTACTTGTGCTTGGTTTCAGACAAAATAAATAAATAAATATAACAAAGATAAACTGTTCAACACTGTTACTTACACTCAGTATAATGCATTTCATCTGTGAAGGCCTCACATGTTTCTCACTGAACACTAGGAAATAGTATTCTGCAGACAGGTGGAGAGGCGTAATGCAACTGCAACATATAGAAGGTGTCAGATGAGACCAAAATGTAACTTTTTAAAATACATACAAATCACTATGTGTAACAGAAAACTAACACTGCATCCTTATCACATCACCCTTGTGTCAAAATATTGTGTCAAAATTCTTAATGGTGTGAGGATTCGTTTCTTACGAAGGGTAAGGTAGAGATGGAAAAGAATGGAGCATGAACATCTTATGGAAGAAATTAATATCAGAATTCAAACAGCAAACTGTTTAGGTAAATCTTTTTTTGTTTGCTTGTTTTATGCTGTTGTTTTTTTTGTTTTGTTTTTTTACACTTTTGTGGCAATATATTCAATTTTTTCATCAACATCTCCAAAATAAATAAAGTTCACCAATTTCATAAAAGACATTGCACTATTTAATTTCCTTTTTGCAACAAAGTCTTTTTGTTCAGAGTAAACACCCAGACTGAATATAAAAGGCACTCTGAATATAAAAGGCACTCTTACATAACCTCTACCCATGTGACACACACAAAGCTTCTGTCTGTAAAGTAACAGGAGACAACGTTTACGCTCACACCCTGTGGTGGGACTTGGCTATCACTTGGAGCTAACTTATACATGCACTCTGTTTAGATATGCTTGAGATAACTGCTATTTAGAGTCCTCAATGTACTTCTTCACTCTGAAAGAAAAAGTTTGACATATTGCAAATTTAAATCTTTGCAATACATCACACTCTTTCCAGATAGAAAATCCTATCCAAGTTGCACAGACTCCCTTGTTGGATTAAAACAAACATGATTCCCCTCTTCTGTTGTTCTAATAACAAATATCATTTTCAGATCAGACCGGTTCAAACTGGGTAGGATTGCTTTCGTGTGAAACTCTTATCTAATCCAAAAACTACACCTAAACCATTTCCTGGGATTAAAGCAAAGTTGCGTAACATAGGCTTGACTGGTTAATGCTGTTGTGTTCACATACCAAGTCTGTCAGGTACAGGGGTGTGAGATTTAATTATTCACATGTGCATTCATGAAGTTGCAGACATTGGTAAAATAGCTGTGATGTTCAGTCTAAGAAAAAAACAAGTCAGTCATGCCAGCCTGAATGACTTAGCAGCCTGGTCACTCTGACTGTAAGTGTTACACTTTCCAGTAATCCCCAATACATGAATGTGTGGGGTAAAAGATGGGCGTTGTTGCAATGGCGAAAGGGCCCCACAGGGAACATCAGCTATTCTGGTGTTCATGTCCTTTACTTTCTTTTGCAGTAAAACATAATCTGGAGCACTCTGTGGGAATTTTACTAAGCAATGCATAAACAAAATACCAGGCCCACAGGGAACAAGGAGGAGCTCAGTGGGAAGCTAGTTTCCAAGTATGTGTCTAAAAGACACCTTACATAATTCAGTTTCAACAGGTTAAGCCACTTAGTAAATTTTAAAAATGTTTCCTTGTTTGCTATTCTTGGTCTCAATTCTTTGGATGCAATTCCTATAGGCTGTCTCACATTTCCATTGAAGACAAACAAATCTACATTTCCATGTGGGTGTATTTTGCTTCCTTGACCACACAAGCTTTAGCCAGTAAGAACAGCATGCATGCACATTATGGTATATCCTACACATGTGAGGAATACGGTTCCTTGCAAAAGTATTTACATCCTTTGATATTTTTCAATTTTCCTGGTGAAGTGACAGGAAAATATTTTCTTTTTACATTCATTTTACATACCCAAATCATTTATTTAAAAACAGTTTACATAAGGTGCATCTGTGAACATTAGTTCTTCAAATCTTGCCACAGATCCTCTGTTTAATTTCAGTTTGGCCATTAATTGAGTCATTCTAACATACAAATGTGTTAAAATGACTCCAGTTAACTTCAGCTCTGGCTGATTAGGGTGAACTGTCCGAACCTCTGCACAAATCGCAAGACTTTTCTCAGTCTTTAACAGGGTTTTCATTTCAGTATTATCTTATTTTTAGCTCAAGTATGATAGCTTCTCTATTTATATTGAAGACGAGAATCCCTTCAGCGTGACCTGGGTACCACAATGTTATGCCATGCTGCAGGTGTATTTGGAGTGTTATTTGTCAGCCGCTGTATTTTGTAAGTTGGGGCATATGACTTGAGGGAAATTGCAAGGATTCGCTCTTTATCTTTCACAAATGACGTCTTTATTTATTGAGATTTATGTAGTGCTTGACTAATAGTTGTTCTTTTGACAAATCTTTTTCACATGACTTTCCTCCCCAAAGAAAACTGCACATAAACAAGAAGATATATGGAAAATATTTATTGAGAAGTTTCTCCGGTGACTGGCAGAATTTCTCACATACACACAGAAATAAGTAATTTCTTTTGCAGACACTCCCTAAATGTTTCCAGGAATTAATGTGACATGTGGAGTCAGATTTCCCATTTTCTTTATTTTTTATTTTTTTTGCAAAGTAATGTCAACGCTGGTGAAAAAACATTAAATAACAAAAAACTGAAGAGAAACACATAAGAAAGCATCAAATGATTTGGGGAAATAGAGCTTCCAAACATAACAGAGAAAGAATAAATAACAGAATATGAAAAATAAACTAATTACTGAGTAATATCAGTTAATCATTTCCCCGGATCTTTACGTTTAGTAACCTCACATACAGTACAATCAAAGATACAAATTGTATTCTCAATTTTCATTCTTGAAAAAAAAAAAAACCCTGACTCAGGTAAAAAAAGAAAAGAAAAGAAAAGAAAAAAAAAGCACAATCAGCATTTTTGAAAATCACTATTGGAAAATGTTGCAAAATGCTGTGAATGATTACCAGGTCATTCCTAGGAATCAATTTCTACTGACAAAGCGGTTCAACCTGACACAGACTCTACGCCCTTTCACTTGTAACCCAAATGTTCAAGACATAAAAGGGAAAGAGAGATGTTTAACAGAAAGTTATCATTCTCTTGTACTGCACCTTTCCATTCTGTAGAGACGGTAGCCATGTTGCAGACAAGCACAGCCCTTTACTTCTGAAAACTAAATTCTCGGAGAATTGAGAGAACAATTATGTACAGACAAAGTTTCTCTGTTCTCTTGGGTAAAAATTTTACATTATATACAAAAATATATATACTTTAATGGGGCATCTCAATTGGCATGAGCCATGCACGTTTCCACTCCTAAGTAGTTTAGCATTGTCTGGACCAGCTCTGGGAGATCATAGTCGTGTTTCCATCCCCAGTCCTTTCGTGCGTTGGAGTCATCAAAGTCCATGGGCCAGCTATCAGCTACAAGATAAAAAAAAAGTAGATAAAATAGAAAATTCGTTGATACCAAAATGACAAAAAACATCCATTTCTGCACAAAAATTCCTAAAATATGTTAGTTTAAAGACTCTTACCAATTGCCTGTCGTACTGGGTCGATATTGTATGTGACCTCCAGCTCCGGCATCTGCTTCCTGAGCTCCTGGGCCAGTTCCTCAGGTGTGAAACTCATGGCGTTGATGTTGTATGTCCTCATGCTCAACGTGTCAGCAGGTGCCTCCAACACCTCCAGGGTGGCGCGTAGGCAGTCGTCGATGTACATCATGGGTAGCCGCGAGTCAGGCCTCAAGTTGCACTCAAACTTGCCCGTCTTGATTGCATCATGAAAAATCTGAACTGCATAGTCTGGACAGGAGCAAAATAGTATGATTATTGGTTTTTCAATTATTGTATTAGCAGTTCTGATGTTTATTATCTTGAAATAATAAACATGTAAGAAATTAAAGTGCAAGACATTTTAAAAATAAACGCTCCAATTGCTGACAGAAAGAGTTTGGTTGCGGTGGCTGTCTATTTGTGTGAAAAGAAATACAAGAAATTATTCATCTTATGATTCACTTCCCTGTAATGTTTTAATAACATGAAGTATGTTGAAAACATTCCAAATGTCATTTTGACTGCCACCAACAAGGGTTGCTTACATGCGGTAACTAAAGTTCATCTGGTACACTGACAAAAACCAAAAAATCGTTTTGTACACCCAGTAGGAGACACTTTAATTTTGTCCAAAACATTAGTCCCATTACTTTGAATAATAATTCACTCATTAGTTATACACTTTTATCACAAATTTACATGATTTTCATTCAAGACTACAAGGACATCATCTGCATATTGATTTATCTAGCAAAACCCAGGGTAGGAAGCATTTGTTACTGCTACTTTTTAATATTAATATCATGCCATTTTTTCAAACTCTGAAATCCAATTTAAAAATTTTATTTGTTACCAATAAAAAACATTCAAAACAAACATTGGCCCCTATGACAGATGTACTTTTTTTATTAGCCTCGTGACAACTCCACGTGTTTGTGTCACGTTTGCTACACGCCCCTCGTTGCTTTCCCCCCAACATCTTGTGATGGTAATCTGACTAGGTTGGATCTAATAACATATGAGGACCACTTTCATTACAGCTCAAACATTCTCCAGCTACATTAATAGAGCAATAGGATTGTGCTGATATGTTGCCCAATGATTCCTTGGCACATGGAATTGGAATTATAGAGGAACTAAACAAGCAAACTCATGATCTAAAGTTGATCATCATTCTACATTCTGCAACCCATTCCAGAAAACTAAATATATCGCAGGTTTTTATGAAGTCTCAAAAAGGGCTTAAAACCTTTTGATTTTGTTTTGCAAAAACACAAATGATGAGATAAATAATGACAATGAGGAACACCCATCGTAAATTTTAGATTACTTCATCATTCCTACCTGTTGTGCCACCTCCTGGCATGGAGTCTGCAGAGATGATTCCTGGATAACGGAGACACCGGAAGTCCAGGCCATAGCGGTGATGGTAATACTAAAAAGACAAAAACAAGTGGATTAGAAAATGCTCACTTCAATAAGTTTAGAATTGGTAGGAATTTACATTATAATTTGATATAATTTGGCAACAGAACTATAGAATAAAGTGCTCACCTCTCCCATTAACTCTGCATGAACTTTGGACACCCCATAGATAGTACGAGGTCTCTGTACACACAGATCTGGTGTTGGGTTACGGGGCGAAGAGGGACCAAACGCCCCGATGGTGCTTGGGACAAACAGCCGCAAGCCATGTTCTGCAGCAATGTCCAGGATATTGTGAAGCCCTAAATAGGGAAAAATTGAGAATGCCATTATTATTTGAAATAAAGTCATTTTTATTCATTCTCATAAAATTAATCAAATGTTTCAATAAAGTGGATTATGTGTATTTTTAGCAATTTCACTTGTACAGTATTTTGGGTTCAAATGTCCTGTTTCTAATCTTATAGCATTATAGCTTATCCTCATTAGGTTTGGAAAAGTAAAGTTTTTCATTTTAGTTCTCACTTCTAAGTATGTTATGTTAGTTTACTCACCAGTGATATTCACAGAGCGTGCCAAGGCCACGTTAGCCTCTCCGACTGCACTGAGGAGGGCGCTGTAGTGAACCAGCCAAGTAATGCGGTTGTTCACCACAATTTCTCTTAAGTTCTTGTAGTCTAGGATGTCTGAGTAGATAAACGGACCTGATGGTGGCAGATTAATGTAAAAAGTCAATATTACTTCAATAATTGATTACTCTTAGTGATTTTCATAGAAGAGCTTTTAGAGTTTTCTACATGTGAAATGTTAGAACATTTCACAAGCTTTTAGCGTTTTAAAGGAAGCTAAAAGCCTGTTGCAATGATTGCAAAAATAAATGTTGTGAAATAAAGGACTTTCTTCAGGTTTTCAGCAATAGTCACACACTCACTTGAGGAACTTTATGTTGAGCCATGAGGTTGTCTATTGACCAAACATTAAGGAGATAACATCTCTGAAAACAGCTGAAGTTTACTCACCACTGTGAAACACATTATTGGGAGGTTTCCTGATGTCAGACAGAATGACGTTGTTCTTGCCAAATCTCTTCCTGCAAGGGATTTAAGAGTTAGTAGAGATACAATGCATTACAAACGGGTGCACTGTTTTGTTACAGCTTACATAACACATGACGCTAGTTGTGAAACACTTTGCAGAATTTTATTGTTAAAACAAATGAGAATTCTGACCTCAGAAGTTTGGCCAGCCCGACTCCAAGTTGCCCAAGGCCACCTGCAAATAATACAGAGTCATGTGAGGACGTGGCACAGAGACAATGAGGTGCAGCTAATGTACTTCAGCGCCTATTTCCATGGAGATTCAAGCAACTGCAAAAGAGGGCCATAAGAAAACCCTCCTGCTGCACTTGACTTTGACCTTTTGTACTTAAGCAGAAACTGCTTCCAGCTTTCTTTGCCAAGCACCTTACAAATCCTGCTGCTGCTTAGGTCCCTTCAGAGGACAGCTTGTTCGAGCTCACACGTTACATTCACAAATTTCAACTTAAATGAGGAGCAACAAAAGGAGACTGCTTTTCAAGGAGTCATTGTGTTGCTTTACATTACAGAGCAACATTCTGCCTAAATGAAATGCCTCATACCTGTGATTAGCACCTTGGGGTGATCTGTTTCTGAAAAAGACACAGAGTGGAAGCTTGCGTCCGATGTAACCTGCCGGGGAGAGAAGCTGATGGTACGCACAGCCACCGTCAGAGGCTGACAGCCGCACCCCGGGGTGCTCAGCAGGGCTTGCTTGGCTACCTTGGCGAGGTTTCTAATAACAGGCATGTTAGAACCTGTAGAATAAAAAAAAAGGTAGGTCTGAGATGGTATAAGACTTTTACAGAAGATTTCCTTCAGTAAAATACCAGAGTGAAGTAAAAATGGATGACATGATCTGCATTGACACTGAAATAATTAATAGTTTTTTGCAGCTATAATGCTAAATATATTATAGATTGGCTTATTTCTGTTACAATCATAGACCTAAGAAAGCACAAACATCAAAACACCTGAATTTTATTTAGCACAACTTTATTTCTTGTCAGCCAGCTGACCAGCAGCATGTAGCAACAGCTAGGTTGAAAACTACTTTCACTCTGGAACATTCCTATTTCTTTCTTTTTTTGTCTTCTTCCTTTGTTTGTGTAACTTTGTTTATTCATCAGATATGTCATGATCATAATTCAAATCTAGTTGTCACATTTGTGCTGAGAGAAAATCAAAACAGAAGATGGTTATCCAATAACCATAAGAGTGAGAAATATACAAGAGAGGAGACCATGACAGGAACCAATGGAGGTTCACATGAACTTGTGTTCCACATTCCCTGGCCTGAGTCGAAATGCATATATGATTTTTCACACATGAACTTCATAGAGAAAAGTACAGGCATTGATTAATTGCAACATTTATTTATTTTGCAGGCTGATCTTTGGTACTTCGCTGTCCCACTTTTTGGATATCTGTTCTTTTTGGCCCTACATCTCAGAAATTCATGTTCAAAATATCAAATCAGCATTTTTTCCCGTTTGTGGGTATTTGAATACGAATCATTATGATGTTTAAATCAGACATAAATTTGACATTCCACCACAGAAACATTACCAACATGAATTCTGAAATTGTGCTGTGGCTTAGAATAACAGTGGCCCCCATCTGGCCTCCTCAAAACTTTCTGAAGGCTCCTGCATCATGCGAACTAACGCATCAGCGACGACGTTTGAATGTAACAAACAACAACAAAAATTGAATACATCAAATAAAAGAAATCAAAAAAAAAAAAAAAAAAAATCTAAGAACCCCAATCAGACACTGGCTCACGGCGTAAAACATTGCAAGCCTGCGCTTCTGCATATCGACCCGACTTTGCGCAACGCATCCTTGACATGACAGACGTGAACTTACCTCAGAGCGCTAACTGTGGGCTTCCAAAAAGTTGGAAAGCATACAATATGAGAGTATTTATACTGCCCTGCCTTCAGAGAGAGCCAATCAGGGAGAGAGGGCGTACAGTGACATACAGAGGCAGAGGAAAACGGTGCCAAGAACAGGTTGGTGACCTCAGTGACCGGATTTAGAAATATTTTTGGAACGCATTAGGAATCACTTAAACTACTCTGTCTTGAGCACCTTAGAGAGAAACAAGGGGCTCTCTAATACAGGATACAAAAAAATAAATAAATAAAATAACACAACAGATCACAAAAGTTACTGATTTTAACACGCTCTTCAACTTCCTTTACGCACGTTCCAGTAAGGCTCACAGGAATTTACGCAGACGCCAATTGTCTGTTCTAATAACCGAGAACTGCTCCTCCTCCGCCTCATCTTTGATAAATAACATTTATTGTTATATGTTTAATAAATGCTGACCACCTCACTAATAGTTTTAGAAATAAAACATTATGTAGCCTATCACAATATTCAGCGTATAATTGGATGGAGCGGGGTTAAAATATTTTAAGTTATATTCTTCCTTTTTCTCAATGAATCTAAAAAGCAGGCCGAGAGCCGGGTGAAGATGTCTGAGTCATCTTAAACCCTCTGCTAGGCTGATAGGCTTTTACCCCCCAATAAGATTACGTTTTATTTATTTTACATAAAAATAAATAAATAAATATTTATAGCGTGAGCACGCTTACCTCATTGTGAAAAAAAATAAAATAAAACACACGTGGTAGAGAATATGCTAATTCGTACAATTCTTTGAAAAGCCTGCATGAATTGAAACGGAGAAATGCAGCTTGAATGGACAAACAATACATAAATAATAATAATAATAACAATAATTAAAAAAAAGATTGCTCACCGGTTATGAGAGTCGATGTGAGGAAAAACAGAAGAAACAAGAAATGTCTGAGCACGTTTTAAAAGGCAGCGAGATAAGTGATGCGGTTTCCTGCTTTGCGTCGCTCCTCCTGCGCGCTGACGTGATGCTCGGGTGTTATCTCCGATCGGTGTTGCATCAGCCTCGCCTTCTACTTTATACGTATCAGCGGCCATCTGCTTCCAGGGGTGCGACCCGGGTTCGACTCCCATTGGTGGAGCCTCGGCGTTCATGACACGCTGCGCTTCCTCGTCATCAGCTTTTCCGACCGCGGCGGTGCGACGCGACTCGAACTTCTACAGCAGGGGTCACCAACCTTTTTGAGACTGGGAGTAACTTCATGGGTACAGAGCAACACGAAGGGCTCTTGTTTGATACAGTCTTTGTAAATATATATATATATATATATATATATATATATATATATATATATATATATATATAAATTATATATATATATATATATATATATATATATATATATATATATATATAAATTATATATATATATATATAAAGGTCTGACACCTGACCTGCAAGAGCACAAGCACCTCTCCAATGCGCAAAAATCAGCACAAGCCTAAACAAGAGCAGCTGACTTTTTTTCCCCAGACAATGCTAAATAATAAAGACATGAAGCGAAGCCTCCCCAGAGGACGGTGTTGATTCCCAGGTTCAGGTGTTGCGATACGAATAAGATGTTTGGCACAATTTATTTATTTTTTTCTTCACAGTTTTGTGAATAGAGTTAAATAATAAAAACTCCAGAAGTTATTCTTTTCTTTGTTTACTTAAAGGAAAATGTGACGGTACGCAGAGTGCAGCTGCAGACGCTGCTGCGCTCCGACAGTTTCCTGCATGCGCCTGCGCGCAGTTCTGAACTTTAACAGCAGGAAAGAATTTTATGCATAAAGCAATTTATTTTAAACGTTTTTGTCATTTCCCTCGTTTGTACTGTAAATATAAACGTCAAACGTTATTACTTCAATGAAAAAACATTTAATTAAATTATTTTTTGGTAGTTCTCCCTAATAATAATGGCTATTTTTAGGAGTAGCTCCGCGGGCGACTGAAAAGGTCCCTGCGGGCGACCGGGTGCCTGCGGGCAACGGGTTGGTGACCCCTGTTCTACAGCGATGTCTGCAAACCGGAAACCACAGCAGGTTGCCTTAATTTTTAATATCTCACATAATATCAAAGTAACAAATATTTGATTTATCTCAAACAGGTCTTTAAAAACAGCCAATTTGCAGGACAGAAAATTTCATGCATACATAACTAAGAACAAAATAATTAGCTTACCACTCCTCTTCTGTTTGAAAAGGAGTAGGAAGAACACTTATTTAGTCCTATTATTTATCTCAATTTAACGACTTGCTTTCAATGCCCTAATTATAAAAAAAACTTGTAATTAAAACCATGTTATAATATTCCATGTTCCTATTCGATATACTGCGCTAACGAGCCAACAAATAAACTATATTACATAGACAAAATAATTGCAAACTAACTCATAAGACGAGAAAAATCTACAGATAGGCTACATTGACACAATTTCAATCGGATCCACAAAAGTTTCAGTCATAAGGCTGGGCGTCCACTAGGATTCTGCATCTTGGGAGATCAGAAAATATCATTCAGGTCCCAAAGTTCATGAATGTCAGACTGACAGTTTTGTGTCTTTGTGCGGCCAGGTGCAGGCCACATCTTTTTTTAAAAAAAAAAATACTCCCGTAGAAGCTGTGTCATATTTTTATCCAGCATGGCGCACAACAAAAATGGCACCATTCGCCACTGTTGCCAGACTTGAAATATTCCAGCCAAAACACAGTGTAAAACTAAAACCTGCCCAAGCCAATCAAAACCTCTAATAAAACTCATGTTAGTTGTACTACATGTTTTATTCATAATCTATCCCTAATATTTTTTAACAACAATTTAGAGAAACAGCAAAATGTTATATTTATTTTTTTTAGAAAGGACTGAAGTTTTTTTTTTTTTCAAGTTTTCAAAATGTACATTTTCTGAGAACTAATACAGTTTTATAAGAAATTAGAGAAGATATTTGATTCAAGATAATTTCATAAATTGCATGGTTACCTGTAGTTAAATAAAAGAAAAATGGAGAACAGACTGCAAGCAGAGCAGCTGAACAACAAACAGTGTGGCTGCCAATAAATGCCTGTTAAAGTAGTTAGCTATTTATTCTTGAGGCACATCATCAGGTGACTGCTTCGTTACAGCAATGGCAACATCATTGGGGAGCTTCCTGGGTTGCTGTTTACTCACTTTGAAACAAGTTATAAAGGGAAGGGAAGGGTCAGACTGAAACTGATGCCTTTCACAGCTACAGTGAGAAAGTTGCTCCTCTATCGTACGTAACGTGTTACATGTTTGTTTATGTAAGCCAGTTCTAAAGTTAAGTACATAACAATAATAACACAGTAAATTCTGTACAGTCCTTTTTTGCCAATAGGAGAACATTTTCTTTCCCAGAAAAAAAACATATTTTAGGAAAATTGATTTTTAGCTATTTCTGTTTCACAATCTCTACAGTTTGACCACAGTCCTCATATTTGCGTTTATCTTCAGCTAACCCTGCAGCTTTTCTGTTGGACTGGTCCAAGGACCGAGATGACTGTGAAAAAAGATTTGTCACGAGTGTAGTGACACATTTCCATGTTGATTTGGAGAAAAACTGGAACTTCTTCCTTTTTACCGTAAGAAACAATGTGTTGGATCGTCATCCTGCTGAAGGACAGTACAGCAACACAATTTAAATGTTCTGGCAAATATTTTAATATAAATTTCCAAACATTTAAAATATTTTATAAATCCATTCACCTTAAGGTTCCAAACACTTTTGGAAGTGAATGAGGCCCACAGCATCACACATCCTCCACTATACACAACAGTGTATAATCTTGAATATATTCATCCTTATCTCAGTTAACTAAGATGGAAATAAAGTTCAACAATCATAATTTAACTGGGAAATACTGAAAGATACTTAAGTAAAATAAGCCTTTGGAGCTTGTCAAAACAATGAAATTACTAATAAAAATCTGTATTTGTACAAATTGACAACAAAATTCCTTCAATTCTAACAGATTGCAGCATAGTCGTTGTATCCAAGCTGAATGAAAAATATCACAATATTTCTGCAGCCTTGCAAGGATCACACTAAACAGTCTGATAGTGGATTAGGGCTTAAAATGCTTCCCTTAATGTTCATGCAAATCGTGAATTGCATCAGCCAATAGAACTGACTCAATTCAGTCCTATTGACTGAACTGAGTCAGCCGATCTCATTTAATTCAAGCTGGTGAAGAAATGATAAGAAACATGTCTGCGTACGTCCCATGATTATCTTTCAAGGTTGTTTGAGGCCAGCAGCAGCTGTCCAAAGACATAATGAAGACAAGATAAGCTGTAAACTTTCACTATTGTTTTGAAAGATAGTTTTGAAACTATCTTTCACAACTATCTGCAGCCAACATTAAAATCATATTTTATCACATCTAGTTGAACTCTTCCTTTAACCCTACACCCACCGTTTCAGGGAAGCTGACAGTAAATGATCTCCCAATGTTTTTAGAAAAACAAATTAGAATCTCACACATTTCTTGTCATTTTTTTTTTCAAATGAATACATTTATTAAAATCAAAGGTAAAAATTTTTTTAATAAAATTTCTGAATGAATAAAACTCATTCATCTTAACCAGGAATGCCATTAAGACTAGAGGGCTTCTAGCTCTAGCACAAAGCTAAGGGAATTCTTTCTGCATGGAGTTTGCATGTTTTCCCAGTGCATGTGTGGGTTGTTCAGTCCACAATCCAAAGACATAATTGTAAGGTTAAGTGTGTGTATTGCTGGTTGTTTTTTTTCTTTTTTTTTTTTTTTATTGACATCTGATGGACTGATGAGCTGACCAGGGTCATGGATATGGATATCATCTGGATGTCTACCCTGCAATCCCAAGAACAAAACAGTGACGAATATTGTTTTTCTTTACACTATACATTTTAATGTCTTCAAACTTAAAAAAAAAAAACAAAAAAAAAAAACATTGAATACAATTGAATGGCGATTTCTTAAGAATGTAATCGACAGTGATAAAAGTACACATTGAGATGGACTGTGGTTTTGCAGTAAGGCATTGCACAAAGTCAGTAAGCAGAACAGACAAAATTATTATCTGTCTAAAGCTTAATCCTTTTTTTTTTTTTTTTAAGAGTTCATTGATTTTTTTACAGATACAAAAATCACAGACACATGAATGCGAGCTTAAATTTGTAAAATTACACACCACACCGCTGATTTGGCTTACACTACCATTCGACTGTTGCAAACAAAAACAACTGATTTTTGGCAGAGTGCAACAAACAATGCGCAGCTGAATGAAGCCCTGTTTCTTACCAAAGCGATTTAAAGAACTTTAGTGTGACTGCTACATTATCCAACTATAATGCACAGATTGCATTTAAACAAAGAAACATTTGATCCATTTACTTATTGACATACAAACGTTTAAAATATGACCGGAGTGCTTTTAATGCTTACCCACTAACCCATGTTTTGATCAAATAAGCAGAGAAATATAAAGAGTTCTGAACAAACATAGGCCATCACATTATGGCTGACAGGTAGAAGCACCACTGTTTGATGGGAAAACTTGTATCCTGATTTTACCACATGCCCTGTGCCCATTGCCCTGCGAAGAGTGATTCTCAAGGTTGCTATCGCCCATATCTCCATGTCAAATTAAATTCAAAGGCGTGTATGAGGAGTAACTACACTCGACAGACCGCACACTCTACACCCATCAAGGCCAAAATAAACATCCCCAATGTCTGATAACATTTTTGATTTCATGGGTCTGAGCTGCTTTGGCAGGACAAGGAGAACCAACACAGGAATTTACAACTTAAGAGGTGAACTAATGTTAAACTTAGTTAGTGTTTTATTACCAGCTGCAGGTCACAAAGATGGCGCTGATTTCTGTTTGCTTAGCTAAACCAAAGCAAATTAAACTGAAATGTGAAAGAGGGCCGAGAGGGACAAAGTTCACTAAAGATGAAAGAAATGTCGTTTTGGTCATTTTTTTGCCACGTGTAAACAAAACACTGGTTCTTCCCCGACTTTGTTCTACTTTTTCAAAATTTTATTTCAACGATTCTAAGATTATGGTAGTTTGGCAAACATAAAAATCGAGAAAAGAAACCTGCATCTCAACGATAAATAATTGAAAAAGAAAAATATGTCCAAGAAATAAACCTACTTTGAAGCATAAGAAAGAAAATAGAACTAATGACTCCCATGTTTGGGTTTTCATTGGAAGCCACTTTTTCACATTGGATGACATGTGTTGTATGTAACAACATCCATGTTAAATATTACCATAATTCTTTTCAGTGCAGCTGTTGGAAACTAAAAACCGTAAGAAAAGTATATTTTTGAGACTTAATATGGCTTTGTACACACAAAATAAAACTAATTTAAAAAGTGCATCAGTACCTAATGTTTAACATGCATTTTTCCCACAAACTTAACAGTTATTACACAATTATAGGTGCCGAGATACAGCTCAGTGTTTGAAGCAACATATTCCCTCAGTATATTTTCAAGCAGATTAATGTCAGTGTGATCAACTCTCAGAAACAGACTCTTTTTGCCACAAGGCACTTAGTACCATTGTTCAAATCTTCCAGCAACATAGCTGATGATTTAGAAGAATAATTTTACATAGGGATGCGATAATTGATATTTGAGGACTGCAACTAACCAGAACTTCAGAGAATAATTTGTTAATAGCAGATACAAGATAATTTGGTCGGAAATCTATATAAAACTCCCTTGTTGTGCGATACAGAAGGTGCTGACCCAACCTACACATTTTACTTGACCATGCTGAAAAAGTCATACACCGCCTTACAGCACCACACATGTTGCCATAGAAACTCTGCAGTGCTTTTATGGTGTTTGCATATAGCAGCATGCTTGGTAGGAATGTAAACCCCGTATTAACATGAACACAATTTCTCTGGAAAAAAAGAATTAGAAAAAAAAAAAAAAAAACTACAAATGACTACAAATGTAAATGTCAATGGACAACAAGAAGTAGGAATTACATTCGATGATGCTTTACAAATGTAAATTCAGCTGACAGACTTGAGCATAATTAATAATTTTCCTTTCTGCATGTGCAGAGCTCCATATATTACAACATATGATTACTATCAGGTGAAATGTTTTCCTTCAAATCTTGCTAGAAGCCCCTATCAGAACTGCATGCTTTAAAGAATCAACCCCACAAATCATCACTGTGCAATTATTAACTAAATTCATTTAAAATCAAAACGACTGAGTTTGAGTATAGTTTGAAATATCTGAAACCAACCTAAGCTGTGTTAAAGCCTAAGGAGAGGGTGAATGTGACCTTTCTGTACTTATTTTGACATTTTCTCCTTCTTTAAACAACCTTGCAACCTTTCTCTCCCTATGGCGTGTTCAGCAGAGGATCGTCTGTTTCCAGTTGAGCCAGCTGCCGGCGCAGACTGTTCACTTTGTTCTGAAGCTCCTTGTTGTATTCGATTATGTGCACCATTTCGTCGTAAGCCTCATCCAAACACTTGGACGAGCGGTTCCAGCGAAGGAAAACTCCTGGAACAGAACAATAGGACGACAGGGTGAGTAATAAAAAAAATCCAATACGGGCATGGTCTCTCACAATTTTGTATTGCTATGAAAATCCTGATCAGTGCATGTATAATAAACTGTTAAAACCAGATACTTGCATGCTCCAAATACAAACACACTAACTCATTTATTTCTCACTGTCTGAACTTAAATCAGACCAAAGTTCTCCTGTTTTAGGTCTGTTAGATTCACCAAAATGATTTATATTTGCTAAATGTCACAATAATGAGAAAATGATTTGTCAGAATGTCTTCAAAATCAGAAGTTTACATACAGAATGAATGATTGCAATCTCTAATAAATGGGAGAAAGCCCAGAGGATGGTTGTTTCAATATATAAAGTCATAAATAATTCATGAAAGCATGGGTTCAGATATATGTGTGCCTTACAAGCAGAGTATTAGATCCTTTTCATAATCAAATAAGACATTGATTTGACTCTGATTTGCTTTATTTCTGTCAAACTTAACTAGTGAAATGTAGCCAGAATTCAACATTAATGAGTGTTAAAAACAGATGCATAGTCTGTATGAAAAACCTAGAACTGGTTTGTTCCATGAAGTAATATTTATTAACCACAATAAAATAAATTTAAACCTTTTTTTCAATTCTAAACATGTGACAGAGTAATTTGCATTTATTACTGAGGACACCCAGTTGTTCCCATTTAAAATAATCTGCAGTAAAATCTGCCAAGATTGCGTCAGCAGTCAAGGGAAAGCTTTACATCAACCTTTTGTCCTTGTTGGTGTCCACATCAGCAGCAGCTGGACATCCGGTGTTCACTGCAGTCTTTCAAACTGACCCAAAAATTGTGGATCATGTTCAAGTAAAAGCGCTCCATGAGCAGAATCTCATGTGCTCCGGTGAGTTCTCAAATATCTGCTTCAACTTCATTTTGAATGAGGGTGTTGGTTTAAAGCTTTAGGTGGGGGAGGCCTTTTACACAGAAAGCCTCCTTATGAAAGGTCGAACACAAAGTCCCTGTCATTGGTTCTGAACTTTCAATTTGAGACAGAAAATCACTGACTCTAGGGACATTCAAAATTACATTTCTGAATTGTACTCCCAAATGTATTTTGCATCTGAACCTCACTGGCTCTGAAATGCTTTGGGTTAATAATTTGACCAGTTTTGTTTTACCATCTAACAAGACGATGTCTTCAATTAACTACAAAATGTGTATGTCCTCTTTTCAAAACGTTAACGCAGCTTTCAATAAATCTTAAATGTTTTGACTTTAATAAAATCTCACAAAAACATTTCAACTATTTGACAAGCAGTTACAAATAACAAATACAAAGGTATTGGATGCTGCTCAATACTAATGAGATAATAAAGTACAGGTTTCTGATTCTTTTTTCAATGTTAATAAGCTTTCACTTATTATGACTCTTCACTGCTATGTCTATGAGAGAGTTACAGGACTAAGATTAGCCTAATGTGATTTATGATGGCGAACTGAGCTGGTAGGAAGATGTTATATGTTGAGAAGGATCAGCAGGCTCAGGTGACGGTGATGATTTACCTTCAGCACAGCCCGTAACGCCATAAAGTTAAAAGTGTTTAGCTATTTTCTATTAAATAATTCCACAGAAGGTTTATCTCAAAATGTTCATCCAAGCACAAATAAAGAAATCAAAGATGTTGTGCTTTCAAGCATGAACAGTCTCATTCATTTCACTATTCATTTGTAACAGACACTGTTCCACAGTGCAAGTTTTAGTTCAAATAAAAACAGGATTTCGCAGTGAGCTAAAGATGCAAATGTTTTCTAAAGCCTACAAAAAGCACATCTATTCAGGCCAATTTTTTGTTAGCTATTTATCATTACTTTGGTCATTAATACATTTGTTTATTTATTTATTATTCCTGTCATCTATTATTTTAGATTTCAAATATTTTGATATTTTACAGTAATTTTTTACATCATGTTTCAGAGTTTAAAAACTGTTTCAGAATATTTCCTGTGTTGCTTCACATTTTTTTCTCCTTATCCAAATTTTTAGAGAAAGTTTCTTCTTTTTGACAATGTCCAGTGATCATTTTATACATATGTGTCTGTTTTCAGCCTGAGCAAAGCACTTTGTGTATTAAAGTTTGTATTAACCTGTTTGTATTAAAAGTGCTGTACAGATTAAACTTTGTTGATTGATAGACTCGCTGAGTGAACCTGTTATTTCAATTGCTGATTATCAAAACTAATTCTTTTTTTTGCTTTAGGTTTAACATAACTTAATATGCAAAATACATCAATGTATAATACAATGAACCAATGCGAAGTGATTAAGACCAAGTTGTGCTGAATATACATTTCTGAGTGAGTGGGAACTGAGCTTGTGAAAGCTATAATTTCTGAGATCATTAGTGCCCCCTTCTGGTAAGGTTTTTAGGGAAATACAATTGCATCATCTTCAGCAACAATCGACACATGATTGTGCATTTTATTCCTTTACCACAACCAGACTTTCATTTAGCAGTGTTTAAACTAAACCACGTCAAAGACACACTGTATAGAAACAGGTAATGAATTGAGTCAGCAAAGTAGCTTCCACCCAGTTATAGATTTTACAAATAATCAAACAAACGTAATCTTCAAAGTACATTTTTACTAAACAAACGTTCCAGATTTTTTTAAACATAATTTTTCCTTAAGTAAGAAAACCATTTGTCTTTCAAAGGTGATTGAATCCTAACAACTTGGAACCTGGAAATGAAACATAACTCATATGTAGCTGTGTGGCCAGATGGTCTCAGATATTTTTTCTATTTCAGCTTTTCAACCATTTTAGATTGCTTTATTCTGCTATACTTTATTCAAGTATGATTACTTATTAATTGTTGCTACATTTCATCAGACTTTAAAAGTCAAATCAGTGTTCTGTGTTTTTAATTCTAAAAGGTTTTGGAATGGTTACCAGGTTAATGTATTTTCTACATATTCTAGGACAGTGGCTTTGTCTCTGTGCCAGCTATGATTTCAGCCTTTACTTACCTTCCCACAGCAGCAGACTCTGAGGAGCCACCGAGGGCCAGATCACAAGACTGTTGGCCTCGTAAAGGGGGTTGGTCAGATGCTCCAGCTCCTGAGGCCGATTTACCCATGACCACAGCGACACCGTCTTCTCAGGAAGAGACAGCCTGGCTCTGCGACAGGAAAACAAAAATACGAAAAATAAAGCTCGACATTCATCCTCTGCCAAAAAGAGAAATAAGGCAAAAAGAATCAAACAGGTGGTTTTTATAATCTAGTAGATCTGCACGTGGTAACTTGACCTGACCTGTCCGCTGCACAGCTGCCTAAGAAGGTGCCAAACTGGGAGGCATAGGCATGTTCAAAGAGCAGCACCAAGAAGCTCTCATTGAACTCAAAAGAACAGGGAAACTGCCGAAGGATCTGCCACACGCAGTCCAAGAAGAGCAGAAAGACAGGAGCCTCTTGCCGCGGCTTGCTGTTGGAATAGGCAGACTGGGCGCAGCGATGCTGGAACGGGTGACCTGCCTGAATAGGTGGTTAAAAAAGGAAAATATTTTTCATGACTAAAACTCCATTCTAAGTCATAAAAGAACATGAGAGACACTGAATCAACCCTCCTGAAGGCTAACCTGGAGCCACTCTCGCTCCACAAGACTCTGGAAGCCTTTAATGGTCCTGCAGGCCGGATCCAAGATGATCTGAGCCAAAGACGTCACCTGCAGGGTGGAGTCTGTCCCCTCTGTTCCGTGAACAAGCACCGACGCTCCCTCCCTGAAGCACACACATGATCATGCTTTTTTTTTTTTCTCTTTCAGAATGTCTCTGTGTAACAATTACAGCTTTCAAATGTAAGATAGATCCCGACCTGTCAATGCACTGGGCAGCCAAGCAAGCAGTGGTGAGGATCTCCTTGATGTGAGTTTGCCAGTTGGAGGCTTCCAGCTTGCTTAACCAGCGGTCCATGTTGTGGGACTGATCACTGCAGGCCTCCACCAGCTTAATCAGGCTTTCCTGGAGGACAGTATACCTGAAAATGAACAGATATTTTACAGCATAAACTTATATATTTTGACATTTAATATATGTCATAATACAACTTATTTAAAGAAAAAAACTACACTGTTTATAACAGTAAAGTATTGCTATAATGTGTGGTGGTTTGCAAAATGTTCCTTAAAATTGAGAGGAAGTGGAAAGACTTAAACACTGATGTTCCCAGATGTTTTCCATCCAATCTGACTGAGTTTGAACCATAGAAGAATGGAAAAAAAAAAATCTTACATGCAAAGTCAGTAGAAACATACCTAAAAAGTCTTGCAGCTTTAATTGTATCAAACTGTATTAACTCAAGAGAGGTGGATGGAAACGATTGTGCATGATTTGTGGGGATGAAAAACCATTCCCACAATTATTTTATGTATGTCTACAACTTAATATTCCAAACAGCTTGAAGTTTATGTTTTCAAAGTGATAATATGTTATGCTTTTGCAAGGCACTGCATCCTTTTGTAACTGCTCACCTTTCAATGGCTTTGTGGATCCTCCTCCACTGTGGGTAGTTGCCCTCAGACTCGAACCCGCCGCCTCGAGCTTTGGCCTGCTGGGCAACGTTGATGGTCCTTGTATCGATTACGTAACCCCGTTTTCCTGGCCTCAGGGTGGCATTGATGAGCTTCTCGTCTTCTTTGCAGCGCCGCCCGTTGGTGCCAGTGAGGGGCTGCCCTGCTCGCATCATGACCATGCCGTTCTTGTTGTGGTAGTAGCTCAGCACTGGGAAACGCCCGCCATGGCGGAATGTAGCTACTTTCCTGAGCGTGTCATCATCAATGCTTTTAGGAACTGCCACTAGAGCGGGATATGACGAGCACACGGTGAAGTCTTTGTTAACTTCACTCAGTCGCCACTCATCTGTCTGAGAGAAGGAATAGTGTTGTGTTATATAGGGATATAAATAAGTACTACAAACCTAAAATCCAGGTACGGTGAATATTCTTCAAACTAATCATCATTATACCATTGATTCCAAATCCTTAAAAGCATCCCGAGGAAGAAATGAATTCCACCCGTCTTCAATAACTTCAAACATGGGCCGGTAGAAGAAAGGATACATCAGGGAGACAGAGTCAAGTGTGGACAGAGCCTTGAGAGAGAACAAACACGTGAAACAATATTAGTAAGAATGCACAAAATTTCTCTATACCAAATAAAAACGGTAATCATCAACAGCTCTATAACCTGTCCTGGAGCCTTTACCTCAATAGAGCTGGCAATGTTCAGACACTCATCCATGCCGGGAATGTCGAGCTGGATCACCCTCAGGTCTTTGCATTTAACTATGATGTTTCCAACAGAGCCAACAAATCTAGAAGATAAACAGTTAAGATTGTCTTAGACTAAAATATCCTGTCAGAACAAATTTAGGTTCTACAACCAGTATAGATATTGACGAGTCACCACCTGGATGTCTACACTGACTAATCAGTGTCATATAGTATAAGCATACATGATGATAAACATTCCTCAAACTATTCTTTGTGTACTGTATTTGAGCTTTTATTTTCCACCATACTGATGCCATTTAACCAGCCTGCATGGACCAAAGTGGTAAAAAAAAAAAACCCAACATGAAGTGAAGGATTTAAAGTAATCTCTCTACATTATTGGTAATTCATGTCAATATTTACTACTGCAAAATCAAGTGCATTGAGGTTATTTTTGCAGCCTTATACCAAATTGATGATAGAAAAAATAAGAAAACGCACAGAAAACAAAATCTGAAACAAGGTGTGAATTTATGTTCTACATCTTTTGTTCAGCTTTTTGTCCCAGGAAAACCTTTTATTTAACTCTGACCAGCTTTCCTCGTCTTGCTGATGAAAAACATTCCCACAGAATCATGTTGTTACCACAATGTTTCATCATGAGGATGGCGTTTTTAGACTGATATGCAGTGCTGGTTTTCAATTACACAAATTTCTACAAGTACCTCCTGAAGGCAATTGAGATTTTAGTTAGAGGTCTACAAATAGTGTGTCAAACTTTTCAAACTTTTTTTTGTAAAAATGTTTTGAAGACCTGTTTATTTCGTCATTGTTTGGTGAAACCAAAGAAACCCTTTTTTATAGAGTCAGTTCACAACATCTATGAGGAAAAGCTATGAAGTCCAACAGTAGTACCGATATCACCTTTTCTCTATGGAGTCTATATTTGAATGGAGCAGCCAAAGCTCCTCTGTGTTGTCCTGTCTGGAGGAGAGAATCAGATGGTGGCCGGTTAAACACAGAGTTCCCTCCACCGTGGGCATGAAGGGTCGGTGCAGGACCACCCCGTCCACCCTGGGGGTCTTTATCAGTTCAGCAAACTCCATGATCTGCGATTAGAGGTATCAGAAGAGACGTCACGAATACGGAGGTAACATTGGGGACCAGGCTGTTTGAAGACATTTACACTGATGAGCTGATGTCATTGATCAAAAACATATAAAGTGTCCTGGTCGATGTCGACAAGATATCAATGACATTATGCAAGCTGGGGGGTTAGCAAGACTCAGGAAGTAAGGTGGCTAACATTAGCTAGCTGGTTGATCATAACGGAACCAGTTTAATTCAACCAAAAAATAAGAACTGCAACTTCTATATAAACGGTAAAATGACTTCGTTAGATGCTACGCATATACAGAGAACAACGACAGACGTTTTACATCGATGCTACATAAGTGTTTCTAACACAGTTACCTGGTATTTTCCTATTAAGCAGCTGGGCGAGACGAGTACGTTCGCAAAAACACGCCGTGCGGAAACAACTGACTCGATGAATTTAGCACCGGGTACGTGCGTCACCTTCTTGTTCTGAAAAGGCGTCAGATCAGAGTCAGACCCTGTCCTGTGTGTTTACATTAGAAGAATATGTAATATGTAATACATTGCATATTACAAGAATATGTAATTTTAACATAATAAACGATCATTCGCAATAATGTTTACTGCATCTTGTAGCTTAAAGAAAGAACACTAGGTGGCGACATACAAATGCAGAATATAGTTTTACGGTTTTTAAAACGTTTGTTTCATAAAAGTTATTTATTTATGTACGATACGTTGCATGAAAAGCCATTTCAGCCAAAATTAAATAAATAAATCACCTAGTTGTTAGTTAGTTTAGTTAGTTAGTTAGTTAGTTAGTTAGTTAGTTAGTTAGTTAGTTAGTTAGTTAGTTAGTTAGTTAGTTAGTTAGTTAGTTTCGGCTGAAATAGCTTTCCACGCTTCAACATTAAAATGTATTTTAGTAATAACTTTAGCCAAAAAAGCCAAATTTTGTTGATCATGAATGATTTTTTTAAACCATAAAAGAGTGAAATACTTTACAAGCCCTGTATGCTAGAAACTATACTTTATGTACAAATTGCATTTAGAGACACCAATGAACAACAAAGATTTATCATGAATGATGTTTTCCACCAGTCTCTCAGCATTGCAGATGACAGTTTGACATTAACCGACTAGCTCTGAGCATTGTCTACTGACTTTCAGCACTCTTAATCACCCTCCAAACCTACATTATTACTCACATAAGAGTTTTGTTCTGATTCAGATAAAGGCCAACTCAGTGATGATTCACTCCCTTGGTTTGACCAGGCAAAACATTTTTTTTGTGTGTGCATTCCTCTTTATATGAAAATATTTTGGGCACGTTGAATCACAGGATTCTGGCAGATCACACAATGTCTTTAATGTTTGAGCTGAGTCGTGTGTGCCAGAAAAGCACACACGACATCTCTGTGAAGTGATGCAGCTCTGAAAATGAGAAACATTTTCAGAGCTGAAAATGTTTCTCGGAGAAACTGGACAGCCAGTGAAAAATGTGACAGCTACCAAAGTGAAGGCCTCAATTTTATTTCGCAATTATCTTGGTAGAAGGTTACATTGCAAAAGTTCTGAATTGACATGCTAAAGTTTATTTGTTCAGGAGCAAACATGCATGGATGAGTGCAAATAATCTTTTGCAATTCAAAGTTAGGGACATATTGATTACTGCAAAAACAAGCTCAGACCCATGTTGCCTCAGAGAAATACATGAGACATTAAAGAAATCTCTGCCAACGGGTTCCTTATTTGGTGTCATGTGTTGGGTATTTTCTTTTGACATATCCCATTTTACATCTCTTCTGAAAGTGGTAACCACTAAAAATAACTATTGTATGGATCTTGTACTTCAGAGACAACCTCCTGAGATGAAAAAAAAAAAAGAAAAGAAAAGAAAAGGACTTCAAGAACAGATTGGTTCAGGTGATGTGAAAGCTATTGAAACAAACGCTTTGCTCTTGTTCAAAAACAATCCAAGCTTAAAAACAAGGACTCAAAGCCAAAGCTACTGAAACTGCCAAACTTGGGGTAAATTCTACTTTGTGAAATGTCGCTTCAGGCAGCAAAAATAAAGCACATGCAAGAACTAAAAGGTTACACAGTCTCATTGTTAAATCTGTACTATTTCTGGAAGATGAAAACTTGGCAGAAATGCTGTGCCATTTAAGGAGTGCAGACATCTTTCACAGGAATCTTGAACTTCCAATCTTATCTCTCAAGAATCTGTACTCTGAAACATAAATGACACGCTTAACGAGACGTATTTCTAACGAGGATCTACAGAAAACACGGAGAGCTGTCAGGGTTCAGCACTGGACAGCTCCCATCACATTCAGGCAGAACAGAGCCTGCTGAGCAGAGCACAGCGGAGCTGCAGCGAGGCTGAGGCGGGAATGAACCAATCAGTCTCATGCTTTATATGAGCCTTCATGGCAGCTCTGTGGGCACAGTCTAATCACAGGCTTACAACCTCTTTGCTCATTCCTGCACTACTCAGCAAAAGCTGGAGATAGGAGGGGGATGAAGCTCAACAAATCAGAATGTGTAGCCTCTGATTGGATAAAATATAAATTTAGCATTGGACTGAGAAACAAAGCAACACATAAAAAAATAAAATAAAAAAAATGCACGTTTCCAAACAAGCCTCGTTGTCATGATGTGGGGTGAGGGTGGTGAGGCAGGCGCAGCGGAGCCAGGCTGAAATGAAGAAAATGCTGATGTTAAATGATGCTGTCAGAAATACAAGAGTCCAAAATCCAGGCAACACAGATTGAGCAAGAAGGCCAAGAGCTCACAAAAAAAAAAAAAAAAAACTGGTAGCAACTGGTACGGCTGCCAAGACAACTAGACAAGACAGACAAGGACCAGACGAGGAACAGGGAACACATGTGGGATTAAATACACAGAGGGTAATCAGGGAATAATCAAGAGGTAGGCAGAAGAACACACAGACTCAACAGACACAGAAACCTAAAATAAACACACAGAAAAACTCAAATCCTCATACTTATGTTCAGTCTCTGTTGCTTTGACAACCCCTATATAAAATCTAGTGCAACAACAGACTTCAGTAGTCCTTTTATTAATAATTACTTTATGAAATATAATTACTATATTTCTTAATAAAAGCTGTTTATTTCTTAATAAACTTTGTTTATTAAGAAATATAGTTTACTGGAGTGTGTTTTATTCTCAGTGTAAATACAGTGTTTTTTAAGGCCTCAGAGGTTTTTCACTGAACATCAATCAACAAGCAGCATCAGAATAACCAAGTGACACAGCAGACATGTCATGGACGCATTTGTTAAGAAATTCAAAAGTAATAAAAACAACTCCACAACCTTTGAACTGCTCGGGGAGAACCGTTCAAAAATCAGACACAGTGTTGGTGGAGTCCACAACCTGAACTCCACCAACACCGTGGCGCACAAGTAGCCAGGATTAATCAGACAATCAACCAAAAGTCTCATGATAACGCTGGAGGATCTGCGGAAGAATAATTTGATGACAGTAACGCAAATACTCAAGTATGAGGAAACACGGTGGGGGCAGCAAGTGGAAAAGGGCAAACGCACAAAAATCCTAGAGGAAAGCCTGATGTGGATCACAAAAGAAGTTCGGTTGAGGCTTCACGTTGCTCTCATACAACCAAACTAAACGCGCTGCAAACAGCCAGAAGTACGCACACGTCTGGCATGTCAAAGTATTATGATTTTGTTTTGACACTCGGTTCTCACAAGTTGGGCTCGTGACGTTTCTTCAATGAAAAGGACGCAGACTCGTAGGAAACCCCTTTGCTGAATGCATTCCTTTCAAGCGGCAAGATTCCCGACAAAAGAATCATTCCGTACTGACAGTGATGATTCTGCGTCACGCAGTCCTCAGACAGAGGCTGTTTGGGAGCCTCAAAAGAGACGCTAGATAGCAACCAAGCTGGGTGGTAGGTGCTGAGAGTCTGCGTGTGTGTGTGTGTGTGTGTGTGTGTGTGTGTGGGGGTGTGTGTGTGTCTGTGTGTAAGAGAATAGGGAAGAGGTGGGGAGCATAAATTACGTCGGCGTGGGACAGTGGAGGGACTGGCGGTCTGCTCATGGCAGCTTGCAGCTGGAGGCGAGCAGCAGAGAAGGAAAACAACATGACCGAGCGGAATGGAAGAAAACTGAGCAGAGACGGTGTTGGACCACAGCTGGACGCGAGGGGTTCCAAATGAAAGTGTTTACACAGACAGATTAACGTGACCAGGTGGGGGATCGGACTGCAGTGGAGAGGAAAAAGGGGGCGTTGGGGGAGAGAGAGAGAGAGAGAGAGAGAGAGAGAGAGAGAGAGAGAGAGAGAGAGAGAGAGAGAGAGAGAGAGAGAGAGAGAGAGGATGCGCTGCGTCTCCAGTGACGCTGGCGCGCAGTTTGGGGACGGAGTCCGCGGCGGCGACGCGCTGACACCCCGCTTTTAGATGGAGCCAACATTTGGGGTGCAGCAAAACAGGTGTCAGGGAAGTGTCGTCACGAACCCCGGAAGCCGGAGGAGGAGGTGGGAACATCAGAGAGAAAGATGGCAGCGAAATCCGATGGTCGCGGGGTCGTCACCGGTTTCGCCCAGCTGCACAACCTGGACGAAGTGGTGGGGACGGGAGAGGACGACGCGCGGGACGGCAGCTCCTTCCACATCTGCCACTGCTGCAACACCTCGTCGTGCTACTGGGGCTGCCGGAGCGCCTGCCTGCATTACCTCAGGAGGAAGGGGAGAGAGAAGGGAAGGGATGCGGGGCGACCACCGCAGGAGGAGCGCCTCTGGCTGGACTGCCTGTGGATCGTCCTGGCGCTGCTGGTGTTCTTCTGGGACGTGGGCACCGATCTGTGTCTGGCCGCCGACTACTACCACAAGCGGAACTTCTTGTGGTCCAGCCTGACTCTGTTCTTCGTGCTGGTGCCCTCGGTCCTGGTCCAGATCCTGAGCTTCAGGTGGTTTGTGCAGGATTACACCGGCGGCGGATTGGGCTCCGTGGAGGGACTCAGCAGTCGGAGGGCTACGGCTAGTTTCCAGAGGGACAGGTGCTGTCGCCTGTCTGTCTGGGTCTGGCAGACCATCATTCACATCTTTCAGATGGGACAAGTGTGGAGGTAGGGCAAACTTTTAGCTTAAACTTAAAACAAAAACAAAAAAACAAACAAAAAAAAAAAAAAAACTCATCAACTCCTTCAAAGAGAAGTCTATCCTCCACCTCCGTCTCCCCCGCTGTCACCTGGTGTAACCCGGGACCTGTGTACATGACTTGGGTGGAAATCAGCACCGTAGTGAACCCATTACGCTCGCCTCCCAGTCTCCACCGTTGTGCACATGTCTGCATTTCGTTTCATGAATGCCTCGCCTCTCATTTCTACAAATTTCCCGTCCTCTCTGGCTCTCAGGCAGACGTGTCCACACATCTGGACAGAAATTGCACCGAGATTGCTGAATGCGCCATTCCGCTGTGTGAGGAAGGGGAGAAGGCGTTTTTCCAGCTGAAAGCTTGCAATGCGAGTGTGCGTTTGCGTATGTGTGTTTTGCGCGTACGTGTGTGTGTAAGAGAGGGAGCGAAACGCGCTGTTCACATCACAGTGTACAGTCGCCTCGGTTCACCCCCTCGTCCCCTCTCTCCCCTCCGCATACACCAACCAGAGGCCAGACGAGCATCTGGTTTCACGGCTCGCAAAACTACATCTCTCCCCACAGACATGATGTCATCGACTCCTCTGCGGCGCTCCACAGACCTGACCCCCTCGCCCCCCCCTCACCACCACCACCTCAACGCTCCCTCCACCAAACACATTTTTAAAGGTTTTTCATAAACAAAATGATGCGTCGGAGAACCTCGGAGGCGCTTTCCCCTCTGCGCGTAAATGTGGTACACATGCAGCGGCCACAGTAGTAAAATATGATGGCGAGGCTTCACGCTGTTTTTTTTTTTTTTTTTTTCTCCATGCTGATCAGAGAGGAGCGAGTTGTTTTTGGTGCAGACAGACGCAGTGGCTGGCATTTAATATGAGGGGTTGGGGGGGGGAGTGAAGCATGACGGTTGTCCCGAGGGGGGGCCGCCAACGTGAAACACGTTAAAACAACAGCACGATACGAGAGCCAGAAACAGGGGTCAGAAGATTTAATCCTGCTCTTATCATATATATATATATATATATATATATATATATATATAAATATAAAATTATTATTATTTATATTTAAATAATTGGACATTGCCATTCCTGTTCTGCCAGAAAGCAGGATTGATCCCCTCTTGTGTTGTTGACAGCAGCCCCCATGCTCCTCTTCAGATAAATAGATTTTTGCAAACCGTGATTGTGTTTTATTCTGATGCATGAGAACTGGCCAAATGATTCACACAGAGAGTCCAGGAGTGAAACTCACACTCAATGAACTTCCTCTAAAGGGGAAAAATGCCACAGGCAGCAAAATTAATATTTTCTAATCCACTAGTTCTACACTCAAAAACGTGACTGTCAGGTTAATTGGCCTTCCCAAATTCTGCCCTAGGTGTGAGTGTGTGTGTGCATGGTTGTTTGTCCTGTTTGTCTTTGTGTTGCCCTGCGACAGACTGGCGACCTGTCCAGGGTGAACCCCGCCTCTCACCCGGAACGCAGCTGGAGATAGGCACCAGCAACCTCCCGACCCCGTTAGGGAGAAGGGTGACGGAAAATGGATGGATGGATGGATAGTTCTACACTTATTGTAATAGAATAAAATAAAATAAATAAAATAAAATGATGGGGGAAAAAAAATGCTTTTTTCTTTACCTGCTTGGAAATGCTATTTACTCTAGAGGTTACTGGTAATCTTCAGAATTTAAAACAAAAGAAACTTGTTAGCGATTGATAAATGTATTTCAACAAAAAAAATAATAATTTTTTTGGAACTGAAACAAAATGGAAGCAGTATGCAACAAAACTTTAGCATTGATTCAATTTAAGAAGACAAAGTCCAAAGGAATTTTCAAAGCAGGAAGAACTTCTAATTCTAGACAACAGCAAGATCTAACTCCTTGGAAGCAGAATTAAAGATAACCCAAGGGGGGTTGCACAGTGTAGTACTGGGAGTGGAGTTGAAGAAAACATAATGTGAAATTCAGTTTTGTTGAAGAAGAACAAGTTTGAGCAGTGAAATGTTTTTCAGGATTTCAGGGGAACATATGTGTCGGTGTGAATGCTGTGAAACCTTCTGAGGCTGTAATCAGGGATCCTTCTCAGTCCTCTTTCTCCCCCTGGACACAAGCCATCTGACCACTAATTTGGAGTTAAGTGTCAAAAGCTGCTCCTGTCAGCTTAACTAGTGTTCACAACCTCTGAGACCCTCTAGGATATCAGCTGATATGGGGATTATTCGACAGAAAGCGAGGGCAGGCCACCCTGCCAATATTGTATCATATTACAATGCATCATGGGATTTCATGCAAGCTTTTATTTAGCTTTGTGTGGCACACACTTGACTGAAAACTTAAACTTAAATATTTCAAATTATGTGTTCACATTCCTGAGTTTAAGACTGATTATAAAACCAGTGTTTAATAGACCAGCCGCTGCAGCCTCCATTTGTGAAATATTTTCCCTTCATCAAAGTCATAAAGCCGGCTAAACATGCTGACATGAGTCAAAAAAGGTTCCCCCATCATGTCTCATTAGTCAGTTCTACTTTTTAGTCTGTTCAATTAGCTACTTTTTACTTTCTCCGTCCTGTGCACCTGAGGACCGGGCTGGTGGCAGAATTCACTGCGCTTGTCTTGCAATTATGTCCTTGTTAATTGTTGACAGAATCCCATCTGTAATCCTGCTATGTCACCGGTTAACAGCTCTTTCATGTCCCTCCTCGCTGTGAACCGGCGGCTCTGCTGACAGTGTTAGGGATTCTGCCCAGGCACACACTGGATCAGACATACATAGAGGTCTCCTGGTGGTACGATGGACAGCTTAATCAGTGTAAGCCCAAATTAGCTTCTCGCTGAGAGAGGGAACGCATCCATCTCCAAAGAAATTGGAATTTCTGAATTATAGGAAATTCCCTGCCAAACACAGGTATGTGCATTGTTTTTGGACCTCGAGTTTAAGAAATAAAAGGTCAGAGTATTTCAGTGACTGCTGAGGTTCTCAGAAACATAATGTTAAGCTGACCTTGTCTTATTGAAGCTTAATGAAAACAGTGAATATTGATTCTAAATTATTCTGAAGGACTCTTCTCTTCGTTACTGACATTTGAAAAACGCTTTCTAAAAATGGTCTCAGTGTATTTAATTTGGATTTCATGTGACACACCCACACAAAATGGTGCAAAATTGCAATATGTGTAACTCTCTAACCAAGAATGCAAGCAAGAACTGGCAAAAAGGCTCTTGCTGTGTACATAAGGATACCACAATTCAGATGTGTGTTGGTAAAACATTACCTTTTCACATTATGCTACTTTGTATTGGTTTATCACATAAAGTCCAATTCAAATGTTGACTTAGTGGTCGTGTTGTAATAATATATTAAGAATTTAAAGGGGTAGGAATACATTAATAGGTTATGTAAGTTTTATTCACAACTATATTTTTTTATACACAAAAGTGTGCATTGGGAACTGCTGGCCCCTAAACAAGTCTAACACTTGTCTAAAAATGATGCCATGACTCATTTCTTTTCAATTTGTCTGTTTACTGCTGCTGAAATGAGTGTGTAGGATTTGATTTACTGTGTTCATCAGAAATAATCAGGTTACTTGGTTTCAATATGGGCTATTTTGAAAGATATGAGTTCATTTTATTATGTTGTGCTGTGCCTTAACAGCTAGAGTAAAAGTCTGCATTATTGCTCCGGTGAAAACATATAAATGTTTTTTTTATGGTATAAAAAAAAAAAAAAAAATCCAAGCAAAATTACATCTATATCTGAGAGCAAAAGCACATGCAAACAGGTCTTCTACATTTATTAGGATCCTTAGGTGCACAATGTATAAGTTTATTACGTTACCATAATCTCACTCTGAAAAATTTAGAAAATAAAGAAGTGTTTCAACAGAACGCTGGATAATCTTGACAGATTGGGAAAAGGGTCAGCAATCCTTCTTTCTGCATGTTTCAACCTTGTGCAGTGAGTTTTTTTTTCACTAAATGCATCCCAATTAAACACTGGAGATTATGCGGCTACAATAGGATTGTTTTAAAGTATTATTATTTCACTTTTATTTTTAAAATATCCTTAATTGTGTTGACAGTAGGTGTACATCCACCCAATCAATGCATGCAAGCCCTCAGTTTTGGTTTTCAGGAATTCGCCAGTCAGAGATTAAAGGATTCCCCTTCAGTCGAGCAGACTATCGCGACGGTGCAAAATCTGGTTAGTTGGATTACCATTTAATCCCATATGAGAGAGGCTCACCACAGATAAACTCGAGAAGAATCGCCTCACGGGTGACATCTGCTTCAGTTTTCTTGTCGTGCAAATATTAATTCAAGAGTGCAAAGGAATCAACAGAAGCCTCTCTTGGCCGGCTGGCTGGCTCATGTTTGCCAAGAAAGCTTTACGGAAGCAGTTCCGCAAGATTAGTGAGATGATACAGTGGCAGCGATCTGACTTTTCAAAGGAAAAGGCTGTGAGGGTGAAAGTGGGGAAAGAAATGGTGGAAGTGGCAATAATCCACATGTAGTGAGAACTAAAAACAGAAAATGATATGAACATCACGCTCTCGTCACCTGGGTATTTTTGGAAGACGGGATGACTCATAGATGTCTTGATTTCCTTATCCTGGTTGTTAACAGAACAAATTACCTGCGTAATCTCTATTTGTTTTGCACATGCTCTGCAAAGCCTTATGTAAAAAGAATTCTTTGCACTGATCTTTGCAAATTTTGCAGTTTGCCATTTGGTAGAATATAATCCCACTGCAAAGAGGCTTTTTATTCCTCAAGCAAGAAAATAGATGAGCAGAGAATGCAAGCACAAAAAAAAAAAAAAACCCTTATCTTTATGAAGTTTTTCATTCAGCTCTGTTGAGTCTTATTTACAGACTGTGTTGTTGCTCCGGAGCCCACCGGCATACGTCTACTCGTTTTCTCATTAGCGATGATAACAGAGAGCAAACCTTTAAAGCGGGCTCCCCAAGAAAACCCCCAATTATGTGACAGAGGAGCACGTCAAAATGTAAGAAAAGACAGCTTTCCTGGGAGAGTATCGCAGCTGGGGGTAAAGAGACGGAAAGCCATAAATGGCAGATAAATACGGGCTTCAGTTACTCAAGAAGCAGAGAGAGAGATAGACAGATCTGAAAGGGGGATTTCAATTACTGTTTTGGTTTTATGTCATCTCGGTTTGGGTTCAGGCTGGCTTCTTCTTCTTGAATTTCCCAGCATTATGGAAAAAAGGCTTGGTTCAGCTTTCACTATTTTGCATGAATTTCAAGCTTTGTATCTCAAAAGACAACGTATGTGTCTTTTAGTAACGCCTGTGCATAAGGGTAAAATCCTGCATAAATGACTCTTTAATGTGTTCAGCTCATTTCATTCTTATTTCTCGGGCAGCTACGCCTTCTGTCACTGCAGAGAGCTCTTATGGTCAGTGCAGGGTGAATGAATAAGAATGAAAAGGCCTGTGATGATGCCTGATTTAGTCAGCCTCTAAAGTAAAACAGCTTTACCCTGCTAACCTTAAAGCCACACTACTCCTGTTGCCTTCCTGCCCTGATAAGGAAAACACGGAAATACACGCCTAGGAATTCGAAGCACTTTGCCAGATGGGTTTCCTGACAAAAAATTATATCTGTATCTCAGAGGTATGTATGAATGTTATACCCCAGGGGGGTGAGGAGTAAGAGAGCATCTCTTTTGTGTTATGTTCTTCTTTGTTTGCAGTTTCATGGTTAGTATTTTTGCAGATACTCAGAGACACACATCTTAGCTGAATATTATGTTTTGGCATTTTCTGATAGATCAGAGAAATATTATGGACAACAAACTCCCCAACAGTCTTTTTGTATTGTCCTTTTGCAAAAAGAGATCTTCTAATCTTCATTCGGAACATGACAAAAGGGATTTCATGTTTAAGTAATGTTAGTTAAAAAGTCAAAACTTTGTCGAAACTATGTTAATAACTAACTATCTCAGTTCAAATGTTAGTTCAAGAAGCAACATTTACATGCAAAAACTATAAAGGGATCTTATGTTATTTCTGACATATTGTGAGCATTTAATCCTGCACAAGATGATGAGCCAGAAAAGACTTTAGGTATTAATTCTAACTTAAATTGGAATTTCCGAGTTCTAAATCACAGAAATCAAGCGGAGCCTTGACCATGAGACAGAGATCTCATGATCAAATTCAGGAGGGCTCAAGCAACCTTTTAAGATACTGTGAGTGTAGCAGAAATTAACTGTTTATTTGCACGTGTAACAGTTTGTATTGACAAAAGCAGCTGCATTTGGCTGAAATGCACAATAGTCTTTGAAACCAAAATTGGGAGCAATACTTGGTTGGTGGCTTGGATTGTAGCAAATCCCACCGGCCTGCCAATGTGCAACTAGAACATGATCAAACTGGGTGCAACGTCATGATCTACTTTCCAATGTAAGGCCGAAGTAATATTTGTCTAATGCTGAAACTGGTTCACATGGAGAAATAGGGTTCCCAACAAAGACTTGGAGTTTCTGAAAATGTATTCCCACTCCTTGAACCTTTCTACGTTTTATCATTATGTATTGGGACTTTATGTGACAGACAAAAACAGGATGTATGGATGGAGCATATTGCAGCCAAGTTATTAGAAGCTGTCATCATAACAAACTAACAATTTATTGACACTAAGGTCTTTTATTTGTTTGCTCTCCCTTGATTTGTTTGGCTTCAATTTTCAAGCCTTCCAACAGGTCTCAGTTGTTTCAATCTGCTCTGAAAACACAAATCCTTTAAATTCTCCCAGAACCCCTAAAGCAGCTTTTGCTGTGTGATGTTTATATCTCTGTTTAACTGTACTTTATATCATTATTTCCTGGGCCCAGAGGACATCTATTGTGAGCTGATATATATACACACACACACGCACAGGCACGCCCACACGCAGATACACACACACACACACACACGCGCACACACACACACACACACATCAAGGCTATATTTCATCTGGAGTACTCTCAGGCTAATATTGCTTTTGTAATATAAATATATTTCTCCTATTTTTTTCCCGAGGAAAGGTTGGGGCTTACATTCCCAGATGCACTATTTGGGATGATCATGTTCTCTCTCTGTGTGTACTCTCTCTATCCATTAGCGGTGCTCATAAGCTCAAGTCACCGCATCACCATCTGTCTTCCCTGAAAAGTTAACATATGTTTTTATTTTTATCCCTCCCTGTCGCTTCCACCTATTAATGTTCTTAGGCTCCTCTAAAGCCTCCATCCATCTTGGGCAGAAGCACCACGCTGTGTGTTCCTCTGTGTCTTCTTTGTTCTCTGCTTACTGGCTGTAGTTAGAAGAATGGGCATCTCTGTGCTGTGAGTTTCAAAACTGTGTCCCTTACTGCTACTTAAAGTCATCATGCTACCTCCCTGCCCTCCATCTTTCTCTTTATGTCTGTGTGTGTGTGTGTGTGTGTGTGTGTGTGTGTGCGCGTCTCCACGTAAAGCTGCACTTGACCTCCATTCCTGTCGAGGAAAGTGGAGCATCTGGCTACTGCCCCATTACAACTGAACTTCTCCTGTCTCCCTCATCCTGCTATGCCACACATCCTCTCTACTCCCTGCAGAGCCCCGCTTTCACAGCTCTCGTGCTCCGCACTCATTTGCTCTGACAAAACGTCTCGTTTTCTGCAGGAAACCTGTTCCGTTTCAGCTCACGTTTTAGCCTGTGGCTTCACGGCTCTCCTCTCATTCTGCGTCCCATTCATTAACACTCGAAGCTGTTCATTGACACTCTTTTGTGCTCTGGCAAAAGGAGCAAACACAGTGAAGTAAATCAGTGTAAGTTCAGCAAGAGAGTTTTATGTTCATTTATAATGTCAGATCTCAGTGGGAAACAACACCTCCATGATGCATTGTTTAAATATGAGCGATTATAAGGATATCAGCAATGATATATATGTTGCATGAAACAAAATATATATCACATGCAATACTGCTTATGTTACGTGAGACAAATAGGCATGAAGATGACTATATGGCAGAGGAAGCTAGCTGCAGGGCTCAAAGGGTTTTTTTTCTCATATTGCCCAGTGTTACAACAAGGGAAAGAAAAGCACATGAATTTTTCTACATAAAACTGCAATCTTAATTTAATGCGAGACATTATCAATTGTTCCCCATGTTAAGCCATAGCTCATCAGTAGAAACATAACAAAGCAATTAAAGGGCCTTTCATATATCTTGAGCTTATTTTTATTATTTTAAGTAAGAGACCAACACAAACCAGTTCATAATTGTGAATGTGTGAAAGGAGGGTAGATGCTTTTCATTTGAGTTGAACGATTAATATCCAAGCAATGTGGTGCACATCTGCACAAATGAGTCAACTTATAGAACCACCTTGTGCAGTGTTGTATAGTAATGAAGTAAAACTACTTCACTACTTTACTTAAGTATACTTTGGAGTACTTCATACTTTCCTCGAGTAAGAACATTTTTGATAACTTTCACTTCACTACATTTCCGAACTTAATTGCATACTTTTGCTCCGATACATTTTCAATGTGTGGTTTAGTTACTCGTTACAAAGAAGCGAGAGAGAAACGCAAATGTTTTGACTCAACCTACTGATTGACTGCAACAAAGCCTGCTTGCCTGGGCTTGTTCATCTCCACCAATAGGATGCACAGGTTTCGCACCTCCCCACTACGTCAGAAAGTCCAGCAAACAGTCTGATTGGTTAGAGCTCTGTTTGTGTAGGTTTGTGCCGTTAAAATGTTCGTTTGTGCAGCTTTGGTTTCCGAGATATTAAAATGATTTTTTAGGCCATCCAGACTTCACCATCCCCGCATTTTGCTCCAGAACAAACCAAAGTGAGCTGGTTCGTTAATGCTCCGTTTGTGCAGGTTTGTGCCGTTAAAACAAACGCAGCAAAGTTGTTTTCAGTTTGGATTTTGGCTATTCCGATATCCGGTGTGAGCGGCGCCTAACTCGAGGTTGATCCGATTCATGAACGCTAATCTCGGCCAGCCGTTCTCTCGGTCTCCCCTTCCTCAAGGTGTCGGAGGTTCACTCAGGGAGAGTCAACAAATTTTACATCCTGAGAAACTAATGGAAATAGATTTCTTGCCTTGTGACCAACTGACACAAAATTCATGACACAAAATTGAGTATGAAGTAGTCATACTCAATATTTTCAGTAATTGTAATCTTAAAAAGTATATATTTTGGATGGCCTAAAAAATAATTTTTAATATCTCGGAAACCAAAGCTGCACAAACGAACATTTTAACGGCACAAACCTACACAAACAGAGCTCTAACCTGCTTTAGGTTAACTTAACGTGCTTTACAACTAAACCAGCTTCTTAGTAAACCCTCCAGGGTTATGGCATACAAAGTTTTTGTAAGCCTTAAGTTTTCCCTTTCAGTAAGGTCAGTGATGAAAATGAGAAAAATAGTACAGAAAATGCGGCCAACATGAAGAAAAAAAGCCATTACTCTACTTCACATACTATAGGTGCCACAACTGGTCATTATGCAAAAGAAAAATAGAATTGGGAGGGAAATGCAGCTTATTGACATCTGAAGAGGGAAAGCTTTTTTTTAACTTGGTGTTTAATGGGAGAAGCGAAACAGACCTCCGTGAAGCTGACACCCACCTACTCAAATAATCCAGCAAATAGTCTGATTGGTTAAGTTAACCTTGTGGTTTCGGTAAAGCACCTAATTTTCTTAACTAAATGATGCTGCAGGTTTATCTATTAGCAGGTTTAATTTTGCCTGCACTTGCTTGTGTTCATTATTTTAAGTGTATTTAACAAGTTTACCAAAATGTAAAAAATGTCATTCAAACTGCATTTGCCTTGTTTTACTTTTTACTGATACTTTTCATTACATTACTTGAGTACATCCATTTTTACAGTAATTTCCATACTTAAGTACAAGACGTTTCAGATACTCTAATACTTTAACTCAAGTAACATTTCAATCAGTGACTTTTACTTTTACCAAAGTCATATTTTGGAGCGGTACCTATACTTTTACTTGACTCCGAGATTTCAGTCTTTATACAACACTGACCTTGTGGAGAATGACTTGTCCAAATATCCAACAGTGTTAAAAACTTATTTCAGTTTTTAACAAGTTTGTTTTCTATTTTTGCTCAGTGATTATTTACTTTTTTTTTTGTATGCCATTCATTTTATCATCTATGATGATCAACGTTACGGTGCCTGGTGTCAAAACACATCTACATAGCATGATTCTGCCACCACCATGTGTGTTCAGTGTGATATGGAGTGTCATTTATTCCTTATTTTTGCTGTTTTCTTTTCTGAGCTTTTTGCAATATTTGTGTTATTCACAGAAGCTGCCCAGCTTTTAGCAGCTTCTCAGACGAATACTGAGCTGGCAGCTTTAAGTGGACAACCATATGAGCTTTAGCTTGGACTGTATTTATTTCTCTTTTGAGTGAGGGACTGTCTTATAATGTGATCCCCAACAGGTTCAACCCCAACCTGTCTTAAAATATACACTTGCAAAATATTCCTTCAATAAAAATAACGTTCTTTAAATGAACTCTTCCTAAAACGTCTCAATTATGATAAAGTTCAGCCTGTGTAGATGTACTCTGCTTTAAATATAAAGAGCTTTAGAATTTTTCTCACACAGAAAAATTCCCCCCCACACACACACACACACACACGTGCACGCACGCTTCCTCAGCTCTCTTTGAAGCTGCCTGTGCCTTTCTCATCTCGCAGTTTCCTGAAAGCTGCATCAGCAGCGTTCAGCGCGGACCACCGTTGTTTGACTCTAATCATGGACGATGCTCTGGGCGTCAGTTTGATAAACAGACAATCTCTGCTCATAAATAATTGAAGAGCCGTGTTAGTGCTCTTACTCCCAGCCCAACGTTTGCGGGGTTTTCCAGGCATCTCCTCGTATTTACACGGTGAATGTAGCTGGGAAGAGAGATACTTTCACTCGGAAACCGGGAAGACATAGGTACACCTACTGCAACCTGTTTTTGCAAATCATAAAAGCAATGAGCCTCTTTATGCAAATATGGGAATGCAAAAATCATGTTAAAAACATACAAAAAACAATGATCACAAGCTCAGCAGTTGTTCCTATACTATACTAAACCAAAACCTACAATTGGCCACCTTGATGGTGGTAGTTCATCTTTCCAAACACTTTTGAATAGATTCATTAGTGGACTGTCAAACTCCTCTTCTAAACATATTTTCCTTTAAGTCTTAATCCTTCCTGGTGCAGTAAGTCCATTTGTCATGTCTGGATATGACGTTTCCTGTAAGAACGTTATGATCTGGCCCACATAATGTTGGGTTCATATTTAGAACAGCACACATTCAGGTCTCCTGCTCAGCAGTCCATCACTGTCCTTCCCGTGTCCTTATTTTCTTCCATAGGGTCATTGCTAGACGTCTTGTTCTCGGTCATGTGACCACTGTGTGTGTTGATTTGGTTCCCAAAGAAGAAGTTGGAGGATCAAATTAGGAATCCAACATTGATCAGCTAAAGTTACCCAGCACCATCACTTGAGGCATGAATAAATTATTTTAGGCTCCCCTTCATACACTGAAGCTCCCACCAGTTAAGCTTTTTTTTTCTTTTTTCACACCTCATTTTTGAGGTGTGTCAGAATAAAACCGGAGCCTGAATGTTTGTTTTTTTTTCATTGTAAGAACCAAGTGATGCCTCAGTGTCCCTATATTTAAAAATATCTCAGGCCTCCTGCTTATTACTCATACATTGCATGTGTAGAAATCAGTATGCGAACACGTGAGCTGCATGCATAGGAGGTGTGAATGTTCTTTTGCCTTATGCTACAGTGACTGTTGAGTTGCATGTGACTCACTCATGTAGTACGGTTTGGTGTGAAACACCTGATAGTCTGCTGAGAATTTCCCTGCTCATAAAATGGAGGTTTTATGATAATTAATTGGATTATTGCTGGGTTAGAACCTTGGCAAGTATGTGTTTTTTAACAGAAACTGTTTTGCATGTCTTGACAATATGCTAATGCAACAAAGCTTTTCAAAACATGCTTAAAGGAGTAGTGTTTTTTTTGTTTGTTTGTTTGTAAAAATCTATATATCAGGGAAAAGCTGAGCCAAGTTAAATGCATGATTAAAATATTATTTACACAGTTTACTGTGGGATAAATGTATCAGAAAATGTTAAAACCTCTCAATACACTGAAATCAGCAATATTGGATACATTAGACATTGTAAGCCTGCAGGCTATTGAGATTAAGTCAATACAGCTCTTGAGTAAAGATTCTTGTATTAATCTTTCAGTGAAATTTCAGATAATCCTGACATTCTGTGTATCCCCTATTTTGCTCCACTAAGACCGTTTAGGGATTCTGTTTAGTTTGAACATTAAATATGAACAAAAAAGTAAAGAGACACAGCTGTTTTCCTGAGTATAAGGACAACAAATATATGGGAGTTTCGAAAATTACAGTGAAATCTGGAAACTTTTCTATGTTTCAGAAATAAAGTACTCGGATGAGAACGCAAATTGTTTTGATGTTGCTGAACTGAAGACTGATTCACACTCATGAGTTCCTCCACTTTTATTCCAAGCATATTTTGGCATTTAACTGCTAAAACTTTTAGCCTTTTTGTACATTTCATGCCTGCATAGTCTTCTGTAAGGTCTGTTTAGATTATAAAGGGATGATAATGGCCTGCCTGCTTTATTCTGTGGTTTGGAACCACATATGCAATACGGAGCCCTGAGGAGCAAGAACAAACAACAGTGTTTGTGGGCCAGAGACGAAATAAATCAAACAATCAGAAGAACAAACAAGATGTTTGTTTCAACAGACGGACAGTTGTCTTTAAATGACTGCTTTGCCAGTGTGGTCTTTATCGATTTGAGTCAGGTTATATTTGTGTTCATGTTTAAGGTTAATTGACGAATACGAACTACAACGGTTTTGGCTCACATTTTAGTCCTGCGTGCAGTTCTTGTTCTCAGCACTGGATGCTGCTGTCCTGTTTTAGTTTTGCATATGGTGTCTGCTCATGTGTCCATTTAGAGGAGCTAACTAAAAAGCTTCTTTGCTGGGCTGTGAGCTGAGTCTGTGTCAAGTCCTTTATTGATTGCTCTCTCACTTAGCTTTACTGTTCGGTTCAGTATGCTTTTTATTTAGCAGTGTACTTATAACTATAAACTCTCATGAAGTCAACATTTAATCAGATTTTATGTCCATTATTGTGCCTGGTGCTCGACCCAGTAATAATTTAATCCGACTGGAAGTGCATGCTCTTGCCATAAATTGAGAAAATTCACAAGCCTGATTACCCGTACGGCTAATTTACACTTTTGTTTTAACCTTGCTGTGTGGTGGGAGGCGAGCTCGTTGTTCTTACACTTGCTGTTGTCAGTTTCATTGTGAAAAGCAACAGGATTCCTGCTGTCTATGTGTGCCCATACGTTTCCTGGCATGAATTAAAGCTCTCTGGAGTTTTGCGCAGAAGCCACAAAGATCAGAAGGATGCTAAACCGTAAACTCTGTCCTAATAAGCTTAACGTTATTCTGAGTGCAAGGCAGAGGGAGGAAAAAAATAAATAAAAAAATGAAGCCTGGAAATTCCATTTATCTGCACTGAGGAGAAAGATCCCTTGGAAAAAATAAGAGAATGTCAAAAAAATTATCCACCCAGAACGGATCCCAGAGGTTTTTAACATTTGGACCTTCAAAGAAAATATAATTATGTTTTTTTTTTTCAGTTTTGGATTTTAAACCTTAAACTAAGTTTTGTCTCTTTTGAAATGGGTAAACTTTCTCATCTGCCCATTAAACTATACCTTTCATATGTGATTATAGAAGAACAAAACACAATATGAATTTCAGAAATACAGAGGGAGGAGAGGGTTTAGGGAATCATGCAGTTGCAACATTGTTGTTGATATTACAAATCCACATTTTTCTCACTCTTATCAGCTATTTTTGTAATGTTTTAAAACTTTTTATTATGGGTACCATCATCTGTAAAGTGCAAGGATTGTCTGTGAGATACCTAACCTATAATACATCCGAAAGGTTGAATATTTTACTGATGCTGATATTTAAATGCAAACATGAGACCCTGAAACAGCTAACAGACAGTCCAATCTGTTGTCCAGTTTTCTTTTTCTTTGCACAATTTTGTGAAAGTGATCCTTTAAAAATACCTCGATTGGGATCCCGATTCATTGCTTAAAATTGGATTGAAATATTCCTAAATGCTCACACTTATCTCATTGAGAACATAGTTTTGATATAATGTTCGAACCTCAAGAGTTCAATTCTCATGTTAAAATATCTGATATCTGTCAAAAGTTGTCAGGCCCTTGAATTCCCCACCTTTCAAAGATTCCTGAATCGCTGGGATTCAGGGATCTGGAATCCCAGTGATTTAGGATCAACAAATGAAATAGATTAATGCCCCAAAGCCACAAATGAATGTTATTTTTTAATTATTTCAAATTGAGTTCCACACCAGTTTATGCATGGGTGGATAAATGGATAGATAAATAGTTTTAAAGCCAACAATTTCAATAGTCACTATAACCTCTTCACAGTTGCCTTCTCTACCTGCTACATTACTATTCATGTAAATGCTGCACAGTCACTTTTTTACACCTCCGATGACTGTGTGAGTGTCTGTGTGGGCTTGTGTGGTTCTTTCCCGCCTGGTTTTGGACTGTTGATGTTGACGCGATGTGTCAGGATTCATTTACACCTGTCCTTGCCAGAGACTCTGAGAAATTAATTGAGCTAAGATATTAATTTGCTCAAGGCGTCTCAAAACGTCTGAGGAGTGATTAAGATGCATTGCATCAAAGCTCGAGGCGAATGCTGGGAAAGGAACGTATGGGTGATTGAAACAAGGAGAGCAAGAAGAGACAGAGCCGTAATCGTAGAAAAATCCTGCACTGGAAGTTCATCTGAGGGTTCTTAAAATCCTGCACTTTATTTGGTCTTACTTAAGCTATTTTGTACTAATTTAACATGAATTAATTTCAAATTAGTCAAATTTAATGAAGTGTAACATACTAATCATGTTTAAAAAAATGATCATTTTGTTGCTGAGGCTGAGAAGCTACTTTTTTCCCTATTTTCCCTTTTTACTATGTAGCTCATGGTCAGAAAGGCAAAACAAAGATTTGTCTAAGAATTGTTAATTAGTTAATGTCCTGATGCAAACTGTGACCTAGTTTCATAACAGAGCACATAACTGACCTATCAATTCATTGATGCTGAACTTCAGCAGCACTCTGCTTTTATTTGAATCAGCTACAACAATGAACAAAAAAAAAAGATCTAGACAAAGCATAATCCGTGCCTCCCTTGCTCTGTGTATGTGAGAGTAACATCAGAAATAAAGATGCAGCTAAGGTCCACCATTAAGAAATTCTCTTGATGAAGTTTGGAGGCAGCTGAAACCAAACGAATTACAGATTCTCTATCAAGACAGGTGAGCCAGAATCCATCAAAAGATGTGTGCAAATCCAAAAAACATATTCCTGCTTCGCTGGCCAGTAAAGGCTATTACAAAGAAACCAATTGCTTTGTGATTCCTCATCTGTGATGAATATTTGGGGATTCTTGGTTTTTGAAGTGATACTCTGTTGATGCACCGTAGATTTACTGTGCATCTGCTGGATATACTTTAAAGAAGTGTGACCCAAAAGTTCATGCTTTGTTCAATCAGACCATGACACATTCTTTCACAAGTCTTTGGGAATTTTTTTTTCCTGAACCAGACGCTTCTCTCAACCTTTATCTGTAGTCCAGACAAATGGAGAATGCAGGTGATTAATGTCATCAAATGAATGTCTCATTATGGCAAACTTGATAGCATTCTGAAGTGGTAATTCAATTATTTGTTGTGGAGAGATGTTCCCAAAAGCAGCAGGTAACTTGCCTCCAAGGACCTCTTAAGGACGCTGATGAGAAACTGTATAAAAGAAAACTGCTGATTTTTATTTAATCAGGTGGTTTGTGTCTGTTTGTGCGTCCCAGCTATTGCTCCTTGTCATTTTTATAACCAATTGCATTTGTTTTTCACGTGTTTGCATGTATGTAGATTGCTTTCGGTGCAACGTCGGTGGCAGAAGCAATCACATGCATCAGGTTGCATCCAGTGAGGTAGAAAACATCGTCTGTTCAGGCATCAAGCTGTCTGACCTGCTGACCGTGATGCTACAATGTGCAGCCTTGTCACAGGGTGACCTCGGTGACACGTCTTCGTCATGAGCCGTCTGCTGCTCCCCCGGCCCTCAGACAGAGATTCTCTCTCACGATGCCTGTCTGCCACTCGTCTGTTTGCTCTTCCACTCTTATGTTTGTACCGCTCCCTCTACTACAAGGCTCTTTTACCATGTTGTTGTCACATCTCACAGCTCTGCTCCCACGCGCCTCCTCTGTCTCTTTCTTCCTCTCCTGCTCCTTCTTTTGCTGCTGCTGCTGCCTCTGCTGCCGTTGCTTTCCCCAGACCTACCCTGGTGGGCTTTGGCGGGCAGCAAGGCGATGACAGTTGTATTAGCAGTCGATTTCGAGGTCACTCGCGCTCCAGTGAGACTTAGTAACACTGTCAGAGGCAAAGAAACAAAGCAATTGAAAGCCTGCGCAGTAGTAAATGGAAAATATTGAATATACCTACTGTAGATATAAGCACACACATATTAGGGCCTTAAGCTGTGAGTATTGGATTTAAACCATGAAAGATAAGCAGAAATAGAAAAAACTAATTATGTAATTATGCATCCAAGTGTGAAATTAGAAACAAAAAGTCACTGATGTACAATGAGATGAATACATAATTTGCAAATTGCAGACTAAAATAAAAGCTTTTTTATAATGTAATTGGTGCACTCCACCTGCATATGTTTATGCTCGCACTTACTGTTTGGAAAAAAAAAAAAAAAAGCAAGGGCAAGACCCGGCGCCTGCACATGTGGGTGTAAAACGAGACAGCTCTGTGATGTCTTGATTGACATTTAATCGCCATGGCAACAAGCACTTCAAGGGACTGCTCCGTTGAGAGATGAATGCGAGGGCTTTTCCCACCACAAAGTCAAAGAGATCTGTTCCTTGTACCTGTAAATGAATGCATGCACAGATGTTTACTGCACATACCCGCATGAAACCCCACGACACCCCCGCCCCCATTCCAAATTCCCACAGCTGTTGGCCCCACTGCTTCGGTCTAACAGCAAGTCATCATTAAGTGTTAGGCGACAATCATTGTGGCGCTTCTGTTTGTTGCAGTGTTTAGGGTTCTAAGAATCGTCGCTAATTGCTTCCTCTCTCAGCGGGGCTTCGGATTCCAGTGGCTTTGTGTTGATTACAACGATATGCGTCAAGATTTCAGCTTCTAGACGAGCCGCAGAATGATGCTGTGATGCGCTCGCTCTTCCAGATGGTGTTTGTCTTTGCATTGTGGTCTGGTTCTGCGTTGTGCCGTTGACTCAACGACTTGTATCTTTCCCGTTTCTTGGTTGTCACTGTCTACATTTTTCTCACAACACTCAGAAGCGTGTCTTCTTGAGCTTTGCTCAAGATGTGGAATTAGTTTCAGCTGTTGAGCGTGGAGCTGGATGATCAGTCTCAGGCTTGTGTGCTGAATAAGGATGGAAATAGGCTGCCAGGTGGAGAGAGATGGAGGGGAACCCCTAAGAATGTGGAGTGCAATGTAACATCTGGTTTCCTGATTGCGTGTTTTTCTTTTGCACACAAATTCATATAATCCATTTGAACTCATCAGGTCTCTTAAAAACTTTCTGTACAATCAATTTCTGGTTATCATAGTATCTCTTGTATGTCCAAAGACTCCTGCTGCGTCCCAAGTGTGGGTGTGTTTTGAGTTCTCGCTGCAGATGGTGTCATTCCAGCAGGGTGTCCACTAAACTTACTGAAGAACCGGAGTGGGCAGATATTTTACTCGCAGTTTTTGCGCAAGATGTTTTATCTTAATCTGCTTATCGTGTGGTTTGATGAGAACCATGAGCCTCTCACAGAGAGTCTATTTTCAGTGAAGATGGATATCTCCTAAAGATTATATAGCAAAGTAGTTCTGGTGGGGTTTATCTACAGCACGTTGCAAAACTGTTGAGCTTTGTTGCATTTTGTCAGACTGTAACACGAGGCTTCTATGTGATGCGACCACAAAAAGAATAAAAAAATGATACAGGGTTCTTATAATTTTTGATAAATAAAATGGTGAAAAGCCTGCATTCAGCCATCAATACTCTGAAACCATATAGAAAAGACACTCTCCATACAGTTTGACTGAGTTTGAAATATTTTGCGACAAAAAGATTGAATTTTTAGTTTCTGCCATAGCAAGTAGAGATATACCTCAGAAGTCTCTTGAGTTGTATTGCAGCAAAAGGTGTTTCTACAAGGTATTGACTCAGAGATTACCCAATATTAACTGTCTTCAGATTTATGCCATGCTCTTCCAATTTTTATTAAGCAATGTTTTGAAAAGAATGTAACTTTTTGTCCAACTTCACAAATATGGTGTACTTTGTGTGGGTCTAGTATAAAATCCCAATAACATATGCAGTGCAGGAGTTTGTGGTTGCAATGTGACAAAATGTATAAAATGTATGAATACTTCAATTATAATTTGTTTCATCTTTTTCTTCATGAGTGCCATCATGCAAAATTAACCGAGTTGTGTATTTTTTGAGAAGCAGAACATGGACTCCTTGTGATAATAATGGACAGTAATAATAAGCTCCATGACATTGCTTCAAAGTTTTTCCATTTGAGATTTTGGCCTTAGCAGTGATTGCAAGACCTCCCTTCTCTTTCTTAGCTGTCAGGTATCATTCTGTTAAGAGGCGGCTCCTCTGAGAATTAGGTAAAAGAGCTGAGCTTAATGCCTGAGGCTGTGCTGTCAATGTACTATATCTCTACTCCTCCCTGGAAATTTGAGTTTCTCTAACAGGCTTTCACTCCTTCACACTGAGCTTGGCAAAGAGGAATTTGACCAGGGACCTACTGGTCTTGGGTTAAAAGGACTCAAAAAGAGCTCTGGAACAAACAGGCAAGCTGTTTTAGACAGAAACACATTTAAAGACAGCACAGAGAGATTATGGAGAAAAACCATCAAATTTTTTATGTCAAAAATAAATGGGCGCAAAGGGGGAAGGTGCGTTGTGTAGATATAGAGTTGCTGCCCCTTAAACGGACATTATTACTCTGTCAGGGGTTTGAGTTTTGACTCTGGGTCCTTTGCAACACATCTTCCCCCATTCTCTCTCTATCTACCCATTTCCTGTCTGCTGCAAATAAAGGCCATGAGTGCCAGAAAACCCTTAAGAGCAAGTAAATAAATTGTGCTTTTGTGTCGAACAGATCTTGATTTCATTTTGAATTGAGAGACAAGGATATTTTATAAGGAAATGATTGTACAAAACAAAATTCTCCATTAACACCCAGCTTTGGGACATAATAACGCACTTTTAGAAAGGAAGAAAAGCAAGATGCTGAAAGTCTAATTTAAAAAAAAAAGTTATGAAAACAAAGTGAGCCTTTTGTCTGGGTGAATCTCCAGCATAAGAGGCTGGTAGTCTGAAATAAATTTATCCACAGCTTTATTCCGGATGATAGATTAAAACAAACATAAGTGAAATAAACTTACTCCCTAGTTGGTTTCCAAACGTAACTGGTTGCAGGGGGGTTGTTTTTATAGGTAACAGAGTTAAAGGGACAACCTACAGATTTTGTGACTTGGTCAAACTGTGTGAAGAACAATGCATCAACCTTTTTCACTTGGGGGGGAAAAACTTTTTCAACTGAAAACAACATGCAGCTTTGGAGTTGCCTAATGAGTTTCTTTATTGTAAATTGATGAATCCCTTTGTAGAAAATGATGTAAATAAAGAAGAAAAAAACTAATCAACAATCAGTTCCTCTGCCTTCCTACAGTTGAATTGAGCAGCCAACAAAAATGTTGGCGTAAACACAATATCATAGACCGCTGCCAAGTAAAGTGGGCAGATGCCAACTTGTCTCATTGAAGATAAAATAAGTTTTATTTGCATTGTTACTCTGATAAATTTTCATTTCGTCTCGCCAAGATTTGCCTTTACAGGTTCTTGAGGTTGACTCGCTAATTAGCTACCAATTAGCTGCCAATCAGGTGTTTTTCCTATAAATTACTAAATAAATCCACACATAATCTGTTGTAAAAACAAAAAATCAAGAGCAGGATATGCATTATTATTTGTGTTTAACATGGAGACTCCACAAGCTGTAGGAGCAGTGAGAGAAAAGGAGCACACAAGGCAAAAATAATAAGCATAAATGTGGCGAGTGACTGCAAGTGAAAAACAAGTGATTATAGTTTTATAGTTGAAGGTGAGAGAGCAGACATGCTTTGAGTGGGTCACAGCCACAGCAGCCATGAAAGAGACTTTCTGAAGCCTCCCTGCAATGTGCATTCAAGGTTTGATCATCTCCACTCCTCATCAGTGTCCACTGAGTTCCCTGGGTGTGTTTCCTTTTAATCCTTGTTATCACATCTATCAGCAAAGTACCCACACACTATGATTTAATCATATTAAAGCTATTCTGGTCTCAACTGCAGCAAAAACATATTTATCCACGGTCCTTGCAGGCTTAAATTAGACATTCAAGGGGTTCCGATCAGATGAGTGCCACTGAAAACTCTTATTTTGGAATATTGCTAACATTAGAGAAGCTCCTCATCATACCATCCCCATGGTAACTTAATAGTGGTGGCAGAGAAGGTAATGAGAGTTGATGAAAAGTTATACTAAGAAATCGTAGAAGACAGGGTTAGGGTCGGGTGAAACATATTCTGGCAGAACAACCTTAAGCATACAGTCAGAGTTGAAGTGGTTCCAGCTCTAAATTCAGTGGAGAATCTGTGGCAAAGAAAGGAGACATTCTCCTTCTGAGCTGAGTAAGCTTCAGCTGTTTTGTGAAGAGAATTGGCCAAGAAAACCCCTTTAAACATTTCTAACGCTGGTAGGAGCGTTACCCCAAATAGCTTGAAGCTGTAATTGCAGCAATGGTGGTTGGCCAATACATGAACTCAAGCATAAATAACACAAATGTCCACTGCACTTTTACAACTTTTACATGGAAAAATATCCTTTTCCACGTCACTTCTATGTTCTTTGTTTTGACCAATTGAATAAAAACCCACATTGAAGTGTATGATTGCAAACGTATGAACATTTCTTTGAGCGTAAACATTTTTTTAAGACATTTGAGCTGCACATCTAATAGCTGCTTCTTTGCAACCACATGAACAGAAGTTGTGGTTCACAGCAGAGCGTTGCAGACATTTTGTTTTTAAGTCCAGTCGTCAGTGAAAACCTTTCCACAGGTGGAAGGTGGACACTATTCAATAAATCTTTCTAGAAACTGTGCAGGGAGGCGGACCAGTAATCCTTGCACTGACTCTGGGTCACTGCTTGGCCTCACAGGGAGAGCAACTGCTATTGAACCCACCGCTAATGACTTATTGACTGTGCCTCACTGAGCATGCTCTGTCCAGGATGCTTCCACGGTAAAGGAAAGGCAGAACTGTGACATGATGTTACATGGGACAAGACCATTTGAAACAATCTCTCCTTATATTCTGACACAGACAGAAACGTTGGAGAATGCAGCAGAGTCGGAGCTGAGCGAGAGCAAGGCGCTGACACATTTTTTTCTGAATATTCTGTCGCATTCTCATATTTTGAGCTGTGTTTATACTTTGCCTGAGCTTGCCTCTGTTGAATTTTTGCAGATCTGTTTTTGACTTGTTTACTGGATACAGTCTGTGCTGTTCGTCTCTTCAAAAAAAAACTTGTATCTGAGTGTGTGTGTGAATTCGCTTTGGGAATGCAGCTTGAACATATTGAACCCTTCTGAAAAGATTTCACTCTGTCTCTTGCGTGCTGCCTTTGATGAAAGTGTGTCACAGACCTGAGAGATGGAGCTGTTTGATCTGGTCTGATGTGAATCGAGTGAGTGACCTGTGCAAGAGCAGAAACAAATGTGCATGTGAACATTGGCTAATTATCCATCCCCATATGTTATGTGTTTCTTTTTGGGCTGAGGAGAAATCTTGTCAAATAAGCAGTCCATAACAAAGAGGCTTCAAGAACCATTGTCTGATTTTGCTTTTCTGTCAAAAACAGAAGCCTGAAAGACTGTGAGGCTGCACGAAGACTCCTGCAAAACAAAACAGGTCCAGACGGTGTGAAGTTTTGAACTTACAGCCATGCATTTGTTTCTGATTTAAGCTCTCAAGCCACCCAACCATGGTAAGAATTTTGTTTTAGCCTCTTTAACCATGTCTTACTAAGTCAAGAATTTATTCAGTTCATATTTGGGCTGTCTGCTCAATACAACGATGTAGTCGTTGTATTGATTAAAATTCAATACAAAATAATCTTATTTTCTTAAAATAAAATTTCTTAAAATAAGAAAATAATCTTAAAATAATCTTAAAATAATCATAATCATTGTTAAGCAAGTCCCTATTAAATAGATCTGAGCTGTTCAATTTATTCAGTTTTTTTCACTCTATAAACTAACAGTTACTTGTTGTCTTTTTATGTTCAGACTACTAACTGTACAGGGATAACTGTAGAGAGTAGCTAAATGCCAGTTTAAGTTTTTGAAAGAGTACAATTGTTCCTGTACGTTTTGTCCAGACGACAATAACTAGAACTGCACGAAAACTAAAACATAAGCTAAATACTTAATGTGTATAAAAAAATGTTTAAAGAAAAAAACAACAACATAATAATCTTAACTTGACACTTTGGCGAACATGTTCCACAGGATCAAGGCATGAATTTATGGAAAACTGTAGCATAAGTGTTGACAAAATATCTGTTGCTGTTGACACACAACAGAGCATCATTTCAAAGCAGATGGGCCGATTGTAAAAAAGTAATTGGACTCTTTGTGTACTATTGAAGATAACAACAGTCATTAAGCATTTGGTATAACAAGCAGTGAATCTTTTACAGCCCCATCTGTTTTACTTCAAATGTAATTGAACAAGTTCAAAGAAAGAAATCTGCACTTGTCTGGTCCTAAAATCTATGGAGATAATCTTGATGTACAACATTTTTCACAACTATAAAAAACAGAGACTGACGGTTATTTGATGGTGTTCATTTAAAAGTCATGTAACTGTTATTCATTGTGCTTGGGCAAAAACACAAAAAAAACAACAGAATAACTTTTTTGTGTGAATTGTGAATTGGGATTTAGGAAACTGTCTTGTCATCTTAATATAACTTAAGTCTGTATTCTGTAATGAAACCCAAACAGCAAGTTGAATTCTTTCACCCCATGAAGTGTGCTGAAAAACATTTTTATCTGTCTCAACTATGGTTTTGTTGTGCATCATTCACTGCAAACAGGATTGCAGACTTCAGTGTGTACACAAAATGTCAAAAGGGAGTCTGCTTACAACCATATGCACATGTTGCCTCAGACATGCTGATAAACCTGATATGAGTCCAAGAGGACATCAAAGCTTTAAATGCCTTCAGGATGCGCTTCTTAATTTTTCAAGACACAAAAGCAGGTAAATGTGAATATCTTTAAACATGATTTATGGCCAAGCTTTAATATCCGCAGTCTGCTTATTCCCTGGTCGGATGCACTGCTCCCCGTTGAGCGCAAACAGCCTTAGATTTATGATGAAATTTCCTCATTTTACTTACAAACACAAGTGAGGGAGAGAGGACAGTTCAGAGTTTTATCACTCGGAGCATAGTCAGGCTACAGCACTGATGTGCTTCATACTCGCACTAAAAAATATACTTCCATAATGACAGTAACTACATTTGGACATTTTTACCCTGCACAGCCCTCTATACCCATTGTAACTCTTTTGGTTCAGCTTTCAACTTCAGATGAAGATCAACATCCAGGTTCATACAGAGAAACCTATGGGAGCACAGCAAGAGAGACAGAGATGTCGAGGCTTCCTCTTTCTCTGTAGTTCCCTGTCGTTTCTCCATCCCAGCCCCAAATATGTCTGTCGCTCTGTCTCCTTTAAGTTTCCTGTGCACAGATATTGACAGCTTGTTTTCCCCAACAAAGTGCTGAGTTTTCGAGAGACTGTCGCTTCCCATTTGCCATTTAATATTTCAGTGTGAAGGCTTTCTGGGTGTTGATGCTGCGGGGTGTGCTGCAGGACCCGGGCTTCGCCGACTTGATTGAAAAATGTGTCCTTTAAAGAGATTGACGTGAAAAGCTTCGTAATAAAAAACAAAAAACAAAAAAAACAAAACCATTTTTTTATGATAACAACACAACGTCATGTCCTCAATAAATAGCTTGTTGTGTAAACTTCTCTGCAATCAGCAGCATTTGTAAGTTTGTCTCACAAGGCAATTGGCATCGTGATTTTAAAACTGTCGGCCTCCAGTGAGAGGGAAAGTACCAAAATGGCAAAAAAAGCAATTCTTTCAGATCTTTTGTGAGATGAAATAAATGTTAAAAGATTAAAAGAAAACTGCATTTGGGAACTGTTTTACTTTCTCTCCAACCTTATTTGTTGTGGCTAAATGATGAAAATACTAGATTATAAATCAGATTATTGAACAAGTTGAGAGGTTTCCTCATTTTTCTATATCGATTGGCCACATGACAGTATGTTTTAACACAGTTGTAGCTTTTAATATGTAAACAAGCTTTCTGTCATATATGTATCTTTCATTATAGAATATGAACATTTCACATTTTGCAAAGTATTGCTTCAGATTCAACCCTAGTTGAAGTAGTTTGGTGTTTTTTTTTCTTTTTAAATGATTCTGGTTTTAAAAGTCTGAAAGTCTGAACCACCAAGACTAAACGGGCTGCTTTAACAATATAAAGAGTACTTTGATGTGTTCTGATGTTGCTATTTGTTTAATATCTGTTAAAACGCTCTCATTAAGAAAAAACCTGGTATGCTTAAAGGAACTAGCAACAGCTGAGACATCAGCTTCTTGAACAGCTTGATCCATTTCATTAAAATAAATTTTGTAAAAGTCTTTTTTTGTGGCTTCACATTAAGAGCTAAAGGGTAGATGTTGGCCTACTTGCGACGGGGTGACATGAAATGGGTTTCAGCCCAACTTCCTGTTCTCTGCCTCCCACCGGGATCCTGGAAACAATTGTTACTCCAAGCTTATCCTAAAGCTGGCCGTCCTTGGGAAGTTAATGGCGCCGGTTCCAGTTAAGTGATTTCTGGTAGCTGCTTGTTACTCCAGCAGGATGCAGTTAGAAAATGTTTTAAAGCCACATGTCTTAGTAAACTGGAAAAAAAAAAAAAAAAAACGTAGGTTTTTATGGATTTTTAAAAAAAAAAACAGGCCTATGAGGGTTTTCTAACTCACATGTCTTTCTGACGATGTCTGAATGATTGAAGCTTTCAGCCGCTCACGGATTTTACCCAAAAATCAATAACGGTAAATAATTTAAGGATACCACTATGGGGATGTAGCAAAAACCGGAGAAAATCCTGTTTTCTCTTCCTAATTTTAGTTATGTGCTGCTTCTGACTGTTTGATTTAGACTTTCTCCCTTGATGTTTCAGCGTGAGTGGGGTTTTGCTGTCCCTCTCTGAGAGTGCTAGAGTAATAACAGCTGCTCAGACCTGATTAGAGCCATCGTCCTTCCAGAGCCAAGCCCACACATCTCTGTCCTACTTTCTGTTCCTCTCATCCTCCTCATCTTCTCCTCAGCCCCCATCATCTGAATTCATGCTTCAACCAGTCTTTATGAATAAAAACCCCAATCCGCTTTTCATTTCACGAGTTTTCTAGCGCCGCATTTCAATTCCCGTTTGATGTTGATGTTTGAATTTCTCGTAAGTGACAGAACAAAATTCAGTGTGATGTGTGTTTTGATAGTTCTTTGTACGTGTGCTTAAGCACATTCAATTTCAGACAATTTTCTGATATTTCACAGGCTTAGGTTCATCCAAGAAAACCAGTCAGGCAGAAGACTCAACTTTGACTAGGCCATCGCAACACATTCATTATTCTCTTTGTCCTGCAGATTAACTATGTTTGGGATTGGTAGCTTCTTGCTACTCCAAGTTGTGCTAACATCTCAACGACAGTGATATTTCAGAAGTGATAGAAAGGTAATTAAGGTGTCACATCTCAACATCAAGACTACACTGTGCTCTCAAAAAGTGTGTGGGGAAACCTGGATACTCCGTTTATGTAAAGAACATCCCTAAAGACTTCAGTACATAAAAATGTAACTTTATGAATAATTCTAAGTATAACACCAACCCATTTGGGGTCAGTATAAAAAGGAGTTAGTGGGTAGGTGAAGAGGGTAGATAAAAGCTTAGGTAGGTGGCAGAAAGTGGCTCTGAGGAAATAACATACAAGGAATGACACAGCATGATCCTCTCACAGGGTGATAGACAAAGTCTGACAGGTTGCAAGATACCCTCAATAGCAGAAGGAGAGGTAAAAGCATCAGAGGTATCAGACATACATATGCCTGTTCCAGTTGATGTGATATCAAAAAGTTTGATCCGATCTGACAAATAGGGGGCTGTCCAGTCATAGTTATCGTTTGCTTATGACAACAGAATGACAGGCAAACAATTGTGATCCAATGGGTCACATTAATTCTGACACTGATTCTTATGTGTCTATATGTTGTTGTTTTTTTAAATATTTGAGCCTTGTGCTAACAAATGAAGGGAATGTGATGTTAGTGTTTGATTAAAGAGCTATGTGTATCCAAACAAGGGAGTGACAGTTTCTCTTCTACTTCTTGCTGGTGAAATGCAAAATCAATGTTTTTAATGGAGAGGCACCATCCAAGAATTGTGGGGCACATTTCCAGTCAGTAAGTTTAACATGTATGGATTCCTTACTATGTTAAATAACAGCAAGATTATTTTTTTCTTTACTTTTAGATCAATTTAAAGCATAGACACTACCAACAATAACATTTTTATAACACAAAACAGCAAATTGAAAACTGAAAATGTAATGTGATCATATATATTAAAAAAAAAGCATTCTTTTTTCTCTACAAAATCATTTCAAAATATATTACAGTACCTTCAAAGTTTATGTCCAGAATTTATGTTTGAGAGGAAAACACCTTGACTGTTAAATTATTTATGAATTTCGTGTATGCAGGAGCCTTAGGAAACCTTTTTGTGATCAATTATTTATATGAGTTGCAGAGGTGACATAATCTCCATGTCAGAGAGAGCAGTCTGTGTTACGCGGCTCTGCAGTTACTTACATCTAAACACGTGGTGAAAACAAGGGTGACACCTTTTTTTTTTAAAGTTCCTCTGACTTCATCTTAAAAACCAAACAGATACTGGGAGAAGCTGTAATATCTTTAAGTCTTCTACACTCAGTACCAACTTCTGCTGTTGGTGTGACCTGGTGGCGGTCATTTGTAGTGAATTCACAGATGGGAAAAGTCACCAATCAGGGTTGGTCAAACTAATTTCTCGGTGCATCTCCAGCTATTACGGGCTGAACAGTGGCGCAGTGGGTAGCGCTGTTGCCTTGCAGCAAGAAGGTCCTGGGTTCGATTCCCGGCCCGGGGTCTTTCTGCACGGAGTTTGCATGTTCCCCCTGTGCATGCGTGGGTTCTCTCCGGGTTCTCCGGCTTCCTCCCACAGTCCAAAAACATGACTGTCAGGTTGATTGGCCTTCCCAAATTCTCCCTAGGTGTGAGTGTGTGTGTGCATGGTTGTTTGTCCTGTTTGTCTCTCTGTGTTGCCCTGCGACAGACTGGCGACCTGTCCAGGGTGAACCCCGCCTCTCGCCCGGAACGCAGCTGGAGATAGGCACCAGCAACTCCCGACCCCGTTAGGGAGAAGGGTGACGGAAAATGGATGGATGGATCTCCAGCTATTATGCTTTATCTTAGTCTACTTGATTCTTGTGCTTCTTTTTTCAGCCATAATGTGGACAAATCTCAATCAGTGCACTCCGTTTAATCACTGCTGATTTTGATTATCAAAACAAAACAAACACAAAAAAATGTGGCTGGTTTGAATCAGCAACAATATCTCAACACAATAATTCTAATAATTAGATTTACTACTTAAAAAAAAAAAACATGTCTTTATATTACACAAAATTAAATATTCTGTTCCTATATTTTTTGCCCAATAAACCATTGTGGTGGTTTTTATTTATGGTTTCTGATCAGTGATGCCCGGCAGGTCCTTTTTTTTTTTTTTTTTTTTTTTTATAATGATGATGGGAAAAAGTTGATGGGACTCAAATTTCTCCCAGTGTGATTACTGAGCAGGTTCATGACAGACGAGATGCTTTTGATAGTGAAACCAAAACCACGGTTTTTCATTTTAAAGAGTCCCCTGTAACCTAAGAAGAATGCAGCATTGGCAACAAACTGCAGTGATTTTGTTCAGCTGAACACATCAGTTTCACATCGCTGTGATTAACCTTTAATTATTTGGCTAAAAGTCAGTGTTTAGATAAATTTCTCAGTCATTTGAAAAATCTGAAATAGAGCGCAGTGAGAGCCAGATGACTCATTTCAAACTTGGAAAACACTTGAATAAAATCAGCCAGGGATTCCCTGAGAGTCATGAATTGGTCTGGCTGGTTTGCTTCAAAGAGACTGAATAATGAGATCATTCCGCAAAAGGGAAAGAAAAGAAAAGAAACTAGAGAAAATAAAAGTCTATGAGAAAGAAAGGAGGCAGGAGGAAAAGAACAAGGCTGGAGGAAGTCAGATGAAAGGAGTAGTAGGAGTGAGAACTTTCCTTTCCTTTGCCCCTCAGGCTATCGCAGCAGATCGTTCAGCCTAAGGCTGGCCATGCTTGGGGTTTTTGTCAATGAAATGGATCCTTTGGCATGGAGCCCATACATTGCACAGCAATCTTTCCTGCCTCCCTATCCGCCCCTCCTCTGTTGCCCCTCCTTTTCATCAGGAGACGTCCCAGACTGCAACATGTTGGGATCCAGTTACCTTCACTTAGCATCTCCCAGGGCTCTTCAGCTCCTTTCAGTGCTTTCTTGGTTTCAGTTGCATCTTTTTTTTTTTCCAAGTTTGCTCTAAGTTTTGTCTTAAAATAGCAGTTTGAAATGTTTATTAATTGTATTTTTCATATACACAGATTAGGCATAATAATATGACCACTGAGGTGAATTACTGTAGCATCTGTATAATGCTGATTGCTTGTTTGAGTCCATTTGTTTGAACTCCACCTCATGGCTTCTACGACTGAGTTAGATTAGATTAGATTAGATTAGATTAGATTAGATTAGATTAGATTAGATTAGATTAGATTAGATTAGATTAGATTATTTCAGGATGCATCTTCTGCTGTTTTACTGCAGGTTTTGTTTAAAGGAAGATTGAGTGAATTCCAGCATGGACTGGGGATGCACAATGTTAGGAAGATGTGTCATTTGAAATGACATTGGTGACTGTTCTGATAACAGTATGACTTGCAATAAATAAGTAAAAATTAAAACCTCAGACAATGAATACTCCATCTAGCTACTAGCGAAAAAAATCTACATTTCCAGCTCAACAGCAACGAATTATTGATAAAGCTGCTTTTCGTCAGCGTCTGCTATGTTGGTGTTAAAATAACTTGGTTATAGCTTCTTATTAAGCTGACCTTGAAAAAAGAGGAAAAAAGGCTTCATTAAATAAGTGTTAACAAAATATATTAAACTTACATCTGAGCTTGATTACTTGATACTTAGATAATCAGCTCACACTTGTTGTAGCCAAGGCATCTGCATATTGCACACTCATATTGTGATAAGAATTTCACTTCAGTTTATTTGTATAGCGCCAATATATAACACTTGTTGTGTGAAGGCACTTGACCTAAAAAGGTCAATTACATTCCAATTGATCCTAGTTATTAAACCTTGCAGTCAGGTTTGGTTCGTTATTGAAGTTGGTTTAAGAATTTTACTGTCAAAGTAAACCCAGCAAATTGCAGCGAGTCACTGAGTTGCACTATTCACTTCTCATGGTAAACGAGCTTCTGTTTACCAAGTGTACAAAGCATAACATTGCTGCTTCAACAGGACTTAGCAGTCTGAAGCTAATTAGGGTGAACTAATATGTAGCCTTTGCTCATGCCTTTGTTTCTCTTTGAATCACTGAGGGCACTTTGACCCGAAATTGTTAATGCACCCTTTTCTTTTATCATGTTTGAATGCATTCTGCACCATTTTAGCCTTGTTTTTCATATATCTTACAGCACAACACAGCCACCACAAGACGATACAGCCGCACTCATACAAACAACGCGGCGGAGCACAAAGACACTTGCCAGTCAGTTCCGCTACTCAGTGAAAGCATCGTCAAGCAGGGAAGACTGACAGTAGCGCTGTTGTCAGGGAGGCTTTGCCCTGTCAGCATCTAGTCCTCTTTCAGGAGATGTATGGAAGAAAGAGGGAGACTGTGCAGGATACCTTTATTGATCTTGGCCTCCTTCCCCCAACCTCTGTAACCAGCGATACAAAGCAGGACCCTGGAGTTCTTGAGACTGTGTTTTATGTCTGCTATCGTGTGTGTGTTTTACAATCCTGTGTATTAATTTTCAGGTTCTACCAAGTAAGAGGTTTTGTATTATAAATTATATCAGAAAGTTGTGAGACAACATTTTTTTTATGAGTGAACGTGTTAAACTGGCCAATATATGGATTCGGTTTTACACCCCAGGTCTTCTTCATCAGGTATAAAACAACATTCTGAAGCTTTGACCACGTCATGAAGTTCTGTTTGGTCCATCAGAAAATGTGGAGAATATGTCAGAAATTAAACATGGCTATCTATTTGAACTTATAGGCCGGGTAAGGAGATTATTAGTCTTTTGTCACTCTGGAGATGTGGCAGGGACCCAGAGCTGAGGCGGGAGATTCTATTAACAGGTCAAGTATTAGTCTTGCCCTCCACAAATCTGGTCTTTGTTGAAGGGAGGCAAAAAGAAAGCTACTTCTCAAAGAAACTCCCTCAATTCCACAGACAGTTTGTCATAGGTAGGAGAGACAGTAAACAGATGAACGACAATGCCAAACTGAAGAAATCTTTGCCCTTACCTTCAAAATACAATGTTTGGTCAAAGTTAACATTGCATACCATCCTCACAATGAAACACGGTGGTGGCAGCATCATGATGTAGGGATGCGTTTTGTCAGAAAGGCGGAAAAACTGGTCAGGGTTGTTGAGAAGATGGATGAGTTTAATGTAAATTGTTACTGGAAGAAAGGCTGGAAAAGACTCGAGAGAAGGGTGGACAATGACTGAGCAAACAGTTATACAGTTGAAACCAGATATTTACATACACCAAATAAAAAGATGCATATACATATTTTTGACATATTTACATGTGTTGGATTTACTCTAACGTAAATCCAGTTGATAATTTGTGTCAGCAGTTGAAAATTGATGGCTGAAAAGCTGCTCCATCATCCAATCTAATGGAAAAGGAGGTCTCCATATAGAAAGTTGGCCCAAAATTTGCAGTGAAATATGGTTTTACAAAACATTGACTCTACTGACTAATCTGGAAAATATATCACATTTTCAAGATTCGTATTTTTTGTTGTTGTTGTTTTTGTAGTTTATCACTGCATTTCAGTACTTTTACAAAGAATGGCATAATTAATAAATATATTATGCCATTAATATATTTATGGCATAATATATGCCATTAATATATTGGCATATATATATCAATTTTGCTGTGGTTTAGCTGTCTGGTCCTCTCCATCGCCTCTTCTGCCCCGCTGATATTTCTTATCTGTCGCAACAAATTTTTCTCAGCAGGCCTGTCAGTGACTAGCAGTCGGGGATTCACACATATGCTTTGTGTCACCAGATCCCCTCAGGTTAGCATGCAGCTCGGGGCGTCCGCGTTGTAACACTGTGTGATGGCGTGAAGCCTCATCTAAGTGGCTTTTTTTTTTTCCTTTTTATTTCCATTGCTCCAAAGCTCTTTCTGTAAGTGTTGCAAGAGGATTCCTGGCATGCTTTTGGCACTGATACGACGATCTGTGTAATAGCTTAATTTGAATCTGTTTGGGGTGCACAGTGATCCTGCGGTTTGTTTCGGTTAGCGTGTGTGTGTGTGTGTGTGTGTGTGTGCGTGTGCGTGTGTGTGTGTGTGTGTGTGTGGGGGTGTGTGTGTGGATGTGTCATGGATGGTACGCGACCCTCAGAGCTGTGTGACAGCAGCGATGCATATGATGGATGAGGTGACACCTTGCGTGTCAATAATGAGCTCACTTTCCTCTCCTGCGCTCACACCTCTCTCTGTCTCTTACAAAAGGGTTCCGATTTTTGAAAATTGCGTGCTGTGTGACTAATTTTACTTTTTAGTCGCTGCGCTTGTGAAAATGGGGCAAACTGCTGTGTGTGGGAGCTGTTTTTTTTTTTTCTACTTTCCCATGGGTATATGCCTAAAGAGGGAAATTTAATATATCAATGTATGACTTGATCATAGTTACACATGCACGTTTACTGTAGAAGAGAGAGAAAACGTGTATTTTTTTGTTTTGTTTTAAAGAGCATGTGCATATGTCTTCTTTATTTGCACATCTGGAGTGAACATCTATTATCATCAAGATGCTGCAAAGCAGCGAAGGAGGAAAGCAGGCTGCGCCGCTGATATCTAAGCATATAAAAAAATAAAAAAAACTTACAGAAGCAATATAAAACGTTTCCTAAATGCTCTCACCTCGGGGTGAGATTCATGAAGAGATGCAAGCAGGGAAATGCTTTCTTTTTTTAATCAGCTGAAGTATTTTCCCATCATTCGCCCTGTCATGTCGGTGCTTTATTACACCTAAGAAAAATTATTCAGCACTTCCAATGCACACAACCTCTCCCCCACCTCCTCCTACTCCTCTGACTTCCTTCATCTACATTTTTTCTTTTTTTGTAAAATGCTGATGGCTAAAGTGGCTCAGACCATGTTTGGAAGCCAGAGGGGATTACACAGTAGAACTAAACAGCAGAAGTAGGGAAGGGGGGGGGGATCATGAAAATGGTATGTCCTGATAGATAAGGAGGAAGAGACAGTGTGAGTGAGCAGAATAGTAAAAAGAGCCCCCCGAACGGCGAGGGGGGTGCACCAGAGAGAGAGAGAAAGAGAGAGAGGAGAACGACGGAGTAGGTTGGGGTGGAGGCACAAAGCCAGAAAATTGCATTGCATGTTGGGTGATTAGTTTACCTCCTGGGTCTCACTCCCCTGCTCACTCACCTCCTCTCACTCTTCCCGGTTCCTCTCTGCCGCTCTTGTGTGTTTTCTTCGTCTTTGTTCGCTGCCACTTTTGCAGCCTCTCTGCTTCTTCCTCTTCCTCTCTGTCACTACATCACTCTGTCACCGCTCTCAACTCTCCCCTCATCTTGCCCACACTCTCTCTCTCTCTCTCTCTCTCACTCTCCCACTGTCTCAGCGGTTATCTCTGCTGCCTCTTCTCTGTATCTCTGTCTCAGCCTCCCTGTTCCCCGACGTTCATGCCCCCCCGCCTGCACTTTTTCTTCCTTGTGTGCTGACTTGGCTCGAGCATCCATTGATGTGCTGCTGTCTCGTGGGCTCAAATAATGCAAACTGTCACCTAAACTACTAAAGCCATTGTCATATGAGGTGAGTATATTATTTTCAGAAAAGCGGCTTGTCATTGACTCACTTCAATCTGCCTGAAGGTGAGCGAGGAAGCATCTTAGCCTTATAGGCCAACCCTGCTAATTATAACTTGGGGCCAATAAGCATGAGCACCAAATGTCTCGCAACATAACTGCTGACTCTGAATGAAAGCCAGCCTCCACATGGGTTTTTTTGGACAGCTCTCTTTGAAAAGGAATTGGGTCAAGTCTTTTCTTCTTAATCCGTACATAATCTTGCCCTTCCTCTAGTGGAAGAGCAGCCTCTAAACAGCACAGGAGGGGGCAGGAAGACACAGAATAGAAGACAGAGACGAGAGAAAGAGCATTTCACTTTAGGCTGTCAGGGGCTTTCTCTCCCCATCTCTTTCTTTCTGCCTCAAAAAAGAAAAAAGGAGATTTCCAAGGTAGCTGAAAACCAGAGTAACAAATTGCTTTTACTGTAAGAGCCCTCTACTCTCTATTCTAATATTTAGACTCCAGTCAAATTTTCCCAGCAGAGGATGGAGGTCTGCAGCTGTCTGCTTAGTTTGTTTCTGGAGCAAATATGCTGCGGTGCATTTGGTATTAGAAGCTGTGAACCCAGCTGGAAAGTGCTACTGGTTTGGATGTTTGAAGAATAACTCAATAGCAAGTATTTTAGCCTTTCAATAGCAAATAACTTAAAGAATAAGAAAATCTGAGAAACATAGGGACACAATTTTTTATTTTTTTACTTATTTATTTTTTCAGAGAAGCGGCCTAGAGATGTATGATAACTCGTGTGTTGTTAGGGCAAGCAGTAGTCTCCGCATCCATGGAAGAGAAACAAAAAAAATGCCGCCTGCTTTATTTACCACATCATGTCAGCAAATTACAGAAAATAGAAGGTGGTCAGATCAGATGACATCAAAGATGAGATTTTTATCTCACATGCAAAAGGTTATGTGTAATAACAGACTAACGCTGCACATTACCCAGAACGCAGCATCCCCAAAGTGAAACATGGTGACGGCAGCATCATGCTGTGGGATGCTTCTCTTCAGGAGGGCGGAGGGGAAGTTTTCGCAGTTGGTGGGAAGATGGATACAGGACAGTTCTGAAAGAATTAAGCTTAAGCGTTTGGAAAATAAGAATAGGCATCACTTTAATCCTTGAATGCCTACAGATGTAATATGCACGCTTTTGCGTTTGACATTCCAGTTAAATATCACCTACGTAGGTTTGTGGCTGTAACGTGATGAAAGGTGAACAAGTCCAAATGGTTGGAATACTTTTCCAAAACGTTCTACCTACGTTCTACCTGAGGAATAAAAGATGGCACGAATCTTTATTTTGCGTGCAAAAGAAAAAAGAAAAAACAAAAAGACAATTGTTTAACAACCTTATCAGCAAGAAGCTCTTTTATTGTGAGATTTACAAAGAAAGAAAGATGTTATACAACGTCAAAGGTAGAAAATGCCGGCTCTATTTGAACGTGAATGGGCAGTGAGTAGTCTCTGTTTTGCAGTGATCTCCAACTGATATCTCTCGTCAGATCGGCATCGCGTTTCCTATTGAATGAGGTAGGGCAATTTAATTAAGCCGTGCTTTTCATTTGATCACCACTGTGATCACAGTGCTATCATGTGTGAAAGCACATACCCTGTGCTGTTGACAGGAGATCAATATCCTCTATTTTAAAGGTAAGGCAACAGGCCTCTCTTGGAAACTTAACACCAAAAGCCACAGATTCGAATCCATGCGCTGCTTTAATTGTCCAATGGAAATCTGACTCGGCCTTATCTTGCATCAACAGGAATCCGTGGCATGAATCACCTCCATTTGAAAGCAGAGGAACCTTTGTCACCTCTTCCTCCCCACGCTTCTCTTCTCGGTGATCACAGAGTCACGTGACCTCGGTTCAGTGAGTTGGGGTACCTGTGGACTGTTGCTAATGGTGACAAATGACTGGCGTGCAGAGAAGAAAGGAAAACACACAGCCTAGAGAGGAAAGCTAATATGCATAGTAGGGCCCAGCATGTGTTGCCTGCACAGAAAAAGGAGGTGTTAATGTGATTGCTCTTTGTGAGGGTTTACATTCTAATGAAAATAACATTTGGATATTTTTTTTTACAATATCAACACACCTTTATGTAATCATATCATGCTGTGGCATCATCTGCTAAGAAAAGCTTATGAAAAGCCTATGATCTCGTATCTTTATAGCGTTTAATTTAAGTCATTTTAAGGAGTTCTAATATATTTTTCAATCTTGCTTTTTTTGCTAAAAAAAACAAACCCAACAACAAGCAGTTTCAGATTATTTTCTAGTATTTATGTAGGTAAATTACAGGTTGATTACTATTATTGAAAAGCATGACCTTAGGTCATGAGATAAAATATAAAACTAGTTGTTTAAGATGATCCTACATCTTAAACAACTGTTAAGATGTTGTTTAAGATGGGCCAAAATGAGAAACCAGCAGTGTGACAACCTTCAGTGGAACCACCAGTAATTCCACTGGACCTGGAGCCTGACTCATTTTCTACTTAGAGGAATTTAAAAAAGCATTAAATCCGTTGCAAATTGAAAATAAGGCAAAACAGCAACTGTAAGACCTGTCATTTTACAGAGCTAATATTTATTCAAGCTGCCAGAGCTGGTTAACTACTGCAAACTCATAAAACTGACAAGGCGGAGCCTCGGTGACAACCACAACTTCATCTCGGGCTGCCGCTCCTCATCTCTCTGTGTTTGCTTCCTGTCAACTCTGTCTCTGTTCAACATTCCAGCCACCCTCTCTGGAGTTATCGCCCAAAGGTGCTGGTCACAGGACGCTGTGTGTTTCTCTGTGAGTGTATCTGACTTGCCTGCAGTTAGAGGGTTTTTAACTCAGTCTGCCTTTATTCCAGGGCTTTTTACCAACACAAGGAGGATAAAAACAGTGATAGAGGATTGCTGTTGAAGTAGAAGCTTTGCTGTGCCACCTTAACAAATGAAGTGGTTCAGGAAAGAAAAAATCTGAAATATTTGTATTTTTGAAAACACAAGTTACCTGCTTACCTATCTTTGACACTGTTTTAATTGAGTGGAAAAATAAAAACAAGCCATTTTTGAGGCAGTTAACATTAATGCCTTTAAATAAGATGGTCGGTCCCAACCAGCTTTTTTTATTTTTTATTTTTTTTTTTTTGTCTTTGCATCCGTCCTGCTCATCTCATCACAGTTGAAAGAAAATATTATGTTACCCTTCAAAAATCATGTACTACCCACTCATTAAAGGCTGTGGGTGTCGACTGGTGCCATCTCTGTTCTCGGAAAGACAGTAACCTTTGCCCCTGTAACAGTAAGATCAATAGTTAGAACTAGAGCTGACAGTTGCACACACCTACTCTGTTTGAATGTTGTAAATAAAATACTGCATAGGAGAAGAGTATTAAATCTGTTTCCTGTGCTTCCCTAATCCATACATCAGCAGTACTCACTTCATTCTGCTGAGAGCTGACATGAAGGGTTGGACTTCACCATTAGGCAAAGGTCAGCAATTGCCTCGAGCCCTGTATAGGCATGGGCCAAAATGAGAAACCAGCAGTGTGATAACCTTCAGCGAAAGTATCATGGTGTTCAAAGATTTTTTTTCTTTTAATTTTACCAACCTGTTTGTTTTTGACAGAATGTGAGACAGGGATTTGTGAAACAACAATTATACAATGTGTGGGGAAAAAAAGATCATGTTTTTTGTTTTATTTCATTATAAATAAATATATTGTCTAGAACAGCATATTCTTATGCTGTCTAGACAATGTCTGGAATTAAAGCCTTTGTTTATTTGCTGACCAGCATTTCCCAATTGCGGTTTAGCTAGCAACACCATTGAAATACATTATAAAAGACAATGCATTCAGATAACTCACATTGGCCAAATGGGCTTACTTGGCCGAACACATAATTTACATTTTCATACTTAAGTTTAGAATTTACTAAAAGAAGAAAATAGGGAGATTATCAGTGAAATATGGCCATAAAAGTAAATTTTCCTGATAGAGGAGGTTTAAACTTCATTAAGAGTCAACATGCATCCCTCAGAGTGACTCAGGGTGTGATTCACTGAAGCTGGTACAGCCTCCATCTTTACACACACATAAACACACACACACATGCTTACTTTCTCATAGCCTCTCTGGCATTTAATATATTACAGGCCCACCCCTACATTTAGTGTTTCATCACATTCCACCTGCTACAAAACTCTGTCTCTTTCTGCCTCAGCGGTGCTTGGGATCTTCCCGAGGAACACAGTCTGAGCTACTCAGCTTTCCCACGATCGTGACTTAAGAGACAGATGCTGCTGAACATGGCAGAGTGGCATGAGTGTGTCTAGCCACCTACTCAAGAGATTAGTGTTAGAGTGCTTGGATGATTCACCGGTCAGTGACTCTAGAGGTGTTCGAGGCACAACGTGGCCAAGTTGTCCACATGGTCCACGTTTGTCATTCCAGATGTCCCTCTCTGCCTCTCAGATGCCGAGGTCAAGATGTCTACTCATGCAAACGTTTATAGTGCGGCTGCGTTTCTGTGTCAGCGCCTCACAACAGATGTCTTATCTTTGGTTAGTCAGTTTGTCGTGGTGGAGGTGCAGGGCAGGAGGTTAATGGTTGCCTGCTTCTCAACAGAAATGGCAGACGGTTGTGCCTGGAAGATGACCCTGGCATCGCATCGAGCTGTTAGGCCATGCGTACGCTGCCTAACGAGCCATGAGTGATTGCTATGATCTTGCCACAAATAATTCATGAGGAGACCTGTGGAGGAGCTATGGAGCTTAAAGGGAAGAGGAGGGGGGGGGGAGCATCAAAAACCACAGCGTAAGTGGAGTGTGTTTCTGCGCGAGTGTGTGGAAGGAGAGGAATTGAACACAGAGAGAGTTTCATCTGACAGATGTGTTTTTGGAATAGGAGGGAAATCCCTTATTACCTTCAGCGCTGACAAGTATGCTTGAGCATTCATGTGTGTTGTCTGTACTCGTCTCTGTGTGTGTGTGCTTGTTTTTTCTGAAGCTATTTGTGTTACTACATCTGAAAATTCACAGTGGGAGCGCTAACAGTGTGCATCACAATCCCGGGATGTGTGTGATATCCTTGTTAAGAAAAACGGCGCAGTGTTGAAATGTGATGGAGTGAGCTCAGATTTTTCTGATGGCCCCAAAACGCGAATGTTTAACCAACCCAGTCTTTTATTTATTTACTTTGTTTTGAAATCAAAAACCTGTAAGCAAAGTGTTTTGTCATGTCAAACACAGTGAGATTAAACTGGAAATAAAATAATGAGTAGGAGTTCATGAGTGCGAATGCTGTGGGAAAATAACTTGTCCTAATTATAACTGATCCACCACGCAGCATATATCAATGTGACTACATGAGATATAGGAAAATCAATCTGGCTAACCAAAGTCAAAGTGTGCAGAGCTATCTGAATGTTTCCTCAAATGCTTACTTGCAGAAAAAGGCATCAGCTGGTAAACATGGCCAACTTCACAAAGAGCATTTAGCAACTTAAAAAAATTGTTGTGACTTTGTCTTTTTTTCTTGCTTATCATTAAACCCTCGGTGTCGTCTTCCCAGATTCAAAGCCTAAAAATTAGGAAATAATACTGATTGCACCACTATCAATGGTTTGAAATTGTACATCAGACTGTATAATTTCTGAGTTGAAGACAACTCCAGTATCCAGCACACATAAACAAAACACCCAAAACACCCACATTCCAGTACTGCTACAGACTGCAGCCAGGGGCTTTTCCTTAACACACTACTTGTAGAAAGAAACAGTTGCATCCATTCTAAATAATTTGAATGTTTCAGGACTAATCTAAATACTTCAGCAGATCCAAATCATCAAGATACCTCCACCATGTTTGACATGTTCAGTATGAAGTTCTTTTATAAAATACTGTTTTGGCTTTACGCCACATGCAATGGGAAGTACACCTCAGCAGTTCCAAGGTTGTTTTGTTCCGTCCACGGAATATTTTCTCTAAAGTCTTGGGATTCATCGAGAGGTATCTTGGTTGATGTATAATAGGTGTTTGAGTTCTTTTCAGTCAGAAGTTATTTGGGGATTGCAACCATCGATGCCTATTACACTGTCTAAAAGTGTAGACCAATCAATATACAGATTTTGTTACTTTTTCAGCTTGAACATCCATGATTAGTGAGTAGTGACCCAGGTACATGGGCTCAGGCATATGCTATGTTACAAAAAGCTCACACCAGGAATGTTTCTTTTTTTTCTTTCAGGAAACACATGTTCCCCTCATATATGTCTCAGGTCTAACAAACTAGACACTTACATCATAAAAATGGAGAGACTCTGATTCTACCAATCTTCACAAAGTTGGCAACTTCCTTTCCGTACGTCTATGCTCTCCTAAAAGGAAATAAAACTCCATTAGTCTTATTATCTCATTGTTACGCTTATCAGAAACCACGGCCTATCTCATCCTGTGGTGTGCAGTGTAATTTCAAAGTGACTGGATGTAAATTTAGCTCTGCGAGTGTGTGTTGAGCCCATAGCGCCCTGAGGGTGAACATTCTGCTGGCAGACTGAAATGAATTTAATCGACTTGTTTAAGTGGGTGTACACGCATCTGAAAAATTCATGTCTATGCAATAAATCTGATGTAAAAAGAGCCACTGGTATTAGCAATGACAAAAGTGCAGTCATCAAACGGAAAGTCATGTAATGACTGTTTGATTTTTGCAACCTCATTGCATGGTATACCTGTTTTCCTGTTTGCATTAAGTGGATTGCATTTGTGAAGACTGCTGATCTAGACAACACCAAAACTCCTCATTCATGCACTCGCTAATCAATGCAGTGCACTAACTTTAAAAACACTCACGACACTAAGTTTGTCAGTGTTTTATAATATGGTTTCACAATGTGGTTAATTGATAGCAAAACCAAATGGCCTATTGGTGACTCATAATGCAACCATAAAGACTTTCTGTAGTTTCTTGTATTGAGTGAAATGTCACACAAACAATGCAGTGGAAGTTATATTAATAATTGTGAAATGTGTAGTCGAACAAGCAAAATAAATAGAAGACAATCATTCCTTTCCAGTACTACAAGTCTTTGTGTTCGTGGGAACAAAGGAGAAGCAACACTGTTCAGATAGTATCAAATTCTGTAGTAAACCCGAAGCAAAAAAAAGATGCAGTAAACATTTAGCTGTTCTTATGTTCCCTGAAGTTTTTAGTATCTATCTGCACCTTTGGTTGAACAGCTGAAAGCCTAAAAAAAAACAATTTTCCTGCAGCTGTGTCAGTACAGCAGCTCCAGTTCCAGCAGTTTAACCTCTCACGCAGATCTGACTGTATGCCAAGTGAGTTATTTCCGGTTGCTAACCTGAAACATGGCTAGCAAACCCTGGGACAACCTTAAATGATACAGCCCATCATTTCATTGTACATCTGTCAAAAAAATGTCTAAAGAGACCTGTGCAGTACTTCTATGATAACGTCATCATTCCTTTTGTCACTGAAGTTCACTGGATTGTGCTGGCCATGTAAACTGTCATCAGCCAAGTGAGAATTTCTTGAAGCTGAGAAGAAATGGAGAATGAACTGAAATAACAAAATAAATAGAGCCCTATTCAACCAGCCACACTAATGTGAATCCACAGATTGATAAGATCGATATGTAACTTTGCAAGGTTACGTGCAGACTGTGAAAATACACAGTGCAGGTGTAAACCTGTACATCAAGGAATTTTCTATAAATTGTATTCTTGTACTTTATTTAGTTTTGTCTTTTTGTGTGAAACCCTGGCTTTATATAAAAACCTTGAAGGGCATAAATAATTTGTGCCTGGTTTGTGAGTAAAGTGCCTTATAAAGGAAATCAAATATTCTCCATGAAATAATTGGGTTTTAATGATCAGTGAAGGATACTGTAAAAGGAGAACCTTGCAACCAGTCGTTTCTTTTAAAAAATGAATAACATGAGTTTTGAATGTGTCAACACATTCTGCTTTGCGATGTATATTTCACATAAAGCCGGTTTTCATTTAAGTCTCTTGTATAACTAGCCAGAGTCCTCCTTGACAGATAAGGTAGATATCTACCTTATCTATTTTAAGGTAGATAAAAAAGCACATGAAACATGGAGTAACTCGTTTTAATAAAGTTATAATCCGATTTTTCAGTAAGAAAGGTTACAGGCTGTGCAAAACTTTTCAAGAATAAACATCCTGAAGGTCATTAGAAGGAATGAACTCCTAATTGGCCCTGCGACAGACTGGCGACCTGTCCAGGGTGTACCCCGCCTCTCGCCCGGAACGCAGCTGGAGATAGGCACCAGCAACTCCCGACCCCGTTAGGGAGAAGGGTGACGGAAAATGGATGGATGGATGGATGGAACTCCTAATTGGCTTTTCCTTGTAGATCTACTGAGAGCGACCTTCATTCATGTAGGATCTGTAAGTCATATCTGCTTAAAAGAGCTACAAACAAGGCTTCAGAACAGATTTTTTTAAAAGTAGTAATACAGCTTTGGAAGTTGTGAAGATACACTGGTGTAACTGGAAACCTGACAGATCAGTGAGAGTTCATGGAAAAGCCTCTGAAACTCCTTTGGTATAAACAAAGATGTTGTTTATGGCAGGACATTGGTGGGGAAGTGGAGTTCTCTTGTTCCATTTGACATTTACCAATCTGTATCAAAATGTCATGGAATGCCAGATTTCACCTCTGAACATTTTGGTGCATCTTAAATTGCTTGAAACTATTGATCCCCAAAAAACTTTTGTTTTTCCCATTTTGTCCTGCTGCATTCTTCATCATATCAGCTTTCCTAAGATGGGACATTGCTCCTAAATCTTATTGCATATGAAACATCAATCCATTCTTAATGGCTTTATTTGGAATATTGATTGAGGAGCAAATGCGTTTGTCGAAAAGGCTCCGTGAAAATCATATCCTGCATTGGCAGGCAAAACTTGAGAATTGTGGGTATTGTTTTTGTCCTACCCATTTTTATTACCCCAGTTTTGCTGTGATATGTTACTGTGTGCACACATTTTGGTTTCGTTGATTGATTCACATGTTTATTGCTAACATTTCTGGAAACTGGTTTCCCCAAAAACATGACAAAGGTTTTCTATTTATGCAGGAAAACGCTATAAATATTTTGTGACACGGGAAAAAAAGAGCGCTTCAGTGTCCTACATTGTTCATCTCATAGAAATCTAATATCTGAAGATACAGTATATAGAATTAAACCACTCATAAGCATTTTTATGGAAGTAAATATGTGCCATCAGGATTTGAATAAAAAATGCCTCTGCAATTTCAACGTAAAAAAATTCAGTGTCATTATTTGTACGTGAAAAAAAATTCAGTGATAAAAAATTCGCTGTTAAAAATTCAACGTCTAAAAATTCGTTGTTAAAAATGGCAAGGTTACTTCAGGTCACAGACATGCGCAATGGACGTCAGATTTCAACACCCAGCCAATCACAAGACGCCACGTCATGTAGAGGAAATACCAGCATCACCGAAGCTGGCGACTATGGAGGCGAACGCTAACCCAACGGTGAGTTTAATGCTTTCATATTTCTGTAGTATATTTCATTTTGCGCCTGAAGTTTGATACATTATCTTAAAGCTCGATTTAAAATACGGGTTTGGTTTGGTTCGTTGTTAATCTTACAGCATGTAGCGCTGGCATATAACTTCTCGCTACCTCCTAGCATCCAGCCCCTCCTAGCATCCAGCCCCTCCCCGCTGTCCCACACTCAACTTCCCCCGTTTTATTGAAAAAAGAAATAAACTTGGATCTTTAAAGAGAACTGATGGGTGGCGACTTTCTGGGTTGTTTGTTGTCTTGAGTGAGACTGAGACAGGCGGTCTTAGTAAAGTCCAGATTTTTCAGGAGATGCTGCCGCTCTCCACCATGTCCTAGCAAAGATACAGGCTTCAGATAGAAGACGCACATCCAGGCTGAACCGTGTCAATGAGGATGAATGAAAGCAACATTAGTTATTACATATTAACTAATGTAATAAGTTAATATGGCTGCCTTGTGTGCTTCAAGGAGGGGCTGTGAACACTTCTGACATTAACTATAACCACAACCCCATTTTGTTCAGCTACTGTACTGTTAATGTGACTTCATTTATGAATGAATAAATTTATTCTCATTACGACATAATAAAAAATACCAGCTACCTACCAAACTGTATTTACTTGTGTTTGATATAGTTTCTACAATTTTAATGGGAGAAGAGCACAGTAAGATTGTCATCCTTTTCGTAAAGTACGGAAGAATTCATTTATGAATGAAGTAATAAATTTATTGTCATTATAACATCATCCAAAATACTGTTTCAAAGAATGTTTGAGCTATGCTAAAATTTGTCATTAATGTTGTAATGATAATCAAATCTTTGTTTTTTCCAGGGTGTACAGATTCCAGAAATAGAATGGGAGGACAGCGGGTTTCCTGTTCACGAGTCAAACATCACAGAACCAAACTCTAATTTGCAACTGACTGATGAACAAATGGCAGCCTTAAGAAATGCAGTAAACCCAAAAGCCACATCACCTTCTTCTGGATGTGACATTTATATTGCTGCAGTTCGGTTTTGCGAGCAGTTTTTTTACTATGTGAAAGTTGTCTTAAAAATAAAAGACTTCCTCTCTTCAAAATGAATCATGCTTTGAATTTAATTATTTTTCACGTTACCTTTTTGTAATTATATACAATCAAGTTAAATTCTGTGTATAATTGTATAAATCGTGCTTAACATCTGACTGTATATAGGTAACTGATCATAATCATAATTTTGTCTGTAATTAAATTCAAAGCATGACTTATTTTGAAGAGCGGAAGTCTTCAGCATTTATGAAATGTAAAGCAAAATGCTGATTATGTTACCATAAATGTGAATTTTAGTGCTTTTATAGTAGTTGTTAAAGAACTAAAGTGTTTAAAATGTATAATTTGATTGTTTTTTCTTTACTCAGAAGGAAGGTAATAGGTACATTTGTCCATTGTTGTAGGACTTTAAATTTCTGGCATCATAAGAATCAGAAAGTTAGTTTGTCTTAGGTAATTTATTTTGTAATACTTTAAGCAGAGATGAACTCATGTAAGTACATTCAATAAAATTTTGCATAAAAACAATTTCAGTTTCATAATTAAAACTGCCTCTACAAACAGTATGAACTCTGACAAATGAAGTATCTACTCTGAACATTGTTACTCTAATTCCTCCAGTTTGATCAAAATCAGATATATGATTTTGACAAAACTAGAGGAATTAGAATACAAATAATATATATGACTATATGAGTATGCAGAGCCATGTCTTTTTCTGCAGGGCTGTCTCAAGTCCATCTTCAACAGCAAGGGGTTCTCCGTTGCAGGTTTTTGGAGGAGATGGTCTGCACAGCGAGGAATGGCCTTTGAAGCATCGCATATTAATTCCAGTCTAAGAGAAAAAATAATAAGTTAATGTATTTACAGGAAAAAGTTTAAATTTCATATGGTAATTGAAGAGCTAGTGCATCAAAAACAAATACCAAAGTAAGGTCAGGGTAAAAAATATATATATAATAAATTTTTTAAAAACGTGTTTAATACAAAGTAAGCGTTAAAACATGCCAAATTCCTTTGGAAGACAATTTCTGTGTAGCTGAAGTCAATGCTTGTGATTATCATTATTTATGTCCTAAATGGACATACATAAGCCTGGAGTGTCAAAGTCCAGTCCTGGAGGCCACGGCCCTGCAACTTTTAGATGAGCCTCTGCTGCACCACACCTGAATAAAATAATTAGATCATTAGCAAGGCTCTGGAGATCTGATCGACACAAGGAGGAGGTAATTAAACCACTTCATTCCAGCGTTTTGTAGTATGGCACGTCTAAAAACTGCAATACAGCAGCCCTCCAGGACTGGAGTTTGATACCTGTGACATAAGCACCAGCTTTCAACCACACTCACCATCACTGCCTGAAGAATAGAATGTAAATGGCCCAGGCACTGTTTCAGTCACTTCTTAGTTTTCACCAAAGACAACATACAGACAACCCAGAAAGTCGCCATCCATCAGTTCTCTTTAAAGATCCAAGTTTATTTCTTTTTTCAATAAAACGGGGGAAACTGGGTGTGGGGCAGCGGAGAGGGGCTGGATGCTAGGAGGGGCTGGATGCTAGGAGGTAGCGAGAAGTTATATGCCAGCACTACAGGCTGTAAGATTAACAACGAACCAAACCAAACCCGTGTTTTAAATTGAGCTTTAAGATAATGTATCAAATTTCAGGCGCAAAATGAAATATACTACAGAAATATGAAAGCATTAAACTCACCGTTGGGTTAGTGTTCGCCTCCGTAGTCGCCAGCTTCGGTGATGCTGGTATTTCCTCTACATGACGTGGCGTCTTGTGATTGGCTGGGTGTTGAAATCTGACGTCCATTGCGCATGTCTGTGACCTGAAGTAACCTTGCCATTTTTAACAGCGAATTTTTAGACGCTGAATTTTTAACAGCGAATTTTTAGACGTTGAATTTTTAACAGCGAATTTTTAGACGCTGAATTTTTAACAGCGAATTTTTTATCACTGAATTTTTTTTCACGTACAAATAATGACACTGAATTTTTTTACGTTGAAATTTCAGAGGCATTTTTTATTCAAATCCTGATGGCACTATTTACTTCCATACATTTTGACTTTCTTTTAGTTCCCATGGGAAACTTGTTTCTCACCTTTAGGTGCAGAATTTAGATCCTCTGCCAATTTAAAGGTGGGCTGCTGCTTTCTGGTCTATTTCTGTCCTTGCTGCCCTATTGTCATCGGTTGACTGCCTTCACATCAAGAGTTGGATTTATTTGACTACTCTACCAGCTCAGGCAGATAAACCCTGCAGCTACAAACCAATGTGCATTAGCTGAAGTCAGTGCTAAGATAACTACAAAGCATGAGAGCTGTCACTCTGATTTAACATTTTTTTCTCTGCACATCCAGAGTTTTGTCACTGTCTTTGAGAAGCTAAAAAAATGTGCTTGATACACGGGGGATTGAGCTCGCCGTGACGCTGCTGTATTTCTGTTTAAATTTTTATTCCCTGGATGTGGCGCTTTTTGAATCCTTTGATTTAAAGTTTACTCCACACCCAAAGAGGATAATAATCTTAATTAGCTTTAACCACGCAAAGTACATTGGACTGATTGTTAGCCACACACAACAAGCTTTGTGATTATCTTCTAACATAAAAAGAAGCAATTGTTGGATTTTAATTACACCAGTAGTGTGATACTATTAGCTGTGTGCACTCTTCTTCATGACCTCAAAATTAAACATCAAAAGGTGGTAAAATAAATATTACACAGGATGGCTGTTAATCCGGGGCTGCACAGTGGCGCAGTGGGTAGCGCTGTTGCCTTGCAGCAAGAAGGTCCTGGGTTCGATTCCCGGCCCGGGGTCTTTCTGCACGGAGTTTGCATGTTCTCCCTGTGCATGCGTGGGTTCTCTCCGGGTTCTCCGGCTTCCTCCCACAGTCCAAAAACATGACTGTCAGGTTAATTGGCCTTCCCAAATTCTCCCTAGGTGTGAGTGTGTGTGTGCATGGTTGTTTGTCCTGTTTGTCTCTGTGTTGCCCTGCGACAGACTGGCGACCTGTGCAGGGTGAACCCCGCCTCTCGCCCGGAACGCAGCTGGAGATAGGCACCAGCAACTCTCGACCCCGTTAGGGAGAAGGGTGACGGAAAATGGATGGATGGATGGATGGATGGCTGTTAATCCTGAAACAAGTTTATGAATCCTGAAAGAATGTGACTGAGATTTTAATTAGCTTCTAAGTGTTTTTCTTCCCCTCACTGCTGTTCTAAAATGAGAGTATTGAGGAAGAAAAGGAGAATTAATTTGCTGGTTTGCCTTTTTATTCATGGGACAGAACAGGTGAACTAAGTAGCTCCAAAATATTTTTGGCCAACTTCAGCTGTTTATGTTTCAGTCTTAACAGTTTCTGTTTGAAAAATACAAAGAAGTTTTCATTCAAACCACGTTGATAGGCCTGTATGAGATTAGAAAATATGTGATATGTAATAACTTTCAGGTCAATTATATTATTATTTTAATTACTTTTGCCAAATTTGAAACTCGTGATTTCATTAAATGCCACCGATATTTGGGTGAACTGCTTTTAATCGCAGGATCAAAATAATTTTGCAGAAATCCTTTTAAAGAAATATACATGCACACATACACACAAATTATAAACATAAATTTCATACACTTTCTTTAGTTGATTTATTTTTTCTTATTTCTCAACTGTTTACAATGACATTTTTATTTTTCTTCTTTTTCTACCTTTAATAAATGTTTATAAAAGCATCTTGTGATAATTAACATCAGTTTTGTCATATAGGAGTAATTCTCTTTGTTACCTATTCTTCTTACAATGTAATTAAATTCCTGTTAACATAAGTGAATCTGACTACTATATGTTGAACTTGTTGCTAGGAATTCCTCCCAAAGATGTTGAAACTCAGACAAGTGCTTATGGAAAGTATATCACACCACGTGTCGCTCAGTTATGTGGCAATTTTGGAATGTGTTTGTTGTTAAAAAGCACAGGAGCTGCTTTGAGGGTCTAATTTTAGACCCTTTCTTTCTTTTCAGGTACATTCGCACTATGTATCTTGGGATACAAAGTCACCGGCAGAAAGGAGAATCAGAGGCGCTTTTATTGGGCTATGATGTACGAGTATGCTGATGTCAACATGCTGCGACTGCTGGAGACCTTCTTAGAGAGCGCCCCTCAGTTGGTGCTGCAGCTCTGCATCATGATCCAGAGCAACAAGGCTGAGTGGCTGCAGTGTAAGTTTTATGATTACTCTTAAACTTGATATTTGTGTAAAAATCAATCTGTTTTTTTGGTTTGCACTATATTGCTAATATAAGTTTTATTTCCATCTAGAGCGGTGATGCTTTTATAACCAAGACAAAAAATTATTATGTCATCTGTGTTTCTCTTGAATTATTCTGAGTTCTATTCAGTTTTCCACTTTCACCAATGTTGTTATTGAACAACTCAAGTTTTCTCATTCAATACTGTTCCCAGAGAAAAGCAACTCAATCATAGCATGCGGAACCTGTAGTGGATTGGGTGCCTATGCCTTCATGACATTTGCTGTAATGTTCTATATTGCTGCTCTGCAGAAAATCCTCTATCATTTTTCATTCAAAGGGTTGTTCCTCGGACATTCCGCTGACTTCACCATTATAGATGTCACAGAAAAACCGAACTGGTCCACTAAATAGAGATTGTGTTGACTGGATGATGTGTGATGATCTCAGTAATAACAATGCTTTCAAAGATGTGACGGATTGCTTTGGCTAGAATGAAATCTGTTTTCTGAGAGTGGAAGAATCACTGATGAAGTTTGAAACCATAAATTCTGGGGGTGTTACAACTGTTAACTGTTTTCAGACTTGTAGGTTCACACTAGGTTTATTCTTTTGGTAGTCATACAATTAAAAAAATAAAGTATGTGAAAGAACGCTAAGCCAAAGCAGATGGGAAGGAAAAATGGATTTTACAATTTCTTACCCAGTTTGAAAGGCAATGGATTTTGATTAATTTATGTTTTAAACTTCCAAGATTCAAAAGCTAAAGCTCCAAATCTTTAATTTGAAAATTAAAAGCCCCACACCCCTTTTAGTGATACACATAGGTTTGCTTTTTTATTTTAATTCATGATCTTTAACAAATATAATTTGTCCTTATGTATGTCTTTTTGATTGGTGATCCTCTGGTTTTGACCTTGTGTGTGGGTGTGTCTTTCAGGTCTTTCTGCCATGTCCTCCCTAACGTCCTTGGCCTGGGTGCTAGCCTCTTACCACAAGCTCCTCCGTGATTCACGCGATGACAAGAGGAGCATGAGTTACCGGGGAGCCCTGGTGCATCTGTTCTGGCGCCTTTTCACCATTTCTTCACGGGTGCTCTCCTTTGCCCTTTTTGCCTCAGTTTTCCACATCTACTTTGGCATTTTTGTGGTGCTCCATTGGTGCGCCATGGCTTTTTGGGTCATCCACGGCGGCACTGACTTTTGCATGTCCAAATGGGAAGAAGTACTGTTTAACATGGTGGTGGGCGTGGTCTACGTCTTCTGTTGGTTCAATGTACGTGAGGGCCGGACACGGTACAGAATGGTGGTCTACTACACCGTTGTGTTGCTGGAGAATGCCATCCTGACCTCACTTTGGTACGCATACCGCGACCCAGCCACCACTGACGCCTATGCCTCTTTTGCCATCTGTGGCGTCTTCCTGTGCTTTGCCTCAGGTGTGGCCTGCATGATTCTCTATTATGGGGTCCTACACCCCATGGGCCCCCGAATGAGGATGTTGGCTTCCTCCTGCTGTGCTGAGCTGTTATGGGGCCTCCCGTTACCACCTGAAGCTGAACCAATGGCTCCCACACCTGGGCCTCGTGGCTCCCAGGCTACCCCTACACGAGGCGTGGCAGGAGAACAAATGGGATTAGACGAAACAGCTACAGACACATGCCTTCCGGTTTTCCAAGTGAGGTCTACAGAACCTGTAGATGCAGCAGGCAGGCCCATCCCGCCTGAGGGCCCGCTCATTAAAATAGACATGCCCAGAAAACGCTATCCAGCTTGGGACGCACACTTTGTTGATAGGCGACTGCGCAGGACCATAAACGTGCTGCAGTTTATTAGCCCCAATGCGGTGGGCATCAGGTATAGGGACGGTCCACTTCTCTATGAACTTCTACAGTATGAATCCTCCCTCTGAAGGCCCTGTCCGTGATTCTATCCTCACTTTTTACACAGAATGATGCACACGCATTTTGTTTCTCCTCAGATGTTGCATCTTTCCATGTGTTCTCGGGCTCTCTTCATCACTCCTCGATGATCTGAAAGTTTTCCAGTTTTCCAGGACATATTTTTTGTCAACCAAAAACCTGACAGACAAACGTTCAAGAATTATTTTTGGAGAGAAAAAAAACACACACACATAGACAAGAGAGAAAAAGTTACAGTATACTATTTGATAAATATAATACATATATAAATATATATGTCTCAGATAAATCTCTCTATACTGATATAGGAGGCTTCTAAATGAGTGTGTAGATAACATATGAATGTTTCATTATGAAATGTGTTTATGTGTTATACTGTGTTGGTGAATCAACCTGTGGATATTTGTGAAGGGCATATTGTGTGTCTCTCTGACATGGGACTGGTGCAAAACCTTATGGGAATGATGGAGGAGAGTCTCAGAGGGGCCAGGTCTTTGCACACCCTTAAATTTACTGCCATTTTCTTTGTAACTCACTGAAACATATGAAACACATAATGTTTACTAAGCCCTTAGCTAATTAATAAAATGTGCTTAAAAACAATGTGGGTGATACTTCAAGATGTAATTTTGAGACTTGTTTGTTACATGTTTTATTTTTTCCCTTTTTGTGTTTATTTTGTTCACATGAATTGTATTTAATATATATATATATATATATTTTAATTTAGATTCAAAATGCATTTAAATTAATAAGCAAGCACACTGACCTTCAATCTGTTTCGCAAGCAAAATTTTTCTACAATGTAGACTGCCCTCTAGTGGGAAGAGAGCTGTAACAAATTGCCTTGTGTGACTCAAAGCATCAGCACAAAATCTTAAATGAACCATTTAGAAATAAAAAGTTGTAGAAAAGAAGCACATTTTCCAATTTTATTATTCCAACTCGCATTATAAGCATTCCAAAGACTTTTTAGGTAGCCTTTAGGTAGTTAATTAAGAGTGAAAAGGTATAAATGCATTTTAATATTCAAATGTTTGCGTGCCGTACAAAGACAGCCTTCAGAGAATCCTCCACCATTCCCTTTTGACTACTGGAAAGTATAGCCTCCCTATTTTGTTATAAAATGTTCTTTACTTAATTATAGTAATCAAGTGATAGGTGCAAAGACTTCTTTAAAAACACACACATCCGAGATATTTATGTGCCATCATACTTTATTGTCATCAGTTATGGTAACTGAGAGCATATTATATTTTCCAGAACTTTCTGTTTTGACATAGCTCAATTCTATAGCGTTAAACGGTACACTCCTTACCAACTGTGTGCCCTTAAAAGAGGTAATAACCGTATGTACCCTGTGTGACTGCTCTGGAACTAGCTGACATGTTGAAACAAAGCCAAATCAAATCTTCAAAGTACTGTCTTTGTAATTTAACTGCCCCTCGTTCCTATTCCCAACCCCCAGATGGATGGGTCTGTGCGAAACTGTGCCATCTTACTGGCATTGCTGTGCAGCAATTATAACGTTAAGAAACGTTATAATTTTCATTCTTAATTACAATTAAGAATCACTATTGATACCCCCAGGGACAACCACAACCCTCCCTCTATCTCAAAAAAAGAAAAGAAATACATAAAAAAAATTATGTATATATGTCTACATAATTCCATGCCTTCTAAGTTAAAGGAGCTTGACTAAAATTTCCACAGAGGGCTACTGAAAAATTCATGAGAATAATGAATGCATTTCATAACTCATTTAATTTATAAACTCAATGAGTCATTTGAATTTATGATGTGTTTATTTTGTTTTCTTTTACATTGTAGTGTTTGGCATAATTTTTACCACAGTATTGATGAAACCCAGCAGGGGTTTCCCAAGAGCCCTTTACAACACAGAGATCCCTGTTTCCTGACTTACCGGCGTTCGGCATAGCTGTGGCCTTGTGTGCCTGCTAACATTGTACTGTAAAAAGCAGAAGCCCTGTAAGTCCCGGATAAAGGTCAAAGAGGGTTTTTTTTTTTGCCAGGGATGGAAAAGAACATGAGGACAGAATGCTGTACGGGGACTGATTTTATATCATATGTTTGTGGGCGTTCACTTGTCCGTCCATAGACTTTTCCTACGGTTCTGTCCTAATGCCGAATGTTTGACTCCATCCTTGGTTGCTGCTCCACCCTCTTCCCTGACTGTTCAGGGCCTTGGCACACTCCTGCAAAACACTCTCTGGTCAATGAACAACAGGGCTGAGGCTTAACAAACAGAGATCCTGACATGAGAACTTGCAATGAGGTACACTGCCGTGACTTAAAGCTCAAATATGCGGCTGGGGTCTTCCACCCTTTAGCCCTAAATTATTGAGGACTGTTGGGTGTACAAGGGTGAAGCAAACAGCCAAGCACACCAGATTGATGTACATCTGTATGCAAACAATTAAGTTCTTCATTTTTGTCATTATATCAACTAGAGTAGTTTCTCTGCTTAGTGAAGGAACAGCCATGTTAATAGGTAGCTGATGAGTGATTAATATATAATAAAAAAAAAAAGGAAAAAAAAAGAAAAATAGCCAATAGAGGTGTTCCTCAGGACCAACAACCAAGACAACTGACCAAGCTGACTCAGGGGTGTCTCAATGCAGTTCTCATCCCCAGGCGTATCCTTTAGGGTCTGTATTGTTGGTTTTCTTTGCATATTTCATCCTCTTCTACTGGGATTATATCTCTCAGTTCCAATTTGCACTTTTTCTTTCAAAAAGAACTGTTGTTTTAAATTAGAGTAAGGCCCTATTCTGTGGTAGTTGGCTGCCTGGCGGGCAGTGCATCCTTTCTAAACACTGCTGACCTTTTCCAGAGGTGGACTAATGTCCAAATCAGGTGCAAATACACTGTGACTCATTTCCCCCCCTATCTGTCTGTGTCTAGGTGGGATAAGGCGATAAAGGATGGCGATGGGCTGTACAACAGTATTAACATAGCTCCACATACAAGATTATGTTAGACTGGGCTGGATTTCATTTTCTGGTGCTTGTTGTATAATGCAGATTATCTATGCTTGTATAACTGTGTCATTAAAATAGAATTAACAGCAAAATAAATAATTTTAAAGACTATAATGCAAATGTACAACTCTAAATTTTTATGAAACATAGAGTATATTTTACGTATTTCTACCAAACAACCGCCGTTCTGCCACATTCTATAATCAATAATTAGCCAGATAATAAGTGGGTTTTATTTGTTATTTATATTTTTCCTATTATCTTTAAAATATACACGGGTCTCAAGAGCTAAGGTAGATATAGTGAAGTTAAGGATGTTTATTCACAGCAAAGAGAAAAATAAACAGGATTCAGGGTGATACATATAGCTGACTTCAAGAAAAAATGAAATCTCAGTCAGGATATTTTTTTAATGCCAGAACTCCTGATGGCCGCAACACACAGCAAGAACATATGGGCAAGTTTGTTCGTCTCAGTCCTTGTTGTGCCTTGTTACCTTGGGTGCTTCTACCCAGCCATGGCAGCCAGGCACGCAAACAGTGATGCCAGAGTCTTTCGTCTGTTTTTCCCATATGCTAGACTCACCTAGACAATTAACAAGAACAAACGGGCCAACTTTTACAGTGATGTGCAAATGTATCCATACCTCTTCAGTATTTAACATTTTGCCAAGCCCAATTATATACTCAATTGTATTTTTATTGGGTTTTTTTTGTTTTGTTTTTTATCTGATAGACCGACATAAAGTATTGTGTAATTGTAAAATGGAAGAAAAACATGGCATTTCAAATGATTTACAAATACAATTTTAAAAAGTACTTCAGATATTTATATTGAGTCCGTTTTAGAGAATTTGTTTCTCTGCAAGTCTTTTTGGGAACTTTAACAGCAGACTGATATGTCTGTCCATTCTCCCAAGGGGAAAAGTTCAAACTCAGTTAGACTGGCTGAAGCTGGGAGTTTCCACTTTCAGGCTTTGCCGCAGATTTTCAGTTTAATTTTGGTTTACACTTTAACTATTCCAATCGAATTCAATCCTTCTTCGATCAAGACTATTTAGCACTGACTGTACTTTGTCCTCACGATCTATCATCCTGCAGGTTTTACATCTCCCCCTTCTCCAACTCACCTGATTCGATTGGCTCGTCACCATCTTCTAGCTCTGTGGAGTTCTGGTAATAAGCCGTTCATTTAATTCACATGTGTAGAAGCAGGGATGCATCTAAATGTTGCAGGATAGAAGATTTCAAGGACTGGAGTCAGAAACCTCAGCAAGCTCTAACACATTCGTTGGCCTGTATTGACCCTGTGCCACAGAAAACATCTGCACAGTGTGATGTCAAATTTGGTCTCTTTAACCAGAGCACTTTTTGGCTGCACTCTGACTAATGCTCTCCTTACCTATCAGTTCAGGTGTGCCTCCATGGCGTCTTTTGTTCATTGGCTTTTCTTTGTGTTTTTTTTTTCCTTCAACAAATCTCTTAAACCTTCGCAGAACACCTGGATTTATACTGAGATTAAATTATTTTAAATTGGATTACTTCTCACTTACTGTATTCATCAATCATTTGGAAAACAATAGCTTATTTTCCTTGAATTTCACATGGACAACTTTGAATTGCTTTGTCTCATAAAATCCCCATTAAATACTCTTTAAGTTTCCAGTCGGGACAAAAGTCATGAATTAAAAGTGGAATGAATACCTTTGCAAGACACTGTATTATGACCATTTCACACATTGCAACTGTGAGCTTACACTTGGCCCTGAGGCAAAACGTTTGGACTGTTTTTGATGGAGATTTACAACACAAACCAGCCACGACGTTGAAAACAATTTGGTCAATGATTGTTAAGTTCTTTTGTTGATGCCTTTACATCTTCTTATTTCTTGCAATTATGAATATTTTGTAGTGCCAAGAAGTGAAGCATTTTTGGTGTTTTGTGAAAGCATCCTCCAGCCAAAACAACAAGACCTGTGGTACATTTAGGAGGAGGTTGATGACAAAATGTGTAAAAAAAAAAAAAACTGTTGTTGGATTTTTATGATAAAACAGATAGATTACTATATTGTTTTAAAATACCCATATTTTCTTCCAGTTCCTAGCATGAAATTTAGGGCTCATTGTCAGGTGAACCTCAGCATTTAGCATGTCAGTGCTCAAAAGTCAGTTTGATTTCTCATTAATGTGTAGCAGCAGACCATTGTAGTGTTTGACCTGGTTTAAGTCACAACTATCATTTTTAACGAAAGGGAAGGATGTTGGGATAGTAAATCAGTGCAATTATGTTTTTGTTTGTTTGTTTTGTTCCTTCTGTATCTTTTGTCAATAACCTGGTGCTGGAAAAAAAAAAAAAAAAAACACATTTAAAAGGTGCTACCAAGATGGACTTCAGGGTCCACTTTTTGGCTTTCTGAGAGCATACACTTGTGGTGAAACTGAGAAAGCCTGCACCCTCACAAAATTGCAGTCTTTGAATGCTCTGCAGCCAGCACCTCAAATCCACACAGTTTACAGCAGAACTCAACTCTCAATGGTGCCATTTTAATTTCTCAACCTTCACAAGAAAAGATTACAGTTCTTACTGCTTGAATAATGTTTATTCTATTGGGTTCAACGTACAGTTGGGTTTTATTTTGCAATAAATCTGTCTGCACTAGGATTTCAATTCCTTTTCTCTGAGAGAATGAAACAGATGACAAAGTGTATCCTTTCAGCAAAAGCAAAGGAGCACAAGTGTACATCTGCCATTGGACTTTGGGTTAAAAAAATATATATATATAGAACGTGATTGCTGTGCTGTAAATTCCTGTCACCTATATGTCCTTTATCTGTATGTATCTATTTTTGTTTTTATTCTTTTGCTAATTGTAGAATCAGCTGTAATATTTTCTTCAAAAATGAATTTGATATTCCGACAGAGCAACTATGTCTTAATATTGCTGCTGATTTTTTGGAATTGTTCTGAAAAGTGTTGGGAATCTGGCTGTGTTTATATTTAACCAACCTATTGATTGTGTTAGCTTGTTGGTGTGTTCCATGAATACTCCAGAGGGGTATATGATTTTTCTGGGGTATTCCAAAACTTTGTCATTAAATCTGCTACATAATGTAGCTTCTTACGATTGTGGAAACATTACAGCCTATGTTGTGAGAGAAAAACATATACAAAGGAATTTCTTTGTTGTTGTTAAATATAAAATGTAAGTAAATTGTTTTAATGAATCCCCATTTCTTTGAAAAGAAAAAAAAAAAAAAGCAAAACTGATGTCCAGTGTTGTACTTACACCCTATTTTTGGGAACAATATGAATATTATTAATAACATATGGTGCTAAAGTTATTTTGTATGTTTTGGTTTTTAGATGAAAAGAGAAATATTATGCTGAAAATGTAATGTTAAGCCTTACTGTAGATTCATATATCAGACTGTTCATCCCAGAAGAGAAAAATAAATATAGTATTTGAAAGTGGACAATCCCAGTGGTGTTTTTATTTTCTATTAGTCTCTCTTTGTTCTGACCAGTCAAGGTAGCAACAGGAATGGCATGATTCTAATATATTAGCTACATGATATGTAAATGTAAGAATTCACACGTTCTGCTATTTTCCCAGCAAGCATAACAAAAATATTTTTCAATAAAGGACAATAGCCTGTCAGTCACTCTTGTACACTGTTTACAGTAATATTCCCACTGAAATGTGATATTTTTTGGAAATTATCAGAAGTTGCTGGAAATCACCTTTACATGCCAGTCTACATAATTCCAGACTAACAAGAAAAAAGAAGAGACAAGTTCTTCAAAATTAGACTAAGTGTGTTGAAATAGGTAGAAAATGTGTGATTGAGAAATAATCACCGATGATATATATTTTTTTATTATTCTAGTGATTTAATGAATGACTATAAAAAATAAAATTATAACAATCACAAATGAACAAATAAAAAACTGATAAATACTGAGAAAACATAAATAAATATGAACTATTCATCTATTATTGTTCTTGACAAATGACGGAAAATTAAACATAGGATAAAAATAATACATTTTAAATGGATGTGTTAATTATGTAAACCAATTTATCCTATCAAACTGCAATTTAAATTTAACGAAATTGGTTTTGTCAGACTTAGCAACAATAGCAAACATATTGTACTTACTGTCATTTTAATCATTTTAAAAAAAAATTGATTTCCCAATATAATTTGAAGATCTCTGCTTTATTTTTCATGAGTTAGGTCTAAACCCAAGCACTGGGAACCACTGATATAGAACACATGCCTTATCTCCTTCCAGAAATGGTTATCATCTTGTAATATAATCTTTATACTATATTAGATAAATATGTAGATGTAATTAGCACTGACTTAACTTACACCTTTATATCACTTTGTGTTTATGTTTAATGATTTGATTGTTTATTTTCTCTGTTTTGATGTCTAAAGCAATTAATAAAATTAAGCAATAGACTAGAGCATAACTGCTTTCTGGTATTGCCAGGTATGTGGTATTTTGTGGTGAATTTGCAAATATTCAAATCTTTTATGCCATTTTTCAAAAAATGCTTTGTAATTTTTATTTTTATTTTTATTTTGCCGTTTTCGTCCTCTGTATACGTCCAGTAATCTCAGTCATGCAGAACTCCAACAGGCTGTTTTGGTTTCATCAGAGCAAAGCATGCTGGACTACAGTTCTACGCCCAAAATGGCGGCACGATTGAAAAGTTTTTGCTGTTTCCATCGAGTTTGTCTTTTTAACAGACCTTTTCCTCAGTTGCTCTAGACACGCGCCGTGTCTGTTTTTCTTTTAAAGTCTCTGATAATCAGGGTTTTTTGTCGAACTGTTAAGCCATAAGAACAGAGCTGGGATGGCGAGTTGCTATCAGCTCCTAACTGGGTATCTCTTTAGATACACAGTGCTAAAATAAATTAGCCTAGCAGGCTAACCGCCCTTAGGTAGGTGCTGTTTTAAAGCTCCGGGGGTCCTACCCAGTCTCACGTAGATCTCCGGGCTGAAGAGAGAATGAAGAAGAAAACTTAGAGATGGAGGAAGATGTCAAAAAAGTCAAAAAGGTGGGTTGCGGTGCACTTTTTTGAACATTAACTACATGCTAACTTGTTAGCTTGCCGGGAGTAAGGCTAACTGTTAGCTAATTAGAAAAGTTTAGTGTTAGCTGACAAGCAATCATAATCAAAACACACCACTTTACAGCTCTAACATGCAGATAGTATGTTTAATAAGCTTTTCAAAAAAGAGAATACTAGTGAATATTGCATAATGTGTCTGATTAGTGGAGTTTAGTGCCTTGGGTTAGATTTTTGTTTCAAGTCAGATCTGCATTAAACTTTTGAACGATTGTTCTTCTGTGGGTTTTCCATGTTATAAACGTCGGCGCTCTTCACTTTTTTTGTTTCACGTTTTAGTTGTTGCTCATCTGCAATTATCGGCTTAAAGTTTTTAAAATAGCATTTAGGAATTATTGCATAACTAAGAATACTGCATTTAATTATCCATTAATTATTAATTATCCATTAATGTAATAGGTGCATACCGTAATTCCAATACCCTCTATTTAAGACACAGACAAAACACGTTTGGTGGACAGGTAGTAGAAACTGTTCTCGATAGTTGTTCTGATTCAAGAGAGTGAGCAGATTTATTATCTCCCTCTCACAAAAGGTCCCTGCAATACTATGCAATGACCCCCAGCTGATGTGGGATTTACTTTCTATACTAGACATGTAATAATTTGTAAAGGTACATTCTGTCGTTTTCTTAAATGTCAAGATGGGACAAACGGTGGAAAAAAAAACAACAACAAACAAGCTACAAGCTACTATATAATTGTTTGTTATTGGTAGAAAGCGGTGATCACATTGTTTTATCCTTAATGGTATCAGTTTAATGCCTCTTTGTAATGTTTATTTTGGTACATGGGCAACTGCAGTGACTATTTTTACCACATGGTGCTGATAGAGAGTCACTTTAATGACGCGATAGATTGCTCCTTTTAATTTTACCAAGAGTCATCTTAACTCATTTTGCGATGCAATATTTGGTGTAGTGCAAATATATTCTGGACCATTGAGGTTCGAAATCTCATTTGGAGGAATATCATGGCTGATGCATGATTTTCGCCAGACATTGACAGAAATTTCATTTCTGTAGAAGCTTTTTCGATTCCTTTCAACATTAGTAATCCAGGAATGCTACCAACTGAATTTTAGAAGTGAAAGAACTCAATTTATAAATATAGAAATGTTACTGCTGAATCAACTATATCAGCAGTATATTCGCTTTAGATATAGCTTTCACTGAATAATACCAAGACATGAATTTACATGTCTCTGTCGTTAACCTTGAAAAGTATTGCTTTATGTATTCCATGACTGTGCCTTCCTCTCTTGATCTCTCTGTTAAGAACATTTTAAGCTTAATGACAAGTAAGTTGCTTGCCAAGGCTGCTGTATCACATGACACAGGCAGAAGTCGTAAAATGTTAATGTGTTGAGCTGTGGCATGCTATTAAATAATGCAGCAGCACTACCATGGTGTTGTAGTATAACTTTGTAAGCAGCCAAACATCATCAGTGTCATCTGTCTGCTAAAACAATTATTTTTGGGCTGTATTCAAACATATTAGCTTTTTTAAACAGAACTGCAAATGGGATTTGTTCATCAACATATGGTTAGTTGAGAAAATGCCATTAATCTTAAAGAAATTCAATGTTTAGTTTATGGCAATTTTTGAAGTCTCATTAGTTTTTAATATTAAATATTTCAAATGGTCCTTTCAATGTGAACTGAAACAGATGCTACCTTAAAACTAGATGAGGTAGCTCTACTTCAAGTTTGTTGAAAGTACAGGAGTCTCTGCTCTGATATTTATCGGGGTGTAACAGGAACATTTCCAGATATTAATAATAAGGTGATAAGCATCACCTTATTTCTTGTGATGATGCCCGACTCAAAAAGTGAAAAGCCTACAGGCAGAGTAAGAGACTCATGGATTAAAAATATCCATTGATTAATCAATTTTTATGTGTGTAGCACTCTCACACACAATAAAGTGACCAAAGTTCTTCATCTGTAAAATAGGGAAAGAAAGTGAAATAAAAGAAACAAGAACACAATGCCAGAATAAAATAATCAATAAAAGCAGGAATAGATTTAGGGAGCCTAATTCTCCAGCCTCCAAGAATTAAAAACCAAGAAAAATAAATTAGCTTTTAGAAGAGATTTTAAATCGTCCAAGCTTCCGGTGGACATCACGGATAATGTCCGTAATACTTATTTTTTAAAATCTTTGATACTTTGTCTTTTAGTTTTTATATTTGCTGCAACATCAATTGCTCAATTTGGAATACGAATAAATCTGAAATCTGAATCTGGGAGATACAGGAATATTGTAGGACTAGAGGTTTTTAGACACAGAAATCAATCATATAATTTTGTCCTGGAGGAGGTTTCTTGTCTTTGTAACTCCTTGTGTTATTTTCACCAACCTGGCAAGAAACATGACAGTTAGTGTGACAAAACAAATGGGAAATTTGAGCAGCTCTTTTTCGATCTATGTGAAAAGATCAACATGCTAGTGATGCTTATATGTAACTTGTCTGACAAAGTCGGAGTTGAATCTAAAAATAATAAGGAAAATAGCAGCAAGCATGACATGAATGTGAAAATCTTGTTTCTACATTTTCCCTTCTGTAAATTTACAACATAACCAATATTTGAGACGTGACTGGTGTGGTTAGCACAGTGAAATGCATGCCGTTCTTTCCTGCTGTGGTTTTGCAGACTTATGCACAGACTCATTTGCAAAGTCCTTAGAGAAAGAGAGCCGGGTCAGAAGCTGTGACATCAGAATATGAGTAGTTTTAAGAGTGAAAGCACCAGTGAGGGTTTTTTCTTGCCATTGTCTGCAAAGCAAACCAACAAAAATACATGAGAAGTCTGCTGCAGAAATGAATGTCACAACATTTAAAGCGCGTGTCATCACAGGAAGTTGTGGCCAGTCCCTTTCCTGTTCTTGTGCCTGAGTAGAAGTCAAAGACACGTTCCTTCCTTTTTTTGGGGTCACACCCCTCATGCGCACCGCCCAGGTCTGGTCCTCTGTTCCTTTCGTCAGTTGGCAGCTGTCACTTTGCAAGCTCGGCCAACTGGAGATAGATTAGTAATTGTAGCTGCACCCGTTGCCAGGCTGTGAAGTTACTATTGAACAGGTGTGTGTGACTGCTTGCTTGCGGGATCATGGAGAGTGAGGTAACGCTTTTTAAAGTCTTCAGGATCCAAATAGATTTTTACGAGGTGGCTTAAAATATCAAGATGTTCAGGCAGATTTTGTTTTCGCGTATACATAATGCAGCATTTATACATGCAAATTGTGTTTTATATTTGAGCTTAACTCTCAGTATCATTATTATTCCTTTTGCTTTTGTTAAAACAGTGAGGTGAAACATAAATGCCGTCAGCAGCACTTTACTATTTCATCTCTTTGTATATTTATTTGTGTATCTAAGCAATATGTTAATCAGACTACTAAAAGTATGTGGGGGTATTATATAGAGAGCTATGCTATTTAAGTCTGCTGCATGACTTAAACAGAATAGTTTGGCCTATTTTGCTACATACATGATGTGACGTGGGCACATCAGGCTATCTATTTTTGTCATCACCTCTCTGTTTTGTTTTCTATAGCCGGGGATTGTGTCTCCGTTCAAGCGGGTCTTTCTGAAAGGAGAGAAGGGAAGAGACAAGAAGGCTCAGGAGAAATCCACAGAGCGCAGGGCCCTCCATACCTTCTCCCTGTCTCAGCCTGACCACCGCATTGACCCTGACATTCTGCTTAATGACTACATTGAGAAGGAAGTAAAAGTGAGTTTAACTGTTGAAGTATGCGTTTCTTGATCATACACATATTAAAGGGATCTAACAAGTTGTTTTTTGTTGAGTGAGCCATTAGTCATAGTGATGAATCTTAACATTAAACAAAAATTCTTAATGTAAAATAGTCACCTGTTCTTTTCTGTCAGTATTTAGGGCAGCTGACATCAGTTCCAGGATACTTGAACCCATCGAGTCGAACAGAGGTTCTGCAGCTCATTGACAATGCAAGAGTAAGTGTATGCACAGTGTTAGCCTGGACCATCAGTCTGATTTTCCTACATCTTTATTTGGGTGTTTACTAGTACAAAGCTGACAGTAGCAGGAAGTAGTTTAATCTCAGAGTACAAACTTGATGTACAAAGATCCAACTCTTTGTAACTACTTTGGCCGTCTGCTTAGGTTGTTTTCCATTTGGAAGATCTGTTTGTATATTGTTGTTGTATATATATATATATATATATATATATATATATATATATATATATATATGTTTTTTTTGAGTAATGACTTCCTATTCTCTTGCTTTGCTTGAGAAGGTTTTATCATTGACTGGCTTCTTGTTTTGCTCTGTCACTGTAAATATGAGAGTTAAGCTTGTTGCACTTTTATTTGTCCATTTCCACAATATCAACTGCGTTTTCAGCCCCTGAAGAGCGGGTCACGGTTGGCTTATGGTCCAGTCCAGATCAGAGTCTGGACATTGAGAATTGCTGGTGTAATGTTTTCCTCCTCCTATTTTTCAGAAATCCCATCAGTTGGCGGGCCAGCTGACATCAGATCAGGACGCAGTTGTGAGCTTGTCGGCGTACAACATCAAGCTTGTTTGGCGAGATGGAGAAGACATCATCCTTAGAGTGCCAATCCACGACATCGCTGCTGTTTCATACATCAGAGACGACTCTCTGCACCTTGTGGTGATAAAAACAGGTAAAAGGAGATCAACGTGTGTTGAAGCTGCAGCAGCATGAGATGATCTATAAAACTGTCCATGGAAATACCAATAGAATTTTTCTGTATTGCAATGTCAAAGTATGCACACAATTCTTGGCTGCACTTCTATCCAGTAGATGGCGGTAATGCATAGTTAAACTTTTTTTGTGAATTTCACTTATTTATTTTTTTAAGTTATAATATTTAAAACAGCTCCAGCCATAGAAAATGCTGCACACACTAAATGTTTATTTATTAAAAAAAAAAAAATACTAGTGAGTTTTAAAAAGCGAATAAATCTCAAAATAATTTTTGATAGCCTTTATTTTCACCATACATTCCAAGTGACAAACCATCTGTGACCTCTTGACCCTGATCTGTTGGCTTTATGTAATTCTTCTACCCTCCCTAGTAAACTTTTTGAAATATAATTTCAAAAACTTAAAATGGACTGGTATGTGATTTTTGACTGCTTTTATCTATAATGTCCTTATATGCATACAAATGCTATGTGATTGATCTCCTATCACTGACAGAGGACTCTATGGTCAAATAAGAAGGAGAGAAAAATCAGTTTTTGGTACCATAAGGACTTCCCAAATCTGTTTTTATTGGTCATATTGTGCAAATCAAATTTTTTTAGGAACTTCATCACTTTGGTCAAAACTTGCCCCACAATAAGAAAATATTGTTTATAGGCCACTGTAATACAAATTTAACTTCCTGTCAACAGAACTATTCCAGCTAATACTGATAAATCCACATGATCAGGAATATTGCCACTGACGTTAGGGTAGCAGTTAATCGGATGAACTGAGGGTTTTGTGGTTTTGTGTTTTCAGCTCAAGAGTCAGGAGGCTCTCCCTGTCCCAGCTCATGTCCTGACCTAAACAAATCCCAGACTCTCAGCTCCCTGTCAGAGAGCGGGGCTGTGCTGGTGGAGGTCTGCTGTCTTCTTGTCCTTGCAGTTGATAATAAGGTACGATTCCTGAAATGCAAACAGAGATGCTGCTGACAACTTTGAAGCAAAAACTAATGACAGTTACATAGAGTCTCTCTCAAATCTTAAGAGAGACTCAAAATTTGAGAAAACTGCAATGTCAACAGTTTTTGATATCTGGGGGAAAATAAAGCGAAATTGCATTCATAAGTTTATTTTTTACATCCTCACTAGCTTAAAAATGTCAAATGGGGGAAAAAACAGGGGCGCAAAGAATTCTGCTTCTCGCTTTGTATTTATTTGTCAGGGCTATTTTTTATTTCATTAGGGTCAGAAGTGAACATTTCTAATATTTCTTTTTTTCTTGCAGGCAGCAGCGGAGGAACTGTGTCTTTTGCTCAGCCAGGTCTTTCAAATTGTTTACACAGAATCAACTATAGACTTTCTAGACAGAGCCATATTTGATGGAGCTACAACGCCTACAAGACACCCTTCTTTGTACAGTGGTGAGGAAACACAGCTTCTCCAAATAATGTTACATAAGCTGTTTACTGATGATCAATTACACAAAGCTTTGTGCGCTTATAAAGCCGCTAACCTTAAATTGTAAATATTTTGTCATTTTAAAGACGACTCTTCAAGCAAAGTAGATGTCAAGGAGGCTTTTGAGAGAGAAACCAGCCCGTTGTATGTACATTTGCGCGCAGCCATTTTTAATTTAAACACTGGTTCACTTACATCTTACACTGGTGTGTTTTTATTCAGTCCTTTCCAGGCCACAGAAGGAAGCTCTCCATCTACATCCACCCCTGTATCCCCTCAGACAAAGGCCCCAAGTGAAGGAGAGCTCAGCACCACTGCTGCAGAGCTTCTGCAGGACTACATGACTACAGTATGGCATATCATCATTTTTTTTTTTTTTTGCCTCAAAGAGAGCACAAATAGCTAAGGAATTCTCTAAAACACTTTTTAACGTGTTAATGATTTCTGGCTTGCTTTTTTTTTTTTTTTCTGCACAGTTGCGAACAAAGCTATCATCGCAGGAGATCCAGCAGTTTGCAGCTCTGCTCCATGAATACAGGAATGGCTCCTCTATTCATGAGTTCTGCATCAACCTGCGGCAGCTCTATGGGGACAGCAGGAAGTTCCTCCTACTTGGTACAAACACCTTATCTCACCGTCAAAGTTTTATCAGACTACAATTTGACGATGATTTAGAAGGCCAACGTATACTCAAGAGCATACAAGAGGCTAATTTTGTTTTGACATGAACATAAAGTCCCAAGAAAACATACAAATGTGTGTATGTTTTATAAACATTTTGTATTTTCTTCATGTCTAAGAGATGTTTGACATTATTTCTGTCCTCCCGTTAAGGCCTGCGTCCCTTCATACCCGAGAAGGACAGCCAGCACTTTGAAAACTTTCTAGAGACCATCGGAGTGAAGGACGGCCGCGGCATAATCACGGACAGCTTCGGCCGCTGCAAACGCACGGCCAGCTCTGCCTCCGACTCCACCACCAACGGCAATGGAGCGGCGGGAGGAAGCGGCGACAGCACGGCGTCGGAGGAGGGCCGGGACACCTCCGAGGGAGACGAATGGGACCGCATGATTACTGACATCAGCAACGATATCGAAGCTCTCGGCTGCAGCATGGACCAGGAGGCGGTGACCCCCTGACCTGTTGACATGAAACCATGGCCACGCCTCAGACAAGCGGTTGACTTTATTAAAGCGGATCAGATGAAGGTGGTCCACAGCACTGACCTAAGATTTGGTTATATGTTTATTCCTCTAATTATCAAGAGGACGTTCTATTGGCCCTGTACATTTAAGGAAAATCTTTCTGTCTAGTCGACTTACGCACTTATGCAGACCTTGTAGTGGACTTGTAGTTATTGTTTTACATTTCAGCTGGATTCGCCTCAGAGTTATTTTTAAACTTTATCTTTGGTTTTGTACTCATTTATTGGCAGTATCTGCCACTTTTCTCTGTGATAAAGCTTAGCTCTCCAGTCAGCACAGCAGCGACTGGAGACTCCACCGGTAGACTGTGCACACATTTTAGAAGGTTAAGACTGAGATTCGCATCTTAATTTAACCATAAATGAATCGGCTTCATCCACCTTCGGTTTTCTTCATTTGTTTCGATGTAAGGATGTAACATTTTGCTATGTATAATATCATAAGTTCTGCTTTTACCTCACACTTTGCTAGTCAGCGCTAACTCAGTTTATATGTTTATGCCTTATTCAAACTGACCTAGTAGATACTGTAAAAAAACATTCGCATTCATTTAAAGTCACACGGTGTGGACTGTATTTTATTTGACAAGGCCAGCTTATGGGTGGTTGATGTAAATTGTTTCCAACATTCAGGTCATTTTTGTGTTGCATTAAATTTGTCGTTGTGCCTAAATACTGCAGTACTGCTGCCAGCAGGTTCTTAGTGACTCTTAGAGCAGTTTTGCAGCAAGTTGTGGTTATTACATAACAAATCAATTACATTGATTTATATTCATAATGGTATTGCGTAATTGCAAGCATCATGATGTTGCATAAAAAAACCCCCAAAACACTTGTGGCAGTGTCTCACCTAATTACTGTGTCCTGGTGTGTTAATGTGCGGTTTGAAGTGGAAATAACAGCGTTTGACTCGACTTTCCTACATCACGGAACGATTTTACAATCTAATTATGATCCTCGGATCATTTGCTTGGATGCACCTAAGCTGTCGTGGAACTTGATTCAGCTCCATCAAAGTGGTCCTGCTGAACGCCGCCGTCACGGTCAGGGATTAGTTTAGAGTCTCGCGGATGGAGATATTGGCAGGACAAGCTCGGTTTAGTCAAATTCCATTCTCTGATGCCTCTCAACATGTTTCTACTTCCTGTTCCTCATCCAATGCCATAGATTTTCACCCACTTAACTTTTAACTTAATCCCAACTTTTTTTTTACCTTGGGTCATGTCATGTGGATTGGAGTAGAGCGGGGCTTCTTTTCCTGGATGACTATATTTGAACCCAGTGATATTGTCCCTCTTTTGCTTTGCTTCAGCGGGAGACTAAATGATTATGACACACAGTCAGTGCAACCAAAATGTTTTCTCACATTATGGGGAGAAACACTAATTGGTCTCCAGTAACTTCTCGTCTTTAATCCAATTTTAGAACGAACAGAGCACCTCTTTGAAGCAAGTAATTACGACATAGCAGAGCTTGTCAGATGAAGCCATTAAAACGGAAGATTGTGTTGTTTTAGAGTTTGCCGCTCTTGTACTGACCGGAGCCCCTGCTATTATGCCTGCATGAACCTGCCTGGGTGTTCTTCCTGCGGAGCCATTAAATGGGGTCAGCTTGCTCCAAAAAGAGGTAAAAAATGTCTAATTTTGGATAAGCTTGCAGTCAGATTTGGAATCATTAGCTTAAAGTTCAGAAAACAGTCACATCTTTGTCTAAACTAACAAGTTATAGTTATAATGTCTTAATTATTGGTTAAGAAAATATTAATTGTACAGCTGCGTAATCCACCTCCAACATATAGAAACCACCTGATGTATATTTTAACTTATTCTTTTAATTTACTTTTTAAGTTACTAGTTACCAGCAGTTCTTGTAAAAACAGATAAACCAACTGACTAATAACTACAAGTTAAAATGTTATTTTTCTGTTCATAAATAACGTGTACAGTCTGGTTTAAAAAAAAAAAAAAAAGGTTTTCTAAAATTACCATTTCTATGTTGGTGAAGCTATTTTTCCAATCTTGGACATGATCCCAGGACTGGATTCAAATTTTTCTCTTCCATAAAGTTTGCAAGTTCACACCACTTAACATTTCTTTTTGCTTGTCAAAGACTTTGAGTAAATCACTAATAAATGAACAAAATACATTTTCAGTAGGGAAAGTTCACATAATTCAAGTCAGCAACTAAAAAGGAGCCGATGTGGTCAGTAAAATATAAATGATCAAGTTTCTTTTTCCTGTTCGTGACACCGAGCTTGTTGCATGGTCGCAGTTCATATCTGAGAGATGTGCCAAAACACTCCCACACTAAAGTCTCGCTGCGAGTCTGAGAAGGAAGTCTGGGTATCTGGCCCATGTCACCCTGCGGTTCACCTCGGTGACGTGTCTGTCTGCCGTGTTCACGCTACAGTTTGCCGCCTGGCCCTGGTGAGAAGAGGCTCTGTGGTGTCACATCTGCTGTTTTACTGGGAGCGGGCGGCAGCTGGGGGATTCATTTCTCTTTCAGGAACATAAAAATCAGTGCGAGGGAAAACTTTAATAGAGGACATATTTTGTAGAAGCTGCTTAAATCATTAGAGACTTATTTAACCTACTTTTCAAGAAAACATCCAGTCTTTCTTTATTTGGGTGTTGTGTCATATTTCATGGCTGTCATGCAGATAGTGCTGAGTTTCAAGGCTGCCATTTTATCATGCAAATGAATCTGTTTAGGCATGAAATGAATAACATCATAAGGGACAGCTGGTGGGCAGAGATGAGGTGTGAAGAAAACATTCTTCACTTCAAGTAAGTGATGAATTTGTCTTAAACATTTACTGCGCAGACTAGTACATATTAAAACAATTGGTTGTCTCTCTTTAAAACAACTGTGTATTATTAGCAGCAATAACTTTAAAAAGAGGTGTCGGTCCGAAACTTAACGGAATGAATTAAGGTTTGTGAAAACAGAAAATCCTGTGGTAAAAGTTAGCTGTGTTTTTCTTGAATGAGCCTCATTGTGAAATTGATGTGATACTAAATATTTCTGATCACTTCCCATTAGCTTTGTGCAACATCCCTATCTCCTGACCTACCTAGTTAGTAGGTCAAAATCCTGATTAGCAACTCAAAAGTCAGTAGACAGCTTAAAGCCAGAAATCAAAAATGAAAACATGTACTTTTGTACTTATGTATTTCAGTTTGCAGTTTTTTGAATGGATACTTAATCACTAATGACACCTGATAAAAGCTTCCTTATCATGTATTTTGTTGACGGGACTCACTTCTAAAAATATAGCAGCTCTAACTCAACAGTAAAGCCTCCAAGAGCTGTGCCTACCCAAAACAATTGAAATTATTCCAGCTGATTACATGATTAAATCAATGATTTTACAAGAAACAGACAACAAATTACAATAAGACTAATAAGGAGAATTTCAATTTTTATATTGTTGAGCCCTCTAAATTATTTTAAAAAAAAATTACCTTTTTGAAAACAGAATCCTGGGTGTCTGTATAAACACCATCATGTCAGGTTCCACTTATATACACCTGGGCTTTGTATTGGGCCCACTTCTGTTTTTGCTCTGCATTCTCCTTCTCGAACAGATCATTAATAAGTCCTGTAATATCTCCCATGAGTTTAATGCAAATGATGCTCCTCCACCCGCTACATTTTTGCATGTGTGAAAGGTCACGGGGCATCAATACTTTCGCATGGAACTATAATGGCAAATACACGACCTGTTGACTTACATGACTTAGTCCTCAGCTAGTTTTTAAGGATTTCTTACAGTCACTTCCCACAAAGTTTGACCTAGCAGAGCGAGAACCTTCGAGAGTTAATGTTCATCTTAGTGACCCCGATCAGTCTCAGGGGGGCCGAGAGCCCGAGCCCTGGGGTGACGGGGCACTCGCACAGCAGGTCGGACAGCTCGTCCTTTTCCTCAAGCCCGAAGGTGGCGTCGTTGAGCATGCAACGGTGCAGGTGGCACGTCTGCTCGATCTTCAGCATGTTGATGTCACTCCGGAGGCGAATGAGCTGTCTGGCCAGCTGCTGGTCTTGCAAGCGCATGTCTGTCTAAACAAGAGAAGACAAGAGGAAATTACTCAGTCGGGACACTGGACATTTCTGTTGTTTTCGTTGTCACAACAGTGCGTTAAAGCTGTTTTAGAGTGCACAAGCCTTCCTCTAAGGCACTTTTAGGGCACTTACTGAAATGTAACAAGTTGTTCGTTGCTTATATGGACTTTATTGACCTCAGATCTCAGTGTGTGGTCTTTATTGTGAAGTAGCATCTGAAAGGACAGCTCACAGTGGGGCATCCACAAACAAACTTCTCATTTTTTGCTCTTTCCCTCCTTCTGCACAAAGATCACAATCAGCTGGGGTCCTTGTGCAATATGTTTGCAGCCTCATACTGTGCAAGTCCGCCTCCAGAAGTGCCTTTGTTTGCTCGATCCGAGCTCATGAACCGTGGCTGAATATGCAGAGTAATTGAGCAGAGTAAAGATGATTACACTTGCAGAAAAATCTGTGTAATGCTGTTGTCGGATTCACAATCGATCACACTGTCTGACATGAATGGCATTCTTCTGGCCACTAATTGGACAGTGTGAGCTTTGCTAACCTCTAATTGGCTAAGTAGCAAAAAAAAAAAACCCAGTACTTCTGTGAAATGAGGAATCAAAACAAATGTCAAAAATGTCCAATGATCAAAAAGATTAAACCAGCTCACCAGTTCTTTTCTGAGCCAAGCGAGAGCTTCGTCGATGTTTTCAAAGCCCTTCAGCACACCTGAGGGTTGCTTTTGTTGACTTTTATCCGAGTTTGCCGCAGTCTCTTTGTACGTGACTGGTTGCCCATCCCGCTCCTCCTGAATCTGGAATTTTCCAGTCTGGGAGTCTTTGAAGCTTTCTGCCTCCAGTTGAGCTTTCCACTCCAGATAAGACGGCCTCCTGGTCTCCAATCTTAATTTCTCAGTCAAAGCCTTTAGCGTCAACAGATGGTCATCTCCATGAAGATCTGCACTGCTCCTACATTCTGCCTCCTCCACGAGCCGTGGAGACGAAGTGGCGTCCATCATCAGTCTGCTGAATGCAAAAAAAAACAAACAAAAAAAAACGTAACTTTTAAAACTAAAACCCTACTATCTTAATTGGTGCTAGAGTTTAATTACAAATGCATTGTTTACTCTGAAAACCAATGGTAACTGTCTGCCACAAGCAGGACTCAAAACTCATGAGCTAATCACCATAAAGCCTAACAGCTAGTTAATAACACCAATAAATGAAGGCTAAGTCCACTGTGGGTATCAGACCACCAGGATTTTAATCATCTCCAAAGCAACCACACAGAGTCTTCTGATGAACCAGCAATTTTCCACCTCCTGTCCACAATGTTTATTGCATTAACCAGTCTTATCAGGTTACTGGGAACCAGGGCACTATGGCCGGTGGCCTTAGAGTCACTCATGTCTAAAACGTAGGGAACATTATCATCCATGATCCTGGAAGGATTTTAATGCAATGGTGAAACAGTTGAAGCTCAATTATGCTGTGGTCAGAGAAGTAATAAAATCCTACAGGCACATATTGCAAGATAGAAAAAAACAAGTCCACAAACTCAAAATAAAGGGTTTGTTATTTAATGTAGGATAATGGAATAACTGTATCATCTCTAATTTCTTCATAGTTTGCTGCTGATCTAGACAAGATCCCTAAAGATCCGACTTAAATATACTCCGTTCCTTTATTGTTGTAGACAGTTCTGATTTCTCAAAGTCATTTTTCTGAAAACGATAAGGTTCTGTTAGTAATTTTTACAAAGTCCAAAGAAATGTATATCAGCAGTAATTGAAAGCATGTTGAAAAATAGTGTACAGTATAGGCTGCCTGGTATTTCCAACAAGCATTAAAGCATATAGTCTTCTTATTAGCACTCGCATTGGAGAAGTTAGTGAATGTTTTTAGTGAATGTAACTCGCTAATTCATTCATTCATTATCTAGGTTTTCAGGTGTAAAATTAACAGTAAAGGCTACATACGTATGCATACTGTGTATGCTGAAATTCAAGCACAATTTTTAAGTTTTATGGCTGCTTACTGAATTGATTTTGCGATTCAAAATGCAAAAGTAATCTTCTCTGAACTGCAAATACACGTTTTTGTGAATAGCAGATGAAAAAACAACCTACAGCAAAGGGTTAAGAGGATTCATCAAACACATCAGTCCTTCGATAATCATCAGAATGGAAAAGGATGTTTTAGGATCAATTCTTTTTTATAGAGCAATCTGCATCCTAGAGTCAGCACAAGAGAATAGCCTTGCTACAGTCATTTATTTCCAAAGCAAAAATTAAGTGAAGCAAACAATGTGCACTCCCCATTTCATTGTGGTGCAAACATTAAAGCACAAAGGCAGATCTCCCACTTTTTTGTTTTCTTGCAATGTGGTCTCAAATATTCCAACAACAAAACTTCAATCTAGTCACTGTCCTTGTATCTAATGATCGACTTGGCTTTCCTGCATGGTAAGTTAGACCTCTGACTGTGCAGAGCAGCTCACTTATGAATATCTACAAATGGATCCGCTTCTTAGTCTCGACAAGAATCAATGTGGCCCCTGAGACAACGCTGTTAGAGAAGAGCCCTAAAACAGGAAGCATGCATGTTTGAAACATTTGTAAATGCTGTGAGTGCAAGCTAATGAGTTGATTAAAATTTTGAACAGGAAGTGCTGAGCAAGGATAAGTTGCAAATAGTCCATAACATGCTCATGCTAACAAAAGGTTTTAAAATACTATAAAAAAACATCTCTGGTAAGAAATTTGTAAGCCACTTTTTTTGCAGATTTATTGCAAAATACAATATATGGGTTGGAAAAGCCATTGTTATGCCAAATGTCATAATCAACCACAATTCAGAACTCTGGTTTTAAATTTATTTTACCATATTATTAACTGTACTTTGTGGAAAAACCTGGCCTGACAAAGCAGCTTGTAAAGTTTGGCTCCCATATCTGGAACATTGCAGTCATGTCTACACAACAGACACTGCCAGAAACCAATCGGGCTTTAGTGTTATGTTTTCCATAACGTCCTCGAGAGGTTTCAAATTTCAGAGCGTATACTACATGAAAACATGAAAATATTTTCAAAAAAGACAAGTCAAGCCAGCTCTTTATGAAGCTCGATGCTAAGGGCATTGGCAAGCTCAATTGCATACAGTTGTCATGGTATACCATTGTCAGCTTACCACAACAATGGTATCTCAAATTATACCACTGCTATGACAAAAGCTTCATGAGACTGTCACTTTAATTTATAGATATTATATGTGTTTTCAGTTTATTATAAATGAGACAAATATGCTAATGTTTTATGTTCAGAAATAAATACATTGTTATTTTTGTTACTTTGAGAAATGGTTTTAGTATAATTCCAGAGGAATGCCAATGAATTAAAAAATAAAAATAAAAACTTGTATTTTGCTTTAACTCTACCAGTATTACACGATGTATGTAAATCAAATTCCATCATATATAATGGAAACATAATCTGACAAATAAGGCACAAGAATGCAAAACATTCCAATTAACAATCATAATTTGCAGTTCATTTTAAAGTTTAGTAATAAACTAATAAAATATATTAAACAAATTATTTCGATTAATTTTTGAACGTCTATTTGACATCAAGTGCGTCAGCAGACATTGGAACATCACCAATCCAAGATCCAAAAAATATTTCCACAAAGGCTATTTAATATGCGAGCAGTAATTTGACTTGTTTTTTTTTTTGTTTTTTTTTGTTTCGCTTTTCTGCCACACGGTGAGCGATGCAAACGCAAATACGAAATTGCAGAAATTACCTTGTCTGAACGTCCGAGCAGCCGCATATCAGCGCGTCATCGCACAAGTGGTTCACTAACTGCAGAGGTGAAGCCCACCAAGAACCGCTGCTCTGACTGGAGCAGCTGAATCCGATCGGGGAGCAACCGGAAGAGGGGCGGGAATAGTTGCGTCAGGCCGTGGTTGCTCGGAGACGCTCCAGACACCGCAGCGGGGCTTCCCGCTTTGTAGATGGCATTCCAAGAGCGCCACAGTCCGATAAGCAGGCAAAATTGTAAAGTCATATAACAAAAGCGAATGGATGAACTTAAAAAAAAAAACATAAACAAACAAACAAAAAAAAATAAATAACGATGTCAAAATTAAAAGTCATTTTTATTGTTCAGAAATTATTTTAAAAATATGACACAATCTACGAGAATAAACAATTTCACAAAAATGTACCAAATAGCCTATGAATACCTGACCTGACAAATTAAGTAAAATTAAATTAACATGGTTGAGAGTGCTTACATTTGTCGCTGCATAAATGTTGGATTCCTATTTATCTATTTAAATATGAACATCAGTTAGCATGGACAGACCCTGAAAATGTGACAAGATTTAGCCACGGGGCTAATTTTCATCTGTAGTCCCTGACAGGTTTATAGTATAGCAAGATCAAGATCACTTTAAGTACCCAAACAAATAAAGTAGAATAAAAATCCCCCCAAATGAGAACATTAGTGCTGATTGTCTGTGCCTTTGGAAACAGTGCAGGATAAAGAAAGCCATAACACAAGTCAGAATGTTTCTGTTGCAGCTGGGCATACAACACCAATACTCTAAAAACATTCATAGATGCTCATGAGCACTCTAAACATAACGACTGTCTAACTATTTCAAATATATATTCTTATAGTTTAACCTCTCAAAAGACTACACATTCATCTATACAACAGATGTATAATAATAGTTATAATAATGATAAAGTTAAATTATTTTGTTTAGGAGACCTCATTCAGATCCGTGAGTGGGACAGAGTGAAGGCCGGCCCACCTCAACCAAACAACTGACCTAAATACCAGGTTGCCAAGATGAAAAAGTGTACTAAAAATTCATAATGCCAGTTCATGCACAGATTAAAATGAAATCCCGCATGGAACCCCAAAGTTTATCTGTTATATTTCATTCTCGACTGCTTCAATATATTTGACATGTTCTATTTGAAAACAAATGTTTTGCGCACCATTTAACGAGAAAAAACAACTCCCCTTCGCCATTATTTCAACCTGAGTTATATCCTGGTTAAAGAATGCACTCTCTGGCTACCATTGAGATATTTATTTATAAAGTGAGTTCCTCTATGTCGTCATCAAAGGAGGGGATGGCACGGATGGCAGGTTTACTGTCTGCAACGTTCAAAGCCTTGTCGATGATACTGGAAGACGGTGGAGGTGTGAAGGAACCCGAACCGAAGCGATGTAAACCTTCCTGCCTTGAACGAACCCCGTTGGTTGTTGGTGGGCTAGTAAGTACCTTCATTTTATTGGAAGCGCTGAAACTGTCACCAGCAGGAATGGCCTGGGCACCAAACAGCTGCTCCATGAGGCTTGATTTCTTGTCTTTCTCTGTTTTCGTTTCCTTCTCCGTTACCGTCATTCCAACATTAAAAAGTCCTATGGCTTCTAATGCAGAGTTTTTGTCGTCGCTAGGCGGAGCTGGAGGGAAGCCAGGGGAAGCCCGGGATGCTAATTGTCCAAACGAAGGCGCGTACCTTCCAAATGCCATGTCATCACTGGAGGTATGGGGACGCAATGCTCTCCTCCCAGCTGTAAAACCTCCATGCTCTGCACTTTGTCTCCTCTTTCCATGTTCTCTATCTCCAGCCAGCATTGATCCTGTCTCCTCTGACTCGGAGTGGTTGAAAACAGAAAAGTTACGGTTTCTATCCTCAGGTGGATGTGGAGAAGCAACGTTATTAATTTTTCTGGATTCAGAAACAGATGACCCATTGAACACAGAGTCCTGGGCTTCCTGGTTTTGACGATCTATTTCTCGCATCTTAGCCAACAGCTGCTCTTTCTTTCGACGTGCTTCTTCTGTCGCCTGCTGACTGGACATAGAGTCTTTGTTCCATCGCGCCACCTCCTCCTGGACGTGGCCGCGCTTCCAGTAGCTGTCTTCTTCTTTCTGGCTGAATAGGGAATTTGACTTCTTGCTATTCTCATCCTCCTCCTGTTCTTTCTTCATGTCTGCAGATATAATGTGTCAGGTTAAGATTAAAGCCATGACTGCGTATTTCACATGGATTATGCAAAGATAAAAGCAACATGTGTGGACTGTCCCTGTTCCCATTTTGTTTCTTTTTACCACTTTTTAGTCTGTTCAGCTTCTCTTTGAGGACATTCAGCTCCTGGTCGAGTCCCTCTCTCTGCTGCGTCTCCTGCTCTCTCACCGATTCCTCCTCATGCTTTCCTCTCGTCTTGTGTTCAGCGCTTTTTTGAGAAACCTTATCTGACTCTGCTGGTTTGTTCACCCTGCCAAGATCCTGGATGACATAATGTCAGAAACAGAATGAAAGATGTGAATTTAACCAAATAACTGCACTCAAACAGTAACCCTGACAGAAAAGAGCAGGATGAACAAGGCACCTTCAAAGACAGGTATTCGCCAGCTGGCGGTCCGCTGTACTCATTGGTGTCATTGATGGCAGGGGGTGGAGAGGGGAACTCCTGACTTGACATTTTGTCTTCAGTTTGTACTGCCTTGGTGCTGTAAAGTGCTGTGACTAAACAAGATAAAAACAGATATCATGTAATAATGGTCGTACTTAAAAAGAAATTCCGAATTAACCACCTCCGTTTATCTGTCTTGTTGCGCAACAGTGACTTACGTTTCCGCTTTGCACTACTTTCACCATCTTTCCGTAATGCCGGTTTAACCAAACGGTTGGAGTAGATATTTTTAGCATCTAGCTCTCTTTCCTTTTCCTGATCAAAGAAAAAAAAAACAATCTCACAGAGTACAAGATGCAACAAAGCTTTGCTCAAAGTCTTCAGGGCTGCTTAAAAACCTGAATAAAACACACTTGTATGCTGTACCTTGAGTTTATTGGTGAGTCGGTCCAGCTCCTCCTGCAGAATCTTCACCTCCTCCTGAGAATTAATAGTCTTCTTCTTCTCTGCAGCAAGGTGCCTCTGAAAACTGTTGTTGCTCAGCTCAATGCTACGCTCCAAATCCTTGAAATACACACACAAAAAATCTTTACACACCGACCTCGCCAAAAGAAAACAAAGGAACCAACGTGACATTACAATCAAACTTTGAACAGCGGCATGAATGTATTAATAATACATTATGTACAATTAATTTGCAGCGCACTACTACTATAGTAATAGAAATCTAACAAAAAATACCCATGGATGAATTTACCTTGACTTTACGTTGTGCCTCTTGGGCCCGAGTTTTCTCTTCTTCAAAGCTACGACTTAGCTCATCTCTGGTCCCCAATTCTTGCTGGTCCACCAGCTTCTTCAGTCGCGTGACGGTGGCTTGGCTCCGATGCAACTGCTCCTCGCTCTCCTTTAACCGCCGTTCAGCTGTCCGCTCCCTCTCTTGTGTGCGCCGCAGTCGCTCCCGCAGCACATGGACCTCATTGGAGTGGCGCGCCAGGAGCTGGGAAATCTCACTTTCTGTGTCGTCGTAGCGCTGCAGGGCTTTTTCCTGACGCACCTGAAGCTGAAGTTAGAAGAGGACGATTTAAAAATGAATTTGTAAATGTAACTTTATGACTACTTATTGACACTGTCACAAGAAGTCTTGTTACACAATAAAATGATTTAGTTAAGAAAAAAACCTGTTGACTTTAACAGAAAGCAAGTTTACCTGTCTGAGAGTTCTATTTTCCTTCTTCAGTTCATCATTCTGCTGCTTTAGTTCAGCAAGAGAGTTGCGCAATTCATTGATCTTCAGTAGGCGGGCTGAAAGCATCCGCTTGGTCACCAGATCCAGGTCTTTAGGCAGTGTAGACTCTTTGCTTTGAGAACGATTTACCTTGCGGTGGTGCTGTGTGATGGGAAGGCCTCCAGGTCGCTGTGGCCGAGATGCATTCCAGCGCCCAACCCCACCTGCCAAAAAAAACAAACAGATGGTTGTCAACATAAAAGGCCTGCTAATTGGTAGAAATTTAACGCTGTTCATAAACGCAACGTCTTTGAGCTTAGATTAAAAAAATGTCAAAATGGAGCTTGAATAACAGCATTATTATGAATCCAATCATTAATTTACAATTAAAACAACGTATTACTGGCTCTGTTCTAGATGAAGACTGAGATGTTAACGTGGGGTTATACTGCCATCATCTGGTCAAAAATGAATAAATTGTTGCTTTTGATCTGCTGTGTTATTTACTTAAGAGTCTTACAAAAGTCTTCATACTCTTCCTTTTTCTCATGTTATAATCACAGACTTCAACAAATTTTATATGGATTTGTTGAAGTCTGATAGGCCAACACAAAGTAGTGCATTATTGTAAAATGGACAAAAAAAAGACTTTTGCATCTTTTTTAAAATCAAAACTCTGAAACGTTTGTTGTATTTTTATTCAGCCTCCTCTACTCTGAAACCTCTACATAAAAGTGAGTGCAACCAATCTGCACATAAATGTCCTCAAGTTAGTAAATCGAATCCACCTACGTGTAATTTAATTTAATTAAAATATGATGGTGTTAAAGTACTTTTAAAGTACTGACAATTAACACAGATACAAAATTGAAAAAATAACGATTTCCGTACGTAGTTTGTGGGGTGGACTTCTAGAAATCTGCTTTGCCTGGAACCCTCTCCGTGACCCTGGGGATGGAGTGAGTGACTGGGAGAAAGGGGAAAGTGAGCGTTCCGACTGTGTAGCGTTCTCATAGTCCTCAGAATATAGTGACCTGTCACTTCTCCGACCCTCTCCATCTGAAATCCGGTCTCGATCCGGATCGGATCGGCAGGTTGTTGCTTTTGATCTGCTGTCGACACTTTCAACCATCGAGTCTTCTCTGTGAATTTTTCCCTGATGGTTCTTTCTGTGCCTCTGCCCCGATGATGCTCGAGACTCTTTCTTTGTGCTTCGACGGGACTGGCGACTTAGAACCCGGTTGTCCACAATCGCTTCAGGGACTTTTTCTGATTCTTCCATGCTGTCTGTCTGATAATGTGTGCTGGATCTTAAGTGAGAAAAAAAAACAAGCAAACAAAGTTTTGTTAGAAATACTTTAACTATTGCAATCTTTGTTAAAAATAGCAGTGGAAAACTAACCTGTGCTTATTATGAACATTTAGCTAAAGTTCATAATAAGCACAGCCAGACCAACTGGTTTCACTAGTGTTTTCAGTATTATGTGTCTTGGTCACTAAGCAGCAATACACATGAGATTAAAGTTTCCATGAGACTGTATTAAGCTTAAGGATAAACATCACTATGTTTGGAGCAAATAATACTATACTACCCCCATCTCCCCAGTGAGTTAATTAAGAGGTAAATATTAATTCCTGGAAGCACTTACATGGAGTAATTTAGACAAAACAAGGTAAACTTAAAAAAAGATACATTTTAGGCCATTAAGTCACATTTTTATAATAGTGAGATCAGCATCAACTACTATCTTATTTCAGACTAGTGAATAAAATAAAATATAATAGAATAATATTTTATTGATCCCATAGCGGAAAAATATTGTGTAAAAAAAGGCCATAAAGGAAAAAGATACAGATACAAAAATTTAAAAAGAATAAGAATATTAGGTGAAATGCTCTAAAGCAGAAACAAAAACAGAGAGAAAAAAAACATATGAAGTAATGAATAAATAAATAGAAAAAATAAATTTTAAACTATATAACTGTGGAATAAGTGGAATAAAGTGTACCTGTACAAATTGTGTATTTTAAAATTCTGCTAACGAGAATTTTAACAAGAAAAAAGGGACAATACCAAAATACTTGCTGAATGTAAGAATTGTTTTCATTTAGATTCATTTAGGTTAATGAGCCACAGGCCATTTTATCCAGCACAACCCCAAAGCACTACTAAATGCAATATTTGTCATACTTTTAGATTTCAAGTACGTGCATTTACACTTCAAGTGTCAATATCTGGAAGTGTCAAAAGATATTGACACTTCAAGTGACATATTTCATATGCCTTTAATAAAAGCAAATAAGATTGCCTTTATTAAAGTTCATACTTTATAGAGATTTCAATGACAAAGATGCTAAATTTCAAGGAGATGATGGAAAAGAAGGAGAAGTGAGAAAATGTCGGCTAATTGCAGCTGAAGTTGTAACTGCAGCATTTAAAATATTATATTGAATTTTTTTTCTGAATATTGTGAGGTCCTTAGAAAAATTAATCAAAATTGATATTGCGAAGATAAATGGCTCTCTGCATTTATAACTGCTTGACATGTACCACTTAAAACTGTGTGCCTAGGAAAACTAATCAGTGTTAATTGAATGTAAAGGTTATGCACTCCTCTAGTTCTGTAGAAGCACATAGACATATCTATGGCAACATACAAACATAAATAGAAGAGATGTTTACAACATGAACCACAGGCCATATTATCCACCGGATTTTCTAATGATGAAACATGTTTATACACCATGCAATATAATAGATGTGAAATCACTCTGGACTTAATATTCTTAAATAACAATGAGATTTTACACTCACCCCATGTGTCACATCCAGGTCATTTCTGCTGTTTTTAGCGTCTTCTTTTCTTTGTCTTTTTTAACGACCATTATACTGGCCTGTCTTTTTATTCCCTTTTTGTGTTTAAAAGTTGGTCCAACTGAGCTCTGTCAAAACAAATTGAAAGGCATCATCTTATGCACAACAGCAATTAAGTACAGTTCTTTGTGACACCAAATTATCGGATTATTGCAGTTTGAGTGACTGGCAGATGGACTGTTGACAGAATCCATGCCAAGTAATAGTAACTAAACAATTTTTTCTCTAGAATTGAAAGGGCCTTCTTACAAGAAAGGCATAATAAATCAAATAAAACATATTTACATAAAGACACAAAATAAAAATAACACATTATTGATAACTGAACATTAGTAAACCTGTTTAGAGAGCTAATAGTGCTTGTTGGGGCAAAGCTGCTCCTTGTAGTGGCCATAAACAAATACACCTATATTCAACAGGTAGGTGAAAACTGAGGGCTGCGTTTACTGCTGTGATGCTAGTAGTACCCACCTGTCTGTTGCTCGTTTATTTCAGCTACTTCTCAACTGTTTCGCTCCGATCAAACTTCACAACTGGGACCAGATTCATCGTCGATTCAAACCGCTAATGTTAGCTAGGAGTAGCAAGCTACTTCGAGCTTTAGCCGACTTATCCGCTATTAAAACGGAAAAAAAATGTTCTCTCCGCTTTCTCAGAAACTACACTGTAATGACTCGTCGTTTAAATATATCTCCCTTTAATCATCCGCGTAAACACAGCGACAGCATAAACACCAAACCGCAACCTTTATCTTTCAATCCCCATGATTCAGTGCAACCGCTGACGCCGTGCCATGGCAACCGTAGCAATTGTTGCAATACCTTTAGTCACCAGAGAGGCGCTGCTGTTCTTCCACCGAGTGGCTCTCACATGTTTTAGTTGATGGAAAAATCAGACCACGGAATAACGCTTCAATCCCCCCTTTATTTAATGTTGTTAGTGGAGTAGTTTTTAGAGTGTGGGTGGAGGCTGGACTACACGAAGAGAACTCGTACATGCACAGGGAGAATGTAGACTTCATGCAGGTGCCCAGGCGAGGGACCTGCATAATTAGATTTATACAGACTGGGATTTATACCCTTCACAAGAGTCCAGTTTCTGATTTCTCATCAGAAACCAGTATGAAAAACAAACCTGACCAAAGGAAATGTGACTTTAGATTCATTTTCATTTTGTGTTTGAAATTAAACAAAACATCTGGTAAAGAAAAACTAAGAATTCCGTCATGTTTGACTGCTATCAAAGGATACTATGACTATAGGAAGCGCTGTCTCTTCTATAGCTTCAAATATTGGTTTTTCACCATAAACACATATATAGATTTACATGAGCAAATAGAGTAAGCAGATATTAGATATTTTTTGGACAAATATCAGTATTTAAAGAACGAATTGTCAGATTGTGTTGCACTTTGAGTACGATGTGGGAAACTGAGTTATTTGCTGTCAAATGCTGAAGTGTAAGGGGTCTATGAGGAAAAAATGGTTGGTTTTATACCTCTCTTCATTGTCCTTTTGATTTCAGCTTTGTGTTATTTTAAAATTAAAATAAAATTAAATCAAATGTCATTTTTGATCATCAAGTTTTGATCAACTGTGTTGCTTGTACTCCTGTTAAATATTTTTGTGTGTGGGTTTTTATTTTTTTTTATTTTTATTTTTATTTTCTTAATAGATCAATTGACCACTTTTGGTTGGTTATTTCTATTGCAATGGATGTAAACATATTAAGCAGTGCATCACATTTCAAACAGGGCAGAAACCCTCCTGGAGAACACAACTTTCCCCTCTGCCTTACCTGAAAAACTGGGTTAAGTTGCTTAACATACTTAAAAACAAACCGGAATCGTCGGCTTGCTTTCAGAATAAATTTAAGCTTCTCAAAAAAATTTTCATATTTTTGAGGAACAACATTGTATCAATTCACACAAGCATTTCAGCAACTCCATGAAGTGTACCCAGTTAAAATAATGAAACATATCATCTCATAACATCTACGTGGCCCTTTCACTCCGGGATTTTGTTTTGAAAGATGGGGCGGAAGTGTAAAGTTCAGCTTGATCTATGTTGCATGTGTTCAAAGAGCGTCACTGGCTGGTTTATTATCATGGCTCAGTTTAAATATCGGTGCAGCGTGTTCTTTCACAGCTGAAGCACAGTGCGCCTCGCCTGTTTTCAAGGTTTTTTTTGTAATTTTACGAGCGGAATAAAACTGTATAAGTTACAGAAAAACGTCGCTCGGTAACAACAAACCATTAGTCGACTGCTGGCGATAATTTGGGATTATGGTCATCAAGGTTTACGTCGCTTCCTCAAGTGGCTCTATCGCGGTGAGTGTTTGCAAATGCGTGATGAAACTTGCTGACAAGTGATTAAATAAACAGGGCTGTGCAAATCTTAAAACGTTTCATTGATGCCTATGTGATGAATTATGTAACTGATAATGAGCGCCAATTGGTGGCCAAGTAGTGAAAGTAGACAGCGTTATTCTAACAGGTGAGATAATCTCTTATATAATAATAAAAAATATCAATAATAGTAGTAGTAATAATAATAATAATTAAACACAATTTGCGCTTTTTAACTGAAAGTTAAAACAAGTCTGTACACTAGCAAAAAATTACATCTCCAAATCAGGGAGTACAAAAGGAAAACGTTACTATGATTTTTTTCAAAGTTTGACGTCAAAAGCATATGCTCCCATATGGTCATGTTTTGATTCTTTTTTTTTGCCCTTAATAAATTAAATAATAAATTTGGAAGTTGATCCTGGTTCTTAATCAGGATACTTTCTGATAAAAATAAATAAATAAAAAAAATGACCTGAAGAACTTGGAACAAAAAAGTAAAGACATTGAACTTCTAAAGAGGTGCACACAAGATTTGAGAGAGAAAATGAGAATTAAGGTGTGTTACTTTGTTGTAAGCATGGTCAAGATGGTGAAATCCCCTTATTTCTCATCAATCCTTTTATCTTCAGCAATAGTCATATTCCTATGTCTGGTTCTCCACCTTTTAATGCTGACCTTCTACGAAATGTTCTTTTCAACCCATTTATTTCCGCCTGTAATTCTTTTAGACACCAGCAGTGTCTGCTGCTCCATCTAGAATGAAATCTAACCACTTTAACTGAGTTATATTATCTTCTTTTAAAGGTGCACAAATGCATTTAAAAAAAAATACCACAAGCTCGCAGTACTTTCTAATATCTTGCTGAAAATGTAAATCATTCTGTATTATGGATTTGGACTTGGAGAAGAGATAAAAAAAAAAACAAAAAAAAAACAGTTTGATTCATTTCAGTGGCATGAGGTGCCTTAAATCTTCTAAACCATAATGATTTTGCAATGGTACACAAACAGGGCACCAAATTGTGTTGTAGCCACTTGGCAAACAACCAACACATCATTTTAAAATAGGGCAGAGCTGATATGAGTGTTAGTAGAAAAATCATCAAACGGCTCTCCTGCATGAATGCTCAAAGAGTTAGGTAATGGCACAGATGAGTAATATATTTATTTTATCATGCTCAGCTCCTCAAAATGGGCCTCTACAATCTGTGAATGTTTACAAAAGAGTTATTTTTAATCTCATCACACTTACATTCAAAGCTCAGAGTCTCAGTTTCTTTTTTTTTTTTTCTCCTTTTTCTTTTTTGGTCTCACACATTTTCATGTACGCTCAAGTAACTCCACCATTTGGCTCAGCTAGTGCAAGGCAGAGCTCATGTGAGTGTTATTCGTTCTGAATGATTTTGATTTAATTTGCTGAATGAAGAAGAAACACTGAGGATGGGTCAATCAGTTGCTGTAAAGTGAAGACTGTAAAGTAAAGCCTGTTCTTGAAGGGCAGTAAAAGAAAGTCAGGAAATCTGGAAAACACTCAAATACAAAAGCGCAAAAACAAACAAAAAAACAGGCAAGCACAGAGAAAATAGGTTTGACCCCAGAGTAGTATAATAAGTTTAACACAAGAAGATTAATAGGGTGGAAATGATCAGCAGAGAATAGATCATATTCAAATTAGGTCATCTTCTTCTATTCAGTACAAAGATCTGTTGAGTCCAATCCAAAATATATTTTATTGATATGAATGAAGGCTCAGTGGACATGCAAAAAATTATGGTCGAATAACTAGAAATTTGTTTATATATATATGTCAAAATTGTGTGTGCTGTGCCTTACCAAAGAATTCCTATCCTTTGAACTTTTTCACATTTTGCTACTTTACAGAATGGATTTTTTTTTGTTTGTTTTAAGTTAGAAAATCTGAACAAATTCAAGAGCCATGAATCCTTTGGTAGTTTTCTTTTAGTAGTCAGTAAATAAAATATTATTTTTCTTTAATCACTTAGCTAATCGATTTAAAAGGAAAATTTCTTAAGAATTTTTAAACCAATATGTGGTCATTTTTGTGTTTTTATCCTTTTGTGTCTGTATATTTTACAATATATTCGATAAGCCCAAACAAAAAAGGTTAATTCATCCACTGCTACTATTGCTGACACTAATCAGGAGCACTTTATTCATTCAATATTTAGAGCCATCCTATATTTCACCTATCATATTAACACTGTGATCTTCTAACACTGGTTCTCCATGAAGCTCTAACCTTTGGCCAGATGGACTCCAGTGGTCCAGATAAAACACTTGTTTTTTTGTTTTGTTTTGTTTTTTTCTTACCAGACAAAGAGAACGTTTAAGAGTTAACAGATTATTTGCAGTCTGTCTATAACTGACCACAGAGAACAATCCCTTATTGTCTTTAAGCAAGAACAAAAGCCCCTTTGTGATTCTTACCACTTCTAAAATAGCATGTAAATTCCCACATACATTATGATGCACGCTGCCACACAAATGTACCGATTTGTCACTTAATTTTCAACAAATATAGTCATGCATATTTGTCTCAAAATTCTTTAGGCTTTATGCATGAATGTATTATCAAACAATACTAGTTTCATTTGTTCTTTAAAGTATATTCTGTCTTGGTAAAAAGAAAGCACTTCTCTCCCACCCGCCCCAGTTTGACCATGTTAGGTATAGAAAGATAAAAATAAATCTAAATCTAAGTTAATATAGAGGCATTTTGCCTTGCAGCCATTGTCTGTTCTATGATTAAATAGCTTGTAGAACCATGTTCGGCAGAAGTCTTTATCAGTTTCTCACATTCCTTTGGACAAAAGTCTTTTTTTTCCAAATTTTCTTGAATTGAATGAGGTTTATATGCATTAACTTCTGTTTAGTGGAGCCTTGGTTAATCAGGAATTTAAAACATGACATTTTTTCTTACAGCTACTGCACCAAAAACCTGAACAAATAAGACTAAGCAGTCCCAATGTGCTGTTTTAATTAATACAATAACATTCTGTGTTGGGTACAAATGAACATTTCAGAGTCGAGATTTTTTTCGGAGGAATGCAGTTCAGTTTCTTTAACGAATTCAGCTCAGGCGTTTTCAGGGTTTTCATCATGGCCTGTCTAATTCAGGTCTGTAAATGAGCTAATTGAGCCTGCTCTATGTTAATATGGAAAATTGTCTTTGGGTTACAAAAACAAGAGCTCCGAATCCAAACTGGAACACAGTGAATCACTTTAGGCCTACACAGGCGAACTCTTAACAGAATGGAAGTAAAATATAAGACAAAAAAAATGAAACTGAAAATGTGTAATAAAAGCTTGACAAGGTACTGGAAAGGACTAAAACAATCATATTCAAAGTGAAGAGAAAAAAAAGACAATTCCAGGAAAAAACATGTTTGCAGCGATTGCCCTGTGAGCCTATATTGTGTGTGATGGATGTTTCAAGTGTGGGAGGTTTCTTTTCCTCTAAATATATCTTTGAATGTTTCTTTCCCACAAAGTTAACAAATGCTGTCATGCATCCTGAGAGGTGGACAGTCTCCCAGAGGTCAGCCCCATAGAGAACAGCTGTATCCACTCCAGATCCCAGCTGTCTCTTCCACTCTGAGCATTACTCTGCTGCGTTTGTTTCTGTTGTTTCAGGGGGCTTGTGAAACACTGTTTCACTGAAGTTTGTCAGTCAGACACCTCATTCTGTACAATACAGTTATGGCTGAAACAGACATATTAACAAAATCAAATGTTATGTTTAAATCATATCCTAAACTGCATGCCTTTAGCTAATTGCTGTGTGGAGTAAGAAGAGATTCATGCCGAGCTTAAAGGATTTCAGGTCTGAGATTCCAAACCTATAACTCTCCATAAATTAATAATAGTTCTTAATGCTCACATTGCAAATTGAGTCCATATGATGTTAATGCGCTTCAAGTGTAGACATCAAGCATGTGTTTCTTACCAAGTGTGAGCCATGAGGTGAACTTTCAGTGGGCTGAGAGGCAGAATTGTAATTTCTTTCATTCTTTTGTGTTGTTTATGAGGTTATAAAATAGTGTATTGTGTTTCTTGTAATGGCTCCGGTACTGGTTTTATGAAGTACTGTGTCTATATTTCAGGTGCTTTTAAAAGCGAATCATTTAGCTTCCCTCTTTTGACCCATCTAGGTAAAGAAACATCAGCAGGCAGTTGTGGGTTTCCTGGAAGCAAATCGAATTAACTTCCAGGAAGTGGACATTACCATGCTGGAGGAGCAGAGGCTCTGGATGTACCGCAATATCCCCAAGGAAAAGAAACCAGAGAAAGGCAACCCACTGCCTCCACAGATCTTCAATGAGGATCGCTACTGTGGTGTAAGATAAATATCAGTTTCTATATCTTAATAATCACCACAGTATCAGCAGTTCTTCAAACCTCCAAGTTTTTGTGAGGTGAAGTTTAACCATATATCTTTTTTTTCTTTTTAGGGAGCAATTCCACATGTTGTGTTTATCATCGTTGCATTTATTTCCATTGATTTGAACATTTCCACTGTTAAAAGTACAGAACAAGTATATGGTTCTGTATAAAAAGTGTTTGCCTCCCTACAGATTTCTTTGGTTTTTGTTGCTTTTTTGCCGAGCTTGAACTGTGTTGTCTTCTTGTCCCTCATGTTTCTTCCCTTCAAATCAAGAGTCCTTTCGGCTTACGTGCTTTAGACAAACTAACTCAAATGGTGAGATTGTTTCACATTCACAAATGTGTTGCCAATCAGAGGCCACACACGTATCCATCTTTATTCTGATTAACGTATCTTTCCTCAATCTTTTTTGCTGTTTGCATCTGTTTTCTCATTGCCATATCATGGTTTTTTTTTCTTTAAAATGTAGTGATGTTTGCCCTTTACGGTTACCTATGTTAGTGAATGAGATGGAGCAGCCAGATATGTTCTCATCTAAGATCGCATGCAACTCTGTAATCCCCTCATAATCCAGTTTCATGGATGGGGCGGATTATCAGCTCTGCCTGCCATCACTCTCACTTGCTAAGGTAACCCAACATTACTCTGCGGTGCCTTCTGGGTAAATTATATTTTAATAAATGCATGAGGAAGCCGTCCTTACGGAGAACCAAATGTACATCTTTCAACATTTAGAAAAATCAATTTACATTTCACTAAATATCAAAATTTTGTCCTTCCATCTCAGGACTACGAAGATTTCTTTCAGTCGAAGGAGAACAACACTGTGTTTGCATTCCTTGGACTCAGTTCTCAACTCAGTAATACTGTGAGTGTATGTTCATATATAATGAAATACATTGTCTCTGTGGTGTACTGAGAAATCTACTTCTTCAATTAGTATATGTTCTCTTTCACAACATTGCTTGATCAGCAGCTCATGTCCCCTCCCCCAATTTAGTTTCTGGTTAAAGTGGTGAATCACCTGTTGGCATTTCATAGGCATCAGCTTTTTATTCTCTTGTGAGTGGGGGAGGAGGGAAAAGGAAGAAGCAGTAGTACAAATTTCAACAAATCACGAGATTCAGGGCTCGTCTCACATTTCATATATATTTTTGACTACATTTATATTTATGTTATATGCTCTCCAGAGATGTTTAGATGCACAACTTCACAACACAACTTTTGTACTTGAAAAATAGTCTTTAATTATGAAATTGTTTGCTGTTATTATTTTTTTCAAGGCAAACATGTTAGCTAAAGTTTATTTTTCAGATCTTCAGTGATTTACTGATCCCCTTTTCAGAGAAATTAGACTATTTTGCTTGTTTTGCAAAAACGTGTGTTTTATTTATTACACAGAGGGGAAATTTTTTATTTTTTTTTTAAATCTCAATTTTGAGTAATTTGAACTAAATGGTTTTGGCCCACTATAAACATAGATAAATTATAGTTCTGATTCTTTTGTTTTTTTTTCCAAGCATAAAATTCATGTTTATCCACGTGTCACATGTTACATCCAAGCATTACCCAAAACGTATAAAAGTATAATAATACTCAGACTTAACGTTTTATTATTTTCAGTTTCTGCCCTGAATGGTAACAAAACAATGGCTATCTGAAAATAATGTTGGGATTTTTTTTTATTTTATTTTATTTTTTTCTCCCCCCCAGGATTCAGTGTGCTAGATCAAGCTCATCGTTACAGATGCATAACTTCCTGCATTGCGTCACCTCTTTTCTCGTGACAACTCCAGAGTTTTGCCAAACTTCAGCCCTAGTGAATGCCACCTCGCTGAACCATTCACCAGATCTGAAAAGGGCCCAACGCTGCCTCTACAGAGATGAAATCATGGAGGACCAACTTTTCCTGGGTTCCATTTGCGTTTGGTTTTATTACTTAACACGGTGTGTCAGCAAACAATGCTTGTAGCACACATTCCTGCTGACTCGAGAACCATGTAGCAGCATTTTCATCAGTGGCCTTTTAAAAGTGTCAGTGCAATGGATGGAGGTAAATGTTTAGGTGCTTCACTGTAGGACAGTTTTTGTTTACACCCTTATTTAAGTGAGCAAGCATCTGTGTACATACTTTCTGTTAGCGTCTGCATCAGTCAGCAGCTGCTAATGAAGGTTGGTTGGATGAAGGGAGGACTTCATGTAGCCTAAAACAAACTAGTAGTTTGCCTGGGTGCCTGACTGTGTCTGTTATGACCAAATGCTAAAAAAATTCAATTCTTACAAGCTGAAAAGCTTTACTAAATGTCAGAATTAAACAATTTGTAGCTACCTGTATCTAGTTAAATAATGCTGTTTAAAGATTTCATGTTTATTTGTTTCCTGTGCATGCAGTCGGTTTAGTGGGATGATTTAAACTTGGGACATTTTGGTCTTCCCATGCGGTCTCTGGGTCTATTTCTTGAACTCTTTTGTTCTATTTAGGCTGCATTTTGTTGCAGATGAAGACAAACAAAGGCTGTATGGATCATTTTAATCCTCGGATTAGGTGCACCAGTTATTTTGACAGCTTGTGTTTTCCCTTCTCTCTACACTGCCAAATGTCAAAGTAAACATGCACTCCACTGTGGACAGACTTCCATATTTGTGCTGTATATGTCATGAAATATAGGTTTAACTGTTCTTATCTTTCAGTCATAAGTCTGTTTTTGCTCTCCAATTCCTGTTAAACTGTTCAGGTTTGATATTATCTCAGCATTATGGATGAACACTTGTATTATTTTCTCAACTCAAATGTAGCATTACAGCAAAGTTTCATGCAAAAATATTCACAATTTTGCTGATATGTCTCCTTTGTTGTTGCATCATGAAATGACCTTGCATTTTTTTTGTTCACAGTGATCTACAGGTTCACAGGTTCATATAGTATACTGTGCTACTATTCCTGTTTTGCTGTCTTTTTTTAATTTTGGCTTTTGTTTCTGCTTGTAATAAGCTCATAAGAATTGTACTGAATCACATATGACTGTAAGGATTATTTTATTTTACATAAATGCAGATTACAGTATTTCACAATAATTACTTTGCTGTCAAGTGCATTTTATTTTTTACACCAGCTTTCCTTTTAAGATGCTTTTACTCTGTACTGTAAAATATAGTAAACTACTACCAATAATAAAAAAATGAATCAGTAGTAGGAGATCAGCACACCATGGAAAAACCTAAGTGTGGCTATTTTACTGAGAGCACCACATATACTGCCTCACAAAATTGTCATATGGAGAGATAAAAAAGCACTAATTTAAATGTATTAGGACTGAACAAAAGTTCCACATAAGAGTGAAATGGAAGGAGTATAATTGCTTTTAAGTCGTGAAGTTATTTGTGATTACACTGAAAATGTAATGAGATACAAGGAATCAAATGGAGTTTTTTTTTTATTATTATTTTTTTTTGTTATTTACACCCTGGTATTACTTTGTCAGAAATGTGTATGTGGCTCCTTTATGGCCCTGAAGAGTAAAACAAAAACGGAAGTAAAAACTGATCCTGGGAAAAAGGAAAACAAAAGATAATAAATAACGGCAATAAAGCTTTAACTTCTCTGCAGCCAAATCCCCTGTTTGCTGCTCTCCTCTGAGTAAACCTAATGGAGTGAACCATGGACTAAATGACATATTCTTTTTTTGACTTTCAGATTCCAAGATAGTTTTGGACCATCATAATTACAATTAAAGTGTTCATTAAATGAATTTTTAACATGTTTCTGTCTTTTATATATTTATAAGGGGATTCTGCCTAAATGAATAATGGGCTCAACATAAGTGCATGTAAACACAATGTTGAAAACAATTGTTTTATATTACTGGACATGATAATGACAGGTTAGCTTTTTTTTTCCAGGTTCTACAATGAATATAATCATAAAATCTACAAGACGCACAACAGATTCTAAACTTATATGTCAGTAACGGCCCTGGTTCTCAGTATTTTAAAACGGCTTCTGTTACTTGTTCAGCACACATAATCCCAGTTATGTGTGCTGAAAGTTCAAAGTGAAAATATTGGAAGTCCTGAAAACAAACAAAGCACAAAAACTTGATAAATCCTTTCTCGATCTCAAATTACAGAGGCTATAGTCTCTGATCTTCTTTTGAGTTTCAGTCATTTCCTGTGAATTCTTTCCTTTCACCTTCCTTGACCATCAGTCATCCTGTTTGTAACGTGAGCACTCTGTTTGTCAGGCAGAGAGTGCCTCTTTGCATGAGACGTGATGTAATGTAATTTCCCACCAGGGCCTGATTTGTATCTCAGAGTTTGTAATGATTTACTAGAACATCAATATGTGCTTAGCCTGTTTTTCTTTCCAAGCATCACTCTTCTGTATTTTTGTCAAAGACAGAGAGAACTAACCAAAGGGAGAAAAGCCTACATAGATTCATTAAGTCTCATATTGTTGTGATGTCTTTCAGGCAGTTTAGAGTCTTTGTGTGTTTTTTTTTTATCCCATATATATTTATTAGTGATCTAAATAATCAGCGTGTGCGTCTGAATTTAAAATTTAGTCGAGCACCAATGAAAAATGAGCTTTAATGGTTCATAATATTTAAGATATGACCTTGCACCATTTACAAAGTAGCAAATATTTCTTAGTTTGTCTTTTATTTCCTTGGCATAATCTCACACTGGAAATATTAGTAAAAATTTACTAAATATTTAGTAAGAACAACAGCCTTTCATTACGAAATTCCAAATTCTTTTTCACAAAAATCTGTTTTCTTTCTTTTGCAGAATCTTTCTTTTCCTTAAATCTTGATGAGTACATCTCACAACAACAAAATTTCTCACTTTAAAATTACATTTCTTATTACGACTGGCTGAAAAGACATAAAGGGGCTCACTAAGACTTTCCTTCTTCACGCTCTTTCTTCTAAAAGACATTTAGCACCAAGAGGTGCTGCTGTTTAGCAGTCACAACCTTTATAATTTAGAAGAGATTATATATTGCCTTAATGACATATAAATCTCGTAATAGGGAATTTTGCACCTAATTATAATCACAAAGTTTTCTCGAGATGCTGCTCGTAAATTTATTTGACATACTGGCATTGTTAATGGTTGCAGTAAAGGCACTTTGTCCTCAAAATACCACCTTTTGTTGTACTTCCACAACATAAGCTTATGCAGAAATCTTTTTCTTTCGGCTTTTCTCTTTAAGGGTTGCCACGGTGAGTCATCTGTCTCAGTGTAACTCTGCCTTTTGCATCTTCTTCTCTCACACCGATGTCTAGCTATCTTGTGGATGCTGATGCAGAAATAGAAACATAAAAAACATATACATATATATTAGTCATTTTTCAGAACTTTTGTCAATGTCGCAGTTACTTTGAATCTTTATGTTTATTGAACTGACAGATATGACCAAGTTTAGGTGAGTGGCTATGTTCTTTCAGTCATTTTTTCTTAATTTTCATCATTTTGAAGAGAAATCATCACGTGATCATTTTTACAGCGGGGGCCAATCATTATGCCCGCCTCGTTAATTGCTGTCAATTGAAACTAATTTACTATCATTTGCACTAAATTAATCTACTATTCACAAGCAAATCAGTAATTAGACATGAAGAGTCAGTGCAGTTTTTGAAATGCCTGTAAGAGTGTACACTATGAAAACAATAATAAGGAGAAGTTGTGCAGATTCTCAGCAAGGGAAATTGCTCAAAAATAGCCGAAGTCAGTTGACCCAAAATGCTGAATAGACAACTACACTTTTGCAATACATTTGAGCACAAATTGCCCCCCTCCACACACCCGGGCCCCAAGATCTTTCCTGGCTGAAATTTTAACTAGATGTTTAATCTGATTTTACACATCTTTTGTCATTAAACTGTATGTAGTCTATTTGTCAAAGATAGAACATGGCCAGGCTCAGAACATAGAACTGTTTCTTGCACAGTACTACTATTTGTCAGCAGGTCAGGATCAGTGTTACATGCCATATATTTGTGCTAAATCACAAATATTTTTAATTCTATTGTCACTTTCCTGTCACCTTGCAGTCAAGCTTCAATTTGTGTTGGTCTACTAAAAATAACAACTGTAAAGTAGTGTTTTGTATTGTCAAACATGCTCCAGAAGGTACAGCTTTATTACACTTAGCAGTGCCGTTTTGCTTTGCTGAACATTTTTGGAAGAAAATTTTGGTTCGTTCAAGGAAATGAATAAATGCGCTGATTACAGAGAAGCAGAGTTTCATAATAGGAAATGTTTTGCATCCAGGCTTGAAGAGATATAAAAGATGGTGGGCAGGAGCTAGTTCCGCAAGTGCTTGTGAAAGTGAAGTGCTGCTTGAAGTCAGGTTTTCATGATTTTTTTATTCTTGTTTAAAGAGAGGCTGCATCAAGGCTGCAAGGTAAGAGAACTTTTTTTTTAAAAAAAAACAGTCACATTATAATTTATCCATCCATCCATCAATCCATTTTCCATCACCCTTCTCCCTAACGGGGTCGGGAGTTGCCGGTGCCTATCTCCAGCTGCGTTCCGGGCGAGAGGCGGGGTACACCCTGGACAGGTCGCCAGTCTGTCGCAGGGCAACACAGAGACAAACAGGACAAACAACCATACACACACACGCTCACACCTAAGGAGAATCTGGAAAGCCCAATCAGCCTGACAGTAATGTTTTTGGACTGTGGGAGGAAGCCGGAGAACCCGGAGAGAACCCACGCATGCACAGGGAGAACATGCAAACTCCGTGCAGAAAGACCCCGGGCCGGGAATCGAACCCAGGACCTTCTTGCTGCAAGACAACAGCGCTACCCACTGCGCCACTGTGCAGCCCCCATTATAATTTATTTAGAAAACAAACAAACAAAAAACTTTCAAAGTTTTAGTTTTCAACATTGAAGCTCAAAATCATCCACACATTTGGTAAGGAGTAATCCAAATTTGTACTTATTTATGTGAAAGTCTAAATCATCTAAATGTTCAGTGTATTTTTTCCTCAATGGAGATTAGTGTGTGTGCATATTTTACAAACTGGATTCTCACACAGAATAACACATTATAGTTCTGCATTGTTAAAGTCAACAATTTCTACAAAATTTGTAGAAATTTGTAGAAATGAAAATAGTTGGAACATATCAAAATGATAAGACAGGAATAACTTAAGCCTTGATATTTCTTCTCTAACACGCTTTCTTTTTTTTGTTGGATGTTTTCCTCTGAATCTCTTGACACATTACTTCATCCTTTCTACAAAAACAAATAAATAAAAAAGCTAATATGTTACACGTCTGCTTTCTAAAAGTAATACATATTAAAAGGTGTACTGTTCATGTCGAGTGTTAAATCTTTTTCTTATGTGTGGTGTAAAAACAAAATGAAATCCCCTGTCATGTTCCATCTTTAATGATTGATCAAAATGTCAACATGTTAGAGTTTGCACTTCAAGTCCACACAGTCCATTTTATTCATAGGGATCCGCATGGCGCGCACATCTTACAACATAAACACATTTTCTGTTTTTTGATTAATTTCTAAATAGTGGGAAAAAAATATTTGGACGTTCAGGTAAGAAACAAACATGTTTTATCCTTTTGAGAAACGAGAAGTAATGATACAGTATCCAAAAGGCTCTTATTTCATTCCAAAATTTGTCACGCGTCACCATGATTGTAGAGGGAACAATAGCTTCCTCTTTTTCACTTACATTTTCTGTACCTTTTGCAGAATTTGGCCTTCTCTGAGGACATAATATGGAAAGTCAGCATTTTCGTTTCCTTTTAATTTCAGGTGAGATTTTGTTTTTCCAGACATACTTTCTGTTCATCTTTGGTGAAATGGTTTCCCTCACAACTACAACAGCAAAACGTTTCTTGCTCCCAAGTGAAATTTTGACAGATTTCACTTGGGAGCATGACATAAGACACTAAGTTTATTTTAAAACAGATACCATTTAAATTTTGCATCTCTCTGATGTTGTCATAACATAACATATAGTTTAATTATTTAAACTGTATGTTATTGCCCTTCAGGTCTGCTGAGCTTACCACTACTTACAGGTCAGTGAATTCCAAGCACTTGGTTGGATATCTATGTCCATCTTACTAAAGAGGCCTCTCAGCTGTCTTTGTCCATTGTTTTTGTTTTTTGTTATTTTAAAAACATTGGTTACATTTCATTTCCAGAATGTGATAAAATCAAGCTTGTCGGGCCTTCACGTTGCGCTGGCAGAGTGGAGATCTACCATGACGACGTCTGGGGAACCGTGTGTGATGATCACTGGAGCATTGCTAATGCTGAGGTGGTGTGCCGAGAGTTAAATTGTGGCGTGGTTATGGAGGCCAAGAAAGGTGCGTTCTTTGGAGAAGGCACAAATGAGATCTGGTTGGATGATGTGCAGTGTAATGGGAAAGAGACGTCCATTGTCAAGTGCCAGCACAAGCCTTTTGGGCTTAATAATTGTGGGCATAGTGAAGATGCTGGAGTTGTTTGCTCTGGTAAGTCCGATATTATTCACTATACTTGTGTTGCATCATACAGTACATTTAATTAGAGCCTATACTTATCCGGGAAAATAAATGTGTGTGCTTTTTAAAACCAGAGTCAAACTAAATACGTTTGTGCAATGTGGGCAAATGTTACAAGATTATAATCGTAAATGTACTTTCAGTATTTACGAACTTGTCTAAGTTCAAAGTGAACAAGGTCAAAATCAAACCAGTGGAACTATGCTTATCAGCAGATGCACTATCTGGGTAAAGATATGTTGTTCAGGTTTGTTGAAGCATGGACCCTGATCTTCTACCTCGTATTACAAATCTAGACTTTTAGATACTTAGAAACTTTTTGAATTTAAACCAAATAACCAGGGAAAATCTTCCATGGTCCCCACAGCCCACATTGCTGCTGTGTGGCAAGTTTTGCATAGTTTCATCATCAAGACTTTTCTTAATCCAACCTCAACAGTGGCATTTCTTTCTCCACCAAATTTACCTGGGGAATCAGAGTGGCACAAGTGTTGTTTCATGAGGTATAGAACAAAACAACGCAACAAAAAAATGTATCACTATTATCAATGTTTCATGTTTTTTATATACATATTTGGGTGTATTATGCATTTTCTGTGAGTTGTGATGACTGTGCAATGTATTTTAATGACTTGAGATAAAAGTGCTAATCTTAAAAAAATATACATTTAATTGTACTTTATTTTTTCTGAAAATAATATACACCCTTTTTTCACTTATTTGGTTCTGATCCTTGTTGAGGCTCTTATAAAACATGACAGATTAGGATCTCTCACTAAACAAAAATAACAATAAGTGACCTATTTCAGATATTTGTTGGAGTAAATTGACACACCTTGCAGTAAACTGAAAGTACATTTGCAGAGTGCTTCTTCTTGCACTGCAAAATGGAAAATAGGTAAAAATTAACAACATCTACTCCAAAGCCCTTTGTGATTAAATTGTTATTGGTTTTTGTTGGCTTGATTTTATTGTCTTTGAATTGAGTGGGGGATGAGATTCTTTGCCCTCCTCCAAACTTTCCTATTATGTTATTCTGATCACTGTCTGTTGCTTTAGAACATATTCGGATTCTCAACGGAACCAGTCGTTGCAATGGCAGAGTGGAGCTCTTCCAAAATGGCCAGTGGAAACGAGTGTGCAGCAGTGACTGGGGTAAGGAAGAAGCAGACGTGGTGTGCCGGGAGATCAGCTGTGGCTCGCCTATTGTTCAGGCTGCAACACAATACTTTGGAGAGGGACAGGGGCTGAGTGGTGTCAAAGCTAACTGTGCTGGGAACGAGACCTCCATCTCCAACTGTGTGATGCAAGACTTCAGAGAAACCTGCATTGATGCTACCATTTCCTGCATGAGTAAGTCAAGTTATACACTAATTTACTTTAACTTTAACGCTAATCATTGTATTTTTGTCGCGTGCTTGGTTGGACATATCTCAATTTCTTTTCTAAAACTTCACAGACAGCAAGCCAATCCGGCTAGTAAATGGGACTAATCGATGTTCTGGTCGCGTAGAAGTGTACTATGAGGGACAATGGGGAACCGTTTGTGATGACAAATGGGGCATTCAGGAAGCATCTGTAACATGCCGAGAGATGAACTGTGGGAATGCTCTTGCTGTCAAGTACAAGGCCTTCTATGGAAGAGGACAGGACCAGGTCTGGTTGGATGATATTGACTGCACCGGTCAAGAGAAGTCCCTGTCTGATTGCCCACATAGAGGTTTTGGAGAGCACGACTGTGACCACCATGAAGACGCTGGTGTTATTTGCTCAGGTAACATATGCTCTAATATTTGTGCCACTGATATATGCACAAATAATTTTAGATAAATCTGACATAAATCTCTTTAACTGCTTACTTACCAGAGAATGTGAGATTGATTAATGGGACTGACAGCTGCTCTGGCAGAGTAGAGGTCTTCCACAATGGTCACTGGGGAAAGATCTGCAGTAACAGTTGGGGTGGGACGGAGGCTGCAGTACTCTGTAAAGAACTCAGTTGTGGAAGTCCAAAGAAAAACCAAGACGTCTTCACTTTTGGTGACAGCCCACTGACAGGGTTTATAAGTAGATGCTCTGGTAACGTGAGCTCCATCACTCAGTGTGTGGTGGATGAACATGTCGGGAGATGTGAAGGTGTTTCTATTTCATGTGCAGGTAAGACAGACTATTTGTAAATCTCCATATTTTTAATAAGAAAAAAACAAAACATTTAAGTTTTCATGTTGAACCAGTTTGTGAAAAGGCTCTTTAGTGGTTGAATTTTTCTTATCCATTACAAATCGTCTTCATGTTACTGTGCCACATTGCATTTGCTAACTAACTTAGATCTTAATTATACATTAGTATAGTTGTGAACATGGTATACAGTAGACTAAGGTAAATATAGTTCTCACTTATTTATGCAACATGACTATTTTGTACCTTTTGCATCTCATTGTTTTGTGAAGCCAATAGATAAAAATAATAGTAATAGCTTAGGAATGTATTTGCTTTGATAGATAAATTGGTGTGCCCGTTATTTTTGGTTCATTGCAGATTCTAAAGTTTTGTAGGAATCAAGCCTTTGAAAAGAGAATGAATCAGATGTAATAAGTACTACTCTCTGATCTGGCAATTAATAACTCTTTTGTACTTCAAATATGACTTTTTTCAGGTAATCCTCCAATTCGGGTTGTTAATGGCACTGACCGATGCTCAGGTAGAGTGGAGGTTCTGCATGATGGCCAGTGGGGAACAGTATGTGATGACGAGTGGGACATCAGAGATGCTCAGGTGGTGTGCAGTGCCTTAGACTGTGGATCTGCTCAGACAGCTAAAACTTCAGCCTTCTTTGGTCAAGGCCAGGGAGACATCTGGCTCGATGATGTAAACTGCCTTGGGAATGAATCGTCCCTTTTGCATTGCCGCCGACCTCCTTTTGGAGAAAACAACTGTGGCCATGGGGAAGACGCTGGGGTGATTTGTTCAGGTATCTAAGTTACCATCTTTTATTCTACATTTCAGATATGTGATTGTCAAAATTTTATGTGGTCATATCAGTCTTTTATCACCTAGAAAACTCTTGTTTTTTTAGCTAACCTTAGGCTGATAAATGGCACTGACACCTGCTCTGGCAGGGTTGAAGTCTACAACGGGGGCCGCTGGTCATCAGTATACAATCTCAACTTTGGTATGAATGAAGCTACAGTGGTGTGCAGAGATATGAATTGTGGCGATGCTGTTAAGGCCTCCGGATCATTTGGGGAAAATATGGACCTCAAAGGCTTACGGATGAGTTGTAGTGGTACAGAGCACTCCATCACTCAGTGCACACTGACAGAGTATCCCAGAAACAGAAATGATCGTACTGAAGAGGCATCAGTCCAATGTTCTGGTATGTGGCGTGTCAAATTTTAACAAACTTTCTCAATAAAATGTTAATTCATATGAAATTTTCCTGATCACCACTGTATGTCACCTGTAATTTCCAGGAAATGTGAAGTTATCTGATGGGCCCCATCGTTGTGCTGGAAGAGTGGAGTTTTTTGATAAAGGCCAGTGGGGGACTGTGTGTGGGGAATACTGGGACATTAATGATGCAACAGTTGTGTGCAGACAGCTGAACTGCGACAGGGCTCATAAGATTACCAAAATGTCAGAGTTTGGTCAAGGGTCGGGGCAGATGTGGATTGAACAAATTGAGTGCAGTGGGAGGGAGTCTTCTCTTTCCCAGTGCCCACAAAGACAACTTAGAGACAGAACATGCAACGCAACTGCCAAAGCTGGTGTGATTTGCACAGGTGAGTAATAATAAAAGCGGGAAAAAAAGCAAAAACATTCATGGTTTTAGTTTGTTACCTTGGTTTCTATTTTTTCTCAATATGACATTGTAGTAAATACACTTTGAGATTCTTGTCTCTTACATTTAGTGCACATTATAAATTTGAAATTTTTGACTAGATATTGCATGCTGAATGTCTACATCTTTGCATAACTCGTCTTCACAGGGAGCTTAGAGGTCCGGTTGGCTAAAGGCAAGGACGAGTGCTCTGGAAGGGTTGAGGTCCGTCATGGTGAAACATGGCAAACGGTTTGTGATGCAGCCTGGACGGAAAGTAAAGCCGAGGTGGTATGCCAGTTGCTGGAGTGTGGCCATGCTTTAAGCACTCCTGGTGCTGCTTCCTTTGGTCAAGGCAATGGAACTGTTGTGGAAGCGAGTGATTCATGTTTCGCCAACTCGACTTCTCTTCAAAAATGCGCAGTAAATGGCTTTAGTAGATCAACATGTGGACATGAACATGATGCTGGGGCTGTGTGTGCAGGTAAGGTTTTTATAGATAGCGTTATGTTTTATGATATTTTCCATCCAAAAATACCAAGCAGAAGACCATTTGCTGGTTATTTGCCCTTGGCTATATAAGGGGACATCCCTGTCATTTTGAGCAGTAGAAAGGTCTGGACAGCTCAAACAGGTGTTTTTTTTTTTTTTTTTTACCTATGTCTCATAATTGTCTTGTGAATTGTCCTTTAAGTTTTTTGACATCTAGATGACTTCCATTTTTTTAGCTAGGACATGGAATGAAGACTGTGATAAAAGAGGTCCTGAGTTTGATTTGAATCTATATTAAAACTACGGCAAACACAATGAGTTTAGATCTTTAATCATTACATTTGGTAATAAAGGTAGAGTTTAATGGGTTTTATTGATTTATTTACCTGTGACAGGTTTGATCATGGTTTGTTTGTAAAGGTGTGTCTCTTCGGGTGTCCATTTGGTTTGTACAGAATGTTTTTCTGTTTTCATGCAGCCCAGTTGCGGTTGGTTGGTGGCTCAGGCCAGTGCTCTGGCAGAGTGGAGATCTTCTACAAAGGCCAATGGGGTACCGTGTGCGATGATGACTGGCAAATGAGCAATGCTGATGTGGTGTGCAGGCAGATTGGTTGTGGTCACGCGGTCTCGGCCCCCATCAGTGCACATTTTGGCAGAGGCTACGGTCCAATTTGGTTGGACAATGTGGAGTGTACAGGCCAAGAAGTTGCACTTACACACTGTAACCACCGTGGTTTTGGAGAAAATAACTGTGGGCATGGTGAAGATGCTGGTGTCATCTGTTTAGGTAAGGAACCAGGTTCATTTTGAATCAAATTTATTTTTCTTCCCTAATTGAACTTTTGTGGTTCTACAACTGCATTTCAGGTGATCTACAAAAGCCTCAGATTACTTTGAATCCCTCTTCAGAGGTAATCTGGGGTGAGAAAGTGGAAATCACATGCACCGTGGCAACGGAACACTTGGGTGGGACATTTGTGCTAAAAAAGACTCAAGGTTCATTTTTGAAGGAAAAATTCTCAGACCATGAGGAGGCGACCTTTGTCTTCCCTCAAGCAGAGTTCAACCTAAATGGGACATACTTCTGTGAATATCATAAGAAACTGGCAGATCAAATTATTTATTATCCTCAAGGAAATACAGCCGACCTCTCTGTTGGCGGTAAAAAAAATGTCCTTATTGTTTTTTTTATTGATTTTTTTTTTACGCATAACATACTATAAATTCATATATGTATATATACAGACATTATCATGAAATCTAAAATAAATTTTGTCTTTATCTTGCAGTAAAGTTAGGGATACCCAGCATCTCTCTAACATCTGCTCATCAGATGGTGATCTACAGTCCTGTTAAACTATCCATCACCAAAGGAAGTGCCTTCTCCATAACTTGCGCCGTTCATTCCAGGTTTCCTGGTGGCGTCTTCTACCTGAGCAGGTCTAGCAAAAATAACACTGAGGCCAAACCAGCATTTGGGCACAACATTTTCTTCATGGCGTACTTTGAATTCCCAGAAGTAGATTTTAAAGACCAAGGAGACTATGCTTGTGTCTACACTGTTAACATCTCATCAATTCCCTTCCGCTCCTCTCCCTCTCAGACACTCCAAGTCACTGTACTCGGTAACGTTTGACATAAAGAAATAATTGCTTTACATATTTTTGTTTTTAGTTCTTTTTTCTTCTAACATGTTTTTATCTTTACAGCAACCACTTCTTCATCAGTTGTTGCAGGTGTTGTGAGTGTGTTAGTGATACTGCTTATCTTGTTGGTCATTGGCTTCTTTGTTTGGAGGAAGAAATGGCGAGGTGCTGGTAAGATTCCTATTTTATTGTTACTGTTTATTGAATACTAAATTGTGCAGTGGTCCATTGGCCCTTCATCATTCATTTATGTTTGAAAACTTGTAGAATTTGTCATTTGGATGTCGCTGTGTATTACAACTCTTATCAGCAGGGTGTAATGGATACTTTTCATTGTGACATATAATGTAACATGCTGCATACACCAAATGAAAAGATACAAACATTGTTTATTTCACTGTCTAAGGTGAAGTCAGACCAAGCCTCCAATTACCAAAATTAAAACTTTAAAATGCATCCACAGGTGTGTGTCCAATTAACTGAAATGTTTAAGTTAACCTTTCAGAAGTTATTGAATGTAAATGTCTGACTTTGAAATTAGCAATAAATCTCTAATAAGTTATTTATGTCATTGTTATGTCTTTTAGCAAATATATACATTTTGGCAATTCTAAATGAACTAAAACAAGAAAAGTTTATTTGATTTAAGTTCAGATAGTGAGATAAAAAAAAGTGTATGTGCATATATGTAAACATCTGGCTATGAATGTACATATGTGCACATATTTGTTGGCACCCATGTTAAAAAAGCTCTAAAGTAAACACGTCTTTCCATCTATGTTACATAGTCTGAGTGAAAACTTCTAAAAAGCATCTAAACTGAAATTACATAAGATTTATTTTCTAGAGCAAAAAACAAAAAGAAAAATCTAATATTAAACATATTTTAACTTTGGATTAGACAAAAAAAAAACAAAATCACATGTGCTACACAGCTCTATGTTCCAATGAAAATCATGCGAAAATATTTTTTTTGAAGAAATTCAAGTTTATCATAGTTTAAAGTAAGAACTGAGTAATCCATGACTTTATGTGAAAACGAGAACTGCTTTTCAGTTGACCATGATGTTATGCTTTCTTTGTAGTTATCATGGTTCAGTTTAACAACAGGTTAGAATCCAAAAAACAAGAGCTGGACGACAGAGGCAACGGAGCACTCGATGAAAGGTAAGGATAACCCACAGCTGTCTCACTAACTTCTTTACAATGTCATCTTTTACGTGCTTTTACGTGAGATATTCACTCTCTAAAAACCCATGACGCATTTTGTAAAACAATTGAGTGTATAGGGGGATAAATAGTGTTTTTTATTTGTTGAAATAAAAAAGTGTTCAGATGGCAATTGGTTGAGCTACATTTTATTTGGGACATGTGTTTGCAAATGTTTTCTAATTATAACAGCAATATATGGCCATTTCCAGTTTTTTTGTGTTTTGGATAAAAAATACAGGAAAAACAGGAAAGAACTTAGACCTCTTTGATATCGCTGGAAGAGAGCAGCTCTCTACCACCATTGACTTCTTTAGTGTCATCACAAGATGCAGAAGATAATAAAGTGACAAGATTCTGTGCCTGTGCAGCTACAGGGGCAGGTTCTGGCCATTTGTGAATGACATAGGCCGTTCACAAGGCCTATGGATGTGAATGACAATCACATCCATAGGCGCCACCAGCTGCTCTATTGTAGAGCACTTTCTATTGTAGTGTGGATGAAAGATATCAAGTATTTTAAAGTCAAATGGCTCAAGTCCAAATGAGTTATTAGTATAAAAGTTAAGTTCCAAGTCTTTTGTGATTTTATCAGGTTGGTATGACCCGAGTCTAAGCCTCTGTTAGCTGTTTCAAAAAGTCGCTGTCACTGATTTGAGGTCAAACAGTTTGGAAACTATGTTGTGGTGACATAATTCCAATCGTATCCGTCTTCCTCATTTTTAGGGAACGTACCAACCAGTTGTATGATAGAGGACAACATGACAGCATGAAAACAATGAACAACAATCTTGGGTTGGAGATCACAGAGGAAAAATTCCCAGAAGATTTGGCAGGAAGAGTCTGTTACGAGCGTGAACCATTGGTTGAGCCTTAATGGGCCCTTAATGGATCAACCAGCAGTACCATCCAACACAGGCCTACTACTTATTTTCAAAGCAACACAACATCAAGCTGAAAGGCAGTGCTTACTTTCTCTATACATTGTTGAAAACACCAACGCTGATGTCTTAATGTTCTGAGACTCCAGAGCAAACTTATTTGTTAGAACACCAACCTATCTGCACATCATTTGATGATGTATAGAAGCTCCTTACAAGTTCCAAAATAAATAGGGCACTTTGTTGTGTTTTTACATTTAGTTTTTGAAGAGTAATTTTTAGTTTTTATTTTACAATTGAATGATGTAAGCCTTATCATTTTCTTTAATGGTAAGTGCAAACAATGGACAACTGCTCATTGTTTGCACAGATAAAATATAGTTCTAATCTCTCATGCAATATAATTCATTTAGTCAGAAACAATTATTTTCATTCATATTACTGTGGTGATTTTTGAATTTAAAGTAAATCATAATGCTATTTGGTTTTGGTGTTTCCCAGTAATTTGCTTTTTGTAAAGTGTGACTCATTAATAAAGCTTTGAAAAGAATGTTGACTTTGATCATAGATGTCTTTAAAATCAATGTACAGGTACTCAGAATATTCTGGTGAAAAATTAATATACTAAGTATATTAAATCTTAACATACTTGAGCATACTGTAAGTCAGACTAATCGTGAGTATACTTCAAATTCACTTAGGATTAGTTAACCTAAAGTGTGACATTTTGGAACAACTAATTTTTTGTGTTGTGTATTTTAATAGTATTTAAATTGTATTAAAGCACAATTTCAATTGTTCTAAGTATACTTCAACATACTTTTATTGGACAACTTAAGTTAAATTTAGTATACTTTAAGTATATTGCTTTTTATGTCATATAAACATGCTTGATTATGGTTGTAGATTTTGAGTGTACTATTTTTGTGATTGAATTACGATCTAAAATATATTTAGAATGTATTTAAGTATATTGGCATTACATATTTTATATATTAGTAGTGTGATTACAGTATACAATTACACTTTTGGTTTATTATAATTGCTAACAAAGTAACTTTTAGTTACTTAATGTCTTTTATTATTCTGCTTTGCCACTTTATTCATTACATGCTTCATACACACTACAGTACTGCGAACACATCAGGGTACCAAATTACTACACACTTGCTACACACTTTACAGGTGAAATTAATTACATTGTGCATTGCCATTTTAACATAGATTTGGGTTTGCCGCCCTTACATTCCAGATAGCTCAAAATGTTTTATGACTAGCCGTTTAAGCAATTTAAGATATCTCTAATCATGTTTTGACTAGACAAAATACCCATTTGAGATATCTCTAATTACATTCTGACTCGTCGAAATGACGTCAGATTTACCATTGAGTTGTAAGGAGACTTCAATTCAAGTTATCTACAATGAATTACTGACTATCAGAAATACACATTTCAGATATCTACAATTAAATTATGACCAGTCATAAAGTAAATTCAAGATATCTCAATTTTAGTTTTGACTAGTCATAATTCTAACTAAAGATATCAACGCCAAGCCAACTCACGAGGAGCATAATGTTTCACTATCTGTATATTCTTTTTCTGAAATGATGTGTTCAACAGACACTGCCATACAATCCTTAGGAGTGAAGAACACGGGTGTGTTGGGGTGTCCTCATGCCACCCACTACAAGATGCCACTCTGCACAGTTCATGCAGTCTTGCATGAACTGTGCAGTCTTGCAAATGGTGGATTTAAAATTGGAAATATTCAAATCAATTCATTTTGCTTAACAGTGTTTGAGTAAGGTGCTAATAATAGAAAGTAAAAAAAATCTTTGTGTGCAACTTTTGAAATCCAGGCTTTGATGTAGCGTTGCTGCTGTTCGTGGCTTTTAAAGGTGTGCTTCTGTGTGGGCGTGTGCATTCTTGAGTGGTTTTGCTAATGTCAGGGGCAGGCCTTGACAGGAATATGGTCAGACGAGTGGGTGTGTCCATGCAGGAAGGTAAACGCTGTCCAAACCTGTTCACCTTGTCTGCTGCTTCAGCAAGCCCACATACCTTCAGAGAGCATACTACAACATTCTCAGGGTAGTTTTTCTCTGAAAACCTCAGTTTTTGTCCATATTGGTTTTTCCTTCTGGAATAGCAGACATGTTGACGGTGTACATGGCCAGTGTGAGCGGTTCCTTGGAGGTACAGTATCCAGTCTTTGTTTTCCTTATTATTTTGCAGCAGAAAATACAGTGAGGCATGGTCTACATTGTATTTTCCAGGTGAAGACAATCTGTGTGCACAATTCACAGATTGTGAATTGTAAACATTGTAAACATTGTAACATTGTGGTCAGTGAGGCATATCAACCAATGCCGGGACACACTTGACCTCTACTGAGAGATGAAATGCTTTTCTTTCCAGATGAAGAAAAATCAAGAACGAATCTTCTCTGTCCTCACTTCAAAGAAAATTGCCTTCAAACAAGTGGATGTTACTCAGAACGTTGAGGACAAGGATTTAATGAGGAAGCTGGCAAAGAATCCAACTGCACTTCCTCCACAGATAGTCAACGGAGATGTATACTGTGGAGTAAGTTTTTATTAATCGTGTAACAGAGATAAGAGTTAGAAAGAATGAGGTGAATTTAAAAAAAAACCCCAAAAGCATTTAAATGTGAAGGGTTGCCACATGCACCGCACTTTAAAAATCCTTGCAGCACAGTAGGGTGTGGATACAGGAACTAAATAAATATTTGCTGTATGAATCACCCATGTTGTGGCTTCACAGACACTACACTAATTCTAAAAACACAGCCCACATTCTCATTTTATTTTGGAGTTCCACAGACGTTACTTCCTGCCATCCTTTTTGATCCGTTCATGATGCATTACACGTAAATTAAATGGTTGAATTACCTCCTCAGCAGTAGCAGTTCTTGTCTGAATGGCACCCTATGCAAGCTTCTCTTTCTATCGCCCCAAACTTGTACTGCAGTGGAGTGTGTGGAAACTTCCAAGTTGCATACCCATGCATAATAACAATATAAAATGTGCTCAGGGTGTAAAGGACAGATAAATATGATGTTTAATATATATATATGGTGCACCACTATAGTGCCACCTTGGGCAACTACTTATATAGCCCATTTCATGTGACAAGATAAGACTCTTACCCAGTACAAACTCATAGGGGCTCAATGAAACACTTTTATTATAAGATGAATCCAGTTGTGTAATACCACATTGGTGTGATTTAAGGAGCTGAAACTTGTCAAGTTTCAACTTGTCAAGCATACTGCAGTCTTCCTCCAATGTGATTTGGGGCAAGACTCTAAAGCACATTTCTTTATTGCTTACTTTTTTTGCTTAGCATGGAATAAAGTTTCCACAAATAGTCTACCATGCAGTGTTTGCACTCACATACAACCTTCAAATCTTGTACAATCAGACTTCATTATAAAATAAACAATAACTGATGTTCTTGGTCTTCCATAAAATTGTTCTCAGAAGAATAAAAACACCCAATCCTGACCCTAAACAAAGCATTTTTTCTTTAAATACATAAAAATTAGTAGCTTAACAGTCTTATTTTTGTCATCCCTTTACAAACAGTTTTGGTAGAGTAGACTAGTCACATAAACGTCTAATGTTTCTATTTATCCAAATATGGTCTGGGAACTCTGGAAGTAATGAAACATGTTTGTGTGAAGTCATGTAATAAATTGCTTTCATAAATATGAAACATTGTATACAAGCTACTAGGAGATATTAGGAGAGAATATTAGTATGTCACATTCTTCTTCCTGTGCTGTAAACAATTAAATAACTTACAACCACCTGTCTTTATGTTTTTTTTTCTCTTGATTCCTCTATCTCAAACTAAACTTTTAATCAGCTAATTTTCTTTTTTTTCCCCCAGGACATTAATGCATTCAATGAAGCGATTGAGAATGAAGAACTTGAGAAGTTCCTCAAGCTATAGAGGGAAGACTGAGTAGCAATGTGGGACTTTTGGGAATATACTAATGGAATTTTCTGCACAAATTATTATGAAAGAATATCTTTTTGCTCATTGATGTGCCATACAGTATGCTTTATTGCTTCAAGATGCCAGTAAGGGTTGTTTTCTGAGAAAAGCATGTGGGTTTTTGGGTAGCAACACATTTTGGAATATTGTAAAAGTGAAATAAAGTGTTTCAAAACTGTTTGATTTCTGTGTTATTCTAATTTATTTTTGTAGTTCTTTCTTCAATCATATAATTTCACTCTACAGTAATCAGACAACATCACAATTTGCAACCTTTTGAGCAACAGAACTACAAAAGGTGAGGGAAATGTTCAGTTTTTGAACATTGTTTTTAAAACTTACTTAGAACATGACAATAAGTTTAAAGGAAACTTGGTTTTTATTGAATTTCTTGAAAACGTAATTGATAAATATAAACATATTTTTTAAGCACATTTTTTATTCAGTACCTTTAGCCTACTGAAAGAAGAAAAACAAGAATTTCGGGGATAAAATGTTTTCTAAAATTTGTAAATAATTGAAAAACGACGAGAAAGAAATGCTCTCAGCAGAAAGCAAAAATATTCCATGCGTTTGTATTTGTGATGTATTTCTGCAGAACGAGCCTACTGATCGAACCCATTCAATAACGGGAAGCGACTCACATCTGGTAAATTTGCCTTAATAATTCCGTTTAGTGCAGGATATATTCACACATATCTATTAAATGTCAAAACCTTGCTTTTAAACAACATATAGAGTGAAGAAAGAGGAGCAATGGATTCTGGTTAATGATCAGTTCGGAAGTTCCCAGGCAAGTCGGTCAATATTGGTGAGCAGAGCCAAACGATGCGGATCACAGAATGATTCGGAATTCCCATCCTCTCCCTGCCGGTATTAAACCAATGTCGCAGCTTTATGACGTCCTCTTTACCCGCTACCTGAGAGGAGGATTGGGTGCGTTTCCCTCACTGCTGACACAATCTGCACGAATAATCAAGCATCTTACGTTTTCATTTCATCAGACCTTGCTGTTTATGATGGACAATAACTCTACTTTTATGTCTCCAATATATTGCAGAACTTTAAGTTCGCCATCCATCGCAAATCTACAATGGCCGAGGAAGGGTGAGCATGACGCTTCATTCAGCTACAGCTACATTAGCAGAGCGTTTAGAAATGGAGAATATAAGTAGCTGGACTTACAAGACCCGACTATTAGTCAATAGGGAGATGTATAGCTAAAGCTTTGAGAAGCTGCGTGTAGTCTCATAGGTTTAAAGCCCGCAGCGACGCTTGGCACAAGCTAGGAGGCTGGCTAACCTGACATGTACGTTCAGAATGAAATACAAGTCTGATGGGATTTGTATGAAAAAAATTTACTTAAATGCGGATACAAAGTTTACAGAGGGAGATATTTAAGATTAGGGTGCCTTTAAATTAACATATGAAGTTAGAATCCATAAACAATAAGGGGGTAGATGGATACTCCTTATGCTACTTACTGAGTATTTATTGCATGCTTAAATCTGTGTTGATATGGGGGATTGGTTTTATTCAAGTAAATTTAAAACTGATCAAACCCCTTACAGTTTTCTAGTTAAAAGAAAAAATTAGAGAAGCTTCTTAACTTGGGTTTTATAGTTTTGCTAAATTTTGTGACCAGTTTCCAACCTCTTAGTTTGTTTTGTAAAGCTTTGATGCATCAATACTGATATTGACAAAAACTCAACAAAGTCTAGCTTCTCTGTAAGGGCTTCAAGAAAAGGACTAAAAATGTTTTTCATGCTCTGCCATGAGTAGGCCTGTCACGATAACAAATTTTGCTGGCCGATAAATTGTCCCAGAAGATTTTGTGATAATTTCTGTATTGCTTTTATTGCTGCTTTTATGCTGGGATTCTCTCAAAAAATAGTTTTAATCTCAATTGGCTTTTATTCTGGTAAAATAAAGATAATCATAATAATAATAATTAAAAAAAACATACCATTGTTGTTTTGAAATCATTTTAAACTAGTACAACAGTAATGGCATAACAATGCAAGTTCAACACTAAAAGACTAATAGACTTAAGCTTTTCTGAGCTCTGCTTATGTGATGATTCAGTTCTTTTGTCGGATACCCCTTCACTCTACAATGAGTGAGATTTTCCGTCTGATGTGCCAGAAGCTCAGTAATGCACGCCAACTTCTCAAACGTGAAGTTGAAGTTGTCCCTTTTTAAAAGCACTTTCTTCTTTGTGATAGCACTGCTGCCGGAGGTGTGATGGATGTCAACACCGCTCTCCCTGAAGTGCTGAAGACCGCACTCATCCACGACGGCCTTGCACGTGGAATCCGTGAGGCTGCCAAAGCCCTGGACAAGTAAGTGGAAACACCTGAGGAAATGCCTTTATCATCATTTCATAGGATTCTTTGCTGAATCACTGTGTTGTTTAAAATTTAAAAAAAAAATTTGGGAAAGCTTCAAGTGGATCAAGGTTTATTAAAACGTTGAGGGAAAAAAATGTGGCTAAAGGAGACAACTTGTTTGAGCACCTTTAAAGCAAAGCATTGTGAAGCACTAAAAAAAAACAAAAAAAAAAAAAAAAAAACAGAAATTATCGGCCTACTTAAAACAAAAAATATAAATATATCCTAAAAGCTTGAGCCATGTCAGAAAAACAATGCTTGGATAAAATATGTAAGTCCATTGTTATAGTTTGGCTTTTCCAGGGCTGACAGTGAAGGTCAGATGTCCAAAGAACAGTTTTATTTGCTGAAGTGTGGCAGATGCTTCAAATGCGTGGTGGTGTCTACAGATGGTAGAGTTTAAGGCATTGTGCTGCTCAATCAGTGATGATAACTTGGCTCTCTCTACTGAACTTTGTGAGGAGATCGCCTCTGTTACCCAAATTCTGTCTGAGATACAGTCCAGCACACCGCTTGTAGTTAACACTCATCGAGCCAGGATTTGCTCACACATCAGTGTTTATGTTGCAGAAAGTGATGGGACCTGTATCAGTCAGTCAAGCCTGTTTCAGGCTGTTTTGCTTTGATATTCCTCCATGTCCCCACCCTGCTTTGGCTAAGAATGAAATTTAATCTGGTACTTGACATAATGTAATGTTTTGATTATTGATTCTATGTTGCATGACTTTGTGTTTATGATGTGAAACACTTTGAAATGCCTTGTTGTTGAAATGTTTATATGAATAAAATTTGATTAATCTAGAATTTTCTGACGCATAAGATTTTTGCTCTTTAGTGCTGCAGTGATTGGCTACTCTTGTTCTTTTCCTAACATAGAAAGCGTTGTCACAAAGTGTCATATGTGCCATTTTTGTTTTTATGCCTGGCATATTTATTTCTTACCACTAGTAAATATCTTGTGTTTGGCAGACGTCAGGCCCATCTCTGCGTCCTGGCTGCTAACTGTGACGAGCCCATGTACGTCAAGCTGGTGGAGGCCCTGTGCGCCGAACATCAGATCAACCTGATCAAGGTAAGCGATTGATTTATCGAGGCAAATGTTGGATTCTTGGACTTCTTCAGCATTCAAGGTTTTGTGAAAGGTACTTCTGTGTCAGTGATGACAACTTGGCTCCCTCTACTGAACCCTGTGAGGAGATTGCCTTTGTTACCCAATTTTGATCTGAGATGCAGTCCAGTACACATGGCTTTTATTTCTTCATTACTTAGATTTCTTTGTACAATATGGAAACCAATAAGCTGACGTTTATTTCCTTCATGTGACTATATTGCTTTTTCTTATTTTGCAGGTTGACGACAACAAGAAGCTCGGCGAGTGGGTCGGACTTTGCAAGATCGACCGCGAAGGAAAACCCCGCAAGGTGGTGGGCTGCAGCTGCGTTGTCGTCAAGGTAAAGGCTTGATTTCTTTGTTGATGAAAAAGGAGTTCTTTGCTTAAACTTGTGCGCTCCCCTTACACTCATATGTTACGAGTGTAAGGGGAAGGCAAAGATCTAGCATATTGTTAAGAAGGCATTAGATGAGGTCTGCCAGTCAAGTCCAGGTGCTTTGCATTATGCAACGCAGCTGTCCAATTACTGGCGAGATAAAAGCCACAGTACGAGCCCCATCATCTATCTGTGATATCTGGGGTCCCTTTTAAATGGCGACATGCACTGTAAAATGCAGCACTACTGTGCCAGAGCTTGTGACAAAGGACTTCACGTCTCATGTATGCCTGCAGCTGTTAAAGCTTAATTTACCATGGAAATGCAACACTAACTTAGTTCTTGTTTTCTGTGCAGGATTATGGCAAAGAGTCTCAAGCCAAGGATGTGATTGAAGAATACTTCAAATCCAAGAAATGAGATGTTAATAAAATGTGGAAATGAATTTGCCTCTGGTGTTTTGCTTTCAACTCTTCATGGCAAACTTACAGGCTGGTTGCTGTATGTTAAGCATCTTCTGCATAGAACTGCACTGGATCCATGTCAGGGTTACATGCTTTGATCAATAATTCAAAGATTGTACTTTGAAATGCTTATTATATTATTAAAGGGCTTGTGTTTGTCACTTGAATGCTAATGTGTTGCTTAGGAGGCATTCAGAAACATACTTAAAAAAAAGAAGCGAGCTCCAAAGATCAAATCCTTACAATTTAATTTCTGACAAAACCCAAAACATCCACTGTCCTTGAAATTTATTGGAAATAATTTACATAAGGTTTTACCACAGATTGCATTTTTATAGCAAGTTAACCGCCAGGAAGAAAACCTTAGAAAAACATGTCCCCTGTTATACATTATGGACTACAGATTCCTTCAGATTAATAATTTGCAGGGGAAGGTACATTCCAGGTGAGACGTCTTCCTTTTGCCCTCTGTGCTGAAAAAAAAATCTTGGAACAGAAACATCCCAGAAAGTCTTCATCCTTCGGTTCCCAGTTAAGCTGCATGAACAAAACTTCTCACTTTTTACATACAGATATAGATCCAAAGCAGGAGGGCTGAACAGGGCTTCTTTATCACCTTCAACTTAAGACTGTTTAGAGTTCATCAATCCAGACGTTCAAAAAGACAGGAGAAAGAGATCAAACCATTGCAGTCTAATGTGTTCTTAAATAGTTGTACAAAAGAAGGCTGCTTGTTTCCATCAACATTGCATGAGTCCATTTCGCCGTGGTAGTTACAGGTATTCGAACTCCAGTGCTTGGTGTAATGCCAGCAGGTCAGAGTGACTGGATATCCTCCAGAAAGGCATGTTGTGCTGTGAAGCAGACACACGAGGTTAAAACCAGAAGCAGTTTCCATGGCTGCTTACCACCACCTCAACTCATGCAAGCTACTCTACTGTAGCTTGGAACGGGTTACTATGCAATGGCACCACAAACAAAACCCATGCAGTACTAACATCAGTGGGAAATGTGCTCGTCACCTTCTGCTCAGGGAGTCACTTGAAACTAGTTCTGACAGATGTTGAGGAGCAAACTTGTCAGAATTCACCAGAAATATTAACTTGAATTTATAACTTAAGTCAAAATAATTGCTTTATATGTCTCTGTGTTGCAGTCTATGAAATGTACACTTGTATGGCTCATCAAATAAACCTTTAAAGTATGCAGATGAAACAAGTCCACAGCCACACTTGCTGCTTTTGATGGTTAATCAATGATGTGCTGCTTCAGAAAGGAAAGAAAATTCTTAAATTATGCCTTTAACAGTGCATATACAGTTCACTAATTTGAAATTCAATATTCAATAAGATACTCAAATAATGCGTGATTGAAATTATAAATTTATCGGATACATTTTATGTTTTATTTAAACATTTAACATGTTCGATAACTTGAGTATTGAATCATCAGCGTAAGCCCTACAAGATGGTTGACGACTTCACCTAATAAACAGAAATCATATTAGGTTCTGTTCTCAAGCATAAAATCCATCAAATAACACAATCCTAGAAGTAGTGTTTTTTTAAAAGCCTAAGTACTACATTAAAGTTCTATGCTCATTAGATGCTTAGCTTTCTGCAACTGAGTGGAAAGTAAATCTTCATTGCACACGACTTCATGTTGAAAACAGAACCTTTGAATTTCCAAGACACTGGAAACTCTGTGGAGCGTCTTTTAATTGTAACTTACAAAAAAAGTGAAAACAACCCACTCTTTGAAATAATCCCAGCTCCAAGAGTCAAAAATAAAATCTGAAGCTGGAGGGATTTGTATTCAGAAAGCAAACATATCTAATTTCACTAGAGTAAACCAGTTCTAACAACCTGTTGTTTTTTTTTTTGCTTGTAATTTCTTATTGTAGTAAATTATAGCAGAAGTAAAAAAAAAAAAAAAGAAAAAAAGAATTACATCACTGGAACAAAAGCAGCATATTTAGGCTAAACACGCATGTTCAAAGCTTGGTTACTGTGTATACTTGGGCAGAGTATCACTTAAATTTTGACCAGAAACATGTTCCAAATGTCAACTTAAAAATATTCGTGATGCTGCAAGCACTGGGCAGTGGTCGGTACGCTCAATTTAAACACCACGGTTTCACTGTGTGAACATACACTCAGAAAACATTCATGATCTGAAAGTTTTTACTTAAAGAAGCAACATTTATTCCTACAACTGCAGTACAAATATTATTCCCAATCTTTATCATCACATGATACATGTTAGAGTTAAGAAACAACATAAACAACTACAATTTTGCTTTTCTGCTGTTGATAAAGCAACACAAGTTTGAGACGTTTTTGGTTTATTCCAGTGCATTTGATGAGTCTCAGCCTTCTCAGATGTGAGTAGGTTGCATTCTCGTTTCAAAATGGAAAAGCTGTAGGTTTTGCCAATTGTTTCATTGCTGACTGCTATTAGCAAAACCAGGCTGTAGCAATGCGTTTCTCTCTATTTTTTGCCTTTAAGCACAAAGAGAACATGGTTAATATGATGCAAACAAGTAATTTAGTAATAAACTGAATCACTTGTCCATTCAGGCCTGGTTGGTAAACTCTTAACTTCACTGGACGTGCTTGTATTTCTGACTCGTGTTGTTTTTAAAATTGTAAACTAGTTTCTTGCTAAAAGTGCCAAAGCATACTCAATTATCCAAGCTTTGCTCTTCAGTATTCACTCTTAACAGTTGCAATCAAGTTATCCCAGCACACTGTCAAACAAAGAAGCCAGTCGACCAGAGAAAGTCAAAGAACAACACAAAAACCGCTGCAGCAAAGAAAGGCAGGTTTTGTCCAATCAGAGCTCACGCTGTGCAGAGTTGGCGGATTGGAGGGATCACGCGGTAAGGTTGCGGTTCCATTACCTTTTTGGCCGCCTGTTCCTCTTCCACACCGTCCCCAATTACAACATACACTACTTTCCTGCCAAACCTTTGCATTATGCGCTCAAAGCAACTCTCTTTTCCTGCAAAAAACAAATGAACAAGGGGGAAGGAAGGAGGGTAACATGGTCAGAGGGGTCAAAGTTCAGAAGCTGTTTGTTTACCTGGCTGGCGGCATGCTCTTCATCCTTTCCATCGCCAATCACAACATATGTAATGTTAGTGCCAAAGCGGGAGACTATACGCTCAAAACAGCTCTCTTTGCCTGGAGACAAACAGACGGCTTTCACAGGTTTTTCATTTGTTTAGGTAGATATAAAAACACAGGAAGGATGCATCCAGATACATAGATGAAAGAAACACTTCTTTTCATGCGATGCCATATTTTTAATCAATTGGAAACATAAAAATTTGCAACCGAACACACTGATACTGGGTGTTAGCTGACTTTACCATGATTTTGTTACTCCTCTTTAAAATTCATACCTTAATGAACAAAATGAACATCCAGTGTGAAATTATTGCCTTATTTACACAGCTTTTCTTCTTCTGTCTCGTCTTACTGTCATATTATTTTTGCTTTTTTCCCAAATAATTTTCTATTCTTCCTATTTTCTCGACTTAAAAATATTCATCTTGGAGTTTTGTTTAGCTTTCTCACCCAAAGAAAGTGCAGATTATTAAACTCGGTGTGCTCATCTCCTTTGAACACACTCTTTCTCTCTCTGTATATATAGATATATAAATATATATACATAAATGACATGAGTCTCGCTACCATAACATTCAGGAAGTTGAAGGTTTTTGTGTCCCATAAATGAACGTTTTGGTGCAAAAACCCCATAAAAAAAAGCAAAAGACAGATACAAATCGACGCTGGTAAGAGATGTCATTATTCAACGTGAAACAAATCCTAAATCTACTGAGATGAACTGAAAAAACAAAACAATAAAAACATCCTAACTGACCTAAAACATTAAAAGTTTGGTTTGATTTAATGTCAAACAAAAGAAGAGAATCTGACTTGTAGTGAAGCGTGTATAGATATCTGATTTCAAATGTAAACTCGTATTAAGCAGTTTTTTAATCACACTACCAGTCATTTTTAAACTTTTTTTTGCTGTAAATATGAGCATGCCTAAATCAGTATACATTTTTTTTTACCTTTTTCTCGATGTAAAAACCCAACAGACAGAAAATTCCTTACTTGAATTGTCCTTCTCACTTTTAAGAGCAGCTTTTCGTGTCATTTTTACACAGCAGGGAAACAGAAAGTTATTGGTTGCAGAAATAAAGAGTAACTTAAAAAATTCCAGGGTTGAACACATCGAGTGTGGAATATAGTACTGAATAATCTCAAGTTGAATATCACATTTTTCCAAATTGTTTTCAGTAAAAGAGCTATTTCTGTGTTTACATTTTAACACATCCTTACTGGGACACCTAATACATCTCAGCTTGATGTATTTCAGGTTCACTAATCAGGGAAAGTTCTGATTTTGAGTTATCAACTCGTCAGTCAAAATTAGGGCCAAAAAGCTGAAATGTGGTCATCAGTCAATTCTTTGCTACATCTCCATTTTTATAATAAAAAGATCTGACTGCTTGGAGGATAAACAAGAAAAGAAGGACTCAAGACTTTTGTACAGTGATATTTACACTTTGGTTTTGTTGAAAACGATGTCATTCACTCTACAGGACAAAGAAAAACATAATATCTACCCTATATTGGGCTCCAACTTTTCTCACATTTCACGTTCTGTGTTATTTGATGTAAGCCAGGCAGAATATGTGTTGTTGTTCCTGCGTGTGTGACTGCGTGTGTGTGTGTGTGTCTGGTTCTTACCTATTTTTGTAGCACTGTAAATGTTTTCAATGGGGAAAACCGATCCAAGACTATACAGAAGAACCTTCGCCAGCGCCGGTATGAGCTGCGTCGTTGTTACCAACACATTTACACAGTTACTCCTGCAGGCGAGAGGAACATGACAGCACCATTAATGGATAACGGAGTCTAACTACTGAATAAATGCATTTTTTTTTTTTAAATTTATGCTCTTCGAATCAACTGCATTGCATCAACCGTTTTCACCAAGAAGAAAAGATGTTGCTCAGTGTTTGCGTGAAAGAGTGCAAACCTTGAGCTTATGATGGACAAGGACTTGAGTGCGTGGGTGAGCCAGGAATCAGTCAGAGCCTCCACCTCTGCTCTTAGCTGCAGCCAGGCATCTCTCTTAGCAGGGCCCAGCAGACCTTTAACACAACAAATTAAACGTTTGGCGTAACTTTTTTCTTTTCTTCTTTTTTTTTTTCTTTTTTAAGAATCCAGCATCAAAACAATTGTTCTACCCTGAAAAAGAACTTTTCAAATTGAAACCCCAGAAAGATACATTTGTGCCAGTGATGTGTGTGTGTGTGTGTGTGTGAAGAAAAAATAATAATAAAAAAAAACCTTCTTGAAGAATGTCTCCTTTCAAAAGGTGACCAAGAAATTCCAGGTTAATTGGCTTACCCCCTACATTGTTTTTGTATGTGCTATACAACTCTTTGACCCGTCGGTAGCGGAAGGCCAGCTTCCTCATCCAGTCGACCCCACCGCGGACCCCCGTAGCCAGGCACAGGTTGGCGCTGGTTGCAGCTGCATGGAAGCCATCAGTTGCAAAACTGTAAGTACTGTCAATAATAATGATATGTTTTATTTAAAAAGTCTGCTCTGTTAGAAAAAAAAAGCTTAATTATTATTAGTCATGAAAAGTGATTTGCATGAGGCAATTTATAACAACTTTTAGGAACCAGAGAGCTAATAAAAGACAGAGTTTCACCCAGGATAATGGGAGCCGCATGCAGTTGCTCGCTTTTTTTTATTTTTATTTTTTATTTTTTTTTGCAGAACAGTTAAATATTACATAATCACCTTAAGTCTTGGCCATTGTCATCTGATGACACATCATCAATATGTACCTGATCACATTCCTGCGTTTACAAAAAAAAAAAAAAAGAAACACATAAATGAGACAATTATGTTACATAGAACAGTGACTTTCAAAATGTTACGCCACATTTTATCCCCATCCGTCAGAGTTAGTGGATGGAGATAAATTCAAAACTATACCAGAAAATAACTTGCTAAAGGTCAAAGTTCAAACAAATGCCGCTTAAACCAACAAGAATTTCAACAAGAATTTGTAAAGCACACAGCCGGAGTTACAGTAGCATGGTCTAGATCAAAGCATACTGGTCTTCATATTGTTTGTGTCAAAATAGCACCAATCAGAGGTCTGTTCAAATTTCAACTGTGAATATGTGACAAGACTTGAAAATTGCTGTTCACAGATGAAGCTCATACAAACCATCTGAGCTTCAGTTACTTTGCAAAAGAAGTAATTTGTTTCAGTCACGCTGACCCTACCGTTCAGATATTTATTTGTAAATTCAAAAAAAAAATAAATAAATAAATAAATAACAACAAATAAATGCAAACTTCTTTTTCATTCCATCTCAAATCATCTCTAAATTATGTTTTGTTTTAGCCTAAAATCCCGGTAAAGTACATTAAAATGTGTCTAAACTTATTGTTTTTCTGGCGAGCCCTGCACATGCAGTATAGTTAGCATTGAAATAAAGTTAGTGGGGTTTTTTTAACCACAAGAGGGCAGTAGTAGTATTTCAATACATGAAATGTCTGACTTACGCCCTTGTGCTAAATTCATAGGCAAGTCATCTTAAATATATGTTTTTGTTTAATTGTTTTTTGTGTTATCTCTCACCTCCAGGTCATTAAAGAATAAGTGTGTGTCAGCCATGTTGAAGATCATCTCTTCCATCCGCAGACCAAGTGTGACTGCCATTGGAGGGTCCTTAAAAAGCATAAAACACAACAAAATTAAAAAGAACAATTTTATCATCTCCAGTCCAGTTGTAAAATTTTTTTACAATGAGCACACTTTTCCAATTCACACCTCTGCCCTCCACCCACTGCTGGAGTCGGTACATTCTGCTCATCACACCAGACGGTGACAGACAAGCTGCACTTGCCCTGTCCCATCAACATTCCCAAAACTTGCAGTGGGGGGAAACGGGATGAGCAAAATGAAGTGTGTGCGTCCCCTCCTGTGCACAGTGCAGAGAGTCGGTACCCTCGGAGGCAGATGCTTTAGTTTATTTGGTATGTGAATGGTTTGTGTGCGTGTGGGTGTGTGTGTGTGTGAGTGTGTGTGTATGCGTGTGCATTTGCGTGTTTGGGAGAACGCAGTCTGCCCTGCCAGTCCGGGGCTCAGCTGCAAAAACCATCATCTGTGATGGGTCAGCGCGGGTCGACAGCTTGCTGCACAATTCGCTGACACTATCAGACGACTAGAATAGAAAGATACTTACAGGAGGGTGAGTGAAAGTTAAAAAGAGGGAAACTTGCACAGACAACATTTGTGAGGCTGAGAATAAGTAGAAAACTAATTAAATATTCACGAGTTCTGCGTTTACTCACTTGTGAGTCAGTAAGATTACAATTATTTCAATGGAGAAATGGCAAACTATGTGCTTTGTCTTCTCCATTAAAGTCCAAACTGTTTCATCTTTTTGTCAAAAATATGTTTCCTTCCCTCATAATCTTAAAAAAAAACCTTTTTAAGTTCAATTGCATGTTACATCAAGCTGCAGCTGAGACATAAAGGGTTTGAAATAAATGTGGCTGATGTCCCAAAAAGCTGTTTATCAGAGTGAATTTATGTCTTACAGTTTCTCAGTCAGTAGAGTAAATTATATTTTGGGATTGATGCAAACAAAAGCCAGTTAGTCAAATTAATAGAACATGAGAAACTACTAAGCACATTCTCAATCCAAAACATTGAATTATGATAAATATTTAGTCCTAATAAAGGTTTCCAAAAGCAACCAACCTAGTTTTAGTTTACTCTCTCAAGAAATGAAAGCTTGGGGTTCACCAGTTGCTCATGCGTTTCCTCTTGAATCAGTTCAAGTATCTGAACTTGATTTTAAAATGTTGATTTCAAAATAGCTCAACTCCAATTCCAGCTCTTCCAAACAAAATCTACGTAGTTTGAAATAATAAAGTGTATCATTCCTACCATCTTGAGAAAATGTGTTTGAGCTTAGGAAAGTGTCGTCTTTCTTAACATCGAGCCTGGAAAACTATTTTCTATGTTTACTACTTTTTGTAGGCTTGCATGAACTGGGATGATCGTCTTTTAATACTTTGATGTTGTTAGGCCCAATACTCTACATAAAAATATATTTATGTATTTTCATCATGTGGATAAACCCAATTTTTCAGCTATGATTGGAGACAGACGTTAACTTAAAAGACAAACACCTGTCTGTTCTACCAATCCTCCTACACATTAAATAACTTTGGGGGTCTTTGCTTACTTTTTGAATTTAATAGAAAAAGTAAACTTTATTAAATGCACAGAAGATCGGAAAAAGCACAATAAAAACTATTGCACAAAATTGCTGACTTTAATATTATTGTTAGTGTTATTTTTATTTAATCTAGCATAATATTACTATCCTAAAGGTATCATAGTGGCTGCTTTACTGGATGTTTTGGGAAACCTTAAGATTAAAGGTAATCCTAGTTCACCTGAAGTGGATGTGATAAGATTGAGGTCAACCTGGCCAGTTCTGCTCTATATTTGTTAATGACCAGGCCATGCTGGTGTGTGTGGGTAACATGTCATGGATGTGCTACCACTTCAATAATAAACCACCAACCACCACACTGAGGCAATTTTGCATTTGCCCACAACAGTTGGAAACCTCTCACAACTTGTTATGCCTAACGGAGAGTGCATTGAGTTAACAGTACACCCCAAACAGACATTGAGTCAATCTCATTACCAGATTGCAAGACCTCAAGCTAAAACTTTTCCTGATTGTTTCTCCACAATAAGTGTGGGAGAAACCAAGCTGGATCAACCGCTAAGTCCACATGTGTTTCCATGTCTCACCCCCACACTCACCAATCATCAGGACGTTTCTCATACCCATTAAATGTAATTTGCCAAACATTAAATGAGGGGAGGGGGGGGGAAAGAAAAAAATACTGCATGAATACAAAGTACTTCTATACCCACAAAACTGCATCTGTAAAACTTCTGAACTGCCAGGGGTTTCATGCCAGTTTGGCTTCACACTGTGTGTGTGTGTGTGTGTGTTCTGCCAGTTTTTGTTTTACTGCCAACAGGATCAGGATATTAGACCTGAGCAGGTTTTAAAAGCCTTTACAGGCTGGCTACTAGCTGTAGTTGTGCACACAGGAACAACGTCACCCAGTAAATAAATGTAACCTGGGCCACAAAGCATGATCCAAGATCAGAGCCAAGAGCTGTTAAAATAAAGGGAAGTATAAACAGTGTAGCTGGTGTGTGATAAAGTGAGACCACCAAATAAGTTTAGAGAAAATTGAAATAAGCATTACTCAAAGTAAGAAATTAGCACATAATTTTCATTGGTTGTGATTAAACTAATGAAGGCATTGACAGTTATAAATAGCTTCATTTAAAGACTAATTTTACTGTGTACGTGATCATAAATTGACCGTAGCATTCCTGGAACTTTTAATGTAACATAAGTAATCTACTGAGAGAAATAAAGGCACATCGAGGACTCATTCTGTTATTTTTGAGTATATTTTGTGTAATCTTGGACTCTTGTCTCAGAGCTGGTGAATTTCCCTTCGAGCTGCTCTCAGGGCAAAACAGGACCAGGTGCTCACTTAGCGTTAGCTCTGTTTCCGCTGCCAAAAAAAAAGCCATGTTTGACATAGAAACGCTTCTAACAGTTATTCTATAAAAACTGTTTCACCACTACAATAGCATAAGCTCCAGACACACAGTAAATACAGGTCAAGGCATTGCATAGTTATCACAGTTTAACAGATTTTGACTGTGTGTGAGTAAACATTGTGTTTTAATAATCGGCAGCTGCTTCGAATCAGCATGTGTAGCTCATGTTTGCAGCAGTGTTTATAAATTCCAATTAGCTGAAAATTAGTCTGGTGATAATATGACAGTTATTGTGGGTAAACGATGTTTTGCAACTTGAAATTTTTGCATTTAATCAAATTGAAACCTCAAACGTCGTTGTATTATGTTAGCATTTTATGAAGTTGACCAACATAAAGCATCCCAAAAATGAGAAGTGACATTAACTTCAGACTTTATTTTGCAAAAAAATAAAAATCTGGGGCTGCACAGTGGCGCAGTGGGTAGCGCTGTTGCCTTGCAGCAAGAAGGTCCTGGGTTCGATTCCCGGCCCGGGGTCTTTCTGCACGGAGTTTGCATGTTCTCCCTGTGCATGCGTGGGTTCTCTCCGGGTTCTCCGGCTTCCTCCCACAGTCCAAAAACATGACTGTCAGGTTGATTGGCCTTCCCAAATTCTCCTTAGGTGTGAGTGTGTGTGTGCGTGGTTGTTTGTCCTGTTTGTCTCTCTGTGTTGCCCTGCGACAGACTGGCGACCTGTCCAGGGTGAACCCCGCCTCTCGCCCGGAACGCAGCTGGAGATAGGCACCAGCAACTCCCGACCCCGTTAGGGAGAAGGGTGACAGAAAATGGATGGATGGATGGATAAAAATCTGTAGAGCACTTATGTGTTCGTCCTTCTCAAGTTAATACTTTTACAGAAACACCTTTTTGCTGTATTTACAGTGGCTGTTTTTGCTAACTCTGTCAGTTCCCCCCCCCATAAAATAACCTTGTGATAAAATCCTTCTTCCTTTAAACTGTGACCACATTTCCTATGTCTGTTAAAGAAAAGCACTCCTGCAGCATGATGCTGCCACCACCACTTTTCTTCCCGCCACACAAACCATCTTACATGTAAGCCAAAAAGTAAAATGCTAATCTCATCTGACCAGAGCAACTTCCTCCTTCCTTTGTCTATAAAACAATGAAAAAAGGATCCAAAATTTAATGTAAGAGATGGCTTTAGTGTTGTGTTTGTACGCCTTTGTACAAGACCTGATCAAACCAGTTCATAACTGCATTTGTAATAGGATCAATGTATGGAGTCTGTAGTGATTCTACTTTAGTAGGGAAGCTCTACAGATAGGCATGTCTTCAACATTTCACCTATTTTCTCCGAAACTGACTGAGGTCATTCAGTGTGGGTGGAAAGATTTTCCCAGAAAAATCGACAGTGATGTAATTCTATCAGATTGTGAAAACGGTGTCATACATACCTTGCCATATTTCTGTGCATAGGAGCCTGTGAGCAAAGAATGGAAGACGATGATCGTCTCGTCGAGATCCCACACAAACACTCTCTGCAAAACCAAAAATGTAGAAAAAGTTTTGCCTGTATACTTTCTTTGTACAAGACAAAAAAAACTGTTCCATGTCCCCTTCTTTTGTACTGCAGTCAACAGTAAGCAGATTGGATAAAAATCAAACGAAATACCATATTTCCATTGAGACTCGAATAGATTGTTTATTCAGAACTCCAAGTACTCTGTGAGAGCGAGTTCTTTAGTTCTTTACCTCCAGGTCACTGTCAGGGGGAGGAGAAGGGTTGTTTTTGCGGCCCCTGCCGCGAGACTTGGACCCCCCACTCCGGCAGGCTCTATCGTCCAGCTCTTTGATGGGCGTGGAGGGGCTCTGCACTGTATCAAAGTCCCCTGAGAGTGAGTACAGACACAGAAAATGTGCTTGAAACACTTCATATTTGGAAATCTTCCCAAATCTCCCTCAAAACTACACAAGCAATCAAACTATGTCCAGTGCATTGGAAAGTAATAATGTGGTTAGAGCTGATTTCACAAGTGTTCTGTTGCTCTAAATCAGACTTGTACAGCCTGTCAAATTTAATAATTCAATGTAATTGGAATGCCAGGTCAACTTAAAAGAAAGCAGGAAGCCCAAAAGAGAACCATCGGTCGTTTCGACAAATTTTGGGATAAGGGGAACACGTGAAGGTTTAGTAAAATGGGAAAGACATAACTTATGTGATCTGATTGTTCTTGCATAGACACTGCATGTGTGTCTGCAAAGGAATACAGAAGAATGCACACAAAGACACACGCACACACACACACGCACGCACGCATACATACACACACACATACACATTCTTCCACACGAGCACGCCCTCCCCACTGCCATATGCTCCTACTGCTGCCTGGTAACTAGAACCAGACCTTAAGCTTCGACTCTCATATTGTTATGTCTCAATCTGAGTGGAAAGGGAGAGTGTGAGAGTGCGAGTGGATGACAAAGACACACTACATGTGACGGACGACAGCAACAACGAAAAAAGAACGGATACACTCTGGAGCTGCTTGGTTAGAGGGAGATTGAGGAAAAAGTGAGAAAGCTAAAGAAAGGGGAAAAAGTCAGTGACAGCAAGAATGATAAGCTTTTCTAATCAGTGGTTCTGAATTACGGCCAAGACAAACCAAAGTCAAACAAGAAAAAAAAAAAAAAAAGAAAGTTGAATGTTGCAGTTGAATCTAAAGTTATGTTTTTAGGTGTACTTTTTAGCACACACATGCATACATGTACAATATTTAGCATTAGTTGATTGGAAATAAAAATGTGGCCCAATGGTTAGTCGATGGTTTTGATCTTTGTTACGCTAACTTTTGGGCTTTTCTGCAACTTTTGTTGTAATGGATTACAATAATCTTCTTGACTCAAACAACTTGTTGATGCGGCATCACTTGAACATAAAGTTGTTATTAAATACTTTTCTCTTGACTGATTTAAATTGTTCTTCCTCTGCAGCCCCTATCTTTTGAGGGGTTCCTCTCAATGGCTCTAAATTTGTGGATGCTGTCTCTTGAAACTATTTTTTCTTTTTCTTTTTTTTTTTTTTTGCATATCATGTCTTGATCTATAAAACTATTAAATTTTGCTGCAAAAATCCACTTTAAACCGTATTGACATCAAGATCTGGAAGGGTGTAAAGAAGTGTCTGGTTCCCTGTTTTTTGGACACTTCAGAATTTCAGAATTTAAGTGTTAGTCTTACACAAAACAAGTACACACAAAATGCATCAAAATCTTGCCTTACTGCCTCTCTTGTTTCACACATTTTGATTTAGCTCGCCTATAAGGCACTTTGGTGAAACTCAGACGTATTAAGGAATCTTGCAAACCTGGGTGAATCTCAGCAGCCTGTCCGGTCATGGCAGGAGCGGGATCCTGCAGCTGATAGGCTGCCGTAGAGCCGGTGCCATCCACGCTGTTGGAGGTCATGTATGATCCGTAAGTGGAGGGAGAGTAATACTGCGCATACTGGTTTTGGCCAAACGTCGTGTACGAGGGATAATCCTGCAGATGATAACACTGATTGTGAGCACATAAAGACAAGAAGTACAAGAAGCAACATGCTTCAGCTTCCAGGAAACGGCCCAGACGTACTGCAGAGAGCAGATTTTACTAGTGTTCCCTCTCATTTCTCTAATCCTTCATTCCCTCCAGTCTTTATTTTATATCCCAGAGACAATCAAAGCCTTGTGCTTCTCCATTTAAATGACCAAGTGGAGATGGGCACTTTTATGACTCAGCTCTCTAAAACTGTCAGTACATCCATCTCTGGAAGTCTTTATAAACTGCAGCATACCACATAAATGCACATAAACATTCTTGCACAGATGGTGTGTAGTCAGACAGAGAGTTGTACGCAAGTCTGTTCTCATGTTCTACAATGTGGACAGACTTAATTGTTTTCTGCCAGACTCCAGTCCCTCCTTTTGGTCTTGTGCTTTTTTCTTTTTTTCTTTTTATTATTCAGTAAAGCGTTTCCAATATGCAAGGGATCATTTTGCTAGCTCACATTGAAATTGATCACCGAACCATAAACTTTAAACGGTTCGACCATAGCCTTAAAATTGGTTATATCAAACAATTTATCATGTTTTTAATGCTAAAGTGTTTTGTCCTCAAATTGGTGCCGTATCCCTGAGTGTGAGCATTAAATCAAAACGATCCTCACAACTTGAGAAATACAAGCGCACACACACACTCCACCCACATTGCTCATTTTTGGGCTTCTTTTATTAACAACCACATCTATCAGAAGACAGACATTAAAACCCCTCTTATTAGCATTTTAGTACTAGAACTCTATTTATTATGTGGACATTAATAAATATTGCAGGACCAAGCATTTTTTAACTGAGGCTAATTTTCTACTTCTTTCAAATGTTTCCCCAGGTTGCAAAATTACTGTTCGGTTCTATTTCTTCATTCTGCCGTAAAAGAACAAATCATTTAGGTTTTCAAATATCTTGCTATTTGAAATACTTTAGCTTTGCTACGGACATCAAATCTGTCAAACAATTATGAATAGTTATGGAGGATCATTTGTCTTATTGAGTGCGGGAGAGCGAATGCTGATGTATTAGATTGACAATTACTGTGTGTGTGATTGTAAAGTACCTGCTGCGTTGCAGTGTAGTTGGCAGGGTTGGATACAGAGTTGTTGGTGGTGTAGAGGCCTGACGAAGGAGTGAAACTGGAACCTTTGAAAACAAAATACAAGCACACAAAAAGTGGGACCGAAAACCTTTGTGAAGAGGTAATCTTACTCCCAGAACCTTCTCAGACATTCTCAGAGTTCAGTGAAATATGTATATTCACTGAACTGACCTGGCATCTGATAGGGTGAATAGGCAGTCTGTCCGGGCTGAGGTGTGGTGAAGCCGGGGCTGTAGCTGAGGCCAGTCTGTAGTGGAGACTGACTCTGGGTGAGGCTGCTTTCCGTCTTAATCCCAGGAAGCATCACACCCAGATCTGTGAAGAGAACAAACAAAAACTAGTTATATTTTATTCCACAATATATCTCTCTTGCAATGAGATTCACAGAAACTCTTTAGTTTTTTTTTCTCTCTGGTAGTATCAGTAAAACTGTTGAATGCCTGGTTTAATTTAATACCTCAGTATTAACTAGAACCAAAATTTGTCATCTTTCGACTACTAATGAAAGGCCTTGTTGCCCATTGATTAAATAGCCTATAGACTCTAATATTGAAAAAGTCACGTTTTAAAACCAGGTAATTTTGAAATTAATTTAACGCTATTTTCCTTCCGTTTCACAAGAATTCATTATGTTTTTAATTTGTTTTCCCTTTGTCAAACAATGTAAGCTGTTGCATTTTAAAATGGAAGTGAAGTGCAAAGTTAACAGACAAAGTTTTAACGTGTGGAATTAATGTAACAAAATTGTACCAGCTTAATGAAACGGTGTATTTATATTTAGAAATTGCTTAAAATAGTGAAACTTATTGTTATTTCATTACTTTGCTGTCCCTCTGTTTTAAAGTCAGAGACCAGAGTTCTCTCTTCCATTTAGGAGAAGAAGAAACAAAGAAATTCAATTTAATTCAATTCAAAAATAATTCATTTATCCCACATGGAAATTAAATACTGTCCTAACCCATGACATCCAAGTATCTCCAAAGAGTCGTTGGAGATGGTGATGCTCTTCATGTATATCAGCCTCGTGATGGACATGACATGCTAACAGGCCCATTTCTGGGCAGCAGAAAAAATATTTCACAGAAAATGTTCTGGATGACATCATCAGTTGATGGCAAGCATTGCTAATCCACCTCATTTGCTTTTGCAAAACCTTTTTATATCTCTATTGTTAGAGAGATGGCGATGGGATTCTTGCCCATTATGATCAATGGCAGCGGTGGTTTGAACTTACTTCTTCTCTCTCTGCTCTCTGCAAATTTGAGGTCATAGTTCAGGTTCTGCTAGAACTTTTGAGATGCTCGTCACATGCATTCATTTGTGAAAACAATACCTTGTTGCCACAGTTATGCATCATAACAACTATCCAGAAGTAAAGAAGTAAGAAAAAAAAACCCTCCTAGCTGCACAGCTTCCAAAACCACAAGGAATAATTGTCTAAACATGAAATGCCTCAACCAAACAAAATGAAAAGTCTGCAAAAAGAACAAATGAGAACTAACATAACAGAGCAACTCCAACATTCTGCCACCATGCCAAACCTAATTCTAGCATTATAGATAACCCTCCCTCATCTGTTGCTGCTTAATCTCTGGCTGGTAAGATTTCACACCTATAACTCTTATTAATCTAATTTTTAGTAGTTTTTAGTGCCTGCTGTTCATACCATAAGTGGAGAGTCCGTAGGCCTGTCCCGTCTGTGAGTAGGCTGTATAAACGGTTGACTGCTGCATGCTGCTGAACTGAGGCTGGCCAGCATATGTTGGCATTGCAGGAGCCGGTGGTGTGGAGAGGATGTGAGGGTAGGGCCTGGGAAAACAGAGGTGAGCTTATAGACAACTCTACCTCATCAAAAATGTGTTTGAAAGAAAAAGAAAACGCAAGCAAACTTACTTTGACGGGTAGAGCGAAGGAGAGTACTGATGGGCCGAACGAGGGCTGTATCCGCTGCTGGTGATTACTGAAAGCAGTGAAATAATCCCAAACAAGAAAGTTTGAAACCGGTGTTTAGCTTTGCTTATAATAAAATCCTTCACGACCAGCATAACTCAAGGGCTCTGGCTTATTGGAGCTGAAATGCTATTCCAGTAAACACACAATCTAAAGCATTTTGAATGGAGAAAAGCCAAGTTCTCCACTGCAGAAAGAGAGTCCACAAAAAAAAAAAAAAAAACCCTTGCAGAGGGCCTCACAGGGAAACACAATGTCTTTTTGTGGTCATTGAGATGTCAGAGCGCAGTACTGACAAACACCCACTACTTTTAAGCGCTCTCGCAAATGCTTTGTGTATCCGCGTGTGGGTTTTGCAGTGTAAAAGAACCACAGGTCTGTTTGTGATTCTAAAAAAAAAAAAAAAAAAAAAAAGACAAACGTGAAAATGTCTCTCATCCTTGTGCCAGCCTTTCATGATGCAATCCAAGGCCAGACAGCAGTTCAGTGGATTAAAGCTTTCAGCAGTGCTGCCACGGAGCTGAAATGGATGACGACGATATCTATGGGAGACAATGGTTTCGTGTGTGTCGAGCTTAAGTGCTTGACATGCTTTACCTGAGCCAGCATATGTGTCCAGCGCTGTGTCGCCTGTAGTGGTCACCGTATCGCTGCTATTCAACGGCTCTGTTTTCACTTGAAAGAATAGGACAAGAAATGGAGTTATAGTTTTAAGCTTATGATGTTTCATAAATAAAACAAAAAACCCCATAAATCATGCAGGGTAAGAAGCAAATAAACAAATACATCACCATGCAATTCTGCAATTCCAGTGTGTCAACAGAAAGCTGTGTGCAGGGGTTCCCCTTTTTTAAAGCTAATCAAAGTTCGCCGTTGAGGGTATCGAGTTTAAATAACTACAACCTAACTGAGCACCTTAATGTACCCGCCTTCCTGTTTTCCATTCAAGTTCCTGAAAATGATAAATACCATGAAATTCGATAATTACGTTTAAAACACAATTATGTACAGAAAACCACCTGGCAAATTTCCCTTCACATCTACTGACTTCCCCTGCAAATCCATGAAAACCGATCCTCTGACCAGTGGGAACCTCTGCAATACTACATTTGAAGACCACACACGCTGTAATAAATTCAGTGTTGGCATGTCAAACACAAACAATACAGCACAGCAAACAAAAGCCAATCAGACCAGGCCCTGGAAGAAAATCATTCCCTACTACACAGACTGACCCTCTTTGCTGTTAATGTAATGCTCTATGAGTTTCACACACATGCTCCTCTGTACCATAGTCCTTGGAACCCGAGGCCGGGGGCGGGCTGCTGCAGCCCAGCAGCCAATCAGCCGTGTTTAGAACGGTCATGCTTTCACCTGCAGGAGTGCAAGGCGGGAAGATGGAGAGGATATGATGCAACTAAAACCAGGTGCATGATCCATGGTAGATAAATAACTGCATCACACAGATCATTATGAAACATTGGTTTAAAATACATGTAGAAAAATTTGGAACTTTTTTTTTTTTTTTTTTTTGGTTTGACTATTTTAACTTTGAGAAATGTAAGCAAAGGTCAACAAAAAAGTACAATAAGAAGCACAATTTTGGCAAAGAAGACATTTCTTAGTGGCTTTCTAAAAGACTCATTGGGAAACATTTTTTGTGTTTACTCATGTTATAATGTTAAAGGAAAAACATATTTAAGTGGGGCGAATTAGCAAAAACAGAAGGAATCTATGAGGAGGCAAAAGACTTTATTTCACCACCGTAAAAGTGTCAACTCAACAAAGCTTTAATAGATTCGCCTAGAAGTAAATCTGGGTCATTGTGTGGATAAATAAAAGATGGAACCATTTCAGTGGTTTAAAGTGTTGCAAATTGTATAGTTAACATTTTTTACCCGTTTCAAAAAAAGAATTTCAATGTGGACTGAGCGTAAAGGCTGTTTGATGCACCTTTCTCTGCTTCCATCTCTGTACATATGTGTGTAAGCGATTTCCTCCGAGCAACAAAGAAACCAACTGCAGGACGTGATCACCAATTTAAAACAGCCTGCCTCTTGACCCTCTTTATATCGTGCATACGGTCCTTGGTCACTTCTTTGAACATGATTAAAACTCATCAGCGACCATATGAGAACTCCATTTAATTCTGGTCGGCTTCATTAATCCCCTCAGGGAGCAATAGAGCCCAGTGGACCAGCTGTAATGAAGACAAATGAGTTGCTGTGGAGATGGCCCGTGGGCCTGAGTGTTGGCTGATGTCAGGTGAGGGGAATGCTGGTTATGTAGTTTGTTTTGGCTGTCTGTGTGTAGTCCTGACTCTCTCTGCTTTAACTATTAACCGTGAGCTCATCACAGATGACTTGATGGCATCTGAATTTGGTGTTAGTCTGCCCGGGCCGATGCTATTAACGTAGCCGCGTCTGTGTTAGCGCGTCGAGACGAGCAAACTGCAAGATGAAGCTCGTTCTATTATCATCTGCTATCAAATTGTGGTTAGATCAAAGGATTGTCTTCAATAAAATCTTTAAATCCTGTGTTATTACATTGTAAAATTCCTTTGAAGCCCACAGAGAGAATAGGAGAGTAAAGGGTGACGTAAAGGGATGCAAAAAAAAAAAAAAAAGATAAATTGTGGAAGAGGGGGGGGGAGAAAAGGCTAGTGGAGAAAGAAAAGAGAAGAGAAAAGTGCAAGCTAGCGTTGACATCTAAGACAGCAGTGATGCTTTAATGCTCTTGTAGAGGAAATAGTTTCCAGTAGGATTTTGGGCTTGCACTTAAACTCAACACACACACAGATGCAGTTTGCCAAGTGGTTAGCCGAGGAAAGCAGAAGAGCTTTACTGTGTGTTTACACACATTCTGTGGTGATTTACTAAAGCATTAATGCCAGTGTGTGCGTGGGTGCGTGTGTGTGTGCACTCGCACATTTGCATGTGCATGTCTAATGTTCGTCTCCACAAATGTCCTCATATTTATCTGTGCATGTTGAAAATCTTAAGCACATTTTTTTTTCACAACATGTTTCATGATGTTGAATTCAAATGCTTTTGTTCGAACCAAGTTTCAGTGTGTGGCTTGCATGTGTGTTTTCTATCAGATGGTCTGTAGATGTTCACAGGGTTTGTACTTCTGAAAATAAAGTAAGTTTTAAGGTTTTAGGCAGTGAATGCTGAACTGTTCATTGTAACTTGGTGCTTAACTTCATATTGCACAAAAATACGATTTATCCAGGAGGAAAATTAAGACATTTTTGGCAACCAGGAAAAGAAAAATCACATTCTTGTTAAAAGTTTACCACTACATTATCATTTTTATTATCTCATTGATCATTTATGTGGATGCAGAAATTAAGAAACTCTTTTTCTACACAAATAAAATGTACTATAATGCTCTAGTCAGTTGGAAGAATTTTAGGCTTACGCATTATACAATATTCAGTACTTAGAAATTAAAAAATACGTCTACTTGTCTAGGTTTTATATTTGCTGTTGCTTTTAGACAACTAAATCTTTTCTCCTTCTTTGAATTTTTCTGCCAAGCAGTTTAATCATTGAGACACGATGTTTATATCAATCTTTTCCTGGCTAAGAATGGAGCAAAGGAACCGAACTGCCCAATATGTGTATCTGTGTTTTCCAGTGCAACGCATAAACATTTTTGTCAGAGTTGACACGCCTTTTTTTCTTTCCATTTCGTGTATTTTTCATTGAAATAACAATGCCATCTTAATGTATTCGTTCCGCTTGACATTTTTAACAGCTTGCCAAGTTGAAAGCCATGAAGTTAAAAAAGGCCTCTCTTGTAGTTTGTACTGTATTGTACTGAACACAACAAAAATGGGGAACGATATGCTTTGGTCAGATGAGACTAAATTGAGCTGTTTGGCCTACAAACAAAAAACCATAAAGAGTAAAAAATAATACTGTACTTCACTAAAACAGACAATGACCATTTTGAAACACGGTGGAGGCAGTACTATGCTTGGGGAGGTTTTTCTTCAGCAGGGGCAAGAGAGTTGGATAGATATAAAGACTTAAAAATTAAACTTTATATTAGATGTAAAAAAAAATAAAATCTTTGTCTCCACAATTTAGCTTTACTTTGTGTTGCCATCTTACTACTGGAATAAACTGAAGTGTGGGGTCATAATGTGACAAAGAGACTTTGAGACCATTAAAGGACTTAAAAAGGACCTCTCCATCACAGTCACAGCTGGTAAACGTGTTCTGCCTGCTCACCTCCTGTTCCATTAGTGGTGATGGAGGGACTGCCAAGGTTGCTCTTGTCCAGTTTGGAGCCTGTCGAGTCTCCGGCTCCCACACGGTTATGAGGACTGGCTAGGTCCTGCATTTCCATAGACCTAACAGAGGTGAGGATGGAGGGCAGGGAGCAATAAGATGAAGCGCAATTCTTGAATGACACACAACCTCAACAGAAAAAAAAACAAAAAAAAGACAAAAAAATCAAAAAAACGCTCTCACAGCTGGAGGACCTACCTCTTTGATTTAATATGTAAGACTCCCAGTGAGCACATTCAGTCATATTCAGTATTCCCACAGTGTCATAAACCTCATGCTGCTCAGTATCGGTCAGCTTAGCCGAGCATGTGTTCAGAGGCGTTAGACATTGACTATGGGCCTGCTGGCTATTTTATGGACTGGGATGTGTGCGCTCGGGAGTGAATGTGTGTATGCACTTGCCGGCAGCAATACAAACCCACAGCCTGCCATGCTTCAGCTTTTACAATGTGCTCTACATGCATGACTGGGACGGATCAACGCACAAGGTGGTGATGATAAACTGAGAGTGTGAGAGTGAGTGCGCGGGCCGTCAGAGGGAGAAGAGATAAAATAACAGCTGGAGTTCAAATATACTGTTCCTCAATGTCTATTGAGATCTATATGACTTTTTAAAGTTGGAACAAAACACATATTGAAGAAGTAAATCACTTTGTGCTACTGTTAATGCGTGCACATTGTGAGAAAAACCAACTCAAAACTCAAGTTTATTACTAGTCATCACTGAAGACTCACAGCAGCAGAAGGAGAGGTTTTTAGTGGGAGGACACAGTTCTTTGTTAACTCATCAAAAAATGTGTGTGTGTGTATGAGCCCTTAGTCACTGACCTTGAGGTTTTCTCAAACTCTTCCTTTTGCGCGATACATCAAAGGCCAAACAAATACAGAGATGGAAAAAGAACCAAGCTAATGCGGGCTGTTGCTGGAAAGAGTGAACATCCCTGCAGATATCTCTACATCTCTACACATGACTGCAAACCAAAGTCAAGATAAATAATGAACATTTTATAGCTGCCCTGGGAAGCAAAAGTAAAATGTAAAAGGAACAAAGAATTTAATTCCATTAGTCTTTTAGAAAGTAAGATGTGGTGTTCACCTGCACATTCAGACTAAAATAATGCCTTTTATATTATGTGCACAGAGTTAGCGAGTTTCACAGTTGCTTTTCCGCCGTGTGTTCAAAACCCTTTATCCATCCTTACTTTTGTCTTTCAACAGCAGGAAATAATTCTCTCTCCCCTCCTTGCCCATTTTCCCCCCTCTCTGTTTTTGCTCGTCTCCAGAGGCAGTGGCAGGATTTGGTGTTTCATAAACTCTTTTCTGTTTTTTACATTACGTCTGGCCTTTGACTGAAAAGAGCAAAATTCTAGTAAAATATATGGCTCGCTGGAGTCAAAGACATACAGCAGATTCAGAGATGCAGCTAAGGATTATATTCATCCCAGTTTTTTGGTCGAATGTTTTATTTTAGAAGGAAAAAAGGCCTCATGTCCCGTTTCCAATCAGCTGTAGAGTTAGAGACTTCGGTGTCTTGTAAAAATATATGTAGACCTCTAACTTTTGGTCATGTTAAGATGACAAATTTCCATTTATTCCATTGTGATTGACCAACTGTGACATTGAAGAAAAAGGAAAGATAAATATGTGGAAACTAAGATTTAAGTGGTTGCTTTCAGTTGGGGAATGTTTCTAGCTTTCTCTGGACATCTAGAGGCTAAAATGTACGACCTTTCTTCTTTAAAAATAATTCACTCCAAACAGATGGAGATTGAATCTGTGAGAAGCACTTTTGCAATTGTGTTTAGATTTAGATCTAGACTGAGTATGACAGGGCCATTATTACATGATGAATATGCCCAGATCCAAACCACAGTAGTTCTGCCTGTATCTATAGCGTCAGTGTACTGCTGGAAGGAGAACCTGACAATTAGCCTATATATTTTTCCATCCATCTTTTCATCAATTCTTACCAGCTTCTCTGTCGTCCTCAGAGTATGATGCTGCCACCACTAGGTTCTGTGCGTAATGTCAATATTCTGCCCTCCGGCCAATTAGTACATTTCCAGTCTCATCTGGCCAGAGCAACTTAAATACTTGTCTCCCACATAAGCTGGATTTTACTTTGGTATATCTGAGTGTGGGGACTGAAAAAGTATACTCACCACAAAAGCATTAAAAAAGCTTCTAAAAATTATAATTTTACTTGCATTTGTTTGATCTGGACGATGTAAACTTTTTCAGGTTTTATCACTAAAAAGATTTTAACCATACATCCATTTTCCTCTACTCCATGATTACATACTACTTTTTGTTTGTCTACCACATTAAAGCATAATACATTTTATGGTAATAAAGTCACAAGATGTAAAAAAAAAAAAAAAAAGCCAAGATATATGTGTGCCCTTGCAAGGTACTCTATATTATAACTTTAAACTACCTGATCTTGAACATTTTGGCAGGTTACGCCAGAAAAAGGATCCATCCTCTAAATGCATGTATGGGATGTGTCATTTGCGTTTCAGCTCAGGGTAATCAGTATATCTTTCTTTTGCATGTGAGTGTGTGTGTGGTTTTCAGAAACTGAAGCCTATGGGAAGTACCGATGACCTCACCACTGCTTGTGACTGCAGTGAAACCTCACCTCTCTGCACCATGATCAGAGAAACAGGACACACACACACACACACACACACACACACACACACACACACACACACACACACGCACTCAGTGTAAACAGCACAAACATATAAATGAGCATACCTGGCGTCTGAAGGGTCTGGAACATGAGATTCACTATGTGATTTCTTCACCTGCAGAGAAACCAGAAGACAGTAAATTACTTTGCAAACACACAACCTCAAACACACAAATGTGATGCATTACACACAAGCGACTCATAAGAACCAGTGTTAAATGTCCCATAAACAAGCCCCATAAAATGGTGTTAATGAGTCAAACACATTGTACCAGTATTATACAAAGATGTGATTAAGTGTTTCCTCAACATTTCCAGAAGATGAAGCTATCTGTCATGCAAATGATCAAAAACAAAAAAGCATATTTAATTATTTTTAAATTAATTTGGGTTTGTAACCAAAATGCAAAAATAATTTACAGTAAAAAAAAAAAAAAACTCTGAAACTTATGACATGCTTGAGACACTGCCTAGGTGAAGAATATTGTTCTAAGTGGCTTTTTGTACTTTGGAGTCGTGCAGTGCTGCTCCTCCCCCACCTGTTGTTGCTACACATTTCCCTTGCTGACAAGAAATTGAACTTGAAGAGAAAGGACTGAAGGAGACTTACCCATTAGCTAATATCAGGTAACTATACTGATGTTTCTTTTTAAGAAGCAGAAACAGAAAGGGTTCACTTAAAAACTATAATAAAAGCTGTTTTTTAAGTTGAAATTGTTGTCTTCAACTCAAAACCAAATAATGCAAATGCAGCTGAAACTGAGACATTTATATACGTAGTATAAAAAGAGATCACAGCCAACAGTTTCCACTGTCGTATAGTCGATCAAAATAAACCTGCTCTATTTGAGATCAGTCAGGAATACCAAAATTATTTTTATTTGCCAGGAGACAGAATAAGGAGAGTTTTTTTTCTTTTGCTTTCTCAAAATTTAGGCGTTTATATTTTTCTTAGGATTTGATAGAGAGTGCATGACTTCGGTCAAACATATTGCGTATCTTTGAATGACTTTTTTCGCAGTCATTCCGGTCCACTCCTCCTGACAAAGTTAATGAAACAAAATCAAGATTGTGGGTCGTCTTGCTCACACACATCGTTTCTGCCCTAATTCCACATGCTGGCCTCCATTTAACTGAAATGTTGTAAAATAAGCTCCTGGTGTGTCTGACGTTAAAGAGAGTATAAAAATGTAACATAAAGAACCTATCTGACATTGTTCTTGCAGTTAGCATATAAAAATAATTTACGTTACTTTATCTGACTATAAATGAGAAAAGTTTACTCTTATTTAAGGTTAGACAATCAGATAAAATGGTTCTGTCTTTTCCATGGTTGTGCAAATCTGGTTGCAACCTTCTGTTAAAAATAACTTAATAAATGTTACATTATTTTCCCAATAAGACTTTATAATTTGAAAAGTAAAGCATCTAGACAATATTTCACTTTTTTTTTTTTATTTCTGTGTAGATATTCAAACACTGCCGCATTTTTATCAATCCAATCAAATTCTGATCATTTCTTACCATCCCATATTTTCAAATAAATCACAACCTGCTGTCTGTAGCAGTAGGTTCCACTAAGTTCGAAGTGCTAACTACAGTCTAAGTGACAGATATTAACTTTCCCTTGTTCACCTGTGACCCCATCTCCATCCTGTGCTCGGTCGCTGCTCTCAACCCCCTTTAAGAGTTTAAAGGTCCCAGCGGGGTCATGTTAGGTCACAGCGGAGAGGTCGCTCCTCACCGTTAAACATGTCCATGTAGAAACTGAACTCAGCCTTGACTTTGGGGGGTATACTTATGACATGTGGTCAAGTCAATCAGTGTGTATGGATTCTTGGGGGAAAAAAAAAAAGAGAAAAAAAGATTACGGAAAATCATATTTCAGTCTCTACCGCAGCATACGCTCCCTTCACACAGGCTCTGTTTATGCACGCCTTTGTGTGAGGCTATGTCGAGACAGACAGCAGACCAGTGGTTCTCTATTAAAATTCCTCTCTCTTATTTGGAGCAGGAACTAATTAGACGAGTAAATGCAGGGTGGAGCGAGGGCCAATGTGTACCAGCTGCCCTATAATCACTGTGTCAACACACTGTCAAGGTGTAGGGGCACGCGCAGGCTGCCAAACACACAGTCCCACACAGGGTAAAACGCAGTCGCAGGAAAATTCAACTAGGCAGCATACATCCAGGTAGTTTCCAAATTATCCCAATCATAGGTAAGTGCACAGAAAAAGTGCAAGGCAGACGCTAAACTCCGGTTAACTGGAAACTAGGACATGTCTGCGCGTTGATGTGTGTGTGGAGAGGACGCCGTAGTGCTGCTATGGTTCTGATTAGAGGATCCTGCTGAGAGCGAATAAGAAGCAGCACTTAGCTGTTTAAGACAGAGGTCAAAGGTCGGCCAGACTTCTCATATGGATTGCTTTACACACACACACACACACACGCACACACACACACACACACGCACGCACACACACATACACACCTCACGCACGCACGCACACACACACAACACTTTCATGTCATGTTTCATGCTTTACTGAAATTTAACAAGGCTGTCAGTCACGGCATCAACTGGGATGGCCGTGAGAAACTGCAATCCACATGTAGCGCACATGCAGGACCCCTGACACACACACACACACACACACACACACGCACACATGCAGCAATGCACAAGCGTGGCTAGGTTTCTGTCTCAACATGATCTACGAAAACACAAGCACACGCAGGCTTTGATCCCGGAAAGCTTTTAGGACGCACGCGTTCCCTCAGTGTCCGAGTCTCTCGCCTGGCTCAGTGTGACGAGTCTTTTATCTTTGACTCTTAGACATGCTTGTTTCATAATAATAAAAGAAAATCGTATTTGTTTTATGGGGTAGTCAAATATGACAGATGTAATAAGTCATTAAGACGATTCTGCTGTGCATGAACGGTCATAGAAGGTATTTCTAACCCTAACCACCCCATTGACTAAGTAAAGAGCAATAAAACTACAATATTTAACTTTCGAAGAGATAATAAATCAAGCATCATTAGTTTTGCGAGAACAAGTGCGCAGCTAATTTTACTTCTAACATCAGACACAAAGCTCCCCTAAGTTCACTTTTAGGTGGCCACAATGTCTGAATAAACCATTTGTGTTACCTGAGCCACCAAAAAAGATTACCTTTGACCTGAGTGACCGGGTGACCGGTCTGGAACACTACCTGGTCGGTAAAAAGGACTCCCTAAGGGATAAGTTCATCTAGCACAGGTAATTAGCACAATAAAGATCCATTTGAGCAAAGACTGAGGCTTTATTATTACAATTGAACTCGGCTAGCGGTCTAAAAATGAATGAATTATATATAGAAAGAAGATCATTTTAGATCTTCTCAAATAATCAGAAGATCTGAAATGATTGATTGAGTTATTTTTTCTAAACTTCATCAAGAGGCTGAAATTCGGCATTAAAACTGCACAAATAAGGCTTTGTCTGAATCCCCACGCCTCTCCAGTGAAGACAAATTAAATTAGATTAACAGATAATATTCATCTGGAATTATATCTGAAAAATAGAGTTTTTGTAAGTGTCTCTCATTCTGAATTTTAAAATAAAATTTGAAAATGTAAGAACTGAAAAAATATGAATGAAAGCGACATGCATAGCTTCCATTTTCAGTCTGTTGTTAATTTCAATGTAAGTCAACCGAAATAAATAAAAAACACAAATGTTGCTAAGTTCCACTAACTTTTCTGACACCTTGAGTTCCTCCCTTTTTTTCTCCAGAAATAGCTTATATTTCAGTAAATTTAGACCTTTTGATCGATCAAACATTTTACCGATTCATTCCGTAATCCTTAAAAAAGAGAATGTGTCACAGCAGCCTTTGTTTTCTTTGATTTTCAAATAAATTGTCTTTCCGTCTTGGAGATCCGTTCTTACCTCAGAGTGTAATCAGGTCAGTTAGCAGTCCCACTCTTCCACAATGCATTACGGAGCGCAACGATCGGGCAGCTCCCCCTCAAGACGCAGACTGCCCTCTCACCCACAAGCAGAGACACACACGCTCCCTAAATGCCTCTCTTCTCCGTCTACCTGCTTCACACTCTGTCCTCCAGGAGTCGCATACCTCTAAGATGTTTCCCCTTTTTTTCTTTTGGACTTTTCTTTGTCACTGTGTGGGACCAGAGAAAGGGAACACTGCGTATTAACTACGTCCTCTCTGCTGCCGCCGCTGCTGCTGAGGTCAATCCGTGCACAGCTGCTGTCTTCCCCGACTCCAGTAATGGGGAACATTTTGCTCGTCTTGTTCCCCTCCTCCTCTGCCTCCACCCCCTCGTTTTTTTGCTTCTCCTCCTCCTCTTTTTTCTCTGCTGTCACTCATTACAGACTCACCCAGGCTTGCATTTAGAGCCTAAAAAACATTTGAAATGTTAATTGTTTTGTTTTCCCAGTCTGATCTCGACTGAAGCGCTGACATAAAAATCTAGTTGTGCACCAAAAAAAAAAAAAAAAAAAGAAAAACAACACAGTGAAGCATTTGATAAATGGAAACAACGTGTGAGGATCTCAGGAAGTGCAGCAGAAACTACAAGCAAGATCATAAACTTCGCACCTCTCAGTTCACCCATCCCTCCTCCCCTTCGTCCCCTACACACATACTTAGACACCCACACACCCGCAGGGTCTCACATGTACACCTGAACACACTTTCGACCCGTGTTAACTGGAACCAACATGCGTGCGGCCAGTGTTAAAAAGAGATCAGCAGGGAGAGTGGATGGGAGTAAACACTCGCACCCATCAAGCCTCCAAGCCGCATTGGTCTGAAGATGGCACTCTTTCACTTTGTCCATCAGGACAGTTTTAAAGGCTGATGCTGAGCCAAAGACAAGAAGTACACTTTTACACACATTCCTGAACCGAACAGATGGGTGTTTATCCTCCTTTTCTTAGTACCACTATTCCAACGTCAATAAATTCTGAGAAAAAAAAAAAAAGATAAATAAATATCTTCTTCTTAAAAATAAGGTAAATCATTAGGTGACTTTTTTCATAAAAAAAGGGGTGTGTTTGGATAATTTCTACTGCATCTCAAGAGATGTAGTAGTTTATCATGGGTGTGCAACGGGAGTGAACTGAGATCTCAAGACATAAGATCTTGCCATCATAAATCATCATGATATTTCTCGCTAAAGTCAACAGTCTTGTGAATCCAGCAGCTCTCGACATGTACAGTCTAGTGAAGGAAGGAAGTTATTAATATTAGCCTGTCATACACAGGTGAGACCGATCAGACTTCTCCAGTAGCACTAGACCAAAGGGCAAATTCAAGCATAAAGCATATTCAGCTCTTTATGAATCTGGAATACATTTAAATGTCTCTATTCAAAATTTTATGGATTTAAACAGTGGCTGACAAACATGGGTCAGTACAACAACATGATTAATTTTGTATTTGAAGGGCCCCATTTTATTATTTTTTTTATTTCTATGAAGAAAAAATAAATAAATAAATAAATTGTGGAGGGCCCCCTGTCGATCAGGGGCCCTTAGAATTGTCATAACTTTCCCCCCCTATTCGGCGCCCCTGTCCCCAACCTTCAAAAAAGCCCTGTGATTGATAGACTGCTTGTGGACGGAGTGTACACATTTTAGCAAAAGTCTGCAGAGTGTGTGTTAATGGTGGACATGCTAGCGTGTGTGTGTTTGCACTGGACGTTTGAGAACGTATGTAGAGGACGAGCTGTCAGAACAGATTAGGGTGCTGCCGAAGTGCTTGACAACTCAAGCACTTTATTATTAGCCAGGCAAGACCTCATTTGGAGGGGGTCTGGGGGGGTCCAAAAACATCCCCGGTGAAATATTTTCACAGCGAGTGGAGAAGGGAGGAGAGGAGGTGTCCCCAAACATGCCTGATGAAATATACAGGCCAAATTAAAACAGAGACGAAAAGAAAGAAAAAAAAAAACTAAACAATACTCCAGAGAGGAGTGGATGAGATAATCAGAGCGTTGAGCTGAAGATTTGCGAAGCGTAATGTCCTGCTGAGCTAAGTACCATAATTCAGCTCTGCTTTCTGTTGGTTTTAGAAGTGCTGTAAAAATGTTTGACAAGAGTGAGGTGTCCTGGCTTTGACTTTGGCTTTCGAGTGGAACAACCCTAAATATATTTTCCAATTCGCACAGATACAACAGTCTCATACAAATACTAAATAAACAGAAAGGCTGCAAAGCCATGGAATTTGCTTTAGAACAATTCTGGTTTCCTTCTGTTTCAAAATCGTTTGGATGCTTTGTAGTTAACAACAGGGCGTGACTCTGCTTACTCCAAATACATTGATCGTATTGGGCTTCTTTTTCTCACACTCTAATACTTGATTTGGTTTACACACTTTGACCTGTCAAGCGTGATACAGAGATACAAAATCCTGCTACTAGGAATACCTTAAAGCAGTTGGATCAGTTCCCATCTAGGATATTTTCAAATGATTGGTACCTTAATCATTTGACAGTGATTGGAACTCAACTCCCCATGCCTATCAGTGTACTCTCTGTAAACATGTCTATTGCACCTCTAGTGAGCCATGTGTAAATTTTGTAAAATCACAACATACATTCATATTTACATCTTGTAAAATTTAATTCTAGGCTGTACTTATCCCACTATGCTTAGAAATTATGGGATAGCTCTCAGTCTAGTAAGGGAAATTACACAGAGAGCAGCTAAAACACTTGTCAGTAAATTTTATGACGGTCAAACAAAAGTTTATGAAACATAAGAATCATCTATCTGAGTGTCTTGTCCAAACAAGACTAACTGGAATCACAATGAAATATGTCATGAGCTGAATCATCAATAAGTTCTACCAAAAAAGAGAGAAAACATGCTAGCATTAGCCTAGCCTTTAAGGATGAAAATGACATGAGCTCAGTAATAACCACAGACACAACAAACAATTCATAAAATAAATGTATTAGCATTTTGGTGAAAGTATTGTCTAAACAACACAATAATTTTCTTTAGTTACATTACACTGTATTGGAGCAGTTTTTTACGACAACTACAGAACCTCCGATCAGGACAGGATATCTGTTGATGTTAAGACATGGGGATAACTGGAAGACTATAACATTCATTTTAATGACAGAAAAAAAGGATGCTGGGATGGAAATATTTAAAGATGATGAAACCCAGTCACACCGAAATTAACTTGCCAGGTTTCATTTGGAAAGTTGATCATTTCTGCAATTGGATGGATTAGTTATTTTATTGTATGTATGTGTGTATCTCACACATACACAGTGTATATTTCTATCTTTACGAGGACTTTTCACTGACTTTTATTGATTTTTTATTCCTTTGAATAGTTTATCCTTACCTTAAAATCTAATCATTAAATGTACCTGCCTAACCCAAAACATAACCTAAAATCAAACACATCTTAGTCCTAAACCTAACTCATAACCCAAAAAAACAGCTCTACTTATATGGGGCCCAGGCTTTGGGAACCCAAAAGAAGAAGTCGGTCCCCACAAAGTAGTATGTGTTAGGAAAATAGTCCTGGCAATGTGTCAAATACAAGGCCACCCCCACACGCACACACACACACACACACACGCTCACTCATCTGCCTGTCCCCTGCTCAAAGCGTTCTGCTGTCCCCATTTGTATGAGTGGTTATCAGCGTGGTAACTTTATCCCCTTCCTTTCATGTAAAATACATTGTGCCGAGCCTCCTCCCTTGAACCCCTCCCCCCACCTCCATTCCTCCTACACCCTGCCTCCAGTTCCCCCACCCTGGGAGGTGTAAATCTATCCGTCTCTTTATACCTCCAAAAATGCTCTCTTTTCAGGTGTAGTAGGAAGCTGTAAAAGAAAAAAAAAAGAAGTCAGGGAGTGAAAGGGAGGAACAAGGTGAGTCTGTGGAGAGGGGGGGAAAGAGGAGGAGGGACTCAGGTGAAATAGGTATAAGTTGCTCTGTTTCTTTCTGTTTCTTGAAAGTGGCACTCCTCTTTGCTCATGTACATTTACACAACTTTTCCACAAAATGTTGAGAGAAACAGCATATAAGCCATGTTCACTTTATTTCCCTTAAATAAAACTTTAAGGAAGTTTTAGCTATCACCAAGTTGAAAAAAAAATTACATTGGGCTTTTAATGTTCTACTTTGTGTGATGGCTGAATATCAAATTTATTCATATTTAGCCTACGATTAATAATTTAATCATTGGAACTACCAGCTTTGACACTATATTAGTCAAACTTAATAAGAGATATCCAAAACTAAAGTCACTTTATACAATTTGTTTGAAAACATCAGTTTTGAAATCAACCAGATATTACATGATGGAGCTTTAAATAATTGCTAAGGTTTTGAAAAATGACATATCAATGTTTCAACAGTTCATTGTTTATTGTTTGACCACAATAAGACCAGTGAGTTTGTGATGGTGGCACTGATAGTCTTATAGTCTTATAGTTCTGATGCAGAAAATCGAAAAGTTCCAAATTTGAGGCTAAGAAAGATAATAAATAAATAAATAAATAAATAAATAAATAAATAAATAAATAAATAAATAAATAAATAAATAAATAAAAATTATATTTTTCTCCCCTAAGGTACAAATATCTACTTCAGGTGGAAGAATGTTGGTCCAAACATTGAGACAAGAAGATAAAGCACTTAGTGATGGACTATTTTTTGTTTTTGTTCTTTTGTAATTTCCTTTACATGTCAATTTATAGGTGATGCAGAAATAATTGAAATAAGGGTTTTAATCAATGTTAGCATGCTTTTTCTGCACGATAAAAGGTTTCCCTAATGGTGAATAGCTTAAGCTATTACGCCCTAGGTTGCAAATTAAAAGAAGTCCTGAATGTTTCTTCAATTTGTTCATAAAAAAACACACAGCACTTATATGGTTTGTAAAATAGTCTCTAATACTGATGTATTTGAAAGCAAAATGCTTGTAAATTTACATTTTAGGGAGAAGTAGATTTGAGGACAATGGGCTACTCCCCATACGGCTCACTGGTGGTCCTCATACCTGCTGCTCAATCTGGCTCCTCATTGTCTCAGGGAGTGAGGGGATCACAGAGACGATTTAATGCAGCTTTACTTGATGGAGACAAATGAAAAGCCACTGATGGATTTCCGTGTGTGTGTGTGTGTTGGGGGGAGCATTGGTTCTGCACTGTTAATTGTGCGTTTGGCCTCGACTGCCCCAGTGCAGTTAATCTGATGAGGGTAATTAAAAAAACAACTGGGAGAAACCTAACCGGGCCCAAGGCTGACCATGCACACACATATGCACTCATATTGGCCATTACTTTAATCAGCTCAATATAAAATGCATGTAAGTACAATATTTATGTCGGACGCTGACATAGACATGAGGCATGTTTCCACTACAAGAGCCTTTCCCAGGAACTGGCACAGTTTTCTGGGGTTCCCTGTTTCCACTGCATCTTCCAGGATGAGAAACCTTCACCTGGATAAATATTGACCCCAGTAAATGGTTCTGGTGGAGAGGTAATAATTTAGTATTACCCTAAACCTCAGGGTGGAGTCTTAGTGGTGCCATGCTGCTACCTATTTCTGATTTCAAGCAATATGCTTAATCGCTCCAGTTAAAACTGGAGGAAATAAAGTGAAAATAACACTTTACAATGTTTAAGCCATTTATGTCTATGTATTTTATAATCAACCATAAGCCTCTTATCTGGAATATGGATCAATAACGCAGTTTAGGGATGAGTTGTGGAGAACTGTGATTTCAACTAAGTTTTTGAAATTAGTTAATAATGTGCTAAAGATGCTTCTTTTTGTGAATACGACGAGGCACTGCTGGGATTGGCCCAATTTTTAAAGCAACCATTCATGGTTACATTTGTTCCTAATTTGGAAGTTTCTTCAAATGTCAGGTTGAAATCAAGGTGAACAAATCTGAATGTAACAATTTTCAGTTTCATTGTTGGACTAGTAGTTTCTCCTCAAAAAGGTGCTTGAATTGATCTTGAACAGTTATTTAGCCTCAACAGGTTAGAACATTCATGACCTGATGAGTTTAAGGGTTCAGGGTAAATGGTGTCCAGGCAAAAAGGCTCAAGGTTTAGTGGAGTAAATATATGTACATCTACCTTTTGTTTTCCTATTTCCTCCAACAACGAATCATATTTCACTAAATGAACCATACTATGTTGAATAAAATACATAAAATCTACCTCAGAACTATTTTCTAAACTCTTTTCTAAGAACAAGGTCCGTCATTTCACTGAACCTGTCAGATACCAAAAACAGCAATCTGCTCAGAAAACTTTGTCAATTTTAAATGGAGAAAAATTAATTTCAACAAAATGTTCCTAGCTGGGTGGGAAACTAAACATGAATGCACAACCATAACACTGTGTGCATTTCTTATGAGCAACACAAACAGGAAAAGCAGCAACAAAGAGTGAAAACTAAAACTGCTCTGAATGCTTGTCTGCCATAAGTCAGGACTTTCTGCTCAGAACCAATTAAAGCAAAACAATTTGTGGAGTGTGCTGTATACACAGTTATGGACTAAGCAACTGAACAATAAATAATAATAATACAAAAGTCCGCCTTAAAGAAACCGACAAAACAAAACACCATTGATGTAAAACAAAAACCCTGCCAGCTCTTTTCACTCCATCTAACCTTACCAGTACGATGTAAATGATTATAATGTGTATCATAACGTGTATCATGAACAGGTAAAAAAGCAAAAATGCTCAAATTCATGGCGCTAAGACAGAGGCTCTGAGTCACTGTAATAACCATAGATCGAAGTGTGTGTTTGTGGGCCTGTGTGTGTAAAGGCCCGTCTGCAGCAGCAGCAGCAGCAGCAGCAGCAGCAGCATCAATTATTAAAACTAATCTCATTAGGCCTCAGATTCCTTTCAGACGCTTTTAATTAAATGATGAATGGGCTCCCAGATGCCTGTTAAATAATGCTGCTTGTGACATCACAGTGGGTGTGCGTGAGAGGTACGACATAAGGTAGATATCCTTCAGAAAAGATCCAAGGGGAAACATTCAGCAGAAAGAATGGCATGGCCTCGCACACCCACACACACACGCGCACACCCCTGCACACACACACACCATCTGCTCTTAGATTTAATATGCAGCCCTTTATTAGAAGTTACTGCTGCCCTCTGTGCCACAGAGAGGGAAGCGGAGTTAAATGTCTCAGAAGTCGCAAGCTGTTCTGGCATACCGCACTTTCAAAGACTTCGTATCATCTTCCTAATGAAATCACCCACGATCTGATATGTTTGTGGACAGGAAATGTGGACTGAGGGGAAAAGAGGGCTCCAAAATGGGACAGTGAAGAGCTCACGAATGTTTGGACCAAGAGAGAGAGAGATGTGAAGCTAAAACACAGAATGAGAGCAACAGGTAAACCAGAGGGCAGGTAAGGTGCCAAAGCACCCGGGGCTCCAGACATCATGGATATGCCATCGGAACACCCATAATCCCTCTTGTTTCTCATTCCCTCCCCTGCTCCCCTAACGCAACCTCCCCGCCCTCGCTCTTGGGCTGGTGCTGTATCGGATTGCTGAACTCACAATGGTGCCTGAATCATCACTCCAGCCGGAGAGACCCAGCGAGAGACAAAGTGGCAGGGAGACTGGTGGGTAAAGAAAGGGTGGGATAGACAGACAGACAAAAGGAAGCAGGGACACATCATAGCAAAAAAAAAACTTCTGGATGAATCTCGTCCAAACATGGGCAAGATGGACAAACAGTAAAAAAATATAATAAAAATAATTTAAAAAAAAAATCACAGTAGGATATAAGAAATAAGATTCACTGTGTCATTGTGACAGCATGTTTAAGTTTAAAATACTTTTCATTTTTCCTTTTTTGATTGGAGGTATTGTTAATCTTTTAGAGTGGCCTAGCCAAAGTCCTGACTTGACTAGGCCTAAAAGAGAATCTGTGGAGGAAACTAGATAATTGTCAAAATATCTTTGGAAACACTCAGAAAGATGGTCATGAATTATATGTAGGCTTTGACAGATTGCTGCAATAAAAAAAAATTAAGTGCTAATTCAATTGAAATGAAAATAAAAACTTTTTCATTTCAAAATTGATATTCCATTTACATTGTTTTATTGGATTTAAGAGATGTTAAAATTGCATGAATACATTTGGGCCTAACTGTAGCAGAGGGTTATATTTAAAGAAAAAAACTTACATTTCATTTTTTCCAAGTTTAGGTCAGGTCTCAAGTTATACTTGCATTCCGCACAGTGTAGAAAAAATTAGATTAACACATTTTATTGTTGTACTTTTCAGGAAATGGAGCAGAAAGTACTTTTGTTTTGAAGAGCTGGGAACTACATTGCAATAATGCCCGTTTTATAGAATGTGATGTCAGAATTATATTAAGTTTTCAATTCCGCTTTATTCAGATGTGCGTTAATATTCAAATCACCTTTGGATATTAACGTTAACAATCAAGTTAAGACGTCCAAATCAGAAAACGTTCTTGATAAAATGTATCTACAATTTCAAGCTGCCCCCTGCCCTCAAGTCAGAGAGTTCCTTGTGCTTTTGTTAAATGTTGAACTCTGATAAAAGGGAAGTACTTTGTGTACTGACCTGAACATGATACTTCTTCCATTTGAAAAGCCAAAAAGCAAAACTAAAACTGCATTATGGCTTAAAAGCATTAACAACCTTTTCTTTGTCAACTTTACAGGCTATTGAATCATTTTCCTTATCACTTATTAGACCAAAAAGAAAGGCAGCTTTGACTGCATGGATTCACAACTTGTATTCAGCTCCATCAATATCATCTAACAATTACAATAAAATCCCCACTGTAATTATTTAATGTAATTTCATATTGGTTACCCAGTTTTGCTTAAAGGAGCAGGATCAAAGAGGAAAGATTCATATTAATTCAGAAGTTTTTAAAATAATCTGAGAAAAATAAAAGAATTACCGATGTGACCACAATGGCGAAGCTGAAAAGCAGCGGAACAAGAAACAATAGATATTCTGTTCACAAAAGGAAGAAAATATGTGGGAAACAAGGGAAATAAACATTACTTCCAGCAAAAATTTAAACTAAAACAGAGACCCGGGTTACGTCCCATCTGGCACTGACGCCCTCTCTGCTACCTCTCTGGTGCTGGACGGTTCTGAGAGAAATTTAATCTCCCAGTAGAGCAGGAGAGGAAGTTCTCGCGGCAGGCAGGGCATGCAGGTTCCTCCGTAAGCAAAGCACAACTGTTGGAATTTCATTTCCTTTCCAGCAAAACGAGGAAATGCGCTTGTTTTCTTTCTTTTTTTTTTTTTTTTTTTTACAATAAAAGCAGATGAGCGTTTAGCAGGAATTGTGAACTATTTCCCCAAAGGTTTTTATCGAGACAATGTTGTTTAATATGCTTTTACGCGGATGACTTTTTCTTTTACTTGCAGAGAAAGAGTTAAAATTCGAAAGAGTCAGTTTAGGACAGAGTCGAAGATGTGAAATCGCTGATTCGACACAGGAAAAAAAAAAAGCAACATCTGGCGATAATGTGTTTTTTTAAAAACTCTTTGTGTAATCAATAAAGTGAGGAATCCTGGCAAGAAACACACTGTCCTGATCGACTTTCTATTAAACACGACTGGCCACAGCACAGTGCTCTCTTCACTCGGATGACCTCAGCCATCCCACACCAAAGAAAGTGTATGTGCAAAACAGAGAAAGAAACACCTACACACACACACGCTCTCTCACACAGTAGACACTCAAACACACTTATCATGCGGTTTCCTGTCTGGTGTGTTCCTTTAGAAACCCACGCTGCCTCTGCTCTGGGCTTCTAGATGGATTCTCCAGTCTGTTTTGGGGGTTTTGCTCTGTGACAGCGTGACTGGCTCACAGGTCTGTCTGTGACCTGTTGACCTCACACCTAGCTGTCTTTCCCTGGTTTGCCAGAATGCAAACTCAGCTCTCATATGCGCCTGATCAATTACGTGAACTGAACAGGTTTAGGTGAAAGACAGATGCTTTAGGTTAGACTAATCTCCCTTTCTTTCCTAAAAAAAGAAGGTATTTGATCTAAAGTAGAATTAATTGCATCAATAGTGAGTCTTTGACATTCAGCAAAGGCAGATTTTTCGACATTTTACAAACAGTATATATATATACTGTATGCAAATATACAGTGTGGTGCCAGGCTATCGCACCAGGTATGAAGCATTCCTAAAAAAGTTCACTTGCCTGAGGAGAATGCATCAAATTTCAGATTCAAGCTAAATCAGGAACTTTGTTTCTCCATTTTCAAAAAGGACAACGGTGATCATTTAATTAGAAGAGATCAAGTTATAGTATCAAAGAGGAAAGACTTCAGTGTAAAACTGGTTCCACTCTATCTCTAGTCAGCGTCACACATGGAACAGAAATCAACATATTGTTAACATGATGCAGAATGAGCTCCAGTATCGGTCCATGTGCAAGCAAGTTATAAAATTAACTCCAAATTATTCTGGTGGTTAAGTTGAATTACTGCTTGTTTTCATGTTTAGATGCAAACTAGCTCACCTTCAGTTTGAAGTGACTTAATTGTTCCCTTTGACAAAATACGTGTACTAACATTGTTGCAGCTTGTCATTTCTCTGCTTAGTAAAAATAATCTATTCCCAATAAATAAATAAATAAATAAAAGTCTGCTTACAAATTGAAGTCTTTTTGCCAAACACATAAAATGAACACTTCTTGCTCACTTTCAGGAGTAGACTCTCACAGCAGCATTCAGCTGTCAGCTGAACATTAATCTTAAAGGAATCACTGACACTGAACTGAAACTGAAGTGGACTATGGTGCCACAGCCTGGATGCCAACCTACTAGCAGGATGCCATGAAGTAGCTGTTACACTCCACACTCCTGGGATCTGTCTGCATGCCTTGTTGCCGGGCAGATTTTAATATGACATGCCAGGGCGATCTTAGCTATCGGGTTTGGCCATGTTCATGCTGAACTGCTGCTGCTGCATGTACATTTGTGTCAGTGCGTCTGTATGGGGTTGTAGAGGTGAAAGAGGGGTGCAACCTGACCCCTTTTCCTCCTCTTACTTAGTCTGTCTGTCTCACATACTAATACACAGAATAGGACAGCTGCCATAGTGCCTCTCCCAGAGCACCAGAGGAAGAAAAAGCAGCTACAAGAGCCTATTTCATCTTTTCTTCAGCATTTCTTTCACCTCCATCTCTCACACTCACTTTTTCCAGAGCTTGCCATAGATTTCAGCTCTGAAAAGTTTGCAGGAGTCAGCAAATGTCCTCCCCTCTGCCACTTTGAATGAAAAATAAATTCAGAAAAACTGGAAAAGGTTTGTGTAAAACATTTGTTTTTCCTTGTTTACATGACAGAATTGTAAATTTTTTTAATTGAATTAAATACAATTAATTAGTATTTAGCTATCATTTCTTAGAGCATCCTTCCTTAATAACATATTTTCTCCAAAGAAGAGCAAACGTGTGGCAACAGGTGGAGAGAGACACTTAAACAAGCTAAAAGTAGCATTAAAGGGCTAAACGCCTAAATGCCCCCTGAGCTCCTGCAGTTCTTCCCTGAGGACCCCAGACGGCAGGCAGACCCGGGGCAGGCAGGCGGCCAGAGAGGATGCCTGACCATAACCCAGATGACGTGCTGTGGTCATGGTGGGAAAAGGGCGTGGCGGGGGAAGCGATGGACGGGGTACTTTAAAGGCTAGAAAAGGAGGAGCGGGACTATCGGGTGTCAGCGGACAACTCCCCGAAACTGTGTCTGTGAGGTCCTTAGTGTTTTCTTAGTCAACGTAGACACGCCTATTTCAATGAAGCAGAGCGGGGAAAGAACTGCCACTTTCAGTTTGAATCTTCAAGCAGACATAAAAAGACAGTAGTGTTTTTCTTTTATTGTATTATTATTATTATTATTATTATTATTATTGCTGTTATTGTTGTTGTTATGACAACAATAATAATAAGTGTTTTAAGATATTTTATTGGGGTCTTTCTGCATAGCCTTTGCATGTTCTCCCTGTGCATGAGTGGGTTCTCTCCGGGTACTCTGCCTTCCTCTGAAAAATTAAGCTTAAAAACGTAATTTAGTTTCTGACTACGTTAAAGCAGCATCCCAGAAGCAAAATGTAAAGTCACAAATAAATTATACATACCATCACATGTTAAGTGTGAAATGTCTTCCAGAATGAGTGAAACAAACAAAAACGCTCAAACCGTGACTTCAAGAAACCTGCCAAACGCCATCCATTGCTGTTGTGCTCGGAAATATAAGGAGGATAGAAAGTAAAACTATTACACAGAAAATCAAGGAATTCCAGGTACCACAATGACAAGACAAAGACTAGTACAAGGCTTCCAGAAATGTACTGAGCTGTAACTTGAGGAGACATATTTCTCAAAACTTTGGGCTACCAGAATTGTTCATCTTTATTTTATATCACTGATATAATCCACTCAAAGCACCAATGAGTCAAAAACAATAGAAATACAATCAATTTACTATGCATCTGGATTATGTGCTGGCTTTTTACCGTGTAAAACCTCTATTAATAAGTAAATACGTTAATACTTTATTGGGGAAGCACAAAAATAAATTAAGTCATTTGTATAATTGTTTGGTTATTTTTTACCTGACTCAGATTTCCAGTTTTTAAGTCTGACAGATCAGCTCAATTTCCTTTCAGACATATGAAGATCAACACACATCTGCCAGTTAAATATTATTTTGTTCTTCCCATTTTGAAAAGTGAAATTGCTGATTCACAAATACCTGCTTACAATATTTTGGAATTCAAAATATAAGCAATTTCAGAAATCACAACATTTTATTTGGCGGTTTAAAACTTCCAGCAAATGGATCCCCTTCTATGTTGAGACCAAAACTGAAATCTTTCTCAGCAGCATGCAGACAGTCTTAAAATTGGCAAGAAATAAAATTTCTATAAGCCTCAGTGGCTGCGGGTGATTAAAATCGCTGCCCTTGCTCTGCGATCCAATTTCCAACCTGAACAATTAATCAATGTCTTTGAGCTGCAGCTCAAATTCACATTATAAATGATATCACAGTCCTATTTAAAGCAGGTGAAGTAAATGTGGGGGAATATAGACATCAATATTTTATATCTGAATACCAGTGAGTCGAGATAGACTGTCTTCTTCTGCCTTTTTTTTTTCTTTCTTGCTTGCTTTTGTCATGTGCATGTACTGTATGCGTGACGGACATATGCTCCACTGGGGTTTGCCCGTAACCCAATCCAAAGTAAGTCTGATGAGACACACACACACACACAAATACACAGAAAAAAAAAAAAAAAAAGGGGGAAAAAACAACGTACTTCATGTGCTCTGTCCCATTTTGCAGCATTATTACTATCGAGGCTGGCAGGTCGGAGAGAGAGGAAAAGAGCGAGAGAGAGAGAGAGCGAGGCTTGATGGAGGAGGAGGAGAAGAAGATGAAATTACACCTGTTCTGGTGGCTGACTAACGACTTTGAAATGTGAGTGGCCTTCGCACGTCGCCAAAATCATTTTCCCAACAATACGGCCTGATCTTTAAACAAGCAGAACTGGGACGCTGCGTCAACTCTAAGCTTCAGTCCAAGTGCATCTCGGTGTCTCCTTGTGTTTTCAGAACATCTCTCTTACATCTGTTATTTCCACAGGAGCGCTTTTGCTGTCATTTAGGACAAGGCAGCAGACAAAAAATTCCTTGTTTCAGAATATCCTCACAGAATCGAGAATCTATAATATGAATGTTTTGAACTATGCTATGTTACAAGGGAATTGCTCAGAAAAGAATTTCGACAGCCTGTCAGTGAGTCCTCACAGGTGTCCAAAGTTACTCCTCAAGGGTCATTATTCTGCTTGGCTTAAGACTGAGTCAAATGAATTGGTCATTACTAGGCTCTGAGGAACTTGGTGACATGCTGAGGAAGTAATTAAGCAATATGAATCCACTGTATTGGCACAGGGACAGGTCTGAAGCCTACGGGACACCGACAATTGGGGACACCCTCTCTTATGTGAAAAATGTTATTTTGCTAATTTAGCATTTCAGAAAATGATTGTAATTATGTCATGATTAGCCAACTTTAAGTGCTGATTAATTAGTTAACTCTGAAAATAAACCTGTGAACACAATCATTACACATTTGGAACCTTGGATATAAAACCAGCTCGAGGAACCATTATCTACCAGGATTAGGTATGTAAGATTTGCCTGTAACAGAGATTTTCAGTTTGGCTCACATGTAACAATGAATAGTGTTGTTTTACACCTGAACTCATGCAGGATGTTTACGTTCAGATGTAAGCGTACAATGCACTTTTATATTATTATACAAACGCTTTATCGTTTGTGTTCCAAATCTGCATCTGATTGGTCGATCAGAATCTTGTGCTTCCCTTAAAGCTCCAACTGCTGAAGTCTGAGCAGAGACGTCTCTTCAGACAACAGAAAGTGACGCCAATAAGATCAACAAGAAACCTTAGAAACTTGTGATTAGGTTGTCTGCTATATTTCTAATTTTGCATAACTTTTGTGAGAATTTCCTGCAAATGTTTTTGTTTTGTTTCTCTTTCAGGTCCTGGACGAACTGAACATCGCAATAAAATGTCTTCTAGGACGTCACACAGTTCCAAATCCAGAGTGAAGAACCTGTAGAAGAACCTCGGCATCAAGAGGAGCAGAAATAAAGATTTTCATGTGGACATATGCCAGGCGCTGTAAGTTCTTGTTCTGCTGTGGTGGATCAAAGGTGGTTCTGATATGCTGAATATGTCATCCTCTTTTTTTCTTCCACCAAACTTTCTCTTCAAATTAGGTTATTCTAGGCTTTAATTTCGCTTCCTTTAAACTCATTATAAAACATTTGTTATAAACATTTTGATAAAGGATAGATTTTAAAACAGTTTTGAAACTGATTATAGAATAGAACACCTTTTTTGTTGTTGCTGTTGTTTCTGAATGTTTTTTGCTCAATTAACTCACAATATTGAGACTAGAATAAACCAAATCCTTGTTCATGCTAATCATCTATCCTCAGCGTTCGGTCATTGTTTTCAATTAATGCTAAAGCGAGTTTATTAATCGCATTGTAAAAATTCAAACACATGTGAAAGTCTTACTGTACACAGAAAGTTAAGAGTCAATGCGAGCTTCACTCCAGCTCAAGAAAATTGTGACCGTCGCCATATGGCTACTGGACTTGCATCACATCTGTTCGCAAGTTAGCGCACACACACAGAGACACACGAGTGGACACACGCACACTATCCATCTAATGCACCATACCCCACAGCTGTGTGGCCGACACAAGGTGTACTCTCTCACCCACAGACCTGCATGCATACAGTAGCCTCTGACTCACCATCTGTTCACTGAGGTCTTGTGAGGCCTCCATGGCTTCTCTGGCTACGATCCCCCACTCACTTGAAAAGCAACAGACACAAAACAAATTTAAATGGTTTCAGAAATATAAAGCAATAAAGTTGATATTTATTTACTTATTTTTTTTTATTAATCTCCTAAATTAATAGAACAGGAAAAGATGCATGCTGTCCTTCTGAGGACATCGGTTGCCTTTTCCTGATACTTACATATATATACAATTTTTTGTGTCTATGTGGTTCTGTCAGCTGGATTTTACGTTTGTGTGTGTTTTGGGTTTGCATGTTTGAGCAACAGGAGACTGAAGGAGGGAAGCGCCCGTGTTAACTTCAGCATATCATCTTTGGCCGAGGGTGAAGTGGAGCGATAATTGCAGAAGTAAATATCAACAATGAAAACGGAGAAGCGTAAATGATACTGCTGCATGGCTGGCCCTGGACCACAGACACAGTGGCTGGCTATGGCACACGAAGACAGTGAGTGACCCCGTTAATTCTAGACAGGAGACAGGTTGATGGAGGGAGAGAGGGAGGGAGCGAGGGAGGAGGAGAGTTTGGACGCCAGGGAATTGTCTGCAACTTAAGGTGAGAGACGATGCTGCGATCGCCGCATTCTGTTCCTCGTCGCTCTGTTGCTGCGGAGGCGCAGAAAGTGATGCTGCAACAAAAGGGCAGCTGAAAACAATGGACAACAATGCCAACATCCCTGGAAGAAGAGAACAGAATGGTTTGTCTCTTGTTTACTGTGCAAAGGGTGTCGGGAAAGTTGGACAACTGAACAAAAGAGCTGGCTGCAAAGACGAACGCTCACATGCAAACAATGACAGTCCTTCCCTGTTATTAGACCTGTAGTTCCCAGCATGGCAGTAGGGAGTGCCGGTAAACCGTTTACAGGTTAAGTTCCTCACGAAAAAACACATTTTTAATGAATTAGAAGAAATCATTGACGGTGCTTTGCAAAAGTATTCACACCCTAGGAAGATGCCAATCTGTCTGTCATAAACTTTTGGCAAAGAGAGCTGATAATCACACACTTCAATCTTATGAGCCATTGGAATGCATTTTTATTTCACTTTACTTTACAATTATGCTTAACTTCGTTTTAGTCTCTAAAATCAAAATCCCCAGGAAATACATAGATGTTTGAAAAATAGTTTTTCTGTTTTTAGATATTTGGAAAAACTAATATCTGTGTAACAGAACATGTTTGTGATAATGTCTATATATGTGTTGCATTACTACAAAGAGGCAGATAAGGCTAGCATGTCGACTTCAAAACAGCAACAGCTGAAATGTTAACTCAATAAATGCTTGGTTTAAAATATGAGTTATTGACAGTGAGTAGCATTAAATTAGGGTTGCACAGGCGGTTTGTGTGTTTGTGTGTCTATCCACTGGCTCAATCCCTTAAACTAACTGGCATCCTTTTAATTTTTCATAGCGCTCAGCTCCTCCAGGCCAGAAACCGAAGACAATAATGCGTCTCTCAGGTGAATTGATTTGTGCCGGAGCCTCCACCACCCTATACCCCACCTCCTCCCTCCCTTCTCTCTCCTCTCTTTCTTCCACTCTCTTTCTTTCTCACTCTATCTCACCTTTCTTGGAGGACACAATCAGCTCTTTTTTCTTTCTGGATTTTCACTCCTTCCAACATCTTTCTTGTTTTAAAACATGTCCAGTGAGTTGGAAAATACACTTATAAAGTGTGTCCTGGCTGTGGTTTCATTAGGTTTTTTAATTAATTTTTTAATTTTTCCATTTAGAAATGATGAAATATTTGATACGACAAATGACTCCTGCAAAATAGATGTGTGACTTTCAAATGTCCCCTCAGATTCATTTCACACAACAGTGAAATGTTTTCAAACTCAGGTGTGTAACAGGGCCGGCCCAAGGCCTAAGCAAACTAAGCGTCTGTGCAAAGCCCACAGATCATGGAGATTCCTCTATTTCTCACATTTCATTCGGATGGAAACGTTTCTCATTTCTAGTCAGGTTTATAAAGAAGAAGTCTACGTTAAGCTGTGTCTCACAGATTCATGAATTACAGACAAAAATATATATATTTTTAAATGATCACATTTTGTGCACACCAATTTTGGAAATCCATCCCTATGTAAATACCCTTCATGTAATCTTGTAAGAATAAGCAGTAAAACTTTCCTGACTCTACTGAGTTCAGATTTAATTAGTATACTCTGAACACGACTATTAGACCATCTAGGTAATTCAGAAAAACAGCTTATCTTCACAGCAATTACTGCGATTTATATTATATTTATATTTACCTTGAATAACTTCAGGGTAAAGAAAAAGGCATTCTGTGAGTAAGTTGATTAAATTGCTGACTTGTAACTCTGTCAACCACCACTGAACTTCTGACTCCCCTTTAATGTTTTTCAATATATTTTGAACAAAACTTACACTGTTACCTACTGTGCCATTTATAAATTAAATTCACAATATAATAATCCATTCAATTATTTAAAAATATGCATAAATTACACAGGGAGCAAATGAATAACATATTTGATCTCTAAAAAGTTCCATAAGACCAGAAATTTGTGGTCAGGTCAATATGTTGTTAACCGTTTTAAGAGTTTGTGAAGAAAAAAGTGCATAGGAGTAATATGTTATAATATCTGATCACTTATTTAAACTACTCCAAGAACATGAAGTAGCAATGAAAATTATTTCATATTACTCAATGATTTCATAAAAATTGTGTCCATGAAAGGATTTCTGAGCTCGAAGACAAGCAAAGTCCTTAAATGAGATTCAAACGATATAGTTTTCTTTGGTTCCTATGTTTACTTATACCTTGGGTAATCTAGAAGCCAACTATAAAACTTAGGTCTGTTATGTAAATATGTAACAAAAAAAAAAAACAACAAAAAAAAACAAACAAACAAAAAAAAATAACACTGGCTGGATTGAATGGGATGGGGGCCTCAAATCAAATCCCGCATGGGGCCATGCACAATTTTGGACCGGCTCTGCTACCCAGCAGTTACCTAACACTGAGCAGGGGGATCAATAAACTCGCTATTTCCTTCAGCCTCCCAGCAGAGAGAATTATATTCCTTACTATGGCTATTGACAGCGACATATAAGAGCCACACATGAGACGGAGGAGGGGTGAGGGGTTAGAAAGTGCAGCACGCGGCCAGGCTGCGGTAATTTCACGCTCTGAGAGCCGAAGAGAGGATGATGTTGAACAAACCACATGAAGGCAGCTGCAGGCTGACCGAACTATTCATTTCGACTTGCGCCTATCAATAACGATGAACACGTTTTCACTGCTCACTTACTTGGAGACATTTTCTCCCTCGGATGGATTCTGCAGCTATTTTACTCATCTATTTATGCGCGAGATAATGATATAGAGACATGTATTTATTTATTTTATATAAAAAAAATTGTAATAAAAATTTTAAAAAAAATGACGACTTTACACAAGGAAAGGATCGGAAAAAAACTTCCATCTCTCTTGATTAGATGTTGGCCGAAAGAAACGACGTCCTGGATCCTGTGTGTTTCATAATAAAATGATGTGCGACCTGATAAATGTTATTATAGTCATGTAGGTACAAGCTTCTGAACTCAAATGCTATCCATGTTTTATAAACACCACTGAAATTAAAACAAGCTGCTTGGCATGAAAAAAAAAAAAACAGGATGCGCTGCAAGCTGCAGGATCAAATCTTCATTTACAAATGTAGTAAAACAACAACAACAAATAAACAAAAAAAAAAAAACCACGAAAAAAACAAACAAACATTTGCTTACGTTGGTGTAGGCTATTTGTTTTACAACTAGAATTATTTTAACGACTTATACTTCCAAAACACTGCTAATTATTATTTTTTTACGACATACCATTTCAACTCGCTTCAATTCCAAAACCGCAAACCTAAAAACTGAAATGCAAAGTTTATTCTAATCATAGTAATAGTAAGAGTCATAAAAAGAGTCACCTATTACTGCCCATGTGCCTATTATTATTATTATTATTATTATTATTATTATTATTATTATTATTATTATTATTATTATTATTATTCTGCAGGCATCAAATGCCATCAGTGCTGTTTGGGGGTTTTAACGCGCCTTTGTTGAGTCTAAGTCCTCTATGTGAAATCTAACCTGCACACACGGATTACGGCGCAATAGGGCCCCTATCAGATTTTGCGTCGGCGTGTACCTAACTCGTCATGTTGTTAGGGGCAGGCTAATAGCCAGGGGCCATTCAAGCCCCGAGAGCCGGGACTGTGGTGGTATAAGATTCCCATTTCCTACATATCAAATATAAACACAAACTCCACGTGGGATGAAAAAGAGATGGAGAGGAGGAAGGGGGCAAAAAGGGCCACGGAGATGCGGACCGACATCTGCGGGAGGAGAGGAGTGAAGTGACTCCAGAAAACTCCTGAGTGAAAAAAAAAAGATGAAGAAACGCGCACTGAGCAGCACTCCTCTCAGTCGACAAATAAACACCCAATGCGACTTTATATTCTGGATAGTTAATCCAAAATGCATAAAATAAAAACAAACAAAAAAAAAAAAAAAGAAAAACGATCTTTAAAACTTTGAATGACTTCATACATCAGTTGGTCTCACATCAAAAACTGTGAGATATAGATTTAGATGATTAAAAAAAAATCAACTTGTAGAAGAAGTTTCGATTTATGAGAAACAAGGAGACATACATGTTTATTTCCCAAACTTATGATACAGCGTTATTAGTTGTCCTAATTTCACCCGCATTAAGAATAGTTCAAATTTCAAAAAAGAAAATATATATAAATTAAAAAACGCGAATATTAAATTTGCGTTTGATCATCTTAAAAAATGTCAAATAGGTAATAATAATAATAATAATAATAATAATAATAATAATAATAGAGAACAATAAGCAAAAAAATAACAAATCCATTAAAAATCAGTAAATAAACATACCTCTGTTGAAAGTGTTCCAGCACGAAATGGGCTCCCAGATTATCCCCTCACAGCTCCGAGGCGCTCATAACAAATGCGTCGCGCTCGCTGCACAGCTCTCCCTGCTGTTTGCAGGCTGTCACTGACTGGATCAAAACACTCAGCCAATGCTGGCCATTAAGAGTACACTAAAACAGGGGAAAAAGAAAAAAAAAAAAAAGAAAAAAAAAAAAAACGTCTTTCAGATCACACTGAACACACACCGACAAACCCTGACTCAAGTTCCGGACTTCTGTTTCGGTGGCAGGAAAGTTTGCTTCCGCGGGGAAACAACATTATTTTCAGTCGGCGTCCAAGTTGGAGCACCAGGCGGGTTCAGAGGATATTGGATATTTAGGACCGCCGCTGAGCTGCGCATGCGCCCAGCTGCCATACGGAGAGTGTTGGGGAAAGTGTCCAAACGAGTAATGGGGTTCAGTGAGCGGGGAGGAGGAGGAAGAGGAGGGGGGGGAGCGCTAAGGGGCAGTAAAATGACTTCTTATTAATAGTTTGGTCCAAATGACGTGCTCACAGTTTTAAATATCCCATCTGAGGAAAAACAAAATGCACCCACTGACCAGCGTCTCTAACTCTCCATAGATCAGTGACTCTGTAGTAGTTTTTGAATAGGTTTTGAAATAAAATATTTGGAAAATAATTTAAAAAGTTAAAATATCAATGTCACAGTTGTTAAAATATACAGTTTTTTCCCCCCTTTGTTAAATGAATACTTAATGTGAGAAGATTTAACACAGATTTAAATGGAGACGGTTTTTTTTCCCCTCATAAAACAATATAATAGATGTCAAACAGGACCAGGCTTATTAATTTACTTTTTTCTGATCTTCATTACCGTTTTGGATTGTCACTGTACTACTGTGTTTGAATCTAAAACGCACAGTGCGTATAATAAAATAATGCTGATTTATTTTACAGAGTTATGCACAGCTCTAAAATTCCTGGTACTTTGTGTTCTATCTAGTTCAAATTAGAAGAACAAACTTTGGACCACAGAACCAACACCGACAGATGCTATTGCACCCCAGATTGTCATTTGTGGTAGAAATTTAAGACTGGCCCTCGAACAGTTTGATCCTGTGTCTCTCCACTCCTGATCCAGATTCTTGGGTGTTGATTTTCAGATGAAATAGAAATTCACACATTTTCTTCTGAAGAAAGACTTAGAAACATACAGCAACCGCCAAATTTGCCCTTGGACCAGGTAAAAAGAATCTCGTCTGTGATTAAAGTTGCTAAAATATATGTTTTGTGTTTTTTCACACATTTCAGTGACTTATGACAAGGCAAGTGACGTTTGTGGTTCATGTTTTGAATAAGGTATGTCTGTGTGTGATGGGATTTAAGCCACTAAATTCACATGAAGTCCAACCTCAGGTGAATTTTCCCCAAAACCTTAACATCCAATATTTTCCTTGAAACATGTTTTGTGACTTTGCCACCAGGTACAAGATGATAAAAGTTGACTGTGAAGGCCAGAAGATAATATTTCCAAAATAAAAATCCCTTTATAATTGTCCCATCTCAAATTATAATCTCAATAAAAATAACACTCTCTCTGCATTAATGCTTTACATATATTTCTCTTTATAGAATATGTTTACACATTAAATTTATGATTAAATTTAACGAATCATATTACTCAAATATAGAATGAGAAAAATACGTCCTGACAAATACAAATGCTAAACAAATTCTTCTGTTTAAAATATTTTATTGCATTAAGTACACATTGACTATAAAAAGATAAGCTTGTTATGGTAAGATGTCACTACCCAGTTCTTTCATAACAGTTACAGAAAAATTTAAGATTTGGTCTTTAAAAAATGAACAAAAATGTTTCTATCTTTCTTGGATTCTGAGGCTGCTCTCAGAGTTTTCTTTTGCCAGTCTTTAATTCATTTGAGAGAATATTCTCCATACATTGCCTTAATGAACACTCCTGTTGATTTGGAGAGTCCCCTGATGTTCACACGCTCAGCCTCCATCCAGACAGTGAAGTGAAAAAAGATCAGGACATCCTACAACAGCCTATATGTTTCAAACATATTTGGACATATGGATATTTTTTAATATACACTTAAACCACAATGTGGAATTTAAGTGATAGAAACATAAATAAAATAGAAGAAATAAATTACTTTGTAAAATGATTTTTAAAAAATCAATATCTGATTAGGAATAAACTAAGACACTCACACTTATTATTTTTAGCATTTTGAAGGAAGATTGTTTATTTACGTTTTATACATTTAGCCATTTTGCGGCCTTCTGAAAGATAATTGTAACATCCCACATGTCTGGTGATAGAAATAAAGGGTTAGACACGGGAGTTTGAAATCAGCCATTTCACAGTCAGAAAAATATTTATTCTTTAAATGTTCCAAATATTTTTCGAGCAGTGACATGTCATTGTTTATATATATATACCTCCTCCTCACCATAGTGACCGCAGACATCACTGCTGTAGGTTCCGCCTACATTTTAGAGGTGTTTTAAATTTTGCAACAAAAATATGTGTGGCAATCTGGCACAGGTTTGTCAGTTGCATTGCGGGAGGTAAGCCATTACATATGCATTGTCCTCCTCCCAGTGTTTTGCCCTTCTTGATGATCAGTACATTTTGCATATTCACAAAGACAGACACGATACATTTAGTGCTCCTGTTTGTAGGTCAGGTTTGAGCATTATATCAAGGTTTTACCTGTTTTTATACACACAAACCTTCATTAAATCAGGCCCTTAATTTTTAGGTTGCAAGCAGACACCCAACTGTTTTGGATAAAACTGTCCCTCTTAAAAATAAACTCTTGTCCCATCTGAGTCAAAGCAACCCCAGATGCCACCATGTCTTTTACTGAAGATACTTTTATACTTTGATTTTGGAATTGTGACCCAAAGGTCAAATGGGTTGTTTCACCCCAAACCAAGCAAATCTACGTCTTAGATTTAATTTTAAGATTTTTTTGTGGCTCCTGTCTTTCTTCACTGTGAAGAGGTTCCATTGCTGGCAGAGTTTTTTATTTTTTATTTTTTAGTACTGATTCTTCTCCAGTGAGAATAAGGTTCAGCATGATGCTCTTCTCCCCCCCACCCAGTAGCAACAGAAGACCCCCCTCCAGGCCCGAAAACAGCCATTCAGTGATTGACAGACTCTGGCCGAATAAATTGAAACCTCAAGCTGCAACAAGCCCAAAATAGCAGGAAGCTGTCGGTGACCCGCGGTCTCTAGTGCCTCATGTCAGCAAGCCTAAAAAACTTGGCAGAACATTTTGAACGGAGGAGCGATGTACAGGTGTTGTGCATTTCTCTCAGATGTGTGTGAAAGTGTGTGAAGGAGCCAATGAGAACTGATACACACGAACGGTTTGACCACATCAGCACAGCAACACGTTAATTCAGCAAATGCAGCTTTGAGAAAAAAAAAAAAGAAAAAGAACCTCCAACATGTTTGTTGCATCTTGTAAGAAAACCGATTGAATCTCCTTAATCAGAATGAAACTTCATTGGAATTTGACATTTTTGACAGATGGATTAGCGATTTTTTTTTGCTCTCCAATGGTGTGTGTGTGGTGTGTTTGGACGAACCAAGACCCAAGACGATCAGTGGCATAAAGGCCGCAAATCTGTGTGCCAAGTCACAGAGCTCCAGGCTCCTGCCAAGCGAAGGGAGGCGGGTGGGAGAAAATGCCATTCAGCTGGCTGGTATTTATAGATATGTGAAGAACTTGTGCACAGGCTTGGTCGAGGTGCTGACGACGTAAAACGAGAGGACGATTCCAAAAGTCGAGTGTCAGGGCACACAGATAAAAATACCCGGTGAAAGATGGGCCTGGTCATTAGTGGAGCGGTGTGGCATGTGACATGGCAGCATTTCAGACGTGATTTATGATTATTACTACCGCTAATCTATACCTCGCCTCTTCCTGTGCCTGCCTTCTCAAATTGGTTCGCCAAATGTTATGGCGGATGGGGGTTTATTTCAGGTTTGAGAGGCATAGAAACAAGTCAGGAGCGTCGTGGACGACATTGTGCCACAGTACAGAATGCAACCGGAGCAACGGTAACACATTAATGTTTGCTGATGGGACGGAGGCGTGATGTGTAAAACATCACAGGCTGTGGTGATAATGAGCTCTCTGCAGGGCTCTGCCCTCTCTAACTGCCAGAGCAAGCTGCCACAAAGAAGAAGAAAGGAGAAATTTAACGCATCGTAAATTCCTTTAATGACCTGCTGCAAAGCTGCTGCTACTCTGGTAACTTTGAAACAAAAACGTGACACTGCATAAGCCTTGCATGTCCTTCGTTAATTGTTTTATGATCCTTTTTTTGAGGAGGGGTTCAACAGATTGGAAAACAAAATATCTCTCATTCTTTAATATATTGCACATACTGGCTTTTGACACTCGCTGGGACAAGTATTCAAACCTGATTTCGTTTTTGCATGTTCTGTCTCATTACAACCACAAACCTCAATGTGTATTTTCCAGTATGTTTTACTATTAAAATTGCTTTCAAAAATCACTGCTGCTGGATCATTTCACCCTGAAATGAGGACAGCCAAATAAATCACGCAAAGCCCGAACCTAACATGCTGTTTTCAGGATAATGTACTTGTACTTATCTGGAGTCAGGACATTGCAGAACTGCTTTCTGCTGCAATTAAAGCTACAGGTCGTTTGAGAAATGTCTCTGCTAACTTTGCACTTCTTAATGCCAGCAGTGTTATCCATTCTCTGCAAAATACTTTAGCTCGAGCTCAGTAGGAGTGGATGGAAAGCATTTATCTTGCCAGTGATTCTCAGATGGATTGAGGCATGAACTTTGACTGGACCATTCTAACAAACGACTTACATTGCACCTCTTGTGGTTGAGTTAAGGATGATTTTCAGAGTGAGCTTTCAGCCGCACAGCTTTTTGAGAAAGCTTTTTTTTATTAATCCTGAAAACATTAATGGCTTCAAACTGAAAATGGGGATTATTGTAGGCCTTCTTTCAACACAGAGACGCTCTTCCAACCACTCTTGCATAAAAAGCTAGATTTGTCGAGTGCATGACTAATATTTATCATATTAGTAGATTTTCCCACCAGAGCCATTGATCTCTCCAGCTCTTCCAGCTCTTCTTGGCTACTTCTCCAATGCTGTCATTATCCGACCTGGCAGCTTATTGGACAATTATATTTCGGGAGGCTTGCAGTTGTATCATATGATGAACTGTGCATTGTGAAATGTTGAAAGTAGGAAATATTGTTCAAGAATCAAACTTTGTTTTACACTTCTGTATACCTTTCTCCTTGGTCTGTCAGCTTGTCAATCTTCATCTTCCTGATGCTATTTCTTGTTTTATGTTCTGGACAAACCTCAAAAGTCTTCCCAGAACAGCTGGATTTATACTTTACACACAGACTCTCATTACTAATTGGGTGATTATGATCCCAATTGGTCTGAATGAATTTACTTCAGGGATTTCAATGTAAAAGTGCCTGAAGGCAAATAAATTCCTGCTGCATTCTGTAGATTTTTGTTCATATTGAGCTTGAAATCTATCACTTTCATGATTATCCTCTATTACATTTTAGTCTCTCACATAAAATCCCATTAAAGGTTTGTGGTTGTAAGGTGATTAAAAAATGAAGGTGTTCCATGTGCATGGATTGGTTCAGCAAGGCTTTGTATACAAAAACCCTTTCAGATTTCACTCGTGATTTTTTTGTGTGTGTGTATGTAAAAAGTCTCCTAAATTCAACATTTTTTTCTCATGTGCTTCTCCAAAGGCCTGCAGAGAAATGTAACAGTTTTCTGTTGAATTCCTTCCCAGTCTTTTGTCCCTCCAGGCATATGATGGAGCAGATGTCTTACTTATTGAGATTTTGATCAAGTGAGTGTGAGTGCAGCTTAGAGAGAAAAAGTGGAAAGCAGGAAAAAAAAAAAAGAGGAGAGAGTGATGTCCCACATTTAAGCTTTAGCAGACTTTTCACTTGTGTGCAAGCTTACGTGTTTGTGTGTGAGGAAGGGGAGGGGTGAGACGGGACATCAGAATTGGTTTACCATCAGCTGCGCCACTGCTCACGATCTGTCCCGATCCCTGCTCGATATTTCCCCCAGCCGGCTCCACCTAATGGCAGCTCGGGACGGTTTTACTGCGGCACTCTGGGGAGGCTGCAGGGGCCAAATTCAGAAATCTTGGCTTTATGTTCACCGAATGTTTTATGGTTATAGATTCAGCATTTAAGCATAGGAACAGTCACACGAAACAGCTATTCCTGCTCTGCTATTCCCAGTTGTAATAATTACACCGGCCTGGAAGAGGAAAGAAAAGAGAAAAGTTATGTAACTGAGCTCACTTGGTGACAGATTCAGATAACCTATAGCTCTGGCAGTTAACCCCAGCACTTAAACACTAATGATATTTTTAACAGAAATTACAGACAAACAAGTGATTATCGTGGGTCATAATGAAGCCGATCATAACATGGTTAAATACTTAGTTTCTCTGCTTAATGTGTGCTTTAGAAAAAACAAAAGAGCCTCCACATACATATGGCTGGCCACATGCTCCCATGTTAAAACATTTAGCCTTTGATAGCTTTTGCTACAAAAGTCAAGGGGCAAATCACTTGTAAATTTCACTGCTGAGAAACCAGTTTTTGCAGCATGTGAGTGCTTTTATGAGAAAAATGTGCCTCTGAGAGAGATTTGGCTGGAAGATGTGACAAAGGAATAAGATAAAAGGTCTATTTGGTTGCATTTTTCAAACTTTATGTAATGATTAACTCGCATTACATAAAGTCGCTTTTTACTGTGAAAGCGACTTTATGTATTATTTTAACTGTCTATGCACACTTCTATTTTTAATTTAATCCAGGGAATATATGGGCCATGGGAAAGCAGAAACTTTATGCTGGTTTTGTATTAAAATAAGCAGGAGTGATACCAACGGTAAAACAAAGAAGAAAATGAGAAATACATGATAGTGAGACAATAACAAAGGGATATGGCTGAGCGAGGTGATAAAAAGGAGAGATACAGACAAACCAGACTTAAAAAGGAAATTACAAATGGTGGTGTCGAATTGATAAAAAATGCTCATCAAAAATGATACTTGTAATGCAGAAATGACAAAGTCATTTCTTACTATACATCCCACTAGTAGCGCCAAACATGAATATTTCACCTCTTCAGAACGGAGGCACTTATTGTTAGTTGCGCTGTGAAACACTATCAAGAGAAATGGTCTCATAATGATTCAAAGTGGCTACTGAAAGATTTCCCAGGTCTTCAACGTTTCCCTGCAGATCCTGACATCAACTGGCTCCACAAACAACTATGGGGCAGCTTTCTCTTCAATGAACACAATCAAAGACAAATACATTTAAGCCTTTCCACCATTTTTGTTTATAGTTTAGCACTTTATTTGAACATTGAAGTTTCATTTTCTCTTATTTTGAGATGAAACCATTCAACAACTAACATACAGGTTCAGCGCTTGGTATGTTATTTTCCTAAAAAAATTGAATTAGGTTGAATTAATTAGTTTTCATAATCAAATCAATAATTACAGAGGTTGAAACTTTACCTTTCTTATGTGATACACTAAATAAGTAGGCATTATGATCTTCCATAAAAGAAAATGCTGCTGACTTGACTGTCTCAGATGTGAAAAGAAAAAAATATCGTCACATTATTTTGTAATGAACAAAAACAACAACAAAAAAAGAAAAACTTTTAACTTTGTTTTAGCTAAAAACTGAATGCCCATTGATTTTCAGAGCTATATATTTTATTATATATTTTTCTTATTTCAACAATGTAATTGTTCACGGTCTTGTTTTAACTAAAGCACGTTTTGAATAGAAAAAAAGTGCTCCTCCCACTTCCTCCTTGGATGACGGATGCATGTAAAGCAGGGCTGTCAACATATCTTCAAATTTTCAGATTTTTTAAATCGAAAAAGGAGGAGAATCCAATAGTTATTGGTTATTATTTTTGTTGGGGACTTGATTTTTTCTCTTTTTTAAAGAAGCTTGTCTACTTTTGATTTTCAGAACCTTTTCTGTCAAACACAAGTGAGGCATAGAGGTGAAGCAAACCAGTCAAGGAAAATAAGCAGAGGAGCAAAGGTCAACAAGATGGCTTCAAACATCCCACGGTCTGAGGCAGAGTGCACATGTCCTGTGTGCTGCGACATATTTACCGATCCTGTTCTGTTGCTGTGTGGCCACAGCTTCTGCCAGCATTGCTTACAGGAGTGGTGGAGACAGAGCTCACTGAGGACATGCCCGGTCTGTAAGGAAATGTTTCATATGACTCAGCCGCCTCGGAATCTGGCCTTGAGAAACCTGTCTGACTCATTGAAGCAGGAGAAGAGAAAGAGAGCTGGATCCAAGGAGATTTGCTTACTGCATGGTGAAAAGTTCAAACTCTTCTGTCAGGTCGATCAACAACCCATTTGTCTGATTTGTCGGGATTCGAAAACACACACACAACATAAATGTGTTCCCATTAATGAAGCAGCAGAGGAGTACCGTGTAAGTAGCATGTGGTTCTGAAGTCAAAGATTTAACATTTTAATTGTTTCTTCATACTGCAAAAGCGCAAGAAGGAGTTTTACAACTTTAAATTTACAAATAATTTTTTACAGGTTAAAATCCAGACAAATCTTAACAGCCTGAAAAGTAAGCAGGGATATTTTGAGAACCAAAAAAATAATTGGGAGAACATGGCCACCCTCATCAAGGTAAGCTGTAGGTGTGACATGCGCACACATTAAAAGGACTTATCAAAACTTATTCTGCTGCCATTTGTGCTCCTCTCAGCTACAGGCTCTGCAGACAGAGCAAACCATCAGAGGAGAGTTTCAGAAACTTTATCACTTCCTGAGAAAAGAGGAGGCAGGCCGGATAGATGCGTGTCGGAGAGAAGCAAAACTTAAGAGTGGCGCAATGAATGTCAGGATTATAAACCTCACTGCAGAGATTTCTGAGCTCATGGAAAAAATCAAAACCATAGAATACCAGATGAGAGCAGAAGACCTTTCATTCATCCTGGTAATTACTAAATGAAATATGTCAAAACCAGAAAACAAAGCAGAATAGAAATTTATGTCACAATTTGCTTTGTTTTGTTTTTTTCTATTTCTATGATAGAGTGCAAAATCAACACTGGAAAGGTAGGTTTTCCAAACTTGTCATGTTGGAATCAGCCAGAGGAGAGTATGTTTGTCAAAAATTGTACTCCTAGTATGAGTAGAACCACCTCAGCATATTTATCAATTAAAAGTAAGAAGTCGTCTTCCAAAAAATTACTCAAGCAAGAGAACAAAAATATTTGGTGATAAGACTATTCAAGTTGGATATAGCATCTGATGTAGTATGTTAAAATTATGTCATAAAACAGACAAAAATACAAAGTTGTGCTGTTATTTTAAAGACCCAAATGACAAAGAACAACGGGTGACATTAGAAAATGCAGGTAAACTTTAGGTAGTTATATTTAGAAATGTTTTCTTGTTTTCAGATCGTTGTGCAAGCTGCAACAACCAGAGACCCCAGAAGGATGTCTGATTGATGTGGGTCAGCATGTTGGCAACCTTCAGTTTTCAGTCTTAAAAAAGATGGCTAAAATAGTAAAATACAGTAAGAATCTTTTTTGTTTCCTCTTCACCAAGTTTTGTCTGTCTAACCATCAGATTTTGTATTTTGACAAATAAAAGCTTATGTACTTAGCATTTTTTTTCTCTTCCCATTATAGCCCCTGTGTTTTTGGATCCTAACAGTTGCTGTAATACTCTGACTGTGTCAGAGAACTTAACCAGTTCAACAAAAAGGGATACGAATCAGCCATATTACTGCAACCCTGAGAGGATGTGTTCTCCAGAACTTCTTGGCTATCAAGGTTTTAACTCTGGTAGACACAGCTGGGATGTAGAGGTAGAGGTGGGTGATTTCTGGGCTGTGGGTGTGGCTGATAAAACTGCGAAGGACACATGGGCCATGCATATTTGTGTTTGTGCCCGTGTTCTACGTAACCTTACCAAAAAGGATGAATTTCTCTGAAATAAAAGTAGAAGTTCTACCTCAGAAAGTCAGAGTGAAGTTAAATTATAGCCAAGGAATAATTTCATTTTTTGACCTTGATAGAGAAGAAACAGTTCATGCCATCAAATGCAGTTTCACAGAAACAGTCTTTCCATACTTTCGTGGCAGTGTAAAAATTTTACCGTCTGATACAAGCGTGAGCATGAGGACAACCCGTTGACATCTCAGTGAGAGGTGCTTCCAATCTTGAAGGTGCTAAAATAGCAGAATGAGCCTTTGAAATTGATTTTTGTTGCGGTTTGACCACACTTTTAAATCTTCTTTTGCAGTTTGCAGTTCTTGATAAACTGCAAACTTGCAAAAAAGTTTGCAGTTTATCTAAAAAAATTAGACAATATTTTTTAGACAAAAAATTGTCAAATTTTTATCCATATCTATTTTGCTTTATTAACATGACAGGTATCCAGCAGGGATGTACAGTTGCAGAAAGCAGGACAGAAAGCTTCAGTCAGTCAGGAAACCATCTGAAGTTACAGTTTGCTATGCTTTAGAAAATATGATCTGCAAGTAAAATAAATTTTTACTTGCATAAATTGTGAATACCTACAATATCTCTACAGTCTCCCATACAACTGGCCGCATTTATAATTTCTGCAGATTTGTGAAGTTTTTCTAATCTTGTCTGGGGCCACAGTTTATACCAAAATGATTTTTAACAGATTTAGTTTGAAAAGACTTTATTTTTAATTACATGAAACTTTTCTAAAAAAAAAAAAGTTCAAAACAATTTCAACTCTGAAAAAAAAATGCTATTTTTCTTCACATTTGAATAAAAATGTCACCTCAAAAATTACATATTCCTCTCTTTAGAAACATAAGAAAAATCTTTATTTGTGTTGAAGCAATCATAATCTCATCCTAATTGCTGACAGCTTTTGCATTTTTCCACATATATTTTGTCTTTGGTAATTAACTCCTAGTCTTTGAGACAGGAAGGTCTTTAACTTTCGACTTCATTCTTCTTTTATGGCCACTCTGTGAGTGCAAGTTGCTCAAAAATCCTGCAGCTCAAGACAGGCATTGTTGGAGGATATTTCAAATTTTTTTGTTTGTTTGTTTTTCATTATTTTTATTTTACATTTGCATGTTCTCCTCCAAGCATATGTTTTGCATATTCATGAAGGCAAACTCACAAAATTTAGAAACTGAATGCTGCTTCTCGATGTTTGGTTCTGCAAATGCGGAGTAGAGTTGTGGAAGGTTGATACAATCACAATCGATCTTTAATGTATTTCAGTGCTAACACTGTTGTTGTATCAGCCTTCTAGACCCCTCAGGTCTTTTGGTTCTGGTCTGCTCTGCATCCCCAGAAACAAACCCAGAAAAGCAGCTTTCAGCTTATATGCACCAGAAATATGGAGCAAATTCCCAGAAACAGCAGAGTCTAGATTAAAGATTTCCTTTAAATCTAGATTATAACCCACCTGCTTAGAGTTACGTTTGAAGGATAATCAATGAAACATTAATCAATAAACAGGTGTAATGACGGCAAAGTGTAATGCCATGTAACACACATGGCATTACACTTTGCACTTTGCACATTACACTATGACTTTGTATTTTTGTGTTTCTATGATGTAAACTTTGAAATGCTATACAAATAAAATTTGATTGATTGATTATCATTATTGTTTGCACATTTGATCGGTAAAGGCTAGGTTTTGGCCTTGAAAATTCTTCTTACTGGTCAACTAACCACTGACCAAAATGCACACACACATGCACACACGAGTACGCATGCAGACTTGAAATGGTCGCCCTCCGTGTTCAAGTGCTGTGATAAAGTGCTGTCTGGTGTTCCCTCACTCTTGAAGGCCCCTGGGAGTAGATCAATACTGGCTCAGCATTGAGTTACAGCTAATGTCTTCACATTTTTAACCAGGGAGTGTATGTGTGTGTGTTTGTCCCTGACATGACCCAAGTTATAATTATCATTAAATGTCAATGAAGGCAATAGGAAGTGTGCGTCTCGATGATTCACAAAGCCCTAAATCACAGCTGCAGAGGGAAAAAAAAGCCTTTACTCAAGTTAGTATAGTTCTGATTATCAGAAAGTATTTAGTGCATAAGCTTCCCTCTTTTATTTTTACATTACCAGTTGTAAATCTGAGTCATATTGGAGAAGTAAACGCTCAGTAACCTGTGATTTTAAATGTCTACATCAAGTTTACAGAATACTGATATCTTTTATCAGCACATTGTGGAAACCAGAAACTTGTCTAAACTTGGACAATGTTTTTGATCTCAGTTTTTAGAGAACTCAAATTTATCTCTAACAAATTACACAGGCCCACAGAATCATAGATCCTCTACCGTCTTTATATGTGAATATTGCCATTTCAATAAAAGATGAGAGACAAAAAATACATTATCAAAAAATTATACCAGAGAAGGAAATCATATTTTCGATCAAGTACATTTTACAAAATATTACAAGATTTTCTTGCTGCTATGCAGTATGAAAAAAAATAGTTGTGAGAAGGTTACAATTATTTGGGGGAAACAAACTGAACTGAGCATTTTGAAATGGTCTAGCTTTAACAAAAGTTTTTTTTTTTTTTCTTCTTCTTTTGAGAGAACTGTGGGGCAATACACTCCAAAGTAACTACTTCTTATAATATTTAAAATTTATTTGTTTAAATTATTGTAAAAAAAAAAAAAAAAAATTCAGTAACAAGGCCATTTGTCACCTAACTTTGAACTGTGGGAAAGAACAGCATAGAACAGGATGACTGATGAATGCACTTTTTCTTTTGGCTGGACATGTAAGTTTATATGATTGTTTGTCATGCGTGTTTCTGTGTTGGCCCTGCAGTGGCTCTTGTTCCATTCACATAAGATGTGAAAGAAAATGAGACTTGTAAGCAGCTATATGGATAAGTCTGGAACTCTTTGAATATTTCAAATTCAAAGCTTTAACTGTTAATCACTGTTATTCTATGAATTTAATGAAAAACCTATCAACTAATAATATTGTCCATCCATCCATCCATCCATCCATCCATCCATCCATCCATCCATCCATCCATCCATCCATCCATCCATCCATCCATCCATCCATCCATCCATCCATCCATCCATCCATCCATCCATCCATCCATCCATCCATCCATCCATCCATCCATCCATAATGTTTACCTGATACAGTTTCTCACTTCCAACTTCCCCTCATTTCGCCATCCCAATCAATCTCTCCCTCCCCGTCTGTAATGCACTCTTTCATGTGCTCTCCTATTTCTCCCCATCTCTTTGCTGCCCGTTCTGCTTCACCACGAGGTCTCCTGGCTCTTTTGTAGGCCCTCCACATTTTTGGGCGTAACGTGATCTCCTTCCTATTCCTCCCCGGGGTGGTCCACTCCTCTCATTCAAATAACAAGCGTTGGCTGAATGCAGCCAATGATCGGAGGGGAGACAGAGAGCTAGATTTAATAATAGAATGAATGCGAACAAGGATTATTTGTATATTCAAAAGTCATTTATGCTCATATCTTGTCAATGCATGACATAATCTCAAAAGAATATGATGGATAATAGGTGAGAACATCTTGTTAGTTTCTGTGCAAAATTGCTTAACCAGTCCCATATGTTAAAATGGTTCTCAACTTTTCATGACCTGTTATAAATTACCATACCAGAATTATGTAGAAATATAGTTTTCTTTTTGTATGCTATTTTTTATTATGTTGGGTTCACAGAAGAAGCTATGAGAAGTCAATATCTTACCAGTGGTAGACTCTTCCATGAACACTCTGACTTTTATGTTGACACAGAAAATATTCATTATCATAACAATTTGCAAGTAGCTAAGTTTTACTTTTGATTGAGAAATAACAAAAAAAAATGTTGCCCATGCGTAGGAGGTTCAGGGTGCACTCTGATCAGGTTCGACAGAGAGGCACACAAGCTAAGCAACCATTAACACCTCTAGTCCTCTGGTCATTATAATAATCACCTGTTTTTATATTGTGGATGGAAACTGGACTAACCAGAGAACCCACATTTCCACAGGCATAATAATAAGGCTGAAATAAATTTAAACAGGAAGCTTTCTTGCAGCGAGGAACGAAGCAAACCACCACTTCACGTTGAAACTGTGTTATTACATCAAGCATCTCAACTTTTTCACAAAGAGTCGCGACCATACTGTTGGAAAATGGGGCTGATGGGTGTAATGATGTTGAATCAACGGTAATGTGGCAGGCAATAAAACCAAATCAGTTTAAAGACGTTGAGATGTTCCAAAATAGCTGAAGGAAACGGGAGCTGGTTAATATGTCTTCAGAGATTCATCACCCATGAACAAAAAGTTCCACATTACTAAGTCATTTGATCCATTGTTAATATAAACATAGTAATTACACAGCCTTAAAATTGTGCTAAGCATCAATTTCACAGTGGCTTTGGCGTGATTGTGTGCTTTCAGTCCCGTTGGAATGAAGTGTGTCTTTTGAATTGCAGAATTTAGCTAAAAATATAATTTAAAAAATGGCATAAAACCACAAAGGTAAAAATATACCGAACATTGTTCTTTCTAACAAAAGTTAGGATTTTTTATTTTTTTTTACAAGTGAAAAAACAAAAAATCGACTTGCAAATATTGAACAAATCAACCCAAACTGTAGATAGACTTACAGGGATGAAAATTGATAGATATGTGCTGTTCATTTGAACATCAGAGTAATTAGATTATAACCAATTAGAAAGCATTGTTGCCTCAAGGCTTTTTTGTCACTTTCCAATGTAGAGCTGCAGCCAAACTGGGATTTAATGTCTAGTCAGGGTGCTTGTCTATTAGGTCTCAAACTTAATAGACAAGCACGCTATATATACATCCATCCATTTTCTAACACCTGCGACAGGCTGGCGACCTGTCCAGGGTGAACCCCGCCTCTCGCCCGGAACGCAGCTGGAGATGGGCACCAGCAACTCCCGACCCCGTTAGGGAGAAGGGTGACGGAAAATGGATGGATGGCATTTTCTAACACCCTTGTCCCTAATGGGGTCGTGAGCGGTGCTGGTGCCTATCAGGTCGCCAGCCTGTCGCAGGGCAACACAGAGACACAGAGACAGACAGGACAACAACCATGCACACACTCTCACACCCAGGGAGCATTTAGAGAGACTAATTAACCTAATAGTGATGTTTTTGGTCTGTGGGAGGAAGACGGAGTATCTGGAGAGAACCCGTGTATGACCAGGGAGAATATGCAAACTCCGTGCAGAAAGACCCCGGGCCGGGAATCAAACTGTATATATATAAATATAAGCAAGTGATGAAACAAGGCCTTTATAACCCACCAAGACACCATTACTGTCTGCAAAAGTTCCATTTCACCTTTTCCTCCTGAGTTTTCTTTCATACTTGCAACTTTAATTATAAGAACCAACCATATCATTTTAAGGCTTTTTTTCCTCCACCCTTTATCGTACTCTATCTTCATGCAGTGCCACAGACAGCACCGTCCACAAGGTGGAGGCCCCAAGGGAGCTTCGGTAACTTGGTCTCCTCTACCTACCAACTGCTGTGTTGAATAGAGGGTAGTGTTACACATGCACGCTCACACACACACACACGCACACACACACACACACACACATGCACACAAACTAAAACAGTAGTTCACAATATGAAATGAACAAACCCACCTGGCTATGCTCAAAGATATCAAGTCAACTCTCTTCTCTGCAAATTGAAGGAAATCAAGAGTGAAGTGGGGGGAAAAAATGACAAACGGTGATAATGCCCTTGCATTGGAACTTTTACATCACACTCACTATTGTTTTTAAATGCAAATCAAAGGGTATGACTGGCAACGAGGTGCCCAAAGGGTTGCACTACATGATGGACACGGTGATCCAATCAAAGTACTTCTTCCCTACATTTCAAAAGCATTCTGAAATGAAAATAATTTTCCCTCTCTTATGTCACTTCACAGAGTGCAAATGTGTTTAATCAAAGTTGAGTTTGCGTGTGTGTGTGTGTGTGTGCGTGTCTTGAGCCCGTAAAGCTGTTGTTACTGGCTGCTGGAGCTGAGTTTAGCTCCAGTTTGGCTGCAGGCTGCAAACCTCAGACTTATACACACACACAAAGTGGTCTGTTAAAGTGTATGGAGGGAATGCTGTGGTCACACCTGGGAATGCTCTTTCAGCGAACCTGCCCGACCATTTCTCCCTCCCCATCATTTCCACTGATTTTGACGAGCAAAGAAAGAAAACACATAGATTTTTCACCCATTTTTGTTTTAGCTTTCAAGTGGGACAGAGTTACAGAAAGAATATGACAGATTTATTATTTACAATTAAACATTCTTCCGACATGTCAAAAGATATTCGTAGTAGATTTAAATGTTGTACAGAGAAAAAATATGTATTTCTTTAGTTTAGTACTTGGTCATGGTTACAAATTTGCAGAAATATATTTAACTGTTCATTGGTGACATAACTCCTGCTACTCTTGTACAGGAACGCACGAGTGTATTAAATCATTTCAAAAACGCTCGGATCTTGTTACCAAAGTAAATCTTCAGAAGATTTATTTTTACACTCAATTTTGTTATATTATGGTTTAATTTCCTGTTTTGCTTTCTTTGCTCTTTAAGCATAAGAAAATATGACCATTGTTTACACCAAACAACTTTGAGTGAGCTCTTGTTTATTGGGAAATGTCAATTACCTACCAGTTGACAACCCTGACAAGATAGATGCAAACTTGCTAATGATCAATATATTCAATAACTGCATATGTAACTGTGACGGGTTGAAATGTCTTGCAGCCTTTTGCAACCAATGTTCAACATGATTCACAATGCATATGTTGCAGACTAACAGAACTTCCTTTGAAACTTCCTAAGCCCTGACTCTGGATTTCCAAGCTCAAATGAAACACTTTTTACAAGAAAACTGTTTTCCATTGCAGACTGAAACAACAGAAAGGCTCAAAAAACGGCTCTGCATCCTTGTGCAGTGAGACCTTTGGGACGTTTTGAGCGTGCAGGGGCTTGTATTAGTTTTATATTTGGGACAGCATGACCCGGTGTTGAGCCGAAACCCTTTTCACCCGTTCCCTCTTTTTTTATCCTCCATTTTGCACATTAATTCTTGAGTGACCTAAAGACATTGTGTGTTTCCTATCTGTTTGGTGCCATTTAACCGAGCAACTGTATCAATCACAAAACAATAGGAAAAGCATTTTGTATTTATCCTCTGAACATATTGATGTCATAATAACCAATTCAAATTGAAGAGTAATATATGCCATTGTACTTCACTATGATGTCATTGTAAAATTTTGTTAATTAAAAATGCTACTTTTATGGCAATAAATAAATAATTGCATCTATGTGAATGGTAGAGTAACAAGTTACCATCACAGGAAAACTGCCTATTCGCAGTTTTCAGTGGCTATGCTAGCTAGCGTTAGCAGTAGATTTCAGTGTGGAGAAATCTACAGGAGAGTCCAAGAGGAAGGGTATCAGGATGTGTACCCAACTTTCATTGATAAAAATAAGACCCTTCTAATGGCTCTGATTGGTTGTTTCTGACCGAAGTGTTTCTGACTGAACAGTTCGGTCAGAAACAACCAGAAACAATGGCAGAAGGTTTTCATAAGAGTACACAGAACATACATAGAACTTTCACAATAAATCCGGAAACATTTGGATAATTTCAAGTTGGTATTTTTGTCCACTAACTATTATTAAATTTAAATGTAGAAAAGTGTAATCACACTGCAGCTTATTCATTAAGAAGACTGTCATTTCTCTCTTCACACTGAAAAAAATTAAGTTTTCCAATTTTCTTTTAACATGACAACCTAATAAACTTAATATATTTACTTGGATAAACTTAGTTTGATTGCCTGTAATAAATTAACTCACTTTTTTTTTTAAGTTGGACCACCCTATTTTCTTTTTCCAGTGTTAACAATTAATCCATTCAAGGTATCCCACACAAACTGTCAAATAGTAAGCTGCTGTCGTAATGCATGTGGTCTTACAGTGCGAATGTTAATTCTGATTTGATTGGAACTGACGTGATTTTAAGCCAGAGTTAATGGATTTAGACCTACTCTAATCCTAGTTTAATGAAGGGCACTTTAGTAGACTGCTTGTCTCTTTCATCATCCTGGACTTCAGCCTGTCGCAGTGTAAGTGGTTAACTCATCAACCAGTTTTTCCTAAATAAGATTGTTTGTCTGTATGATTTGTCAAAACATATTTCATAATGTCTTAAAAAGAAACCCCGTTACGTAATAATGTTGCTTTAAGGAATTGTTGGCATTGTCTGTTTCCATATACTTTGTGTCTTCCAGAATCTTTCAGACTTTCTTTTACTGTTGTATTAACAGTGCAAGTATGTGTATCCGTGCGTGTGTTTGCTTGGGTACGTGGACCGCTCACTGACTCCCCATCCCTATGTAACTGGAGCCCACCCTTCCCTGTCAAAAATAAAAATCATTTGTCCATTGCATGAGTGTGTCCATTAAAAATGCATGGTGAAGGGAGCTTGGGGCCACTGGGGAAGAAAGCTGATACTTGGCTCTCTCCGGAAGGGCATCAGAGTGTACCATGGTGGACAAATGGCATCCAGAGAGAAAGTACAGAAAGGGGAAAGATGTTGATGGTGAAGGCAAAGGGTGAGCAATTGAGTAGTGTTATTTCTGAAACCAAGCTCAATCTTGACATGCTCATCAGGGCCTAAACTATCTCCTTATGGTGTCTGTCAAAATCACATGTCAAAATTGCTAAATGTATCGAATGGAAATGTGTCGGTGGTTGCTGAGTACAAATTTACTGTTTTTCAGTTCAGAAAGTTCCAATTGTCTTTAGCTCACATCAGTTTATGTTTTATGCTTGTATAAAATCTCCAAAGTACTGCAAATCACGACAACTTTAATGAGAGACTTTGCTATTTTAATTATTTAAAGAAATCAAAGGGAGGCCTTTTTGGGAGCAAATCTGGCAAAACCAACAGTGACAGAGTTTTAACTGACTCTAAGATTGATGTCATTAAGTGAGGATTAGGCAGAATATTAACAAGGAATTATACACTGCCTGGCCAAAATAAAAGTCGCCACCAAAAAATGGTCACACTCTCTAATATTTTGTTGGACCGCCTTTAGCTTTGATTACAGCCCGCATTCGCTGTGGCATTGTTTCAATAAGCTTCTGAAGTGTCACAAGATTTATTTCCATCCAGTGTTGCATTAATTTTTCACCAAGATCTTGTATTGATGATGGGAGAGTCTGACCACTGCGCAAAGCCTTCTCCAGCACATCCCAAAGATTCTCAATGGGGTTAAGGTCTGGACTCTGTGGTGGCCAATCCATGTGTGAAAAAGATGTCTCATGCTCCCTGAACCACTCTTTCACAATTTGAGCCCGATGAATCCTGGCATTGTCATCTTGGAATATGCCCGTTCCATTTGGGAAGAAAAAATCCATTGATGAAATAACCTGGTCATTCAGTATATTCAGGTAGTCAGCTGACCTCGTTCTTTGGGCACACAATGTTGCTGATCCTAGACCTGACCAACTGCAGCAACCCAAGATCATAGCACTGCTCCCACAGGCTTGTACAGTAGGCACTAGGCATGATGGGTGCATCACTTCACCTGCCTCTCTTCTTACCCTGATTCGCCTGTCACTCTGGAACAGGGTAAATCTGGACTCATCAGACCACATGACCCTTTTCCATTCCTCCAGAGTCCAATCTTTATGCTCCCTAGCAAACTGAACATGGCAATGATTTGACCCTTCATGAACAGACTAACGTCTTTTCCACGACCACAGGATGTGTCTTTTGCCATGGTTGTTTAAGAAATGAGGAGTTACTCATTGCATCAGCTGGGGTTAAATAACTTGTTGCCAGCTGAAAGATAATCGCCTATGCAATAATTAAAGGAGGCTGGTACCTATTTGCTTAGTTAAATCCAGGTGGCGACTTTTATTTTGGCCAGGCAGTGTATGTTTCTCACAATTTTAAGAAAGCAACAAAGGCTATCTTACTTAAAGACAACATTTCAGTACTAATGTTGGTATGGTCAGGAAGAGGCCATGCAGTTTAAAACAATTACATTTACTTATGGCATTCCTTACAGTTGGTGAATCCCCAAAGAAAAAAACCTTCAATGTTATTGTTCTTTTTATTATTTACTGACTTATGCATGCAGTAAATCTTTAAGGTAAGCATAGGAGGTTAGGTCCTGATGGCTAATAATTTGGTGAATGCATGAATCAGAAAACACCTGAGAATGGCAGTACTGGCACTAAAAAGGTACTTGCAACTTGATACTTTTCAACATGAAGTGCAAGTTGGAGCAGTTGTTTTTGCCGCCTTGCAGAAGGGAGGTACCGGGTTTGAATCTCAGCCTTTGTCTTTCTGCAAGGAGTTTACATGTATGTTACCTGGGGTTTGCTCGGTCGGAACCACAGACTTCTTCTTATTTTTTGACTTCTTCCCCCAGTCAAAAAACATGCATATTATTTGAATTGCTCTCCCAAATCAGACCTCAGGTATAAGTGCCTGTGTGCGTGGATGTGTTTTTCTGTGTGTCTCTGTGATGGACTGGTGTCCTGCCGAGGGTGTACCATATCTTCAGATCGATGAACACTTGATTGTATTCTAGAGATTCACTTTAGGAAATTGCATTTGGATTATCTCTGAAATCTCTTAGATTTTCCTTCACTTTTGTATGACACACACATACAATTAAAGATTTGAATGGATAAAATTCCTGCCTCACACATAAGCCTTGTTCCTAGGAGCAGTGAATCTTTCACTGTTCATGACTTGGTAGCTCGTCTGACCTGTTGGTTTAAGTAATAGCAGGAATTGTGCCACTACATTCACCAGATAAATCTGTCAGAAATACAGCTGTGTGTGAATTTGTGTGTTCTTGAACATATGAAACTGGGTGTATGTTGATGAATGATTTTTCCTGTGTCAAACCTGTTCACTGCTTTGCTTAATACTAAAAAAAGATGTTAAATTTATGGTTTTTGCAGGTTTACATTCTTGAAAGCTGTTTTTTTTTACAATTTCATTTTCACATTACTGCTTCTCATCCATCTAGCAAAGTTTGATTTCAGCCTGAACCTCCTTAATCCCTCTTCTTGGGAAACCTGCTTTGCTTTTTCTTTTTTTTTTTCCATCTCTTCCATATGCTTCCTATAACACTCTAGTTCAATCTGGTTTGAAGAAACACCTCCTGCAAAATCAGACATTTGTGCACGTACAACCAAAATAGTCCTCTCTTTCAACCAAGTAACCCCACTAAAGAAACACATTTGGTTGTGTTCAGTAGGGTGGTCGTATCTGGAGCTAATTAAAAGGGGACCCTCTAAATTTCCTTCACACCCAGCATGAGGAAGACCTCAGATTAGGGGAATATTTTCCTTATTGCCAACTTTACTTTTGCAGAATTCCAGCGGATAATAATGGAATCCACGTGTGCTGAGATGTATTCCCATGTTGTTGTTGTTGAAGCCATTGGTGTAATAGCAGGTTGATAATTTTTTTTATTTTTCTTCTTCTATTTAGGTTTGCACAACAACACTTGAAATGTTCCTCAGTTTTATTAGAAGGATGTGATTTTTTTTGTTTTTGGTATTTTGTGTCTCATTGCACATCCCGGTGGAAAAAAGCTGAAGAAGTGAGAGATTTCCGATAATGTCAAGAAGCAACTTCAATTGGTAAAATGTCCATTCATAATGGCTTGTGTTCTCATATCCACTTCGCTTGGCTTTTTTAAGCAGGTTCAGCTGACACATTAATGTTCTGCCACTTGGCCCATGTGCTCCAAGCACATGCACTTGCACAAACAAGCAGGGAAGATCACCTGGAGGTTTTTAAACTTCAACAACAGTGGTAGCTTGTGTTCTGGCCCCCCTAAGCAGTGACCCATCATCCTCCCTCTGGATTTCAGAGAACTTTAGGTATGAATAGCTACTTGTTAAATCCAGGATGGTGCTTAGTTGTGATGGTTGTCTAGAGGTGTAAAGTAACTTTTGTTTTCTGCTATCCCAGGATAACTAACTTATGATTGGAGCTAAGGAGAACCGTATAGAAGTCAGGCTTTGATTTGCTTCTTCCTAATAGCGATAGACCTGAATCCCCTAAAGCTAACATCTGGGTAATTCTTATACATACACAGACACACACAGAGCCACTCCTGCTGCAGAATTGCCCACATGCTGCACGCACAGGTAATTGTGCCCACCTGGGAAAACATAATTTAGTCAGGCGCCCCTTCCTTCCACTAACACGCTCCTATACCCTGGGTATGTGTGTGTGCATCAGTGCATATGTGTCTAAGCATGACCTCCTTTAGCTTTTTCTTGCTCTTTGATCCCAGAATGTATTTGGTTATCATAATTCCCTGAGCCCTAATTCATCCAATTACATTACTGGATTTCATAGAGCAGCAGTTCAAGATTTCTCTATGCATTCAATTGTTATTGTTGGATATTCAGCTGGTTAATTAATTATTTTAGCTGTAATAGTAAGTTGGATGGGTATAGAGAGACATGCAGTTTAGATGGTGAAAAATAATTGATGTTCCTTTGTCAGCAGAACACTTTGATTTGTTCTGTTTAGCAAAGCTGAATACTGAGACAGACACTTTTGCTATTTTTGTACTTCATTGTGATTTTTAAAAAATATTTACACATATTAACCTTTATAAAAGTTTAAATGGATTCAAATGGTTGAAATGACCAAAGTTGCATAGATTCAGAGTTTTCAAGATAATTTTGGTGAGGACGTCATGGAGACCTCCTCTGGGGTGCACGAAGAAGTTTTCAACCTCTAAAGAATCTCGTTTCCTCCTTATCTTTGCACAAATATGTCATTTTTTGCAGTGTTGTATAGTAACGAAGTAAAAATACTTCACTACTTTACTTAAGTATATTTTGGAGTACTTCATACTTTCCTCGAGTATGAAAATTTTTGATAACTTTCACTTTTACTTCACTATATTTCCGAACTTAACTGCATACTTTTACTCCGATACATTTTCAATGTGGTTTAGTTACTCGATTACTGTGACGGAGGAGCGCCACGAGCATTTACGACCTAATTAAAGAGTCGCGTTAACGCCAACACACGCAAACATACACAATCGCTAACTTAGACGCTTTGTTGCAGTTTGAACTGGCGCGGTTCATCGTGGGTCACACGCGGTGTCCCGCTTCAGTTCCACATTAATCTTATCTGTCATTTTCAAACATTTTCCCGGCTTTATTTTTCAATTAGCTTTATTGTTTCCGGATCGTGACGCACCCGAGAGAGAGTTGCGCAATGTGGGTGACGTCATCAGAACGTACTGAGTGTTGGCTGTTTCATGGATTATTGTATTTTTTGGATTACAAGTTTGTTTATTTTTTTTCTCTTATTAATTATTTAAACCTTGTGGTTTAGGTAAAGCTCCTAATTTTCTTAACTAAATGATGCTGCAGGTTTATCTATTAGCAGGTTTCATTTTGCCTGCACTTGCTTGTGTTCATTATTTTAAGTGTATTTAACAAGTTTACCAAAATATAAAAAATGTCATTCAAACTGCATTTGCCTTGTTTTACTTTTTACTTGTACTTTTCATTACATTACTTGAGTACATCTATTTTTACAGTAATTTCCATACTTAAGTACAAGACGTTACAGATACTTTAATACTTTAACTCAAGTAACTTTTCAGTCAGTGACTTTTACTTTTGCCAAAGTCATATTTTGGAGCGGTACCGATACTTTTACTTGACTCCGAGATTTCAGTACTTTATACAACACTGATTTTTTGAAATATCCTTTTTAAATGTTCTGATCTGATCAGAATTGTAAACCAGAAATACCTATTCATGTATGAAAAGATATTTCATACCTATTCATACATGAATAGGTATGAATAGGTACCTATTCATTCATGTATGAATAGGTATTTCTCTAGAATATATGGCTTAAATTATTTGGAGGAATTTTAGATTTCTCTTGTGTTGTCTAGCAAAAAGGGGTTTTCTGATAATTAAAGAATGACCCAAAAAATCCATTAGGCCAACTACAGGCTGCTCAGCTCCTTTAAATAATAATGATGTGATAGCAGCGGTAATTCAGACACACACACACATGCATACACACTCACATAAAACACAAGTGTGAGCATGCCAGTAATCATGGGTTGGTGATCTGGGCAGGCCCCAGCTATCTTTGGCATCCCCTATGCGCTGCTTGTTGCTGTGCCAGTCTGCCAGGTCAGCGATGCCATCTGATACGATTTGACACCACCACCAGCTGTCATCCAGCTTTTGCCATGCTAATATATCTGGCAATTATTTGAGTGCAAGTTCAGCAGCTTTACATAAACTGAAGCAGCATGGGTGCCAAGTCCTTACCTAACTGAAGCAAATGTCACAGCAGAGAAGATTTTTACACTAAAACCTGCTCACTCCTGAAATTCATTAGAAAAAAAATCAGAAGGAATTCAGTTAGGTCTTGACTGTTGGCAGTTTGGTGAAAACGTAGAAGTTCGACCTAAACGTGATTATAATCCTGTGTTGTTTTCTTTTAATGGAATCTTATTGAATCACTTTCAAATGGGACACTCCACAGAATAACAGTTTTCTTGGAAAGACAACTTTGAATGAAAGCATCAAAACCATTGACGTAATCTGCAACATCCTAAGAGAGTCTCTGATCAATATGTTTTGCAGCTATTCACTGTTTTTGTATTTTTGAGCCCTTGACAAAATCTTCAGGTTCAAGTTCAAAGCTGTATTTTTAAACTAAATGTAAATCATTCATGGTGAAATTTGTCCTTCACAATAAAATAAGTCAAAATTTCTAATATTTTGAGCTGCCTAAGGGTTTATGTTGGTATTTTTCTTTATAACTTGTTGAAGTTATATTTTATTATTTTGTTTTGTTTTTATTTTTCTGTACAGCATTTTAGTCTAACGTGGTTGACTTACAACCACATTAGATCTCAAATCTAAATAAAGTTAGAGTGAAATGCTATGTTATTACACTTTCATATGTGCTTGTTAATGCTAAATAAATAAAGTAAAAAAGCATTTTTGTCTCATAAGATGAAAACAACTCTTCTGTTATTTGTTCAATTGTTGTAAAATATCTTCTTTGTACAAAACTTTAAATCCTCATGTCTCTGGCATTTTTGGCACCGACCGTACTGCCTAAAATACGCCACGCTTTTAATCATAGGATCTCCTCTGCTGCCATCTACTGGTTAACGTTGACAATCAACTGTCAACAATTACCCTTAAATTCAAATCTTTAGGGCTAGAATGTGAAAGCAGCAGATAATTGGTGGGAAAATGTCGTTTATTAATTATTAGCCCAAGTATTTATACAGATTGTTTATTTTGTTATATTTCATTAAGGTAGGTCACATTAAATTGCAAGAAAAATTGATTGAGCGTTTAGTAGAACTGACTTCTCCTTGCTCTGTCATATTTGTATACATATTGTATACATATTAATATGTATACAACCATAACGGAAGGGAATGTTGTTAATAGCTTTCTGATTTTTTGAAATAAAAAAAGACCTGATAATTGCAGTTCTTTACAAAATTACATCGTATTCTATACCCTTATTGTTCAAATTGCCAAATACAGTTTTTGAACCCTATGTTGATACGACCCTTCCTCCCATACTGATGAGAGTAAATCAGCTAAGCAACATAAATAGCTTTTTAAATGTATTTCACAAGAAGGCGGTTGTTTCAGCCCAGGAATATATGTTGCGTCCAGAAGAGGGCACTCTTTGGGTGGAGCATGCCTTTCTGTCCATAGAAACAGCATGAGTTGGAACAGTAAAGAAAAATCTCCAAATCCTTTGAGACGGCACCAGTTGCAGTTGTGATTATTCAGATTTAGATTTGAACAAGAGAAAAAAGAAACAAAACAAACAAACATTAGTTCATGAATTTATGATGTCTTGCATGGTGTATGAGTGCCTTGCATAAGTATTTAAATCTCTCTGGCTTTTTCACATACAATGATGTGACACCAACGAACTTCAACATATTTTGTTCTGATTCAATGAGATCAACCAGTACAAAAAGTTGCTTAACTGGGAAGTCAATGGGAAAGTTGTTCAGTTTTCTTATTTTTTTTTTTAATGTTTCTACAAGTTTGCCAATTCTATTCATTTTATCTCAATCTGATACACCAAAGTAAAATCTGTTTTGAACATTTATCTTTAGCAGCAATGTAATTTCTAAATGAGTCTGCCTGTCTGTAATTTAATCTCAGTATGAACAGAACATTAGTGAACAAACAGCATCATCAAGAGCAAGGAACAGATAGGTCAGGGATAAAGTTGAAAGCAGGCGAAGTTTATCAGAAAACCAATAAAAGACTATGACATCTCAACAAGCATTATTCAGTTAATTAAGATGCTTATTGGAAAATCTTTTGGCTTACATGAAAAATACTGTTTATGTAATAAAATTAACACTGGCAATCATCCAGAGCCAATGGAGCTAAATACAGGATAATCGAAACCCTGCTATTGATATTAGAACCTTCACATTAAACGACAAGAGAGGATCAATAGATTTTCTTAGATCAAATAATAGGGAGTTTATAGCATGACTGTAAATACTAAACTCACAAATCAAATATGAATGATCAATAGCTACTTTGCAAAGATTGTGCACAATTATTATTCTCAAGATAAGTAAAACTGGTATAGAATGGCAACTGTAACTGCAAAGAGACGGGTTCCTTAAAGTTGTGGCAGTATGTCACACATGCCACACCTTTCAGATTTTACTTTTAGAAATGTCATATTTCTTTGTTTTCATAAATATGCACTTTTTCTTAGCCCAAGAAAAAAAATGTCTAAAAGTTCAATATGAAGAGTTTGATAAGGCATCATTTCTGAACAGAATGATTGGTAGAATGCAAAACACGTAGCTGAAGCAAGCATGCTAACAACAGAACTACCATGGAAATATTGTCTACAATAGCAACCTGTTGAAAGTTAGTATTTTGAAAGGACAAGAACCAAAGAGAAGTGAAACATGACGGGATCAGAAGGAAGAATATTGGATTTTCGTCCTCCCCTCGGTGAGAGTACTTTGTTCACATCCCAGTTTGGGCAGCAGTCCAACAAAACAATTAGCAAGTATGGGAATCCCAGTCGTGCTCTTAAACAAACCCCTCCCTCCCTCCTCTCTTTCCCCTATTCTCTCTGGTTTTCTGCAGATGGCCCCAGCAGAGAGATGGCCAAGTTTATTTTCTCCACGGTGGTCCCTGTGTGGCGGCGGCGAGGCCCCTGCCATGCTGCTCCTGATGTATTAGGTGAGGGTCCCTTAAGAGATGTCAGCAGGACTCTTTTATTGCTAAAGCACTCAATCTTATTTTTCCTGTTAGAGAAGACTTTGGTAGTGTCCTGTCTGAGAGGACAAGGTGAGGTAACAAGTGATTACAGTGTAAGAGTGACATCCATCCTGCTGTGGATGAATGTAGAGTAAGCTATTAATGAGAAATTAAGAAAACATATATAACATAGCACATTAGCACATAATCAAAACAAATATCTTCACTTAACAAACATTTAAAAATCACTTTTCATGGAAATGTGAATTAAAGTGAACAATTAGAACAAAATCAGCCAATTAATACTTCTTCAGTTTGTACTAAGTAAAGGCTCATACAAAGTTTTAATAATAACAATAATAAAAATCATATTCAAACAGGCGTTTTGTAATTAATGGTATTGTCCAACAATGTTCCTTCACCACGAACACATTTAGACAGTGACAATAAATATACTGTATATATAAAATAAGACCACATCTGAAATCTTGATGAGTTGGGACCAGAACACGTATATTAGTTTATTGTATGACACTGTCAGCCAGAGCCTACCAGTCACCTCACTATGCACGATAAAAACTAAGCTGTAGATTAGCAGAAGAAAAACACAAACAAATAAAAAAATTGACAATGTATTGTAAAACTTACGCCTTTTCCTTTCTTTTTGAGAATGCACGCAAAGATCATTTTAATCCATTTCTGTTCTCTAGTCAAGTTAAAGTGTTTGTTGTTTGAATTTAAGCAGATAATGACTGCTTAAATTCAAGCAGTCATTTGACTTCCAACAAAATAGACTTCTGTTGGAAGTCTATTTTTCTTCCAACAGAAAATAGACTCTGGCTATTTTCTGTTGGAAGAGACACCCGAAAAGTAGGATAAAAGTGAAGGGATTTCTTTGAAACAAACAACAACAACAACAACAAAAAACGTGATGTATGCAAACACTTTTTCTTTGGGATCCTTCTGTGAGGAAAAAAAAAAAAAAAAAAAGCGAGGGAGAGCGAGAAGCGGTGTGTGCATAAATAACTGTCTGCAGGATGTAAACACTGCGGTCATAACCCGGGCAAATTAAAACAACTGGCCTGGGCGGGTTAAACTGGGGATAGGTTCTCCTCTGCTTTGAAGATCCACACATTTTTATTGGCTGAACGCAGGAGGGAACAACCAATCAAGCCTTTGCCTAAACAAATATAATCCCTTGGCTAATTAAATCCAATTAGCGACTACTGAATGCATTAAAGATATGAAACAGCCCGAGAAGAACAGATTTACCAGAATAAGCTGCAGGGTCCGTTTCGGGACGTCGTCTCTGAAAGCATGAGCGCTTTGTTTACATAACGGTCTCCACGTCCACCGTTATCTTTCAGAAACAACAGAGAGGGCCTCATCCCTAACCGCGCTTTGTCGGTGCTCAGGTTCTGCTATTCTGAAGGAGAACACCGATAAGAAAGGTGAGCAGGTCAGAGAAGTGGCCCACACAGTGACATGAAAACAGGGAAATAATAATAACGTCCAACACACAGGGTTAGAGGTGAACACCTGCAGATTATAACAAAGTACAAAAAAAGGGGAAAAAATTTTAAACATGCAATCTGTACAGAAATTTAAGAGGGGAAGTATAAAAAAGATGATCTTTGAACCAGCAAAGATAGCAGGTGAAGGAATCTACTTAAATAAATTGATCTTATTTTCAAATACGGGAACGTCGAGAGACAGAGAGGATGCGCTCCCTCTATTATTCCCACTCACAGCCTGCGGAGATGAGACTGTATTCTAGTCAAACTTGGATGTTTTTTTTTTCTGTCTTTTGAAAGAGAGAGATAGAGAGAGACACAGAGAGAGAGAGAGAAGCTTCTCCCACTTCATCGCATCAGGACGCGGTTGTTCCGCACAACCGAGTCCCGTTCAGCATCTCCTTCAGATCAGTCTCCGGTTTCCCTGCGACCATGAAGGGCCACGTCTGCGGGAGGGAAACAGAGTTAATCATTTGAGCGCCAGTGGTTACAGAAATCAAAGTGAAACAGAAACTCTAACAAGAGTGTGAATCGAGGCTTTCGGCCTTTTTGACTAAAGTACATAAACAATACAGAAGCAAACTCGTGGTTTGATTTTTATTCTCAAATTAGCTTCATTTCTTGACATCTTCTGTGGGTTTTCTTTAGTTCAAGTCGCTGTTTCGCATTTGAACTCTATTAAAGCAACATCAATTCATCCTTAAAACATCACTCTTCTACCTAATATCAGAGTCTTTCTGATTTCTAAATATATCTGATCAGCGGATGTAATATACATTCTGACGTGGAACTGGTAATAAAAAAGGCTTTCTTCCTCCGTTATGCACCTGCACTGCAACCCCATCACCTACTGCATCCATAAGGCTTCAGATGGGCCTTTGGAGGCCCTGTAAAAAAAAAAATACATGTTGACATGCAAATTTAAAGCCACCACAAATAGGTAACAGTGGGACAATTTCATCCTTTATAGTTTTACATACATTTCAAATATATCTATCTAAAATTACACCTTATATTTATCCTTGTGTTATTTTTAAGCTGTATCCTATCTTTAAATCCATCGCTCACTCCTGGTTCCACCTCTCTATCTGACAGCAGCACAATACGGCACTTTTATAACAATTAAACTTTTTTTTTTCTTTTAAACCTGCGGCCATATTTTCCTCAACTCTCTCCCGCAGTGGACAGCATAGTCTGCGTTGTGAATGGACCCTCAGGTTTGATCCTCACCAGGTTAACTGGGTGCGTATATCCGTTTTCATACTTGTCGTTGGCCAGAATCTGCCGGAGATGCGCGATGTAGCTGGACGCCAGGCGCAGCGTGTCCAGCTTGGAGAGCTTGGTGTCCGGCGGCACCCACGGCAAGGAGGTCTTCAGTCTCGAGAACGCCTTGGACAGCACGCGCATCCTGGCTCTCTCGCGCGCGTTGGCCGCGTTCCTCTGCACCTGTTTGCCCTCCTGCTGCGCCACACCCTTGGGCGCGCTTTTGCGCGACGAGCTCTTGCGCTTCTTGCCAGACGCCTCTCTCCTCCTGCCCTCGGTGACGAAGCTGCCTTCGCAGTTGGAGCTCTCCTCCGTGCTCTCGTTGGAGTCCTTGCCAGAGGAGCCGAACTTGAGAATGCCGTCCAAGAGCTCGTCGTCGACGTCGCTGAGAGATCCGGTGGACATGGTGATGCTGGGAACTGGACGGGACCGGCGCTCAAATCATGGGGACGACGGAGTTGATTCTTGACAGAACCGAACGGGGTGCGCAAACACGCTCCAGGGAGTTCATGAACAAACTAAGTGAGCGTGAAAGAAACAGAAAAAAAAGAACACATTTTTATCTCTATGAGCTGAGAGGGCGTTACCTCATGCTGGGAGGAGACTGATCTGAGTCGGTTCCCTAAAGTTTCCAGGACCCCGATGGACCTTGGATGAGTCACTGGAAGCAAGATAAAGCGTCAGACATTGAATTGATTCAGCAAAATGAACTTTAAACTCTCTCTTTTGAAATTGATTTAACTGAGACGAAGAAAAATACATCAAGCAGACACAAAATGAAGATGTAGCCTGTTGTTCAAATTGTAGTTTGAGACCACTTGCATACTAACCTGCTTTAAATTTCCATATCACATTATCCCTGATCTGTTTGCTAACAAATCTCTGAGGCCTCTATAGGTAGCTATACCCTCTGGTTTTTATTTTAGGGTATCAGAGTGAAGGAGGTCAGGCACATATACACCCTCCACTTTTCAGGGTTTATTTTAATTTATTTATCTAAATATTTTTTATCATTTTCCAGTTCACAGTGATGCTCTAATTTGTGTCCAATTTAAATAATACATTCATGCTACAAAATATAAAACAATTTAAAAAATGTAAAAAATGAATAGTTTTGACATGTGATGCATAACATTTCATTTCTAGCTCCTACATACAATATTGCTATTGTAGGTCAGAATCTGTATTTTTGTCGTTCTGCTCTGTTTCTGCAGAGCTTTCTGCACTTCCTGGCTGTTAAGTGCCAGGACAGGGGGTGTCACTTCTCAAATGGCAAACTGGCGCCTTGGTCCCCTCTGATGTAATGGATACCTAGCACCCACAATCCTCTGTTTGGCCTTCCACATCATTCCACACTGATGCTCTTTGCACCAGCCCACTCAGGGCCACGTCCAAACAACTGGAGCTCTCTGGAGCTGCATGATAGGAAATCCTGAAGGCCTGTGATAATCCTTTACTTCTTATGCACTTCCGCCTTACTCTTTTTTGTGTTTTGCATTATTGCTCAACGCAGCCTAAGATGTTGATGGTATTTCTAACACGAGTGCACGTTTGCCCAAGTATGTGTGAACGCAATGTCCTTGCATGCACAAAGACATAGTTTAAGCATGCAGGGTTAAAAAGTGTGTCTCCAGAGAGCTGACCTTTAGTTCTTTTGTTTTCGGTGTCTCAGCCCGTCTCAAAAGGCATTACATTATTAATCAGTAAAAAACAAACGATAAAGCTACCTTTTGTTTAGTCCTTTGCATTAAGCTTCAAATATATTATTTTGAATAGGAGAAATTCTTAATTGACTCGCTGGGAAAGTTACATTTGCAACGATAACAACAAAAATAGATTAAGATGCCGCCAAACTAAGCAGAAAGCAGGGGATAGATAAGTGAAGGGATAAAGAGAGAAAAGAGGCCAAAGACGGGGATTAATCTTCTGGGTGGGCTGAAAATCAAAGCACTAAGAGGAAAAGTAATAATAGAGTCTGTTAGATTGATGATCACCTCTGAGATACATGGATCTACACATGAGAGAAACAAGAAGACAGATGGAGTGGGAGCCAAACTAAAATAGCCTATAAAAAAAAAAAAGTCAAGGGACTCTTTCTATTCCCTGTATAGCAATAAGAAATGATGTAATATAACTATCGTCAGTGCTGAAATACAGCTTAATTTCTTTATGATGGAGAACACCAGCCAAAGAACTAAGTACTTTCTGTTTTGTGAGTGGGTGATTTATTTTTTTTCTTTTTGCAACAACCCTTTATGAGAATGATAAAGTGTTTCGGAAACCCTCTCTCAGAGCTGCGGTCACACTGAGAGTGACACGAGGAAACAGGTGAAGAGGGGGGGAGAGAAAAAAAGAGGGGACCCTGGCAGTCATGGAGGGACATGCTACTAATTAGCCGGTTTGGGGGCAAAGGTTAGGCTGGTTGTGTGATGTCACCATTAAAGGAAGGGTTCCAGATGTTGGTCACATGCAGGACCGTAAAGGAGGGCATCCGATCCTCGCAGTCATTATCCGGTCATGTTTTCGCATAAATGTGTTGGTTGTGCAAAAACAGACGTCCCCTCTCTCATTTTTTACTTCTCTGCTCTACTTGGGCTATTGCAGTGTTCATCTTTTCCAAACTTTGGAAAGCTGGAGGAATTATTTTTGTAACATCCTATAACAAATAGGTGTAATTATCAGGCCTATCAGCAGTTTCTGATTTTGGTGAAATGGTTCTTCGCCCAATAATTCCGTAGTTCAGCTCCGAATCATATATTAAGGGATGTTGCCTTGTTCTTTTAGAGGCAGAAAGAAACTACAGGCAATGTGGCAAGACAAAAGGAGTCAATGGCAAAAGGTGCAACCCTTGGTGGATTTTGTATTTTATACCCTTTTTATTTTTTATTTTTGCCTATTAATTTTGTTCCAGGTCACATGCAAGCAAAACTGTAACTTCAGCTGCTTGGTACTCTGTATCTCTGTAACCTATGAGCAGTTATCTCGAAAGAGAAAAGTTTAAAAAGGTTAAAGCCATTCATTTCGGAGGAAGTCGGAGATTAGGTGTCAGTGTCATTTAAGATGCTTTTTTAGCCAGTTTAGCTCTTTGCTGTAAACGGAATCAAATGGATGTGCAACCACTGATTAATGCAAGAACAAGGGGTCTATAGTGGGAATCAAAATACCATTTATTTACAAGAGAAACATTGCCATGTATTTTTGTTGCACACAAAGTGAAAAGAAAAACAACAAAAGTAAATGAAAGGCAGAAACTGATTGCTTGGTAGCTGTACAAACCAGACCAGGGCTGGAAGTCTGGAGTCAGGCTTAGGGTGAGAAAAAACATCATCCATCTATGTCTAAGCAGTGCAGTTGCCCTGTCCCTTATCACAGCTGTACTCCCCCTGCCAACACACACTCTTACACACACATTCACAAATTGCTTTTCACCTCAGTTCAAATATCTCAAAAAAAGATTTAAAAAAATTAAAGCAAAAATAACCAACAGAGGGGTTGCAGAGAGTGCAAACACACAGCAGGGAGTGAAGAGAGCCGGGCCAAAGGGATAGGGCGGACAATCTGAGCAATAAGAGAGAATTATGTACAAGATGATGGGAGTAGGAATATCATGCTGTATTTCAAAAAAGCCACAATCCTTTGATATTCAGTGACAGGAACATCCGGGACAAGGCAAAAGGAATTCTACAAACGAGACAAATTTTCTGTCATTGTGAAGGTTGCTGACCCGGAAGTCTTGGCCCTGCAATGTAAGTGAGCTATTGGTCTCTGGAATGTGAGCGCACATGCACACTTATCTATGCAAGTGTGTGCATCTGTGGTGAAAGTGCTGGTTTCACAATGTGTGTGACGGATGAGTTTAGGCGCATAGCATCTGAATTCATTAAAATTACAACTCTGAGTAATGTTCACCATTTTACATAGTTTTGTTTGTGTTTCTTGCCTTCACAATAGTCACAACTGACATGTTTCACACATTCACACTGCCAGGGATCACAAAATAACCTTAAGAGCCTTAAGAAATGCTGACTGAACATTTTACACAGTCTTACTTCAACAATTATTTTGAAGAATTGACTTCATCCTTTTTTACATCCTGTTCAGATTCAAGAGGAATTTAGAACCTTGAAATAATCTGACCTCTTCAAATACTAACCATTAATTTTGACTAGTCTCTTTGAGATTTATTTTGTCAGTATATTGTCAGTGAGTATAAGATTATTTTTTGTGCAGCAATATCATGGTTTGGCAAAAAAGCATTATTTACAGTTCTCTGCCATCCATCATGCAAGCCCCATCCTGGTATGATCTCCGGCCGTATGTCCAGATGACGCTCATTCTAGCTATGGAAAAAGTCAAGGCTGTAATTAAAATGATTTCATCAACCACGTTTAAGCAAACAGCACCCTTCTCTAATCATGACTGGCTGTATACAACTCAGATCAATTGATGCCTCCATCAATAAAAATAGGTGTTATATCATAATTATTTACAACTTCCTTCAGGAAGACTGACTGCCAGTTCATGGTCGAATGTTTCTGGGACTCTGGAGGGGAAAAACAGCACCCTCTGGAATTACTTCAGCAACTGGTCTATCACATTCTTTTACGAGGTGTACTTTTACTGTAGCATTAGACTGTGAACCTTCCGAGTGTCCCTAATGTCTTCCAGGAAGGTAAGAACATGAACACATGTTGGTGATTTGGGATATTTCTTCATGATTTGGTAATAACCATAGGCGAAGGAGTTGAGGATGGTGATGTTCAGGTGGGGAGTTTGCATTCTAGGTTTCTACTCCAGTGCTCTTGGCAATTTAATAAAGCCAACTGTGCAGCACAAGACAATTTTTTCATTTCTTTCTTTCTCCCGAAGACATCTGCCTGTGATGCTACAAGGTATTCAAATTTGTCATGCTTTTTGCCTTAATTGTATGACAGGCGAGAACAAAACAAGAAAAATAGGTTTCAAATAAGCAGCTTGTTGTTAGCCTATTTTTTGTTGTTGTTGTTGTTGTTTTGACTACCGAAATGAAGGAGATCATTTTGAGCCTTCTGACTATTTTTACTGTGCAATTTTTGCCCCCTTTAAACATTACAACATTTTACATTTTTAGGAAGATTTTATTATTTTATTTTCTGATAGTTTTTATATTAAATACATATTCCCAAAATAAATTAAATACAAGGTTAGGGACCTGTGGACAAAATATGTTTTTTTTTTCCAATAATGGAAAATGCAAACAATCACCTAAGTAGTCACCATTTTTATTTTAACTCAATTAAACAGACCATTAGCGTGAAAGTCAAAGATCGAGAGGCTTAACCATGACATGCTTTTTTTACTGGATGAGATTCTTTCCTGTGATCTTTACTTTTGTCCCACTGCTCAGAGGGAAATGACAGGTGTGTGTTATGTTTGTTGACATATGGGAACTTCTCAAATTGTGGAAATGTGCCTCAGTTGTTAAAAAGAGAAATGTTGTTTATAGAGCAATCTGTATTATAGGATCATCATTGTTGCTCAGTGCAAACGCTTCCAGTGGAGATTTTTTGTTATATTCCTAAAAGTAAACTTCATTTTCTTCTACTGAGCTAATAAAGTGATCTCATCCCTTCATATCTCATCTTTTTCAGCACTTCAGTTAGCAGACACATGCCCATGGATACAAAGCGAGACTCTTTATCTTTAACTTTCTGTGCTGTGCAGTTCCTGTGATTGGTGATGCTGCTATCACACAGCAGGAAGAGAGATAGGTAGTCCCCAAAGAGTCCACGCAGTTGGACTGGTGCATGCACAAACTCCTCTATGAATCGTGTGTATCTTGCATTCATAAATTTCTGTCTGACTCTCTGTGAAAGGGGGTATCAGGCTGCTCTTGTCTACAGGAACAAACTCCAGGCTTGGCTCAGATAAACCCCCGTAACCTGCTGATATCTCTGGATAAACCATCCAGAACTGCAGATATGTGGGACGTGTTGATTTCTCCAAATGCAGGAAAACTCCTGCTACCCTGGGCAAAGACATTACACACATCCTCATCCTCCCTTCCCTTTGCTTCCATCCAGTCTGCAGCCGTCCCTGCTGGACCACACTTTTAAGGAGTTTAGTCATGTTGTATTTTCATAGCTGTCTCCAAGAGACTTTGACATGTTAGTTTTAAACTGACTGAAGGCATGACAGAATAGAAGTTTTAAGAAATCAGTTCTATGTGTGTCAAACTGTGTTATTGTTGGTAATTTTAAAAAAAATATTTCAATAAATTTAAGTTTAGTTTTTTTGACAGGAAACCTGCAGCGAAGTATAAAGTTTTGTAGCCATAAATATCAGGATTAATTATTCATTTACAAAAATTTTTCTCATACTATGAAAGGTGAATTTACGACTGATATGTTAAATTATTAACCCTCTGATGCATGAAATATTGACTATACAGTCTTCCATGAGTGGGTCTTTTTGGACCCATGTTTAAATCAGTGTGTTTTTATGCTGCTCTTGTCATTTTGATTCAAAATCACGTCTAGTATGATACTTTCTGCTGTGTTTTACTTCACAAAAGAATTATTTTATGTTTGAAATATTTTCATTTTTCACTTTTTTAAGCATTTTTAGAAGAAATTGTAGAACATTTGTGACGATTTGTAGAACATTTTTAAAACGAAATGACAACAGCAATTTTACAACAGCAATGTTGGAACACTGTCAGCGTCCATTATGTGTGTGTGTGGGCAGGAGGAGGAAACATTAACATGTTTCTTGCTAATGCTAACCAAGTTAGCTAACATTACTGTCTGTGTTCTATTGTGCTGTGTGTATTATGCATGTGAGTGTGTGTATGTATGTGCATTTATCCATCCATCCATCCATCCATCCATCCATCCATCCATCCATCCATCCATCCATCCATCCATCCATCCATCCATCCATCCATCCATCCATCCATCCATCCATCCATCCATCCATCCATCCATCAGTCTTCTTCCGTTTATCCGGGGTCAGGTTCCGGGGTCAGCAGCCTAAGAAGGGAGGCCCACGGTTTGCTCTCCCCAGCCTCTTGTTCCAGCTCCTTCGGGGAAGCAAGCTGAGAAAAATAGTCCCACCAGCATGTCCTGGGTCTTCCCCGGGGCCTCCTCCTGGTGGGGAGGAACACCTCACCAGAGAGGCGACCAGGAGGCATCCTAATCAAATGCCCCTCGACAAGAAGGAGCAGCAGCTCGACTCTGATTCCCTCCCGGATAACTGAGCTTCTCTCTCTAAGGGAGAGCCCAGGCACCCTAAAAAACTAAATCTAATTTTGGCTGCTTGTATCCGTGACCTTGTTCTTTCAGACATGACCCAACTCTCATGATCATAGATGAGGGTAGGAACTTAGACCGGTAAATCAAGAGCTCTCGCTTCACTGCAGACGCTGCGCCAATCCGCCTGTCGATCTCCCACTCCACTTTGAGCAGGATATCAATAACATGTTTGCTGAGGAATACCTGGAATATGAAGTGATGAAAACTTTTCAAAGATATTGCAAAAAGATGACCTCGCCGGGTCCAAAAGGACCCTTATGAATAAGAGGGTTAATAGAAACAAATTAAATACATTTACCCAAAATTATTACTATGTGTGATTCAATATCACTTTGTATGTCTTTGAAACAACTGTGTGTGCGCGTGTGTGCGTGTGTGTGGGTGTGTTTGTTTGTAAAAGGCTAACCTTTGCAACACCCACGCTGGTCTCATTTCAGCCTAATCAGATTTCTGTGTGAGTTTGTCCATCAGCTGTCCCTGGAGAGAAAAACATAAGGCTACCGGAGGCTAACAGGAGATGACTAGAAGGTGAGAGGTGAGTTGTGATAAACATGTTCTTGACACACACACGCACACATCTAAATATCAAATCTCAAGAGACCCCCTTAAAATCCTCTGAACCCCAAGTATCCAGGAAGGAAGCAGGCAAGCAGTGCCGCTGGCTCATTAGCGTGTGCACATATTTGTTTGTGTGTGAGCAATTTACAGACAGGCTGAATTAGAAGATCAGGAGCAGACACAACAGCACCACGAGCACAATTGTTGTGTGAAATTGTCGGCTCAAGAATCAGCAAAACTTTAAACATGTCACATAGAACTCTTGAATGAAATGTGAACATTAAAAGGAAGGACTACACGGCATGTTATGGCATAGTATGGTATTGCTCCAGAGCAGGTTGGAGACCTCTGGTCATTGCCTAAATCTATAAATTCCCTCTATCCAGTCTGACCTAACATGAGCAAAGAAGAAGCACCACTATTTGATCTCTAAATTACGCCCATTTATATTGGTATGCTTGTTAAGTGACTCAAGCTGAGTGGGAGTTTGCTTTAATCAGTTAGTGAAACCAAAAAAAAACTGTCCAAATAATTCTGACATTTAATTCAATTTCAAGCACTAACTGTGCTTTTGACTGCAAAAGTAAAAGCAAATTAAGCCTCTGCTCGAGACATTTGAACCTTTTGCAGTACTGATAATATCTGTCTTCCTTTTCTTTTTTTTTTTAGTACAAGGAATAAACACAGAACAGATCCATCAGCTAAGTGGTGGTCCTTATCTATTTCTCTCCCTCTTGATGCTAATTAAAGATAATAAACCTCCCGGATCATTTCTCTGCAGCTTCAAACTCACCGTCACCTCTGCTCCCCTCACACTCGAGCACACATGGCCAGATGGAGTGAGAGCTCATTTAGCACACCCTCTCATTCAGTCCCCGAGGCGGCAGGTGAGTGTAAACCCAACGTCCCGGTACATCTCGGATTCACCTAGACGAGAGTGAAGTGTGAGTTTAAATAAGCGCCAGATGATAAAAATAGTCTTGCTGGCTTTTACGTATACATAACGCAAGATCTTAAACACATGACAGCATATGCATTAAAGCAGACACGCACACACACACTCTCTCTCTGACACACACACACACACACACACACACAAAGTAATTCCTCTGTATGTCTAAGCTTAAACCCCTCGTTTATCTTTACTCCACGCCTTAAACACAGGTGTTTGGAGAGAGCACAGATGAGAGCTTGAAGCCAGATAAAATGATATCATGTGTTTGAGTTCTCTGTCTCCATAATTTCCCACACAGCATTCCCTCTTTCGCTTAATGCAACGTTTTCCAAGGGACTTAGAGACTTAGGAGCAAGCTACTCCTGAGAGTTTCACGTAGCAAAAAAATAAAAAGAAAAGATCTGTCATTTGTCCGTTCGGGCTTAAAATGGCCTGAAGAGTGTCTGTGGAAATGGGATAAACTGTTGTGGTTAGCTTCTCCCTTTGGTGGCTGCTGTAGTGGAGCCAAGTCAGAAGGGGGAAAAAAAATGACTAAGACTACAAGCTCAGGAAACTATGCAATGCTACACAAACTCAGAATCATTCACACAGATTCTACTGCTCACTCAGAGTGCAAATCTTCTGCTCCGTGGTATTGCCCATGTCTGTATTTATTCCTAACCATAACAGAGCTGGCAGATAATGGCTGATGCACAGGACAGTCGTAAAAATAACCTGGCACAGCTCTGTTTGGATTAGCCTCCTGACCCCTCCCCCTTTTCTGTGCTTCCATCATGCTTTATTGCACTCTTCTATCTATCTATCTATCTATCTATCTATCTATCTATCTATCTATCTATCTATCTATCTATCTATCTATCTATCTATCTATCTATCTATCTATCTATCTATCTATCTATCTATCTATCTATCTACTTTTTTCTTAGACTTAAATATGTTACAATATTTATTTTAGAGAAGCCTTATCAAGAAGAAAGCACCAGGGACTGCCTGTCTTCCCTGATTTTCTTGTTTGCGTAATATCGAAAATATTTTTCCAAATAAGTTAAATTACTGACCATGGGAGGAAATCATAGTTCAAGCCGAGACCAACTGAAACCAAAGAAATCCTTTATATAATCAGTGTTAAAACGTCTTTTTTTTTTTTGTTATGGATGGAAACAATGAACCTAAAGTTGCTGCTGAAAGACCCAGAGAGGGTTTGAAATGTCCTCCGGGACTTTGGAGGAGAAACGGGCCCACAGCCTCACAGATCCTCGAATATGAAGTGGCCAAAAGATGCTTTTCTACATTTTTAGACCCATCTGTCTGTTACAGTCTCACTTTGCGTTTTACTGATAGTTTACCAATGACTCAAAATGCCTCTCTTTCCACTAGTAAAATATCCAGGACTCCTTTACTCCACCATCCCTTACACCTGCCTCAAGCAGTCAGGTGAAGGCCCAACTACAAAGTCTGCACCTCTTCAACCAGGGCCTGAGACAGTAGAGGGCTCTGTGAAACATTTATTTACTTATTTATTTATCACTGATGGTACCATTTCAATTTTGTTATGTTCTAGAAACATAATGACAAATAAAAATCCTTATGTCTTACCAAAAACACTGTTGTTCTATTGACACAAAATGTAGAAAATTTTAAGTTGCGCAAGTTTATTTATGTAAGACCAATTCATATCAGATATCTGAATTGTGGCTTATCGTGACAGTTTTTTTCTTGCACATACATTAAAATGTTTTTTTGTTTGTTTGTTTCATATTAATGCAGTAAATTTAGCCACTCTGAAGACAAAAAGAAATCAACTGAAGATAATAATCTTGTTACACAAGATTATCTGTTTTTGTGAGTCATGCTCAGCAGAAACGGAAACAATTAGTTTGAAATCCAACAGCAAGAGAGTTGATTGTTTGAGTAAACTCTCTGAACCTCCAAAGGAGGACATTGTGGGCCTGTAAAATGCTGATCCTCAAGTCTGATGTGAATGGGAGGCCAATATTTTATATCTTTATGGAGGACTGGGAATACAATATATCTGACAGAGCTTTATTGGCTTACCCTTTAAAGACTTCCTGCAAAGAGTCAGGCTCAAAGGGGACAAAGGGAGTGTAAATCACGGCGAAAACATTGTTTTCCAATCTTTCATTTCATTTGGGGCCTTCTATAAACCATACCTGCCATGGCTGTCACTACCTGTGCATTGAAAGCTTATTGTCATGTATCTCCAGATCTCTTTTTTCTTTTGTATTTTCAAGAAGGATAAAGTTCATCTTAAAAAGTACATGAAAGTTGTTGGTGTGCTCCATTGTCTCTCCAAATGGCTAAGATGGGGTTACTAATGAGCAAATGTTCAAATGATGAAGTCTTTTTTTCCAAGAATCTTTTCTCCCAAACGCCTGTGGCCTTTGGATGACTCCCCAAGGAGACCATTAATTTAGATATCTGCGTGTGTGCGTGTATGCGAGTATGTGTGTGATTGTGTGTGTAGATGGTCTGTGTGTCACTCCCATGCAAGTGGGAGATTTCTGTTGCCCTGTTTTAACATACACTGACACAAAGTGTGAGCAGAATCAGTTAGGAAGTGTTTGTCTGCGAGCACGCAGCAAAACGATTTGCTCAGCAAACAACACAGTCTTAGTTGTGCTAGCATAGCAACCCTCTTATCACACATCCCTCCATCTCCGGACATCCTTCTACACCTTTACCCCAACTCGCTCCCCAAATGTCACCCCAAAACATCCTTCCACGTCAACACCTCCCACCCCCAGTCCACCTAAATTTAAACCTTGGGCAGGATAAATCTTCGAAGGGTGCTGCTCACACACATCTGCATACGTAGAATAACAGAGAAAAGGCAAAAAACTGCATCTCGCATGCCAGTATCCTCCTGTGCACTATATTTTGAATATATGTGTAGGCAGAGCAATATGGATTTCAGTCATAATATTTGGAGCCAACTGTGTATACGGTTAATACCAACTCCAATGACACCCTCCCCGCACCCAGCGCGCCTCCTGCAGTGAGAAGCACTTGTGTGGTTCTCAGTTGTGATTGTTATGTGCCGATCAGACCATGCTCCTCCGTGTTCTTACAACAGTTTGTTTTGAGAGTGATCTGTTTTCTAGAGCGAGAGGAAGAATCCACTCCACGGGGCTTACAGCACCTCCTTTCCAATCCAAACAGTGTCTGTCTGAAGTGCTGACAAATTGCACAGGCCCCCAGTTCTGGAGCAAAACTGTTGTGTTTTGTCACTGTTGTCAACGTTGCAATGTTCTTTTGTTTCCTATTTGTGTCATCCTAAAAGTCTTCGATACAAGATTTAACAGCTGGTTTGACTTGAATCTGCGACATGTGCTTCAGAAGTTGCCAGAAGAGCTATTTTGATATGCAGTTCTCAAAAATACCAGAGAAATATTGTATACTGTGTTCCACAATATATTGCAAATAAAATACATGAATTGCCTTTTAATCCAAAACAAGCATCCTATTTGGTAAAAGTGCTTTTAACTTTGATATTATGACCTGACTTGCCACACTTATGAACAGGCACCTGCAAGCCAATGAAAAGTAGGAATTACTTTTTTTTTTTTTTTGCTAAGGTTGATTTTAGATAAAGTTATATCCTCTCCAAATATTTAGATTTTATTATACATACAGTAAAAGTAGTTGGAGGAAATTGCACTTAGGGCTTCATAAAACCTTGGCCTGACTCTGATTTGAGAAGACAGTAGAAATTATTTTTCTACTCTTAGATGCTAATTGGGCTGCACAGTGGCACAGTTGGTAGCACTGTTGCCTTGCAGCAAGAAGATCCTGGGTTTGATTCCTGGCCCAGGGTCCACAGTCCAAAAAATATGACTGTTAGGTAAATTGGTCTCTCTAAATTCTCCCTAGGTGTGAGTGTATGTGTGTGTGGTTGTTTGCCTTGTCTATTTCTGTGTTGCCCTGCGACAGACTGGCGACCTGCCCAGGGTGTACCTCGCCTCTTGCTCAGGAACGTAGCTGAGGCACCAGCACTTCCCAACCCCATTAGGGACAAGGGTGAACAGAAAATGGATGGACGGAAAGATGCTAATTGGTAGCATTAGGAAATTCATGTTGTTCCATTAATGGCATTAAACCCTACATTGAGAAACATGATAAACAAGCCTTTGCTTCATCAAACAATGAAGGTGAGCATTATAAATTCCAAATATTTGTTTTGGTGTACATCGGCAAAAGTCATTATAAACTTATAAGTATTATAAGTTCCATTTTAAATTAGGATATTATTCCATTCTGTGTATTGTTTCATTACAATGTATTTGGTGCTGCAGTTCTCTACTTCTCTACTTAAAACAGCAGGTGCTTTCCCTGCAGACCAGACTGGAGTCAGATAAAGCTCCAAGCTTCATCAGCTTTCATGTCATCATTTTCACAACTAGTCTAAACATGGCTTCATAGGGAGCTCCATCACATTTTTGCAGATGTGTTAATGTTGGACCATAAATCTTGCACAGTGAGTGTTGGAGTGATTTTCTGTCTGTGCAACATCACCCTCACCTCTGGGGGTGTAGTGAAAATGGTTAGAGGACTGTCTGATCAGTGTATGCTGATGTATCCATGTTGTCATGAAGCAAGGTATGGTTTTAGACCTTTGAAAAATTGCTTCTCACTCAACCACAAGACCTGTGAAACAATGTTCTTTGGAGAGTGAGTCCAAAGTGGAGGTGTTTAGTCACAATGACCAGTGTCATGTTTGGCAGCTAATATGGTACCAAACCCTCATACTGACTGTCAAACATGGTGTTGAAGGGATGATCATTTGATCTGATTTGCAACCATGGCAACTTGCCATGTTTCATTCTCTAAGTTGTCTTTGATATTCCAAAAGAGGGGCCATCTCTCTGACAGCAAAAGCCTGATCAAAAATAGGTCATGCATTCAGTGATGCAATTTAGTATAAGATTGTGCCAAATTCTTCCACAGTGACGTAGCAGACTGAAAAAATAATGAAGAAATGATAAAGTTATGTAGTGGTAGTTGTATTGAGCATTAAGTCATAGAGGGAACTTTTCATACATTGCTTTTTACTTTTTTGCTTTTGCCTTATTTAGGAAAATTGAGAGTGTGAAACATTCTTGTACATTCTTGTACAAGTTATATTTAAATAATCTTAGAATCTGGTGAAGATCAGATCATTTTGTTGTACAGATATATAAATCCATAGAAGATATTCATGACACTATGTCAGTTAAAAGTTATCTGTGACAACCCAGGAGCAGGTATGCGCCCTTGTTGCCTGGCGGACTGGTCCTAGTAAGAGTTAAGCTCGTATAAACATGCTTGGTCGTTCCCACGTCTCTGTTTATACTGGGAGACCCTGGAGCAGCACTACCAGAGATCTGGATTCTCTGTATACTACAGCTTCACACAACATTCATCTCTATCTCATAAAGAGACACTCATAGGTACACTGTGTGGTAAAATAATATAATGTAACATAGCATAATATCATATATTATAGTATCATAGAAAAATATATATATATATATATATATATATATATATATATATATATATATATATATATATATATATAAAATATATTTTGATTATATTAGACAATATTATTATGTAAATCTTCACACACACCAGTCTGTGTCCTTCCTAGTTTCAAAAAGGAGAACTAATAAACATTTGACTCAACTCCATAATCGAACCAGTAGTGATGTCAGTTTTGCAAAATGTCAAACAGAAACTTTCAAAAGCTCTAACATCATTTTGTAAGTGCTTTTGAAATGAACCTGTGATATACGCCCAACATAAACAGAACACGAGGGTCTTAACAAACACACCCACTTTACAGGGAAGAGCGAACTCTCCCTAACAGCGCATCTCTGTAAAGATGATTTGATGACATGGATGACTCAATTTTCTATTCCTTTTTACCTCCTCGTACAAAGGAGTACAAAAGTCGTTAATGGATTTGCACTACAGAAACAACAAGTATTCCTTTCTAGTTATTCATGAACGGTGAAAAATTAAATGCGTACATTTTTCACATTCCTGTAAATTCAACAAAGTAGTGTGTTGACGTTCTTTTAAACATTTAATGCTCTCTTCAATGATGTGTTCGGACTTTCATACAAACAGACACCAAAATTCCCATGGGTATAAAGAATATTACTTCCTCACTTGTTTTGTCTTTTTGACATGCTCAAAGTGATGTACCGACTGTTTACACATCCACATATTTGCATCTCTTAAGTTGTAAGTGCTTGCATCTGTGGGTTTACATACTGTATCTGATGACCTAATGAGAAGAAGAGCATTGTTCCCCTGGGAAGAAGCTGCACCAGATATATTCTGACAAACAAACTGTAAACACACTCCTGCACCCTGCCTCAGCTATCTCACAACACGCACATGCACACTTTAATGCGAGTGGTCCGACTTTCCTAACCTGCTCTAAATCTAAACTTTTATAGTAAACATTTTGGAACAAGGGGAACATGGCTCTTGGGTAGAGTGGATGTGAACTAAAGGATATATTTCACCAAGAAGAAAACCCCACAAGTATTTAATGAGAGGAGGAAAGAGACAATTTGGTAACCAGGGAGGTAAAACAATCACAGCTCAGCTGAATCATAAAGAAGCTATTTTTCTGTTTTGCTTGGGAATGGGCCAGGCGAGAGAAGTGTGTGGATCTGAGTGCAAGAGCAAATTGCTGCATTTAGTGTCTTTATAAGCAAGAAATAAGTCAGGCATATCAACGCACACATAAACAAAAACACGCTCAAACATGAGTTTGGTTTAAACAGCTTAATCTTATTGAGATGACGACTTTATCAGTTAAATGTCCATGCGGTGCTATGCAACTAAAACATTTCAAATCAGGGGAAAAATTGTCCACAAAGCCTCATTCTTCATCCCTAAAGAACCCAAAAGTCACTGTGGAATATTACACTATGCAGGTCCTTCAGGATGACATTCATTGACTAGATTCATTCATGGGCCACAGGAGCATCTGCTTATTCTCTTGCTGATATCACAAACATTCCCAGCTGCCTCCTAACTCTACTCCTTCTCCTGTTGTAGCAAGCTTAAAATTCCCAAAGAATTGTTTACTGACCAGATGTGCTCATTTTTCCTGGCAAATTCACTTACGTTGCATAGTTAAAATATTACTCTTTGATATGTTTTCAAAGAATTAGACATCGTTGTATGAAAACTATGTTAATTTAGGACTTTTATTTATTTATTTTAGTTGATGCTCTAAGATAATTGCATGGTTTAATTTGTGAATATTTAAAATAAGGTAATCTTGACTGAGACATAAATTTTTTGTAGTTTTATAATGGTAAATGGCATGTATTCATATGGCATTTTATCTAGACCAGAGGACTTCAGAAGCACTTCACACTACATTCAGTCACTTAGTCATTCACTCACATTCTCATAGTGGTACAATGTAGTCACAGACTGACAAACGGAAGACTGCTACGAACAGGCACCACTGGATACTTTGATCACAAGTAGCTAAGGCCCAAGGGCACAGCAACTGAATCCTTAGAGAAACTAAGGATTCGAACCAGCAACCCTCTGGTTCCTACTATCGCTGAACCATGTCCTACAAATGTCAATAGACTTATGGTTACATTATTTGATGATTTTGCCTACTTTTATACAAACATCCACAAGGTGGCGCAAGATGCACAGAGTCAAACACCTGCTAATCGAATAATAATGAATTCGAACTATAGAAATAACATAAAAAAAAATATTACTGAGGATATCAAACCAAATTTATCCCAAGAGCACAACAAGACAGGTTTACAAATTTATCAGTTTTATAAAAAGAAATTGTAAAAAAAATTCCTACATTGCACCTAATTAAGGGATATTCATTTCAAGTAGTTTACAAAGCAAACAAATACAATTCAGATAAAGAAAAACTGCTAATGTATCTCACACTTTTTGATTTTCTTTTTTTATGGAAAAGCGCTCTAAAGTTATGCATCTCACAAAATATTTGCATTATTTTTTATGCAGCTTCCAAGTTTTTGAAACATTTGTATTGTATTGATTACATCTATTAAACACGCCAATTTTCAGAAAGTTATGGAGAAAATTGACGTATTGGTTGTCTTTTAAAAACTTCATTTAGCTTTTATTTAAAAAAAAAAAGCATTTGATTATTTTTATTTTGTAAATTTATCTCAGGAAGTGACGTCAAAAGTGACACCGGAAACCGGGATGTTTTCCTAGTTTATCTACATTTTTTTTTTCTTCTTTTTTACGATTGACTCTTTTGGAGCCTGTATATCTGCAGCAGGGTCGCAAAGGAGGTAGATAAAATAACTATCAGATGTATAAATCTGTGCCTTGTTCTTCACACGCAGATGTATCTTAAAATATTTAAGCTAGCCGTCTTTGAGCACTTAGCCTGGGTGCTGTGTTTCGTTGCTAACAACTTTTCATTCATTGCAGCCTGTGCTCTCCTCTTTGTTGTAGCTTTGTTAACAACATTAGCTGGTTGAGCTCTGTCAGTTAGATGTCACCAACTCTACGTTTTCCAGCGATAGTAAAATTCCAGCGATAGTATTCAGTTTTTGCATGTATTTAGACGAATATTCGCGGTGTTTTGTTCATACCTAGCAACCGATTTGAATCATGGCTAAACTGTTGATAACACAAAGCAGACCTATTTAGCCGCAGGTTTATTATCGTTGTCTTGGTTTTGCTTAAAAAGCTAGACAGTACATTGCCAGTATATCAAAAGATTGCATATTTGTCGAGTTATTAACTTCATATATTCCGGTGTCTGAGTGTTTTGGGGCAGTATGAATACGTTTAGTTCATTTTATGTCCAGATAGGGTTATAGCAGTTAAAATTTCACACTTTCTAAGACACAAATTTTCTTTTTTTTTTTCCAATTTATTTTGGGGTCAAATCAGGGTGAAAATGTTTGTTTTGGTTTACTTTAAAACTTGCTAGCTTTCTGTGCTTTTATATATATATATATATATATATATATATATATATATATATATATATATAGATGGTAAGTGTTACAAATGAATGTGCATCAGAGATGAATGGGTAGATGTGAGAGAACTAAGTGGATAAGTGATTGATGGGTGGATGATAATTTTGAATGCTGGGATATATTGCGGATAAATAGACGAGTATTATTGATTGATGGTTGTGTAATGGATACGTAGATGAATGACTGAGGGGTATGAACTGTTAGATGGGTGTATTATTGATGAATGGAAAGAAGTGCGTTATGAATGGCAGCTTGTGACGTCATCTATGTTGGTTAAAGTCTTACAGCACAAATTAATCCCATGATTCATTTTGTTTTAGGAATTCAATGGACTATTTTTTTTTTTTTTTTTTTAAATCAAAATACAGTGATAAAAGTGAGGAAAGACTAAATGCTGGATAGGGTAAATTAATCAAAATACGACTTAGTTATGTGTATAGTTATGTTTTATGTTTGACTTATTAGAAAATTCTTGAGTTTGTTTCAGAGTGACAGACTTTAATGCATCCAACTTGGCCACCTCTTTCCCTATACTCTCTTGTGAATGAGAAAAGCTCTAGGACTATGTCACAAATGTTGGATTTAAATGTGGAAGAGTTTTGTAATGGCTCTCATTAAGACAAATAATGTAGGTTCAATGTGGACAATGTTTTTTTGTTGTTTTTTTTTGTCCAGCTCAAATGCAAGAGCTTTTCAGAAAATGTTTTTTTTTCTCTTTAGCCTCTTCTCCTCAGTGCTCCTTGACGTTATGGTGAGGAAAGAGTGAATAAAAAGCCACAGTGGTCCTCTGCACAGTTCTCCATGGATTCCAACAACGATGAAGCACTTGACATCATTGTTACAAATGTGGTGGCAACATTCAGGACCAGGTGTCACCTCAACTTGCGCAAGATTGCTTTAGAAGGAACAAATGTCATCTATAAGCCTGAAGTCGGGGTAAGTGAAACTTACGCCTTGTTTCCTTTGAGCCGTACGGTACGCATCAATGCGATTCAATACGCTATTTCATTGTCTGTTGTCATTGCAAAAGTGATCCATATCACTGACCAATACGGCTCCATTCCTGTTACCGTTTCAGTTGTAGGTCTATAGAACAACAGTGCGGTACATTTAAGGTGGAGCAACTGGTGTCACACAATGAAATCCACTGATGTGAAAAGCATGAGACATACTTGTGCCTCATGTTTGTCGTCTCACTTTTATGATGCATCGATGTGCATTTGGGTTTAACAAACACTTTCCCTCTCTTGAATATGCAGGACCAGAATTTAGCGAATCAAGCCGCACCAACCCGTGCCATTCTGCTTAGTGAAAACGAGGCATTAGAACTTTATCTTCCAAATTAGAAAGGAATAGAAAATGCGCCATTCTGGATCATTGAATGTTTGTCATATCTTTGTTTTCAGAAAGTGCTGATGAAACTCCGTAAACCAATGATAACCGCTTCAATTTGGTCCTCAGGGAAGATAATCTGCACTGGAGCAACAAGGTGAGCAGTCTTGATAGAAAAAAATTAAAAATAAACTTACACAATTTATGGATTGTTGTGTTCAGTATTGAATTCTTTTGTGTATTTAAGTATGATGCAAAATAAATTGTACTGTTTTGTTTTGTAGAGTGTCTTTACATAACATTGGCTGTGAAATGGTTTTAAATAAGGTGCTCACCACACTCTGTCTACCTTGTGTTGTAGACACAGAGTTTGACAGAACTTCAGAAAATGTGCAGAACTATTGCTAAAGCGAAAGCAAATTCACAAAGAATCAATTTTGTAACTATTCATTGGTCTGTTTCTAGTATCAACATACAGGTTAGCCACAATTGCCACTATTTCACCCACAAAAGGATCAAATGTTGCTTCTCTGTTATAAATAAAATAAATTAAATCATGTTATTTTTTGTGAGTGTATAAATACTGTAATTTTTGTTCAGTTTTAATGTGGTGAGAATTTCATACTGGCCCATACTTGATTTTTATCAGGTATAAATGTGCTTTACACCCAGTCATTGTCTGTGCCTTACACTTAAGGCACAGACAATGTTAGTATCTTAATTTTAGCATTGAAACCTTATAAAATGTAGATATTTCAAGGTGCTGTACATAAATACTGCTTTGTGTTTTATGCATCCTAAAAACTCATATTTGCTTTCTAATTCAGTGAGGAAGAGGCAAAGTTGGGCGCTCGGAGGTTAGCTCGCTGTCTGCAGAAACTGGGCTTTAAGGTGAGAACCATCACACACAGAACCTGCCTTTTGTTACAAACACAAAGTGAAGCCTTTTATGGAAGGCTTCCATAAAAGCCTCTCTTTACTCATTAGTAATGAGAGGATGATAGCTCTGCTTTCCAACTGCCTTATAAGATTTTTAGTGTAATGTTCTGCTGATGTTGAGTTGGTTTTCAGACAGGTATGTATTTTCCATTACTTGGCCTCTCGTCAATGTGAGAGTCCATTTGCTCTCTCTCAGAAATCAAAGCACTTAACAGAAATCTGAAATAAACACATGCCTCTTCTGACTGAGGAATATCATGATGATTTATCTTTTTACTTATCATTTGTAACAAACAGGTGACGCGTCGTAGAGAATGTAACAACTCAGAAAACAAGTTCTTGACTAGCCGTTGATTCAGCTTTATATGACTGGGAATGAGTTTTACTCTACAGCACAAATACTTGTCCATAAAATGTCCACACCTTCATTATTATTGCAGATCTCTTGATTGTCAAGTTTTGTATAGTTACATATGGTTTGGCATTTGTTTTAACTTATTATTATACACAAAAATTGTGTGCCTGACATTTCATTTTCATCCGTAAATGCATTCATATGTGCTTGTCGGTGCAGGTGAGGTTTTCGGCGTTCAGAGTTGTGAACGTGCTCGCTGTGTGCTCCATGCCGTTTGCAGTGCATCTTGTAGACTTCACAAAGAACAACCGACCCATTGCCAGGTAACACACTAATGTGCGCTACATCCAATATTATGAGGCCACCATCATTACGTAGGTAGACTGTACAAATTAAATATTACCAGCAGAGTTGGACAGTCTAAAATCTCCCAGATTTTGTTCACTAGATTAAAATGCTGCCTCTAAGCAACTAATCCTGACATTAATAGTGATTTGGTCCTTTTTGATGACAGATTCGTTTGTTTGGATTATTTTAAAATGCTTGTTGGTAAATGATGCCCTCTAGTGGCTGTATTTTGCACTACAAACTACGTCAACACTTCTCTTTTTTTTGTGATAAAAGTTTATTTCTGTTTGCCAGTTATGAACCTGAACTCCATCCTGCTGCTACTTATCGAATCAAAAATCTGAAGGCTACTGTCCAAGTGTTTTCTACTGGCAGCCTCACAGTGACGGGTATGTTACTCACATGACCACGCACATACACACACACGCAAACACACACACACACACACCTACCGTCTTAGCCCTTTATCTACAGCTAGAGGGCACACAAGCTTAAGGGATTGAGGCCGTGTTGTTGTGTCACACTTTTACAGCCTGTTAACAGATGTTTCTGAATACATTTTTCATATATTTAATATAATGTATTGATATACAAGTTGCTATATTCTGAGTCCTCCACACTGACAGTAATTTCAGGTGTCTCCATAAATTAGATTATTGAAAACTTGATTTATTTGAGGAATTACACAGGAATGTCAGTTATTTATGGATTCATTACACTCAGTGATATATTTCATTCTTTAATTTTAATTTCTATCTGGAGAGTCACACTGTACAAACTGCTTGCTTAACAAGCTGACTGTTCAGAGTGCCGCATGTGCTGCCAAAGTCCTCTTTTCAGATTAAAGTCCGCATTTTTATTAGGAAAATTACGTTTTCAAAGTCTGGAGGAAGAGTAGAAGGGTAGCTTAAGGTCCAGTGATGATTGAGGGTGTCGCGTGAGCCACTTCCTTTTGGTCCACAGTAGACACAGTGGACCGCAAAATAAGCTCTTCAGAAATGCTGATTTCAATTCTACCAGGGCTTGGCAGCTGCTCACATGGCTTTACCCGTTACTAATAATAATGAAATGTCAAATCCCTCAGTCAGAAGAGATATCTAATTGAGCATATCTCTGTTCTGACCTAACTGATCTATGACCTATTAAGAGCAAGATGACATCACTTGGCTAATATTTCTATTTTAAAACATAATTTTTTATGTAATATTCACATCTTCTGAGGAGCAATTGTTTTTCCTAATCAGCTTTAATCCATAATTATCAAATTAAACGCTAAACTTTTGTTTTTCATTTTTGTACATTATTACTCTCTGAACATGCTTCAATGCTGTCACACATTCCTGACTCCCCTCATATCCAGGACCAAATGTGCAGAGCGTGGCCTCAGCAGTGGAGTACATCTACCCACTACTGTATGAGTGTCAGAAACCCCGCTGCAAATAAAGCAAGAGAGAACCGAGGGGATCCATAGGAGAGCAGGAGAATCATCAGGAAGCACCTTATTCTTGGATAGATGTTGCAACAGCAAGAAATGTCAAAACCATCCGACTGATTGGACTTGGATGTTAGAATCCTATTTATTGGAGTTGGATGAAGATCGTTGCTTTGGGTGTCTTTTTTGCATGGGCACAGAAAAACGCTCGACAGTGTTGATCATTGCAAAGTTGTTGTTTTCAGCTGCATATACAGTAAGTCCTCCTTTTGTGTTTTCTTGCTAAGAATCTCCGTCCATTTGTAGACAGAGATGAAATTTCAACCCATGTTGTAATATTTTTTTAAGCTAACAGATTCAAACAATTAGGAATGGAAAGAAAATGGATTCTTCTTCATGTTGATTTTCCTTGTAACGTTGTTTGGTTCTCTGTCCTTTGTTCAAAGATGAACAGGCATACTTTGAGTTCTTTCCTTACAATTTCACTCTCCTGCTAAACTTGTATATATTTATTCTCATATGTTGGATAGTGTACTAGCGTAAACTATCTCTTACATGTTTTTAAATGTGAATTTTACGGCAGGTTTTCACAGTGCTTCAGTGCTCAGAAATTGATTCGGTTTTACTTGGTTCATTAAAATTCAAAGCCATCATTTTATTATTCAGGGATAAAGAAGTCAGTTGAAATGAAACAGTACATAACTGATGACATCAGCAGCCACCCTGTGGACAAATGTTTGGCGGCGGTAACACCAGTTGAGAAGATTTACTCCATTCACAAATTTTTACAGTGAAATACATAAAGGCAGCACTGAAGTGGCATTTAAAAAAAAAAAAACCCAGTCAGAAAGCAGTGTTTTACTGGTTGTGTTTTACTGGTTGTGTAACATCTGAATGCTTTAAGTTTTGCATCACTGAGGTATCACTTATATTGTATGTATGCATCTCCTACTAAGATGTTGAAATAAAACTTGCTTTTTATGTGTGACTGAGTACTTTCTGAACAAGTGGCGAGTAAAACATTGTGACACTTAAACTTTTGTATTCTGTATAAAAATAAAAAGGCTATTAAACAACTGCTGTTTTTTTTTTTCCTTTGATAACTGGTTTCAAATTAGATAGTTCAGTATTCTGTAATTGTGTATTCTAACTAAATGTGGAGAGCTACAGTTTTTTGTTCTCCAAAAACTATTCTAGAAAGAGTTCCAATTAAGAATAGGAGAATTGTTCAATTTGACTTTAGAAATATTAGTGTTCATATTGAAAATTGTTCTAATAAAGTTCTACACAAAACAATTACCCGCCAGACTCCTAATACTAATAGTTGGAGATGTCAACCTAGCATTACCTCACAACCAAAAAAAAATTCAAATTTGTGGTACCATAATAAAATACGAATGTATTGCTCTACTGTTAAAACTGGCAGGACTGGTTTGCAGATTCAAACCAGTAAATACAAAATTTTAATACTACAAACAGCACACAATTTAACCATAAATGTGTCCAACTTAACTGATGTTTGAAGATTTTTGCTTTGAAAATGTGTCTAAATAGAAGTAAAGTATTACTATTCTGTTTTTTTTTCCTCACATTTTGGCAAAAAAAAATCTTAATGAAAAATATAGAAGTGAATAATATGCATTGTCTCCACTTTTTGGTTTCTTTCCATTTCTGATCTGATCATGGCAAAAGTCAAATAACTACATTTTATAACATGGGCTAGCTAACACTGCAGAAATAAACAGATGGGACTAAGATCTGCTCGATGTTTTCAAGGCTTTGTTTTGTTTTTGATCATGTCTCGCGTTACCGTAGGGGAAAAAAGGTGTTAGATTTTTGCGGGATAGTCTGTAGGCGGGTTCCTTCTGATCAGGGTCTCCTGAGGCTCCGCCTGTCTGAAAAGGTTTACCTCAAAGTTTTTCCTGATAATTCAGAGAAAGCAGAAACAGAAAACAAGGGTTTTACTTTTAGCTCACAAATAAACCTCTTAGAGGACGTTTGTCACTTACTTGTTTGCCAAGTCTTTCGATATCTCCTCCAGTGTCCGGCCTTTGGTCTGAGGAATGCAAAGGATGACAAACACCAGCAGGACAAAACTCATACCGGAGTATAGAAACATTACATTGGGAACGCCAATCTTTTCTGGAGAAAGAAAGAAAGAAAGAAGACATGCATTTTATTCACTTAGAATATAACAAGATAATTCTATAAATGGTATACTCTATAAAATTACGAGTGTTGTCAATCAGGTTATCACAAAGTAAGCCACATTGCAGAAAGGCCAGATCAAAAATTAAAAAAAAAATTCTATTTATTGTGATGAATAAATTAGAACATATGCATTTTTATTCCCACTTCAAATGGCTTAAATCAACTGCAGGTGTATCATATTGTTGTAATCCTCAGAACATTGATACCAGGCAATGAAGAAGGAAGTTTACCCGGTTTGTAGCGCAACTAGTGAGATCATATTTTAGTAGTATTAGCAACAGAGAAGAGCTCATTTTTACCATAATGGCCAGCAGAGATGATCTGTGGAGTCCACAGTATATTTGCTGTAGTTGCTTTGGCTCGAAGCCTGCCTGTATTACCACTAGAAGCAAACTAGTGTTTGTTTGGAAGCTAACTGAGACCACCTCAGAAAGTGTGTCTTGGTCCGGTTGTTTGATCTGCACCACGGTTCGCTTGAGTGTATTCACAGCTGCACAAAAGGTTCAGACCAGCTGGGGAAACAAAGTTTAAAGCGGACCAAATGTGTCAGGTGTGAATACGCCCTTAAAATGGGTTGCAAAAAGCACCTCAAAATCCCACAGCTGAAAGTGAGAAGTGGGGCAAACTGTCCTCAGACTGATCTCACACTCTGGTAGATGGATAGAAAGAAGATTGTAGCAAAGTTATTTCAACCAAAGGGGGATAACATTATTTCCTGAGGTCTAGAGTGTCCTAACTTTTACCTTAATTGAAAAATGAATGCCTCTGGTATATTTTTTGTTTAAAGATTAGAACAAGGTTACCCTTCACCTGAAATGAAGGCTAGCCTTCATTTCTGAGGTAGCAGTAAGGGTTTGGATGGAGCAGTCTGATTTGAAATCAGGGATTTTGCAGATCTTGCCTGCAATAATCTATTTTTCTCCTTTTTGTAAGGCAAAGGTCAAAAATGAAAGTTGTGTGTAAATCAATTGTTTGCTAGTGATTACTGTGCAGGCAAGTTGTTTGTATAACCAGTATAATCTGTTGGTCTTTATGGTAACTAATAAAATTTACGCAACCTAAACATTACAAAGCTCCACAGTCACTACCATACAAACCTGTGACGGTGAGAAAAGTCATGGAAATGAGCAGGTTTGTGGCCCAGTTCACTGCCGACACGACCGACACAGCCCTGCCTCTGACCCCCAAGGGAAAGATCTCACTGAGAACCACGTAGACCACTGAGAAGGGAACAAAAGGAAGACACGTTTTTAAAAAAAGGATAATTAGTGGAAACGTGATAGTCAGGGTTCATATTGTATTATCAGGGGAGCTCTGTTGTTATCTATTACCTAATTTACCTAATCCTAATTACTGTTCAACTGTAACTCTTGTACTTTGCTCTCTTGTGTAATGGGCTAATTTACAGCTGTCTTTAAAGGTAATTTAATGGCAAGAGAAAACTCAGCCTGTTCAGCATTTATCAGCCAGTTATAAGATAAATGATAAAAGCACAGTGTGTGCAAAAGTATTCGTACTTTCTGTATTTTGTCATGCTACAACCGCAGTCCTTAATTGTACTGATGTTTCTGAACTTTCTAGTTTAATGCAAAATATATGAGATGGAAAGCTAAAACTATGGTGGTATCAGTGTCATTCTGAGGGATTGTAAAACGCTATGTTCGCATCGCACTAAATATGTACCCAATGACAAACGTGTTAAGAGTTATGCCATAAAGACTTCATAGTGGTAATACTACAAAGTATTCATTTGAAGGGGATGGAGGCAAATGCTTGAGCAAATATTGAAAATGTCCTACTTTGTGTCTGTCCATGAGATAAAATACATAATAGTACATTAAAATATAGCGGTTGTCACATGACAAATTGCAATAAAAATCTAAAAATGCATAATTACATTTGAAAGCCTTGGGTTATGGATGGTGATACTGAATAAGCCTGGAAGTATCAACAAAGATTATCTTAATATTTCAGTGACTTTGTTTTCATGCTTTGTAGAGGATAATGGAAAGAAAAAACAATGAAGAGAGACTTACTGGGTCCGAGGCTAATCGAGAAGGCAGCCACATAGACCAGCAGGCTTATCAGAGATGCCCACTTTAATGAAGAAGACAGTTCTACATGAGTTTTTTCTGGATCCAAGCCCCAAGACCTGTCAGTCTCGGTGTCAGTCCTTTGTGCTTCCTCAGCGCTCCAGTAGCTGGGGAGCTGAGTGGAAAAAATCTCACTGCTGTCCAGTTCTACAGAGGTTCTGTTTAAATCCCACGGTAAATTTGTGTGGTTTGCCAAAGTCTGACTTTTACACAGGCTTGTTAGGTGTGTGTGGCTTTGGAGAGTCAGAGTACCGAGTGCAGCCAGAGACATTCCCATTGCGACCGCACCCACACACAAGAAGAGCTTGGTTCCCACGCGGTCGACCAGCAGCACGGCGGGGATTGTGCCGACTACCTTGACCACTCCAAACCCCGTGGAGGCCAATGTAGCAGCAGCGTCGCTGTCGAAGCCGACACCTCGGAGGAGAGGCGAGGCGTAGGAAAGGATGTTGGGCTGCCCAGTGGCCTGCTGGAGGAACACTAAGGTCATGCCCGTAACCAACCGTGACCCCAGGTTTGCCTTAGAACTGAACAGCTCCCAGAAACTGTGTTCGGATTCTTCCTTCAGTGCAACCTGGATGTCCCTCAGCTCATCTGCCACATGTTCCTTCGCTCCACCTCTCATCCTCGCCAGCACCACTCTCGCCTGCTCCACTTTGCCCTGAGTCACAAGGAAGCGAGGACTAGGAGGGAGGAAGAGAAGTGCAACCATCTGGAGCAGTGCAGGAGGAATCACAAGTCCAAATGTGTACGCCCAGCCGTGCGGCGTAGTAGTGAAGGCGTAGCTGCAGCTGAAGCCCAGCATCACCCCTACGACCACCATCAGCTCGTACAGGGTGACCAGCAGACCCCTCCGCTCCCTCGGTGAGATCTCTGCAATGTACAGACACGCTGCGGTTCCTGACAGAGAGGTCCCCATTCCGACTACCATACGGCCCAGCGTGAGAGCTACAAGAGAAGTCAAAGCAACGAGCACAATGGTTCCTCCGACCACCAGGGAGCCGCTCAGGAGCAGAGAGCAGCGGCGGCCATAGCGATCCAGAATGGGACCCCCTACCAGGCAGACGAGGAGAGCTCCGAACAGCTGGGAGCTTACCAGAAGTTCTTGTTCTCTGCAGGAGAGAGCGAGGACGCTCCGCAGCTGCAGCAGGACCCCAGAGGTCAGGCCCATTTCATAGCCCAGCATTAAGCCGCTCAGTGAGGCGGACATAGCCGCGAGCACCACCAGCCAGCTGCAGCCTGAAGGAAGAAACGGGGAAAAGAGAGGAACTGTTAGAGAAATAAGACACCAGGGTTTATTAAAATACTGCTCTCTTATTCCTGGTTGCAATATTTTCCATGTGCTGATCTTCAACGATCTGCTGCTTGAATGGGAACAAAGAAACTTCTACTTATCAAAGTGCAGCACTGATTACAAAGATTACAATTTCAGGTTGGAAAACATGACAATAAAGAAACAGCTGTCCCTGTTATTTCACAGTTTAGCTTTGAAAACCTTGACATGTTTTGAGTCATTTAGTAATTTCTCACACATTTATCTAAACTAATTCTACAAACATGGTCTGAACAGTGGTCTACTATGGTCAGACTAGATGACAAGTGTCTGAAAAAAATATTTTTTCAAGTCTTTCCACAGTTTAAAAATTGGATTTGGACCATTTTAACACATAAGTGTGCTTCGAAGTCAATCACAACTTTCTAGGTCTGGTTGAATGATTAGGGTGATGTTTCTGCTGGAAGGTGAACCTCCACTACAGCCTCATGCCTTTTCCAGCTTTTAATAGTTTCTTTGTTTGTTTGTGTGTGTTTTTTTTTTGTTGTTGTTTGCTTGTTTTTTTTACCAGAGCTGTCCAGAGCTCCATCTATCTTCTCATCAACCATGACCGGCTCCTCCTGTCCTGCTAAAGAAAAGAAATCCCCACGGCATGATGGCGTCACCACTCTGTCTCACTGTCATCATATTGTGCTACATATGTTGAGTTGTTGCCACACAGGCCAGAATTTTTTTTTTACTCATCCACCCAGACTGCCTCTTCCGCATATTTGTTATTTCTAGTATGAGTCATATGAAAATGCAAATCAAGCTATCTTCTTGCGAAAATTTGAAAATGTTTCTTCCTCCACAACAGATGTAGCTGTTATTTTGCATTGTTGTATCACATTAAAACCCAATTAAAAACAAACAAGAAAAAAAAAAACACTGAAAACTATAGAAGCACTCAATCAATATTAATCTTTTCACAAGTCACAAAATCTATAAATATTATGGCATTTACTAGGAGTTAACCATCAGAGAGAAACACAATAATCTGACATTGTCATATTAAGGTACTCAATTGTGAACTCCTCTGAACCAGAAACATTTTTTATCAGTCAACAGTTTCTTACTCACAAAGTCTGACTACATCTGATATTACTTTATGATAAGTAATATCATAAAGTATATTAAGTAAGTAATAGGGTGATATTACTTTATGATATAACTTATGTCTTAAGTAACAGATATCAGGTATCTGATATTACCTGATTGAACTGGTCTATGTGGAACCAGATCAGAATCTGGATGCATTCATTCAACTTTATTTGGATTTGAATTGAACTCATTTGCTTTTCAGTATATCATACAGAGATGATTTGTTGCGATATGACTGTGTTGTGACATTTTGTTGTTGTTTTTTTTAATCAGGTCTTTCTTTAAACAAAGAAGTTTTCTTTGCTTTAGATTTCCACAAACCATATCGCCTTAAGTCTGCTGACTTCATGGAAATACAGGTCGGAGGTTCACAAGAGAAATGATAACACAATCTTCTGAGCAGCCGTGTGTGTCTCTAATACACAAGGGCGATCATTGTCGTGAGACTAGAAAGAGTTGGAAGCTGCAAAGATGACAAAGCTTCCAGTGATCTGCAGTATTATTTCACCCTTAATGTGCCTAAAATATGTAATGTTAACTCACACTGAAATTTGTTTGGAAAAACCTAACTTTAATTTGAGTATGTTTAATCAAGAAATTTTCATATTGGTACATCCCTAAATATTTGATTTAGTAATGTTACTGTTATTTGATTTTTGGGGACTCAAATAGCCAGAAATTGAGTTACTTCACTGAATAAAAAACTAAATGTATGAGATATAGAAGCACACTTACACTTTACATTAAAGTGAGGCTCCTGGCTTATACACAAGATCCATTGTTCTAATGTTGTTTTCTACACACTAAGTAGTGTGACTAAAAGTACTTTGTGCTATTCTCACTTACATTTCAGAAGCTTAATGTTCTAAAATAGATTTTGCAGTGTTTAATTTTTTTTAACTAAAATTTAACTGTACATATGCACATAATCCCATATTGTAGGTCTGATTACATAATTTTTGTCAGGGTTCCTGTGTGTGTGTGTGTGTGTGTGTGTGTGTGTGGGGGGGGGGTGTGTGTGTGTGTGCGTGTGTGTGTGTCACATCTCTTCCAGCGAGGATCCACCTGTGAAGGCTCCCCAGACTCTTCACTAAGATTCTCGCTGGAAGAGATGTGACACACACGCACACACACACAACCCCACACACACGCACACACACACACGCACGCACACGCACACACACACACACACACACACACACACGCACACACACACGCACACACACGCACACACAGGAACCCTGACAATTTTGTACCAATGAAATCTAATATGTTTAAACAGTTGGTACTTGAGCGGCCTTCATATTAAATTCATAAAAAAGTCTAAAAATACATCTAATGTTGAGGTTTTGTTGAATTATATAAGTCTGATTACTGTAGTTAATATTTAAAAATATTAACTACGTATAAAATGTTTGTACTGCTCCACCAAAGGTCAAAGAGAGAAAAAAGTCAAACAACTTTTGGCATCACCATAAATCTGCATTTTTGGGGGAACTCACCACAGACAATTTGCCCATGCAGCTAATACTTTGTCTTTTGCTCAGTGATCACTATTTGCAAACTCACACTGTTTATACTTTGATTTAAACCACGAGATCTACTGCATTACCAGTTTGGTTTGCTATGTAAGTGGATGAGCAGCGTATTGGGATTGGGGTGGAGGAGAAGGTTGCTACATGAAAAGAGACTGGATAGGAGTGAAGTATTTACACCTCTTGATTTTTTGCATACTCAGGTTAACCACAATCTAGCATTTTATAGTAATTTTAAAAGTGAGACACATAAAATGAAGTAACTCTGAAGTGGAAGAAAACACTTCATAGTTTCTGTGTTTTTTGGTCTTTCTGTTGATAGACCAAAAAAGCACAAATGCACCTGAATCTAAACAACTGCAGTAAGAGGTTTTCTAATTAGGCATTAGTTACTCATTTAATCTTGGAGTACGGGTGCTAAGGCCACTGAAGTTCATTGCAGAACATTCATGATAAAACAACACCTTGAAGACTAAAGAACACACCAAGTAGCCCAGCAGTAAAGTTGTTGTAAGGTTTAAAGTTGGGTTAGGTTATAAACCATCATCCCAAACCTTGGGCTTATCAGAGTCCTGTTCTTCTTTTGAACATGGACAGTATGGCTGTACACCTCAAAAACATCCTCAGTCAAAACAACACTAACCAGTTAAGTAGAAAGAGGTCAATGGTGAACTGCAAAGATTCACAGATCTCATAAGAAAATCTATCAAAAAGATCATTCTTAAAGTTGCGTCCTTAAATTTGACCTGTGGAAAAATGGCAAGAAGAAAACCATAATATCTCTTGTTTTGGAGTTGAAAATATCTGGAAAGAGGAAGTTCTGGTCAGTTGAGACCAAATAAAACCTTTTAATCTATTTCAAAACACAATGAGTGGTGGAAAACTGACATTGTACTTCACTCTGACCATACCAACCCCACAATGAAACATGGTGGTGGCAGCGTCATATTATAGTTTTTTATTAGATAAGCTAGTCAGAGCTGATGGGAGTGCAGAATAAAATAATTACATTCTAGAAGAAGAAGAAACATTTTAAATGTTTTTTTTTCTTTATCTTCAGATTAAGATACACTTTTGTGTGACTTCATCATTTCGGACAGATACTTCTTCTCCCGGTACGGAAACAGTTTTTAACTTGTTGACAAGATGTTACACAAACTTTGTGTAACATCTTGTGGCTGACTGGACACTATAGGGCAGACTAGGGGATATGGATTTGGCCTTACGCTATCCTTTCAGTTTGGACTGTCACATAAAATCCAACAAAAAAATAAAAAATAAAAAATAGAAGAAAAAGCATTCTGATTCTAGCGTGAAAAAGATTTAGGGAAATTAATGTTATTTTAAGGCCCTGTATCTGAACTCCTTTTTATTTTGCTTTTGGCACACTTAAACTTTAATTCTCATTTTATATTACGCAAATGTGTTTATGAAGGCTCAACAAGATTAATAATGAATATTAACGCCTTACTTAAAACATTTGTACAGATAACAATATACAAAAAGACCACAGTTAGGGATTTGGAAAGAAAGACCTGATGAATCAGTGTTCACTCAAAAGCCGAGGGCAACTTTCCAGCAACCTTTCAGAATAAAGTTCTTTAGCAATCAGTTTGCAAAATTATTCTTATCCATTTCCACTGATTATATCTGCCATTTTGGTTGATAGAGCTAAATTGTATAATGTCATGGATAAATAATAGAACAAGAATGAATAGAAAGCACAAGAATTGGTCTGCAAGACTTCAAAAAACCTTTTGGTTTTTACACCTCTTTATCATCAGATCCTAGTTAGATTACTGTGTGCCAAATCTGACTCAACCCTTCAAGATATCTTGAGATATCGGCTCAATTATAATTCATTCATTTATTACACAATAAAAAAATATTAGTTTAAATGCTTAAGACATGGTTTGCGTGTGGGTGGGTGTTTACCTGGTCCTTTGGGTGGAGTCAGCCTCTGGGTTTCAGAAGCATGATCCACTGGCAGGTGAGTGAGGGTCTTCTTGGTCTCATTGCTGGGGTCCATTATCAACGAAGAGAGAGTAGTCTAGGCCTAAATGACAAAATCATTATTCATTATGTCAATAAAGAAGCAAAAGAGCAGACCTTTAAATTGGGCGACATCAGGCAGTAATAGTGTCTAAATAGAAATGTGAAAAAAAAAAAAAAAAAAAACATAATTTGTGACGTAAATTCTGCAACATTTGAACAGAAATCTGATCAATACAAGTAAACAGACATCACAGTTGATGCTCGTTCCTCACGTGAATTCTGTCAATATAGCGTAAGCATGCTGGTCAGTACAAAAGAACAATAAACTATTACCTCCTGCGTTCTAGTGCAAGTCATACATCACCTTTCTTTGATAGTGAAGATGCATGTAAATGTATGTAGATTGTAAAGTATACAACTATTCCTGATTAATAAGGGTTAGGGTTAATTATTTCAACGACCAGTGCAGGCACAGGAGTAAGTTTTAAGAGTCTCTGCCTAACATTATCTGACTGCCAATAAACCAGAGTTAAGTGTTTGTAACTGAGGCTGACCCTCCTTTTTCTGATAATGCAAACCTACTAACTAACTAACTCTCAAAAAAAAAAAAAAAAGGCACATGCAAGATTTGGCTCTGAGTTAAACTTGAAAAGTGGAAGAAAGAAGTGTTTCGGTGTGTGACAGCTATTCAGAGTGACAGTGTCCTACCTAAAAGTCCCAGCTGTCAAAACTGCGGTTGGTTTAAAGTGGCGTTGGTCGGGCCATTGGTGTTTTTTGTCCCTCGGTCCTCCTCACCGGGCTGAGTTCTGCAAACTCCCGTCGAGCTCGTGTTAGAGCACGCGTTCATTCTTGTTATGGTGAGGCGTTTTCTTAACCCCGCCCCTTTATGTCTTTGTCGACCAATAGGAAGAGTCGGTTTGGCCTCAAGATTTCCCAATGTGCAATACTATTGGTCGGAGCGTATCTAAGCGCTAATAACCGTTCATGAGAAATTATGTTTGTAAGAAAATAGATGATCAGTGAGCTTCTCAGCAAAAGAGAAAATAACTCATTAACTTGATCTCGTTGTGTAACAGATGTTTTTTTTATTTTATTTTAGTTTAGTTTTTTTATATAACCATTATATCTAACCAACAATAAAATACACCTGAATCAATACTGCTTTTTCCCACACCCAGGGAATGAAAACAAAAAACTTTTTTTGCCACCTGCAGTTAATCCAAGGTGCTCAGATGACTGTTGTCAGTCTGAGTTGATGAATGTTTTCAGAACTGAATTGTGACACCTGCCCTGCTGACTCACAAATGACAGAATGTAGCCTTTCCCATGCCTGGAATGTTTGTGTTTGTGTTTGTGTTTGTGTTTGACCTCCTTGAGATGCCTATAGATCATCTGACTTGCAAGATTTAAAACGTGACCTTCATTTAGGTTTACAGGAGAAGTGTGTGTGCTCCAAGTATTATAGTTGAAACCTAGAGATGTTGACTCAGAAACTCTATGGAGTAAAATTTATTTAAGGGGATAAATAACCCACATATCCTTAATGCCTGTGATAAGTAATGGTTATGGAAAACATTAGCTGAAATCAGATGTAAGTTGTTCCCATGGAAGACATAAATGTGTATGTATGAATGTGTTACATAATGATCTATTGGCCAAGAATTTTGGGGGTGGCCCAAAACTTGCTAGAGTTTCTGCTCTGCTATGTCAGAATACTTAAGTTGCTAAATCTTTCACCAGAAAGTCAAATATATCTTATCAGGCTCAGTTCTTTGAATGCAGTGTCACATATTAATACATGTACTGTTATTCAAAAACTATTTCAAATTGGCTTTGCTATGTTTTCATATGCCGAGTACCCAAAAGTACTTTGCATATACATACTTGCAGCCTTTATCATTTTTTTATTTTGACCTCCAAACTCCTGAAAACTAAATGTTACTAATCTGTCAAAGTATGCAAATTGGCAGTCTAAAGGTCAGTAAATGTTTGGTGTGGGCTAAAGAGAAAATATTTTTTATTTTTTTTTACCTCAAACTGAGGGAGGCAAGAACAGTGGCACTAATCTCCTGGAGTCAGTCTTCCTGTATTCATTATATAACAGAAATCTTTTATCGCTTGTTTATTTGATGGGGTCTGCCCCATGCAATGCATGGCAGTCACCTCTTATTCTGCACCTCGGTCTCTTAAATTTTTTTCCGTGACCATTAATGCGGTCCGAACCATTGCATTTTAACTAATTTAAGCTTATAAACAAAGCTTCATTGACTGTTAACATGCTAATGATAACCCACATTGTACTGGTAGTATCAACATGCTAGTCACCCATTATTCTAGTGATAGCCATCATGCTAATATTGGCCTTATAGCTAAAAAAAAAAAGAGCATTTGAACTGATTTTTTATTTATTACTTATGTTTAGCATCCTGAATGCAGTAAGTCAGTATAAGTCAACTTTAGCATTTTAGCTCAGTTTAACTTACACTATGTTTGCACACTAAATGGTGTTGGTCAACATGCATATAAGTCAACATTTTAGTTATAAACCACATCTTACTGGTAGCATCAACATCCTAGTCACATGATATGGTAGTGATAGCCCTCAGCTAACAATGCATTGTACCTAAAATAAGCATTTCAGCTAACTTTAGATTCATTTGCTATATTTGTCATACTCAGTGTATTAAGTCAATGTAAATCAACATCCTGGTGATACCACACATGCTTCTGACAGCATTTAAGCTTACTTTAGTATTTTGCTTAATCTTGGTTTATACTTTAATGTTATCATACTAAATTGAATAATTCCATGATAGTCAAGATAATAATAATACTCCATATTCTACTGACTACATTTTAGTTTACCTTAAGTGAGAGACACCAAATTTATTACAGTCAGATCACATAGTTGTTACTGTTTGTGTGTATTACTGTGCACAGGTACCCCAGCCAATTGTTTTGATTATCATAATAAGTTAAGTTTTCATTGTAGTTTGTTTGTAGTTTCAGAACCTGGTTTTTCTTTTCTTTTTTTTTTTTGTCTCGAACTTCTGTCTTAATTCACAGTACTGATATTTCTGAGATGTCATTGAATGCTTCTGTTTACACACCTTCCATCAAAATATTATGTTCAAACCTACACCCACTCTTTATTAGATCCCTTTTAAATGTCTTCAGAAATGTTCTAATTAGTGAAGCTAAAATGCTGCCAAAGACATTTGCTATGCCAAGTTTATTGGGTGGAGACTCCTTCTTTGGAGAACGCTGTTTAACCTGCCACAACCTGTCTTTTCTAATGCAATGCAATTCAAGATACTTTGCTCACAGACATGTGTCTTTAAGACACGACACCTAAACAACAAAATGCTTTAAATTGAAAACCACAGATTTTCTACAATAGCTAGCTCTAAATTAACCAACATAAAACAGCATTGATTCAAAAAGTGTCAATTTTTCTCTTTAAAATATTGTTTCTTGGGGCATATGTGCATGCAAACATGAACAACATATAATAATTTATGTGTGTCTTAGTAACTTTGCAGGTGTTTCATAGTCTTTTCATTTTTCAATGATTTATATAAACTTTTGTGAAATCAGCACATGCACATGACCCTATTTACAAGTATCAGAGTAAGGAAGTAGTGAATATATGGAGTATCCACATCAGACTTCAGATTTTTATTTGTAAAATATTTCCTTCTACTTCAGAACAAGGCATTATTTTGTGTTGGTCTAACACAGTCAAAATTCAATTAAAATTCTTTGAAGTTTCAGTTTGTAATATTACACAATGTTTTGTTTGTTTTTAAAAATCATGCTGTGTTTTGCGAGGCAGCAGAAATTTGTGCTTGACTCAGCATAGTAAATGTGCACATGAAGCCTCTTGCAGTTTTTCTTTAGCTAAAGCGTCACTAATTTTATTGTTCTAGGAACTCTTGGACCGGTGTCATGGAATAGGTTTGTTCAGTCACTAGGATCACGTTGAAGAGCAAAGCTTAGCAAATTAGTTTAGGATGTTGCTCCATGATTTCATAAATTTTAAATACGACAGGTTTATAATGTCAGTAAGACAATAAAAGTATAAATTCATAAAGTTAAGTAATTATTAAAAACCATGTCTGTATCTAACATCAGGTACAAGGGAATATCTGCAGATTAGAGGAATTACAAAACGTTTATTGGTTACATGGCAACAAGTGTTTTTTCTGTCTTTTTTTCCCACTTGATAGTATTTGTACTCCAACATGAACAATATCTTTTCAAATTGTTTTACCGTTACAAACACTGGTAATTGATAGTTCTTTAGCGAAAGCTTCATCACATTGGATATTATTTGGTAAAACAAATGCAAGGTTCTGAGCTACACTAAAAAGGAAAATCAGCTGTAATTAAGTAATTATTTCCATATAGTTGCTTCCACATCAGTTAATGTGATTATTTTATAAAGTGTCCTGAGGCAACTTGTTCTGATTTTTTGTCCTATAAATCAACTGAAGCTAACTGAAAAAAAAAAAATTTAATGAATAAAATAAAATAAAATAAAATAAAATAAAATAAAATAAAATAAAATAAAATAAAATAAAATAAAATAAATTAACTGGAGTGGTACAGAATTTGTACACCAGAGATGTACAAGCTTATACAGGCATGTACTAAGACAGCTGCATTACCCTATTACCTAACTCTGCTTTTGCTAAATTGTAGAGACTGAAAGCAACTGTGTTGCAACTGAGCTCCTGTGATGAAGTCATGCTGTTTATGAAAGTAGAATGGTGCCCCCTTGTGGAATTGCTTTTCCTTTGCGTTCCTATGAAGCCATCAGCAAATCCAACATAAAAGATATAATCAAAATATGTTTTTTACTGAAAAAAATTTGAGTTTTATGCACATTTAGTATTATTTTTAGTTGTAGGTATGGGCAGGGCAATGCCACTTACTGAAATAAATAAATAAATAAAATAATGCAATAAATACTTTGTAATTTATGACCATTTCCATTCGATTTTAAAGTCTATCATTGTGTCGAGGAAAGTTTAATTTTTATTTCCCAGCACAGAAGCCCATTCCATCTAACCACTCTTCAAAATAGAGAAAACAGGAGAACATCCAAAGACTACTATGTTTGAGTGCATACCTGAAAACAGCTGCAAAAAACTATCTACCAGTGTACATGCCTGTATCTACAGAAATAACTACACCGTTGAAAACAACTGCAACTGTAAAAACCAAAGCTGGATGACTCAAATTATCTGGCCACCGTGTTCAGTGACCAGGATGGCTGGAGAGAAAAAAAACATGCAGTTCTTCACTGTGTGAGGACTGTTGTGAAACATTGTGTCACAGCTTCTTAAAGTCTCCCTAAAGGGTATTGTGACATTCTGTAAACTCTTCATAATTCTCACTTTATTACTCAGAGCTCAATTACCCTCAACAATTTTTCCATTTCTGTAACTTTCCATCCACCCTGTCTGCAGCATTTTGACCCTTGCTCTCACGCTGTTCTTCTCCAGGTTTGTTATTGCAACCTACAGTGTTTGTAAGTTTCCTTGTAAATTTAAGATTTATTCCCACTAACCAAATCTCTGTGTTTTCACTAACTAACCTGAACCCTTCATCCATCGCAGGAAGTTCACCTGACTTGTATTTGAGATGTTATAGCTCCAATGTTTAGGGCCGGTTTGCTTACCTATGGTAGAATAAAAAACTTTGTTTTAATAATATATTTAATATGCTGCCAAAGAAAGCAGGTAAACAAGCTAAATTAACTCCCTATTAACTTCCTTTTGGGATTTCATTGAGTGGACACACTGGCGTCTGTAGTTGCCTAAGCCAACAGTGTTTTGAACCCAAAACTATGTCAAATCATCTAAGAAAAACAATTTATTTAAGTTGGAAAACAAAATTTACATTCAAACATAAAAAATAAGAGTGTAGTTTTTCAAGTACCCTTTCCTGCAATCAGTTTTAGACACGAGCCTCCTTCAGAAAACAAACCACTGCTTAAATCAAGCTTCAGTCTCATTGTGTTTTGGACAATTTTGTCAGATCCAAAGAAATATTCATGTGACTTCTTTTCATGACTTAGCCAGGAGATGGCAGTGGATCATAGAGGCTGCATAATGTGCACTGCAGGGCTAGTGCATCTTTAAAAAGTGCTAATAAATGTTAGCAAGATGAGGCCCAGGCATGCATAAGATTTTGCTGTTTTTAGCATTTCTTTTGATGTAAGTCGAGTTAATGAAGGTCAATAGTGTTTTGGCAGTGTCTTGCAAATGAATGTATGCCCCTTGAATTTTTTTCATGTCACATAGGTTCTTTGCATTTTATTTGATGAACCAACACACTGTAGTGCAGAAATGGAAAGTAGAAAGTTTTTGTTTTGTCTTATAAATAGAAATTTTATCATAATAAAGTCCGACACAGTCATACAAAATAAACAAGGCCAGTTTGTGTATAATCTAAGCGTAGTATCAATAAAATCATGATGTGAAGACCTTTCAGGTTATTGGGTGACATTAGAGATTTAACAGCATCTTACAGACCAGAAATCCTCAAATCCAGGTCTTGAGGGCCAGAGTCTTGCAGCTTTTAGATGTGTCCCTTGTTCAACACCTGAATCAAATGGATGAATTACCTTCTTAGTACAAAGTGGGCAAATTGCTAAAGTGGTTGGACTTAATTCTCTCTCAGGGGCTGGTTCACATTCCACGACTGTAACACTAAACACACAGACAGAGCTACTATAAAATTGTTTAGATGAAAGGACATCCATGAGTTAGAATGTCTAAGTCAAAGTCCAGATCTAAATCCCATTAAGACATTTTGAGATTTGACTTGATAATACCAAGTCCAAACTGACTTGTCTTGAACTATTTAGCCTTGGTTAGCTGTCATACAATTCAGCGCTGAGATGCATAAAGCCGGTAAAGACATACACCAGAATGTGGCAACAAACCACATTCTGACAACAGACACAACACTGGTAAACAGCTGACCTGTAAAGGGTGTGCACTGGCCTCTTAGTCAATGACGTCTCGGTTGGGCTCCAACAAACATGCGGCTCTGAACAAGATGAAGCAGGTTTGGAGGATCTGAACTTTAACAGGAGGCCATTTCATCACAACACCCTTGTTTTTAACTCCACAATGTGACGAGACTTAGATCAATTTTTATTAGATGTCTTTAAAGCGTGTTTTCATATACTTTAAAAACCCTCTACTTAGCACTTCAAATACTTGGGTATGACACTGATTGTTGTGCAAGACTGCTGACGTCCTAACGGGGAGAAAGTCCGCTGTAATCTGGGACATTAGTCAAACAGCTCAAGTCATTGCCAACAAATGTCACCCTTTGCAGTTCATTCCTCACATACTTTAATTTAAACAGTAACTTTGAGAAAAATCCTTGATTGATTAATGTTTCTTCCCCAAAAGGTAGAATGGAAATTCACAGTTAACATTCAACTGACATTCTCTAAATATAATAAGAGACAAAGAAAATGCCAGTGTAGAACATGTAATAAAGTTAAACTTTTATTGCAAACCAAACATGGTCACATAAACAATTTTACAATTTACAGTACATTAAACATGAATAGTTACATATACATATTAAAGCATACCTTGGGTCAATTTATTGTTCAATATACATTAAAACTAGTACACATGACTCCAAATATACAAGAAACTTAAATACCGTCAAAAATGCATTACAGCAATATTAAAGTGGAATGTTCAGTTTCAATGTTTATGAGCCTGTCTGCAGGCCGTTGTTACATCAGTGTGAGGCAATTTGGAAGACTAAATGAGGGGGGACGTGGCTGGCAAGCTAAAAGTACGAGAGAAATACTCCTCGACACATGCCGCTCATTCTCAGCCCAGCAGCAGTGCTCTCTTTTCACCTCTCCATCAGTAATGTGCAAATGAAGGTATGAAACATCATTTGAGTCCCTACGTCAAACAAGTTCAAACTTAGTGCTACATCCTCAGATACATACATATATATATATATATATATATATATATATATACACACATACAGTAAAGTGGGATAATTCATCTCAGTTCATCTGCTTTAGGTAGATGAAACTCCAGCGCCCACACAGAAAAAAACCCAAATGACTTGACTTCTGATGGAGAGAGAGAAAACACAGGCACCTCTAAAAGAAATGAAACGCCCCCCTCTGTAACATTTAGCTTCTTCTAACTCCCTTTTTTTAAATAAAAAAAAAAAAGTACAAGAGAAGAAACAAAAGCACCAAAAATGTATAACATCTCTGGTCAAGCTAAGCATGTAGTTCCCCCTAGGGTAGTGGAGGGAAGATGTTTTCGCTACATGGAATGGAAATTTATTCCAGGTTTTGTTTAGCTTTTTTTTACAGTTTTACTGTCCAGGCTTCATTTTATGACAAAAGGTGGAAGTTTTGTTGTGTGCTTGTCAGTTGGAACATAAAGGAAGCCATTCAGCTGCCTGAACTCTGTGCAAAAATACTCCATTAGCAGGTAAAGTGTGGGAATTTAAGACTCAAGGGGAACTCAGGAATGGAGGAAAACAATCCCAACCCTATTAATTACAGCAGACATTCCCTCTTTGCAAGTGTCTGAAATGCACTCAAGTGTTAGAGAGAAGATGACAGGTACACTTGCTGTTTATGGGCTCTCACAGGGCCTGGTTTGGGAGTAAATCATCAATCTGATGGGAAACAACGGGCAGGGATCAAGACGCAAGTCCACCGACATGGCACAGTGAATCTATGTCCAGTGAGTGAAAACCAGTGTCCGCACTGAGTGCCTGTGTTTGAATCCTATAGGTAGGAGTCCATGGATGGGGCATAAGAAAAGCCCTCAAAGGCCTCGGCTGCCTCTTTGATGCTGGCAGTGGCGAGGACGCAGTCTGGGGAGCAGCCGATGGAGTTTGGAACCGGTTCGTCCGTGAACTCTGGATCAAAGTGCCGCAAGTCGTTAGGACCCGTCTGCGAGAGAGAGAGAGAGGAAAAGAGAGAGAAAGGGGATTAGTGATGCTTTCCAGAACTTTGCCATAACTGGACATGCTCAGAATCACACAGCAGATGTTCCATGCATTTGATCTCATTTCGTAAGCAACAATAAGGGAGTAAATAAAGAAACTAGGTTTGGGCCGGTATGAAATTTTCACCATGGTGTCAAAGTGATAACACAAAATTTATGCTGCTTGGCAAGCAGCTTTTTGACTTGCACTCAAATAAGTGTGTGACAGTCTCAGCCTCACAGCTTATCTATCTGTGTTTTCTGTAAGCAGTCACAATACCTAGCAGGGAAATTAGAAATTTTACTTGTTAGCAGAGCAGAAGTTGTGGCCATCTTTCAGCCAGCTGGCATGAAACAGCACGAGGAAAATGTATTTTGCTATATTGGAGCCATAACTGTTAAACACCTCAGTAATACCTCGATACCAGTAAACAGCCCACGCCTAATAGTCTACTAAATCAAAAAGCATTTTAAGAATCTTACCACATTAGGGTTGAAGGGAGGTGTCATCTTCTTGGCATTAAGCTCATCCCAGTTGATAGGAGAAAAGAATATGTGGTTCTTGATTTCGATCTGAGGAAAACATACAGGAAAAATACATTCAAAATTGTCCATCAACACGTATAAGCACATGGACAGAAAAAACAAATGTATGAATACTCACAAAGTCTTCTGTGCAGCCCAGCCTCTTGGTGCGGTCTTTTTGTAGCAGACCCTCCAACAAGTGTCTGGCTGCGTTGGAGATGTTGGGTTTCAGCTGCAGGGGCTTGTTCAGGATGTTGTCGTACATTTCTGCTGTGTTTCGGCTGTAGAACGGAGGCTGCAGAGGTGGCAAGGTGAAAATATTCAATACCAACTAGGCATTGTTTATGAGTTGAGTGTGTATATCTAAAGGAGAGACTTTGTAAGTATTAGGAGCTACTTACCAGGCCATACAGCATCTCATAAAGAACAGCTCCTAAGCACCACCAGTCTACTGTCCGGTCATATGGCTGCTTGTGTAGCACCTCAGGAGCCAAATACTACGAAGAAAAACAAAGCAATTGAACTCAAGCCATTGGCATAACAGCAGCAGTAAAGACTTGCAAGTAAAAAAAAAAAAACAACAATGTCTCCTTACCTCTGGCGTACCGCAGAATGTCGAAGTGGTCCCATTGGGCTCGATATTCTCCTTGCACAGGCCAAAATCTGTGAGGATGATGTGGCCCTGTGAATCCAGCAGGATGTTCTCCGGCTTCAGGTCTCTGTAGACGATGTTGAGGGAGTGCAGGTATCCCAGTGCGCTCGCGATCTCTGCCGCATAAAACCTGGCTCTAGGCTATCCCAGTGGGCTTTATTTAAGGGGAATAATATTTGCTTTCCTGAAATTACAATGTCGAATTACGAGAAAAACAAGAAAGAAATCGAGAGGAGAATTGACAGGAGAAAAGACCAATTTCACAAAGACAGAGCTAAAAGAGGAAACTGGATGGGAGGAAATGAAAAGGCAGGAAGGTGACTAGCTTAAAAAGGTTTGACAGATGAAACCAAAGGCAAAGGTGGAGAGAAAGAGAAAGAGAGAGAGAGAGAGAGACAGTGAGCTAGGGCAGCAGGATGAAGGGAAAGAGAAGAAAAAAAGAAAGCATAAATGTGCTCCACTTTCTGATGAGGTTCATATTTAATCAGCACTGTCTTTGCTTGTGCAACAATTGCAGAAAATTAGCTCCATTAGACACACACAGTCTCTGTGGCGCTGCTAATTTTGGAGCTGAGTTTCTCTCCTTGCTCTCCAAGCCCACCCCATGGTTTCCTGAGCGGTGTTTCCCCCCAGTAAAAAAGGAAAGAAAAATCTGCCGGATTTCCCCTGTGCCTCACTGGGATGAGAGTCATTCTCTAAAATCTGTTGTCAGACTTCACCCTTTAAAATTTCATTCTGATGGGATGTTATATATATTCCACTATGAAATTTATTTAAAAAAACTACCCAAATAAAAGGCATGCAAACTCTCTTCTCTACCATCTTTACTTCTTTTTATTCAGTTTCCCTTAGGGATACACGTAAGCAGAACAACTCACCTCTCCTCCGTTGATGTAGTCCAAGATGAAGTAAAGTTTGTCTGCTGTTTGGAAAGAATAATGCAGGCCCACTAAGAATGGATGCTTGACATTCTTCAGCAATACATTCCTCTCTGACATGATGTGCTTCTCCTGAAAGGAAGACAAAAGAAAGCAGCAGGGCTTAGAGAGCTTTCTCACAAACACATCTAATGACGCATCGGCTGTTTATATGTGCGTATTCCTAAATGCGAGCATGTCATCACCTACCTCTTTTTTCTTGAGAATGGCCTTCTTCTGTAAAACTTTGACTGCATAAAACTGGTCATCTGTGCGGTGACGAGCAAGCAGCACCTTGCCGAAGCTGCCCTTGCCGATCACTTTGAGGAAGTGGAAGTCGCTTGGCTTGGCTGAAGGATTGGATGACGGGCCGAGGTTGATCTGCTGGGATGGACTGGGCTGTGAGGATGCAAATGTGAACAGATGAAAGTTTAGTCAGATTGCTGCAGAAGATGGCCGCAAAAAAAAAAGGCATTTTCTGCTAAGTGCAAGTGTACTACTCACAGGAGGAGAGGGGTTTGAGTTCATGAGCTCAGGGTCCTGTGGAGGAGTCAAGTTCAGGATCGACTGCACTTCAGGACTGGAAGAAAAACAAAACAGAAAGTTTGAGCACAAAAGAAAACAATAATCAGTTGTTCTGAGACATCAAACACCTGATTTGGGAGTCTGATTAGGTCAGAAAGTTCCACCAGAGGACAAACCACATGCTTTTCAGCTTTGGGTTTCCCAACGTTTTGTCCTCTGGTGGAGGCAGAACAATAACATGAGTCAGATGGTACTCACTGCTTGCAGGCGTAGGAGCTGGTGGAGAGCTTCTGAATGAAGTCGTTCAGACCCATCCTCCTTTGTTTCATAAAAGCTGCAAAACAACAACAAGAAGAGAAAAAAAATACATAAGGTTCAAGAATAAAAACTGATGAGGGTTCAAAACACTTCAACGCCTCAACTTTTAATCCGTACCAGTGACTAATTCCACAAGTCCTCTCGTCTTTGAGTAAGTCAAGGCAGGCTTCTCTGTTTCTGTTTTGATCGTCATGATGAGCGTCACGATCCGCTCCGCACTCATCAAAATCCAAAATACAAATTGTAACTGTACGCCGCCTCCGGGTTTTATATGGAAGCCTAAACAGGGAGGAGTTGGCCACGCCTGCTGGGAGGCGTGGAAACACTCAGCTTTGGTCAGAACAGTCTGAGGTGATCGATTCATTTTAGACCAATAGGGGGCATCTGCGCGCTGAGCGTCAGTGCCGCACCTTCCAGTACGCTTGCGTCATTGGCGTTTAGGGAAAAAAAAAAAAAAAAAAAAAAAAAATTACTAAACACTGCCAACTGGGACATTTCTGATTGCGCATAGATTTGTGCAATTCCATGACCACTCTGGTTATGCAACGTTTTAAGTGCGCACAAACCGGCAGATGCAAAATAAAATCTCCCGCTGACATTTCAGTTTTAAAATACAAACTAGAATATAAATATACGGGTTTGCATCAGTTTTGAATACTGTTTTTGTTGTTGTTGTTGTTGTTGTTGTTGTTGTTATTGTTGTTGTTTAAAGTCCACCATACTAAGGCGACAAAAATACGGACATACACTTTTAATTGTAAGACAAAAAAGAAATGATTTGATCGGTTTTGCTGGCCTGGCTCTCCCCTGTGCCGTAGGGGCACAAAAGAAGGTTAGGAGGGGAGAGAGAGGCTGAGCGGAGGGGAGGTCAGATGCCAAGAAAAGCCGCTGCTAGTGGAAAAGTACAGAGTGAGAAACTCCTGAACACCTCTCAACCGAGAGGAAGAAGAAAAAAACAAAAAAACAATCCGCAACAGCTGCCCCTCAGAAAAGAATCACAACGCTCCGAGAAGTCCATTAGAATGTGGTTTAAAGGGGAGAGAAACAGAACTTTGCGCTAAGTTCGGAGCGTTCAGTGTGGAGCAGTTATTTGAAGCACCTGGCTCAAGTTCAACCTACAACCCTCTGAGGAACGAGAGTGAACTCTACGTAAGACGATATCACCAAGACATTGCCAAGTTTCGTCCAAAGGAACAGATCGCCGTGCGTAAAATGGATAAAGACGCAGACGTCGAAACCGGCGGCGAACAGGTTTCACTGGAAACGTCACATCAAACAGCGGTGACAGACGTAGCCTTGAGTATTACAGTGAAGCATAAAGGTCCCCCATTTGGTAATAATAATAATAAAAAACGCAAACAAACCTTTAAGCTCCGAATGAGTTCTCATTCATGCTTTGCCTGCAGCAGCTCCAGAGTTCAACAAGTCAGAGGAGACAGCTGCCAAAGGCTGCCGAGGCACTTATAGCTACTGGACCCCTTATCAACGAGGAGTTTCCATAGATAACTGCATCATTAATCCAAATCGCCGAATAACGTTTAGCAACTTATGTCTGCTTGCGCTTTCCTTCTCTCATCCAGGCACAGAAAGCGGGTCAGGAGCTGTTAACTACTTCACAGGCGAACAGATTGGTGATTTCCCCCAGAAATAATGCTTCCATACTCACAGGTCAAAGAGGCCGTTTTGTCTTTCATAAGGATGCTTTTTAACTCCCGGGGTCACAACAAGCGGAGAGGCTGCGGGCTCCTCGGCAGCGATGAAATCGAGCTACAGCGCATTCCTCTTCTTGAAGAGCTTCTTTCAGCATTTTTTTTTTCCATTTTAATCAGGGCGGAGACGCACCGCCTCTATTTCCTTCCATTCCACGGTTTTGTGTTTCACGGGTGGTTGCATGACTTTTCGCAAGGGAGGGGGTGAGATGAATGAATGGAGCCTTCAAATGCTTCTCGTGAGATCAACTGTCAAGTTCAACCCTCACAAAAAGCCGCAGCATCCCACAATTGTTTCATTAGAAAGTGAACGGGACAATTTTGAAGCCCCTATTTTGTCATTCTTTTAATCAATGACAAGAAACAATAAAATGTCAATGAACGAGCAGAACGCCCAGATGGGGTTTGTTCAAACCAAATCAATAATCCAGCTTCAGCATCCTCATCTCCCTTCAAGTCCCATCCATTGCACAAAGAATGGAGAACACTATCAGTTCAAAACTGATTCCTATAAACAGGAATTTTGTAACATATTAGTTATTAAACTCCAAAAAAATTCGGATTTGTTTTTGGTGATGTAAGTTCCACACGCATTACATAACAATGCACTATAGCCTACTTCTTTCCATTTTTTTTTTACTGTAAAAATCAAGCACAATATGTCCACAAACTGATATTTCCCAGTACAGTGAGTGATACTGGCTTAATCAGAAAAAGAAGAGTCAATAAAAGTTTATATGAGCGAGTTTCATCACATTCTCTGCACTGCATGACAACCACTTTGGACACTACACCCAGTATATGTTATTGCTGTATTTATAACTGGCAAGCTGGGCACAGCATATGTGAATAAAACCAACGCTGAACAAACTGGCTGTTTGCAAAGAGCCGTATCCAAGCATATTAATGTAAGGTTGAGTGAAAGAAAAAACTGAGTTTGAAAAACTATTGCACAAGCAATCACACAAGTGACTAGTCCTATTCCTGAACCATTTGTGTTCAGAGATTAAAGTGACAGAGGTGGAGTAGAAGTGGAGAGGCACATAATCCAAGCTAATTGAGGCCATGTCATTGGGAGCAAAGTTATCTGTGTGTGTTGTTCCAGTGTTTTATAGACTTGGTAGGCAGGGAAAATGTTTACATGTCCTGTTATCTAGATAAGTTTAGGATGCACTCATATTTATTCAAAGTCTTATGCCCTAATAAAATAAACACGTCCTGATTGTCAAACCTCCCAATTTTCTATTCAGAAATATGAACTTATTCAAATGAAATGCATGCAATCTGTACACAAATTACATTTGTTCAACTCTCCCAGTTTGTCAATGTAACAAAAAAAATCTTTCTGCTTTAGATAAACAGATCTTTCACCCGGCTTGTTTCTTCTCACCATTCCCAGCTGAGACTGTTCACACATTGACTGGACTCTGCTTTGGAAATTTACTGGCTTTGTAGGGGGCTCACGTTTGGCAGCTGACAAGGATTACCATTGATAATTATTAACCCTGTCTCCTGATAAAAGTGCTATTTTAATATTTTAACTTTGTGCACACCCCAAATGTTTTCTAAGAATAGTGTTTGGAAGATTTTATTTTATTTTTTCAGGTTCGCTGAAAAGAATGGAGAAAATAAATGCCTTTTTTTCTTATGTTTGTTGTGATATGTGCATTTTAGTGATTGAACTTTAAATCTGACTGAAATGATCACAGCTAAAGCTATCGAAGCCTATTTAACAGGAACAAATGTATAATCCTTATAACTGTCCATCATTTGTTTTCGCTCACGTGTTTGTTTTTTTCCACTCTTCAATTAGTTCTTAAGGCAGTAATATCACAAACGTAAAACCTGTATGAAGCCAAAAACGGGCCCGTTTTTGTGTCTTCTTTTGTGTCATTTGGAACCTAAAAGTTTTAAAGCCAAGGGAACATCCATGTAGAGAAAATGCCAAAATCTCAGATGATGACTTTCACCCTCTGATGATTTATTAAAAGCAGTTCATGAAAGCCACTGTTCACAAAGTAGGAGAAAATGTATGCTTTTGAGTCTCAGCTGCACAGTGCACAGTTATTTTTTGAAATGACAGACAAAGAGATCCAAAGACAGGCAAGCCATCAAAGCTAAATTATAGTTTAGAGGAAACTAATGCGGATGGATTTTTATAAATGACCCTCATTTTCTTCTTTTTTTTTTTTTTTTTTGATGTCACTTCTTATTCAATAATTCAGGTCAAAGCTGCCATTAAACTGTCTGCTGCAGCCACCTGATGCACATAGACACAAATGAACAAAGCTGAGGGGCAAATAAAACCTGCAGGGAGTCAAAAGCGCACACACAAAGAGAAGCTGGAGGACAAAGCACACCTGCAGAGAGACAACCGAGAATACATTTTTCCAAAGCAGTGACAGTGAAAGGGCATTCTTTCTAAACCCTTTCAAGGTGTCCTTCATGTCTCTTTCTCGCTGCACAGCCAGAAACTTTGCTACACTTTTATGCTGTTCAGTTTGACAAAGACATTTTTGCCTTGAGACAGCGCAGGTGGCAGCGGTGCCATCTTTCACTGCACAAGGAACAAAGACATCATCCTCACGGGGCACAAAGTGAGATCAGCAAGGGTAAACAACACGTGCCGAGCATCAAGTGTTCCTCTTTTTTTTGAGAGAGAATAATAAAACTACCTGGAAAGCAAAGAAATAAGCAGTGACAAGGTCCTTTTTTCTTGGCACGATCCTTTAGAAGAATACAGCTGAAGGTTAAAAAGGATGTTGAAGAAGACTCTACATTACCTCTCTTGGAGTAAATGTTCCTCTGTCGAGTTTTGCATCCGAGGCTCAAATACCAAAGAACCGAATAAAACGAGAAGGAGGTGGCGGAAGAAGAGAGGGGGTGATTCCTCCCAGTGTTTTTCCTCTCTGGTTCTCATTTGTTTCTGAATTCACAGGCTGTTCAGTGCCCAGGCCCCAAACAAGTGGAGGCTCCACAACACTCAATCTGTGTATTATTTGTTACCCCTCTTTATATGTGTTCTTGGCACGAGTGGGTTATATAACCAAGAAGCGGTGGCAGTGTGTTCAAAGGCACTGACTCACACACTTTCCATAACACTCTGTTGGCCATTTCGCAGAAGGACATAAAGGGTTTGCTTTGGTGCGGGACATGAGAACTGTAGTAAAAATCCCACTCACTATACTCACTCAGAATGTCCTCGTATTCACCCTGTCTGAGTCAGACGACATCTGTCCATCAAACCTTTGTGGTAATGACCCTTTTTCTGCCGAAGATAAAGAGGATGTTTGGGAATCAGACGCTCTGCTGAATAAGCCTCAGTGATAGCATTACATAAAACCCTCTTATTCTAAGGGGGACAGCTAAGGCCTTATTGTATAAATGGACATACATATGCGGCCTGCTTATCATCTCAGCTCCTTCGATTGGAAGCCGTGTGGGTCGGAGCTTCCAGTTTTGCGGGTCTTTAAGAAATATTTGTTGGCATATTTCTTGGAGGAGTATTACTGCTGCAAATCTGCTTTGAGGTTCATGCTATGTTTCTTGAAATTAATGGATAGGTTAGAGTAAACATCCTTGGAGCATATGAGCAATATTCAAAGCCTTGAACTTCATTACATCTTGTTACATTACAGTCACAAAGTTCAACATATGTAACTTTTTATGTGACAAACCAGCATGAAATAGTAAATAAGTGCTCCATGGTTTTGACTTTTTTAACAAAGTAACATTTGAAAACTGTACCATCCATTTGCACTTCATAAGTCCATACTCATTAGTTTGAAGGGCCTAGTCAAAGTCTAGGGGACCGAGGGATCTGAAGATTAGTGCAGCCACACCACTCATCATTATTTCTAGGCAAAGAATGGAGATAGATTGAAATGTTATAAAGAATTGCTGACTTCTTACCTCTTTTCCAACGGCAGGTCATGACATCATAATTAAACAAACAACCGCATGTGACATGTTTAAACATTCACCTCAGAATGTTCAGTGTTCTTGCACATGAAGTATCTTTAAAGTATATGTTTGTCCTATTATTTGTGAATATGTGCGTGCATTTCAGTAGGTGTGGCTGTTAAGCTGTCGAGGCAGGCTAGTACAAGTGAGTTTTTGTGAGAAGAAATTTGATGAGCCAACACACGCACATGCATACACACTGTCAAATACAGGATTAATTACAGGTTAAATAATAGTGCCTGAGCAGCACAACAGTTTGGAGTATAAATGCCGATTCATTGTACTGCAGCTAGAAGACAAACTTACTGTTGCTTTCACTAAGGGTCCTTTTACCCAAAAGCTCTGTGTTACACACACACACACACACACACACGCACATGCACACATATTTCATCCATCCATCCATCCATCCATTTTCCGTCACCCTTCTCCCTAACGGGGTCGGGAGTTGCTGGTGCCTATCTCCAGCTGCGTTCCGGGCGAGAGCACACATATTTATATAATTTTTATTTATTTATTTATTTATTTCACAAAATTTGTTTTTACTGAAAAAAATAATTTGTAAGATTATACAGTCGTAATTGTTGCCCCTAAATTCATTACCTGTTATTTTTTTTATGGTTCTGTTTTGCTCATATTGTTGCACTCATGACTAATTTGTTGCAAATGACTCAAATATGCGACACTGTACCTCTTTTAAGCTCTCCCAAAGCCTCTAATTGCTGAACTAGGATAGACAGGGTGTAGCGGTGGGACTGCAGAGGCCACAGGAGCAGGTTGTCAGCAGCTTGTATAATTGCTTGGATTTTTTTCTGCGCTCCAAAAAAAAAAAAAAAAACTCTCTTTACTGACTGTCAGTCTACAGCCAATCTGAAGCACTTTGATCAAAAAGTGGCTCTTGTGACATTTCTTCCTGGGAATTGTTCCATGAGGAGTACCCAGATATTAAACTAAAATCACTGCAGTTGCACAGAACTACTAGCCCAGTTTTCTGCTTATAAACATTGATACAAATGCAACTGTTCATTTCAATGCCTTCTGCTAATGTCGTGTTCACTAAAAACATATGAGACTAACTATTATTACAGTTCATGATGAATAAGCAACAATTAAGCTAAATTTAACAGCAGTTAAATTATGTTTTCGGCCCAATGTTTTCTTCTCTGACAGCTTAGTTTTTGTAAAAATAATTTTAGAAGTCTAAAAATTTGATATTCTTCCTTTTGCAATCTGAAACAACTACCTAACAGCTTGCAGCAACAAGTAGGGGAGGGAAAAACTATATTATACTCCATATGATAGCTAACTATATTACACTCTGCACAGTTTCCAGCATGTATTAAACGAGTTTAAACTGCAGAAATGGCACAACAACAAAACAATTGTTTAGTGGTTCTTTTTGAAACCATGATTCACCAACTAGCCAACAGTTTTAATTTGCAGGAAAATTAAAAGGCTATTTATATACTTAATAGAAATCATCATTAGTGATACCTTGTAAGGATATCAAAGGGCAAACCGATTGACCAGAAAAATTGACCAGAAAAATTTAAAAATATACACAAGATGTATAATTTACCAAGGAGGAATTACTTTTTCACACATATTTATGAATGAAGTCAGCAATTAGAAACGAAATTTCATACTTATAAGGACATATTTAGTTGTCTGATGTAGTACACACATAATCACACACATTCACAAGCACCAACTCTAGTTCTGTTCTTTAGGGTGGACTGTCATTTACTCATAAAATAGAGTGCCATGGAAAATTAAAGTTCAGTGACTTACTGTCACTTTGGCAATAAACAGAAATGGACTCTCACCTGGTCACTCATATCTATGCTAAGAGGCAGTGACACCAGTTCACACGCCATCACCGGAGACTGAAGTTGTAAACAGAGAAGGTCACTGTACTTTGTGCAAAATGATCTGTCCTCAGCACTGTGTCTGAAACTACTGCTTTGGCACAATCGACAAAACAAACAGTAATCTGAGGTTTTTTGACAACAGCCATTATCCCAGCAGTTTAGAGGTTGGCTCAGAGGACCAAGTGGTGAAGTAAGATCCAGTCATCACGTTTGGAAGAGAAGTAAACATCACAAGAGCAAACCAAACTAAAATGGATCCTTTTAAAAAAGTAATTAAACTTGGGGAATGGAAACGGCTGTCGAGTCACACACAGCTTTTAGACAGATGGAAAGAACAAGGTGGGAGGAAAAGGAGAAATTAGAGAACAAAAACAACAGGATTTGTTGCAGAATACTTACTGCTGTCGCCAGGGCAACAGTAGCTGTCCTGCTCTGACTCATTGTGGTAGTCCAGGTCCATTGCCTGGGGACAGAAATGAGGAAACTCTCAGAAAAACAATTGATCAAAGTATTCAACACTAAGCATGTAAATATTTATTCCAGTACAATGCATTTTGGTGTATAACTGTAGTCTAATTTCTGCTAACAAAAATCCTTGATGAAAAAAAAAAGTATAAGACCAGATACATCAGGAACATTGTTTTCCTGTTTTCCACAGTGCTGGAATGATGGTTTTGTGAATGTTTGAATTCCTCTGAGAAAAAGTAAAGAGCTTTTAATTTGGAATAAATTAAAAAGCCTTGCTATAGTCCCTTTATAACAACTTCAAAACAATTCAAATCACCAACAACTACACAGTGGTGTAACACATATATCTAAGTTAAGGAGAAACAGAAGAAACAATTATTTCTAAAGATATTTTCTTTTTGTAATTTGTTCATAAATTATTTGTGTTAAGCCCTAGAGATCCAGAATGAATCATTTAAAAGTCAACGGGCTGAATTCACTTCAATAAATCATTATATTAATGTAGATTTGAGTCAACCCTGCTTTGATCACAACTCTACTGTTTTCTGAGGTAATGAAATGAGTGCCAACCTTTAAAGAATGACATTTACTGAGGTAAAAAGTTGCTTTCTTTACAGACTCGACTAATTATATATACGAAGTGTGAAGTTTAAGAGAGAAATGAAGTTTTCAAACTCTAGCCATCTGACAGCTAATTTATCTTTTAATAATTTTAATGAAAACATAAAGCGTGCTGTTTTGAAAGTGGCTCTCAGAAAGGCACTGAATTAAAAATGTAAAGCAATGTACCACAGTTGTTATTGAGGCCTGCCCCACTTTCCTCTTTTAATCAACATGATTAAACACCCTTCAGGGAATTATCAGAGGCATTTCCATAAAACTGGCCTGTTAGGTTTAGGATAGCACAACACAGTTTTTTAAGATGTTGCTGCCAGTCAACAATTTTCCAAAGTGCCTTGTGTTTGTTTTAAAAACAGTGTTAGCCTAGTTTGATATTCTCCCCAGCAACTCTGTGTGGTTTCCCATGAGGCTTTTTTCTGAGTCAATCTCAGAAGAGGCATGTGCATTGTATGTTTATATACATGTCATTCATTTCAGCTTCATCTGTTCACTTATTCAGTGGTTTGCCGCCAATCACTTCATTTCCGTTGAAGATGTGTAGCTAAAAGTAGCTTAATTCTTTTATCGTTTTCTTTTTTTTTCTCTTTGACACACACAAGCATAGAGTTCCTGTTCACATCTCCTTTTTTGTCATCTATGCCTTCTTTCTTCTCTGTAAATTTACATGAAAATCTAACTATTTTCCATCTCCACCCCCACCCCAGGTTTCTCTCATGCCCTCTTTCTTTTAATGTTTATCCATTCAGCAGAGGTCTGATGGAGCAGTATCCATAGAGATAGCGATAGAGAGTTAGGAGTTTCTAATCATTAATATTTCATGTCATTTTTATTATTCTAAAAGAAGACTAACTTTGGGTTTTTGAGCCAGTAGAATGTGCTTGTTAGAGTTTGCATGATGATTACTGCAGAGCTCAAGAAAACGCTGGCAAAGTTACAAAAGACTAAGCAAGGAGATGAAAATATTTTCCCTGTGTGTTTATTTTCCTTTGGCATGATTGACAAAAAGGAAATGAAAAATGTGCCTTTATAATTGAGATTAATTTCATATTTTGATGTCAAACAATTCATCAAAGACGTAACACTGTAACTTCCAGAATACCTTAACAAATAGCAAGTGATTCATAAGGGATTTCATGTAGTTTCTAATAAACTCAGAAAAATTAAAAAACTTATGTGTGTTGATTATTTGTTTACATAAATCATATGTAATTGGATATCCTGTGTGTTCCCCTTCAGAGTCTTACACTTTTGTAAGAAACATGGATTTGTGCGTTTGCAGCAGAGTAAACTCCCTGGGTTGTTCCCAAGAAACACTGAAGTCTCTTTCTGTCTAACTGAATATATACTGCTGAATATATTCAGCAGTAATCTGCTGAATGCATTCCTTTTAGGACTTGTCTCTCCACCCACCTGCATTCATAGTATCCATGGTGACCAACTGTAGTTTAAACCAATGGGTTGGAATAGGTTCCTGTATTTTACTATTTGGTATTTTAACATATGAAGTGTAAAAACAATTACTTTAAGGACCAGAGAACTTTGACTATGTTGGCTTGCTTGGTATAATTAAGCTGTTGCTGCGTTTTATTGAATAAGGTCAAGTTTTATGAAGTATGAATAGTTTCCTCACCATCAGTGATCATGGTCAATATTTTTCATTAATACATTTATGCCATCTAGCTTGAATATTGATATTTGTTGCTCTGCAAATATCAACTACAAAACTTTTTATTTTCATCTACAGCTGCGCAGTAGTGATTACAGAATAAATTTATTCACAGATGTTCCACTGCAATGGAGCACACCTACTCAAATATTACCAGAATATGCAAATCTAGAAAAAGCTTTAGTGTCTCTACTTTTAAGAGTGTATGGATGACAGTGTCTTGAACCTGAGTACGTTGACGGGGCTGCCAGCTGTCCTCCATGGCGTAGCTGATGTAGGGTCCACTGCAGATGGAGCACTCCAGGATTACTGGGCTGGCCAGAAGGGGCGAGGTGTGAAGCGTCCAGCACTGACAACCGTCCATGTGAACATCTGACTCCGCCTCCTTCAGTTTGCCTACATTCTCGTAGTGATGGCGAGACAGCATCCTCCATTTCCGCACCTGCAAATTAGGATGAATTACACTTTTTGTTTTCTCGGAACAGAAACATTTGGAAAAATTTGGGAAAAGACAAACGAGTATATTTGGAATATTTATTTACATGAGTCTCAGTTTTGGTCAATGTAAATAATTCAAATTGTGTACGATACAAAAAGCCAACAATAAAATTATTGTAAAAATGATTATTGCCCATTACATAACAGCCACTGTGATTTCAATATTTACCTAAATTATAATATTTTCTTAGGGAAAGAAAAGATTGATGTTCAAGCCTGGACAAATCTAGAGGTGAAAGCGGTAGATTATTTTTCATCCCATTTCAAATATCCTACAATTAACGTCAGTCCACCTGTTCTTTTATTGAAGGTATAGATATCAGCCAGTCATGCTAGGTGCAATATACTGTAGCAGATAGAGCAGTAGAGCTCTTCATTAAATTTTCCATTAGCTCTTTATTTCACATCATGACAGATGGCAAATATCTAATTATATTGACAATAAACGAAAGGTTAATCATTGCTGCAGCATAATCCAACCCAGACTTTAACAGTAGCTATAATATTATATACTTGATGAAGCTGAAAATGAGGCAGATATGTTTGCTGAAGCTTGTTGCATAATGTTAGGACTATTAATCGCAAAATTTTGCAACAAAAATTTTATTATATTGCTAAATATTTGTAAAACTTTCCCTTTTAATGAGCTTAATACTCAATGTCACTATGAATAAACATTTGTTCATGTTCATGTTCAGTTACGACTGTTGATAACTTTTCTTTCAGTAGAAAACTCACCTGGCCAGTGACTTGTAAAAGCTTTTTACAAGTCAGCTTTAAACGATTAATTGAATTTGACGATAGTGTGCTACATACAGAGTCGTCATCTGTATATAGCAAGAATATAATTTGAAAGTGCAGAAATGCACTGGAACAATATCAATTATTGATATAAATTGAACTTTTCTCATAAAATACTTCACAAAGACATACATTGTGAGTTGCTTCTGTAAGATGAACTGAATTAAACTAAATTACATGGAGATGTTTCGCGAGTTTGTATATATTTCTTAAATCTGTGATACCAACAGAGTCAACATTCCCACTTCATGAATAAAACATCTTACAGCAACATTTGTTTTGCACAGGAGGTAGTGAGTGAGTCAGTGTCAGGCTCAGCAGTAATCTGTTCCTATGTGACAGCTGCAGTGACACATTCTCCAGAGGACAATCTTCCCACAAGCCTTCGTTTTTCTCAATCACCATTTAGCATGTGTCTGGCAATGCTGACTGAATACATATCACGAGCAGAAACGGAATATCCCCTTTAAGCAGTCGCTGAAACGCACGCACGGACTGAATAGAGATTAGATGAATCTACCGGACAACATGGGAGAATGGAAGCTGAGGTCAAGGTGTGAATGGCTCTGGAGGAAACCAAATTACATAGCTGGATGTGCCGGTGACCCAGAGCAGCTCTTATGTTTGGTAAAGTGTGTCCTTGGCACAGCGAGCTAACTGCCTCAGAGACTGCAGTCTTATCAAGGCTGCTGCCCCGGCGACCCTCTACATTACCTCTAAAATAGCATGAGCTTACAGTAGGAGTGAGAGAGAATGTGTCTGCCTTTCATGCCAGAACTGCAGCTCAGCTAAAAACTTTTCCTTTTTCTCCCTCATGCATATGAATACGACAGGACTGGATGTCAAAGGCAGAGTGATGTGTAAGTGTGCGATTATGTTCCACAGAGGCTCCTTGCCATTAAGTGTGAATGAATCATTGAATAGTGTGTTAATTGACTACTTGTGATGCAATCTTCAGAAAAACTTTTCAACATTCCTTAATGGGGGCCAAGAAAGCAAACAGACAGCGAGAATAAGGGAACATGTTTGACAGACTTCCCTCTCTGTCAACCCCACTTCCTGTCCTTTGACCTTGTTTTCTGCCACCATCAGTGATTAAGTTGCATAAGATCCTCAAGATCTGTCCTTTAACCTCACAAACTCAGGATTCAATACACACAGAGGAAATTCTCATACTACGGCCAGGATGTCCACGTTGAACCCACAGCTTCATAAATCAGGGAATGAAAACATTTCTTTCACTCGCACTTCATTAGAAAATCTTCCTGTGTTCTCCAGCCTGGCCTCTTTAAAGTCTATTTTTCTTTATTGCCCATAAGTTGTGAAAACACTCAACATAAAAAGTCTGACCTTCACCTCCTTTTGGCACATAATCAGAAACAGTGCAGGATAAAGCAGCAATCAGTCCTTAATCACTTATCTAACGGAATGAAAAAGAATAATAAACATTCATTACTTTTTATGCTGCATAAGAGTAAAAATATATAAGTTTTATCTTCAAGCTCTTTTCCCAACCTTTCTTCCTTGTGCCCTTCCTTCGTTCTTTCTTCTTTCCTTCCTTGTGTTCTACCTACTTTTTCTTCCTTGTCACATTCCTTTCTTCAATTCTTTCTTGCTTAGTATTTTCTGTCTCAATTCTTTAGTCGTGTCTTTTTTATGTCCTTGCATTTGTCTATGTGCCCTACCTTCATTTACTCATCCCATCATTCTTTGGTTGAAATCTCCCAACCCTCAGTGTGTTCTTTCTCATTCTCTCTCTTGTGGATAAGCGAGGAAGCATAAGCTCTGATTTAGATGGTCCAAATGGAGAAGCGACAGTGAATACACCATGTGCAATGTGGGAGATCGGGCAGCAGAGATGCTGGTAGAAGCCAGTAAAAGAAAAAAAAAAAAAATTGATTTGATTTTAAAAAACAAGAAAAAATAGAAATATAATCCGTCAGATGAAGAGGGATAACCAGATGAGAAGGATTCTGAATTCAAGATTGGACAATTGCATGAAAACTGCTTCTCACTTTGGTTGTTTTTGTTACATGATTACTTCTTTCATTTTTAAATCTCAGGAAGCTCTAAGATGAAGTTTCTAATGGTTTAGTTCTTGGTGAAAAAGCTGCGTATTTTTTAACACTTATGTGTTCAACGGTAACCATAATTAAACAGTCATTGACTTGGCTGGCTTTTTTGCATGTCATTTGGATGTCAAAACAGACACAGAAGTTTTAAATGTAAGTGACGTTTGGGTGTGAGACAACTTGTTATTGTGAATCAGAGTGAAATCCCTGCTAACAATGAACGGCGACAGTAGATTACTGCTTAGCATGCAATTCACAAGGAAGCAAATTCGGTCAATTTCAAGCTCGGCCATCAAGTTTGTTTGATAAACCCAAACCACACAAGCAGTGCATGTGGATTTGTCTCTGGGAGTACAAAAATAAATTATTACTGGATAATCAGGCTGCTGTTGCCTGCACTTTAGTGATACAGTAGTTTTGGCTTCATCTCCGAAGCATGGAGATGGGAGATAGGTTTTGCCGGGCTCTCAAAGGAGATTAGCACGACAATCATTTCCAAAATCCCTCATAATGAAAACTGTCAAAAAAAGAAAAACTTTTAGGCTTTTTCCTTTTCTTCCTGCCCTTTCTCTTTGTCATTTTGCCTTTTTTTATTTGGCCATGGCAGATGGACAGAAATGAGAAAGGATTGAACGATGTACGGAAATGGGCATGTGGAAAGAGCTCATCTGTGACATAGTTTTACATATCAATACAAATGAACAATGCTGAACCAAGACTTTGAAATCAGTAAACGACTTACAAATTGTATCATTGCAGGCATCAACAACTACTGGATTTATTCGAAGTTAGCATCCCAGTCAAAACAAGTCAACCACCGGAGCCTCTTTGAGAATTTCAGACGTAATTGTTCACAAACAGGACAGTTGAGATTGTTGCAACGTGATTGCCAAAGTTCTTGAAATTCCAGTTCCAACTGTTTGGGATGTTGTCAACACAACAGTTTGACAAGGAAGTCACAGAAGAGTTCTTTAGAAAGAAGTGCACTGATTTTTTTTTTTTTTTAAAGGTGTAACGTTCATGAGGAAAAGAGTTCAATTGACTACAACAGGTGATAATGAAATCAAAGGATTTCAGTCATTTTCATTCAAAAGCTGTCAGAAAAGAAGAAAGCTTGCATGTTAAGTTCTTTAAAGGATCTGGCAACCCATTTATTCAATCCCACAGATGATTGAGAAAGCAGCAATACCTGCAGTCTTACAAATTTGAAAGTGTTCAAGCTGACAGCAATGACCGAAGCGTCAGAAATGACCTACATTCAGACACTAGACCTTTTGATTCGTTTCACAAACAATAGCTTCACAAATGTTTGACGCTTCAGTTGCAACATATAATCTTTATGCAGAATAGGCATAATACTTACTGTTTATCAAATGCCTTTGTCATGGGATTTGTAAATTATTTTGAAGACAGATTTCCTTAAAACAAATCGAAAACAAACATCTGCTCACATCCTAGGAATGCCTGGTAGCTGCAGCTGAGCTATTTTGCTATTTAGGTGCAGAATAGGTTTGTCTATAAATTGCTGAAGCAGCAATGGAAATGAATGCCCTCTCCATATTTAGCTGGTATATATTTATCTGCTTGGAATAAAAATGAGAGGTCATGTGATGCTAGTTTCAGTTTACTGCTCAAACCACATTCATCTACTGCCAGAAAACTTAACTGGATAAAGAATGAATGTTATGTTTAATAAATGTTAAACAAGTCCATTCTCCAGGTCTAGGGAGAGTTATTTCATTGACATTCAAGTCAGTTTCTGAATCGATGGAGAAATAATATAGTTAGAAAGAGATGAGAAAAGAAATGGCGATACAAAAATATGAAGGTTGTAGTGCATACAAGTTAGGTTTTGATTAGATCCTTGGTTTCAACAATAAACTCCTACAAGCCCTGCCAGTAGCTGGAGTTGGGCCAAACGGACACAAGCCTGCTTCATCCTGAAGCTAAGCTAGCACCTCCTCTGTTTTATTACTAAGCAAAGGATTTGAAAGAGTGGGGCTGCTGAGGTTTGTAACAAGGAAAAAAGGAAGTCCTGAGCCAATTAAATAAACTGTTCACAAAGGCACAAACAGAATTTGGGAATGAAAGGCATTTCGCCCCGATATTGATACAGTATGCATGGCGAGGCAACTTCTTGGAAAGGGATTTTTGGCTCCCCGTACTCTTCCTGAAAGTCTAATTGGACCTTGAGGGGCATACCTCCTAATGCCATCTCGCTCCCAGGGCTTACTAAAACCCCTTTTGACAGTAATTCAATTCATGGCAAGCGCCGCTAAAGCTTGAATCCAACTGAGTGGTTCTGAAGGCTGTATGACCTGATAGGTGAAAAGAAGAACTGATTCAGAAACTGATAAGTTACTAAGCTCACTGTATTTTTCAGCTGTGATCCTTTGGTGCAATTTAACAAACCATGATTTTCCATCCAGTCTTTTAATTTTCAGCCTGCAACTGGTGATGACTGGAGTACAGAGTTCACAGCCTAGTGTCCAATAATTGGTCACTAGTAAAGCTCCGCAATCTAAAATCTGACACTAAACACGTCAATCATTTGCTCCATCTAGACGTACTCTCTTGCTGATATGGACTTGTAGATTAATCTCCAAGATGAAGTGACGTCAAGAACCAAATCATGACAGCAAACTCTAGCGAGTGTTATCATATCTAATCCACCACAGAAACAAGGAACCTTTTTTCTGAGAAAACTTTACAGCCAGAGTGCAAGGCAAGAATTAGGGGATTTATACTTCTGTGGTCTCATTTACACATAAAGACTGATTTAACACCTGACTTTTTTTCAGCTCCTTAGCACTGTCTGATTAATCCAGAGATGTTAACAAGATTCTTTTTTTTTCCAAGTGCAGGTCCAATCTCAAGTCTTTTGGAGCCAGTTTGAGTAAACACAGATGTACAGGATCAATAAGTCCAACCCCTTTCTCTATTCTTCGAGGGACAATCCAAATCAAGTATCGGCTCTTTGAAGAACAGGCCAAGTCAAACCCCAGCTTTTTGAGGGCCGAGTCAAAGTCCAGAGTCAAGTCTTTGAGTGGAAATTCAAGTTAAATTCCAGGAGTTACTTTATAGATCCGGCGTGTTTGTGAACTATAGACTTTAAAGGCTTATATAAATGTGTTTCCTCCCGACTGCAGCAGCAGTTGAGTCTTTATGTCAAGTCTCAAGTTTTATGACTTAACTAAGACTCAAATCCAAGTCTTAGAGTCGAATCGTTTTGTTTTAATCAGTGCCTAAGAAAGATCTTTTTCAAATAAGTCCTTTGAAGATTCGGCTTTGAGGTTTTGTGGCTCCCAATGGAGAACAGAAGAGGCTGACATCGAGCAATTCCTACTGCTTTATCTCTCCGGAGAGTGAGACACGTGGCCACCTGACTCATTGACATACTTATCATAAATGGATATGACCCACTGATCATCGTCTGAGCTGGCAGTTTCTGTCCAAGAGGACAAAAGTACAAAATCATCAAGCCGACTCTCCCAGAACATTAACAAAATGAGCTCACTTCACTGACAAATGAGGTACGGCTTTCTAATCTTTAGATTTAGACTCGAGCTTCTATTGCTGTTTTTGACTGAGGTTGAATCAAAAGTCATCCACATCTCACAGGGACTCGTGGGAATAGATACAAATCTCTGTTCCTCTTGGACACACTCGACTTCATATTTCTCTCTGGATTTCTTAAGCCTTCATCTTCTCTGCCTCACTTCCTGCCTTCCTTCTGTTTTCTTGCATGACTGACTTTTGGACAGCAAACTAAAATGGGGCCAGAGAAGTTCAGGATTTTCCAAGTACTCTCACTGATTAACACCATCACTCCATCAATAATTACGGCAGGCCATAAAGGCATGCCTGAAAAATGACGCTGGATAGCTTAGGTAATAGTTCTGGCCTTACATAACGTACAGTGTAAGATATTACATGATAGGAGGTTTTAGTCTGGCTTTATATAATAAAATTCAGCATTTTCTACTTTATAAATAGGAAGTAGTTGAAAGGCTAGGAGCTATACTTGGGAAAGTGAGAGATAATTAACACTTCAAGGGTTCTGTTGCTGAAATTTCTTTGAAAAAGAAAGTTCTCTTAATTCAGTCAGACGTGTGCATATTTTAAGGTTACATACACACACACACACACACATATAAATATATATGTATATATATATATATATATATATATATATATATATATAAAAATTCCCTTCTCACCCACCGCGGGTGGTTTTTATCCTCTGAGCTCGGGTCCTCTACCAGAGGCCTGGGAGCTTGAGGGTCCTGCGCAGTATCTTGGCTGTGCCAAGGACTGCACATTTCTGGACTGAGATGTCTGATGTTGTTCCTGGGATCTGTTGTAGCCACTGCTCCAGTTTGGGGGTGACTGCCCCGAGGGCCCCGATGACCACAGGCACCACTGTGGTCTTCACCTTCCAGGCCCTCTCCAGTTCCTCCCTGAGGCCCTGGTATTTCTCCAGTTTCTCGTGCTCCTTTTTTCCTGATGTTGCAATCGCTTGGTATTGCTACATCTACCACAACGGCTTTCCTCTGTTGTTTATCCACTATGACAATGTCTGGTTGGTTCGCCATTACCATTCTGTCTGTCTGGATCTGGAAGTCCCACAGGATCTTAGCTCTGGCATTCTCCACCACCTTTGGGGGTGTTTCCCACTTTGATCTCGGGGTTTCCAGTCCATATTCTGCACAGATGTTTCTGTACACTATGCCTGCCACTTGGTTATGTCGTTCCATGTACGCTTTCCCTGCCAGTATCTTGCACCCTGCTGTTATGTGCTGGACTGTCTCAGGAGCCTCCTTACACAACCTACACCTTGGGTCTTGTCTGGTGTGGTAGATCTGGGCCTCTATTGCTCTGGTGTTTAGGGCCTGTTCCTGGGCGGCCATGATGAGGGCCTCTGTGCTGTCCTTGAGCCCAGCTTTTTCCAGCCATTGGTAGGATTTACTGATATCAGCCACTTCGGTTATTTGCTGGTGGTACATCCCATGTAGGGGCTTGTCCTCCCATGATGGTATCTCTGGCACTTCAACCTCCGTTCCCTGTTGTCTGAGACATTCACTGAGCACATTGTCTGTTGAGGCTTTGTCCCTGATGTATTTATGGATCTTAGTTGTTTCGTCCCTGGACAGTGGTTCTCACACTCACTAGTCCTCTCCCTCCTTCTTCGCGGCTCGTGTACGAGTCTCAGGGTGCTGGATTTGGGAGGGAACCCTCCATGCATCGTTAGTAGCTTTCTAGTCTGAATATCTGTGCCTTTTTATCTCCCCCTTTGGCCAGCTAATTATTCCAGCAGGGTATCTGATTACTGGCAGGGCATAGCTGTTTATCGCACGGATTTTGTTCTTGCCATTGAGCTGGCTTCTCAGGACTTGCCTTATTCGTTGGAGGTATTTAGCTGTTGCTACTTTCCTTGTGGCCTCATCGAGGGTTGCCATTTGCTTGTGGTATACCTAGGTACTTGTAACTGTCCTCTATGTCTGCTATTGTTCCTTCTGGGAGTGAGACCCCTTCTGTGCGGATCACCTTCCCCCCTCTTTGTAATCAGCCGACCACACTTCTCTAGTCCGAATGACATCCCAATGTCCGTGCTGTAGATCCTGGTGGTGTGGATCAGTGAGTCGATGTCTCGCTCACTCTTGGCGTACAGCTTGATGTCATCCATGTAGAGAAGGTGACTGATGTTGGCCCCCATTTTTGAGTCGGTATCCGTAGCCAGTCTTGTTGATAATTTGGCTGAGGGGGGGGTTCAGGCCTATGCAGAACAGTAGCGGGGACAGAGCATCTCCTTGGTATATGCCACATTTGATGGACACTTGTGCAAGTGGTTTGCAGTTGGCTTCAAGGGTGGTTTTCCACAGCCTCATTGAGTTTGCAATGAAGGCTCTCAGAGTCCTGTTGATGTTATACATCTCTAAGCATTCAATGATCCAAGTATGCGGCATTGAGTCATAGGCTTTCTTGTAATCAATCCAAGCCATGCACAGGTTGGTGTGTCGGGTTTTGCAGTCTCGGGCAACTGTGCGGTCTACGAGGAGTTGGTGTTTGGCTCCTCTGCTATTTACACCGATACCTTTCTGTGCCATGCTCATGTGCTTATCCATGTGTTTGCTTATCTTGGCCGCTATGATGCCTGACATGAGCTTCCAGGTTGTGGAGAGGCAGGTTATTGGTCGGTAGTTGGGTGGGACTGGACCCTTTGATGGATCCTTCTGGATTAGGATTGTCCGCCCTTCAGTTAACCATTCAGGGTGAGTCCCACTTTGTAGCAGCTGGTTCATTTGGCCTGCCAGTCGCTCATGGAGGGCAGTGAGTTTCTTTAGCCAGTAGGCATGGATCATGTCAGGCCCTGGTGCTGTCCAGTTTTTCATACCTGAGACTCTTTCTTGGACATCTGTTACAGTGATGGTTACCGGGGCTTGCTCAGGGAGGTTGCTATGGTCCTCTCGTAGAGAGATCAACCACTGTGCATTGCTGTTGTGGGACGCCTCCCTTTCCCATATGCCTTTCCAGTATTGTTCAGTCTCCAGCCTTGGTGGGTCTGCTCTGTTGTTATTACCCTGCCATTGAGAGTACACCTTAGCTGGTTGAGTGGAGAAGAGCCGGTTAATCCTTCTGGATTCATTCTCCCTTGTGTATCTCTTTAGGCGGCTGGCCAAGGCTAGGAGCCTCTGTTTGGCAGTTTCGAGTGCTTCAGGTATGGGCATCTGCCTGTACTTTCTGGGTACTTGTCTTTTCATTGTACCCTTGTGGAGCTCTGATAGTTGGCTCACTTCCCTCCTTGTTACCTTGATTTTAGCCTCTAACCGTCTTTTCCATGGTGGGTATTGGGTCTCATGGTTGCTCTTATAGCCAAGCATCTCAAGGATCACTGATGCTGAGTTGTAGATCAGCTCATTGGTTTCTGTTATGGTATTGGTAGGGATCGTTCTCAATGCTGCATTCACATTCTCAATGAGACTTTCTGATGGTACTTCACTCAGCCGTTGTAATTGGCGCCCGGGGAGGCCTGGTTGTCATTCGGGTCATGATTCTCTCTCTCAGGTCAGCAGCTGTCTCGTTCAGCTCTGATTCGCTCACTGGGGCCGTGTATCCCCTCACTGGGTGGGGACTTGTAGTTAAGTCCCCACAGTTCTGACATCCGGGTTCCTCCCTTTTGCTGTAGCATTTGTGTTGTATCCCGTCAATCTCAAGTTGTGATAGCAGTTGCCGTTTGCGGATGTTGGAACACTGAGCTACTAGTTGTTTAGCACTTAGTGTTGACTGGGGATGTCGAAGTAACCATTCCTTCCCCAGTCTTTGCATGTAACCTCTCTGACTAGGGTTACTTGAGTAGTAGCATTCCAACAGATCCACATATATATATATATATATATATATATATATATATATATTTTTTTTTTTTTTTTTTTTTTTTTTTTTTTTAAATTTGCTAAAACTGTAAGTATACATATGAGTGTACAGACAATAAAGTATACAGTATAAACAGTAGTGACTAATAGTTAAGTGCAGCTAAGTAAGTGGTATGTCACTCCATGTGTTGTTGTGTAAATCAGAGTACAGTCATCGTTGTTAAGTAGGGCTCTATCTTCAATAATATAAGTAAAAATGTCTGTAGAATTTGGGAACAGTCTGCAGATAAAGCCAAAGACACAAAAGTTGGCGTTTGGGTTTCCTCTGAATGTTCAAGATTCCTTTCACAGTCTAAAGCAAGTCGGGACAAGCTGCTCTTAATGAGATTTCATGTTCTTTTGCGTTTTGATCAAGTCCTCATAAGGCTTGCTTCGAGAGATCAGTGTCATGGCTGCGTTTGCATTGAATTTCTGTATGGCAGTCCAGCTGCTGTGTACACTGAACAACACAGGATGTTCTTTTCAGGAGGCTTTACAGAGCTTTCATTTCTCTTCATGCTCAAGCAGCAACAGGGCAGATGGCATGGCCTCATCTTCTGGTTAGTAATAAACTGTCCTCTCTGTTGTTTTCTCTTTGTGCGTCTTCCACATCAGCTCTAACGCTACAACCAGACATTATCCCCTATTTGTCATGATCCATTCCCTTCTCTGCCTACAGTAAACCTTTTGTCCCTGCAGTCATCAAAAGTGTCAGTGGGGTGAAGGCCAAAGATCAGAGGGTCAGGCTGTATTTTTTGTTTGTTTGCATTTTTAATGTTGCTGACACTTTTTAATTAGAAGAAAAATATGCTGTGTTGGCTTTCTAATGTGTAGAGAAAGGTGATACTGAGAGATGTGTCAGGATTTTTTTTGTTCTCCAAACAATAAAAAGCTTATGAAAACTCACCAAATTCTGATTTTGGCGAGTTTCTTTTAATTCTTTCTTCTCTGTGGATTCGAGGCAAATTAAATTCCAGTTCATATGCAGGTCCCAGGTCCTCTGGCAGCCGTCCACAACAACAACACATCTGCTGCCAAGTACTGATTAAAAAATTACTAATTCTTGTCTCACAAGCAGAAAAGCTACACTGAGCAAAGCGAGGTAATAAAAACAAAAAGAGAAATGTGTTTTCATCACCAACTGCCTACCGGAAACATTGTTAAATCTATAATTTTTTAACAGCAACAATTCACTTTGATGGGCTGATAAATTACACGATGAATCTTGCTCATTTGCATCTGAGTCAGGATGCGGGTGGCCTCCATCAGGGAGAAGCAGAGACTTACAGGCTCCGCAGCTTTTAACTAAACCATTTATAGTGGGGTTGACTTGCAAAGTCTTTGGACAGAACATTCAAAGATGCAATATTGTGTTTTCAAAACACTGTTGACGTACAACGACGTATGACGTGTATTATTTGGAAATAACGTGCAATATCAGATGAGGACATCTACTCTGACTGCTACTGTGTTAGATAAATGTGGGGTTGTCAATCATTCATCAGGCCTGTCTTCAGAGATTCACACAATGCTTCTATTGCACTCTAGAGCAGAGAATCAATGCTGTGTTCTCCGTGCAGGCTGTTCTAACCTCAATGCAACACCCCATATTTCTGCAGACTCATAAGTTATTTTCTCAGATAAGAAATGCTGTGGACAGATTCATCAATTTCGAAGGGACAGATTAAGATTTCCGAAGTGAGTATCTGTCGAAAGGCTATGAGCAGTTAATATAATTCCTCCAACTCGCCTGACATCTTTATTATTTAACACAAATCCAAATGAGTTTGCATCAGTGGTGCATTTTGAAAGAATGGTAATTTAATCTCAGAGTAACTTTGATATATATATGTATATATATATAACATTACCAGACATAGCTATTCTATTTTTCGGTACTTGTGAACTACTGCACTCTAGATCATAAGCCATATCAGAAATCACACCAAGGAGGACCATCTTATAACTACAAAAAGAATTACTACAAAAATTGTATTGCTGTTTATCCAAATGCCACAAAAAGAAAATGGAAATAGAGTAAAATGGAATGAAAATTGATTTCCTTGAACACCTTAATACTGTTTCATGCAACACAGCGTGAGTTTTGCTTATAGCCTCAATGGGATGGCGATGACTCATTCCCTCTTAAAGCCCAGGAAACTGGAAAAACACACACAGACACAAAGGCGGAGTGAACTGACGGGTGCAGCGAGTGACAAGCAGAACGTTAGCTGCAGCCACATTATGGTGACATTACGGTAACGTGTGTTAAAGAAAGGCATTTGTTGACCGTTTCAGCATTTTTTGGCTGGACGTAGTCGTCCCGCTGTCCCTTTTCGATACACTCGCCAACTGTGGGCAGCAGTAAACCTCAGTATTTTGTTTGCTTTTGTGTTTTTTTTTCGCATTACATAACAGCAATCATGGTGGCGCCTAAAGACAGGACAAAGAGAAACAAAGCAATTTCTAGAATCCTTTTATTACCCACTCCTTCCCTGGCTTCTTTCTGTGATGTTGATGTGAACTGAAACAACTGAAATTATGGCGTTAAAAACTTTTCCACCTGCTGACCAGAGGCGGAAAATTATTGTGTGTTCAAACAGCAGGTGAGTGGGTTGCTGCTCCCGTTGCATCATAGGCAATGAATTAAGGCACAATGTCCTGATAATCCTTGATAGACTCTTCCGTCTACATTTGGTTAAATATTACTTAAAGGTAAGCACAGCACATTCTGCAGTCACTAAAGATGTCAGAAGTCATCATCAAAGATTAATTGCCTATGAGGAGTGGGATGTTTGAAAAACAACAATAACATATTCAGCTGGAGTCTTGGCTGAGATCTTTAGGAGTTAGCATGTTGTTCCTGTGCCTGCTGTTGCCTCCCGCAGTCTCACAACATGCATTCTGGAGTAAATGGAGATTATACGCTTTTTTAGCATATAAAACAGTCTGCTATGCACCTCCTCACCTCCTTGATGTAGATTGCATGCATAAGAGGCTATTTGAATCTGCAACACATTCATAATTTGATACAGTTATTTAAAGAAGAATAGAAAATTACACTTTTCAATCCAAAATGCACCTGGTTTTGATTTTTTTTATTTTATTTTGTAAACTCTTTGTGCATGGTCCTCTTATATAATTTGCAAAATAGTCCCTGAGCATCACACAACCAATCCCCATGTTTGACTGCAGGTATAATATTTTTCTACTAGCACTGAAGAAAAACGAGAGTTGAAGGACTCTTTAGAACTTACAGTTCAATTTTCTTGTTGCTTCAAATGACTATATGCTGTATTAAGAATCAGAAAATAAATAATAAATACAACTAAGCTTTAGGTGACGAAAGATTTTGTGCAAAACGCTTCAGAAAACATAAACTTGCTGAATGAGAACACTAAGGTTTGGAATAAACTGGAGGAAGCCTACATACATTTTTCAGGTACGCTGTGGTAAAAAAAAACCCAGAAGCAGTTTAAAAATATTACATCCCACACCGCCTTCAGGGCTGTGGTTTGAAAAGACCCTGCAAAGTAAAAGCTAGTGATAGCATGTCAGAGTGACATCATGAAATCATTGTGACACAAACAGAGACATGGGGACACAAACATTGTTAACTGTTTTTGTATATCTTTTACCTTGCAGCTTTTGACTTTCTCATGTCCACTGGGTTGTCCAGTTTTGGTGCAGGGAGAGCAGAGCTCCTGTTGGTAATAATGGCATCCCTGCAGGCCTGCGTAGTGGCAGCAGCCGTACGGTGAGGGGAAGTGTGTGTACCATAGGTCCTCAGCCAGGGGACACCTTGGACATGGATAGAGAAGATTTTTCCCCTGGGTTTTCTCCACGTTCACTTTGGGGTTCCTCATCCACCTCCGTACCTATGCAGGAAACGGTAATATTAATTCAGCTTTCTTTGATTCTACTTTTACTTGTCTTCTCCTGTCCCACACAAACCCAGACACACACACACACAGTCAGCCTAGTCAGCTGCAGTGTGTGATCAAGGTCAAATGAGTAGCTATTTCAAATTACACGTTTGCTCAGGAGGGTCAGACAAACATACTTGAAAGAGGTGCAGCTATGCCCTGCCAGATGGAAAAACACACATAAATTACTGAACCATTATACTCTTATATCATTAGATATTACTTCTGTTGGGTCCAGGCTATAAAACAAATCTGCAGGCAGCATACTGTATATACCCAGCACAGGTATAGGTCAGTGCATGAGAAACAATGCAAATAGTACACAGTGAGTCAGCTTTTTCCCCAGAACTGCTGCCACTTCTTGCAAAAAAAAGGGCATAGTTGAGTGTGGGCTAATGTGTGCAGTTTTAAAGGAAAGATACAGTGGAAGTGAAGAGGAGCCAGACAAAAACAGAAGCACATGACTGACAGAGGAGAGAAATGCCTTTTAAAAAGAGGCTTTGAGAAAACTCATCATGCTGCGCATGTTGAGCACTGAGTAAACACACACCGTGGGGCTGAGGCCCGTGTGACGGAGCAAGTTCAGACAGCTGAGCCTCACACATACACACTCACGCACAAAACACACGAAGATTAAGTGCCCAAAAGTCAAGGGTAGCCAGACAGCATGTCAAGACCTGTTGGGTCTAGAAAGAACAAACCTGGAAAAACAAGCCAGCAGGTGAAAGCATAAACAACTAGAGCAGGAGTGGCGAGGAGTCCAAAACATAAAAACAAACCGATGTAAGAATCTCCAGAAAGATATGAGCATGAGTCCTGAACCTCCATTTCAAATATCATACACAAAAAGGTGATCCGCTTTACCTTGCACAAAGTTGTACATAAATGTACAATAGAAGGAAAATTCACCATGGGTTTTGAAACATCTTACATGTGGAAATCTTAAAAGTTTGGCATGAATGTGGACCTCACCCACATGGTACCATTAGCAGCTTCAGGTGTTTTAGGGACTGTCATCTAGAGTCAAAATTGCTCAAGTTCAGCCATTTTTCACACACAAAATCCCACTCAAATGAATATAAGTTTGTTCTTGTATCACGACAAATTGTGAAAAAAGTTGACTTTTTGATTACTTTTGAAAAAGACAACATAGCAATCATTTAAACCTAACAAATTAACCACGGTCACACCACAAAAAAGTCAAAATTGCTGATGTCATCTCAACAGGAGTATTTCTCATTTTGCTCACCTTCATCACAACTTCAAACATTACATGTATCATCTTCCTCATGTGCCTCCTCCTGTCTCTTGAAGTGCCCAGGTCCAAAATGACCCATGAAAACATTCCCATTTAATCAGATATATTGATTTTAGATTTCTTTTTATAATTTATCCTTTGTTGGAATAGAGATATAGAGGATCCAGTCTGGATTCCTGCGCACACCCTTGTCCCTAATTAGGGCTTTGAGCTCATGCTTGGCTGAAAGCTTCCAGGCATTTTTTTTTTTTTTTTTTTTTTACCCCTGTACTCAGGATGAAGTTCAATCCAAACTTATCATTAAATAGATTGATCGATAAAAAGACAGGGATGGACAGCCAGCCAGACAGACACATATATAAACTTGATACACTTTGAGATTTTGTTCAAGGCAAAAACACATGCTTTCTTGTTTGGTCAGGGGAGAGCAGACATTATGAAGTGAATGCATCAAGTCCCCACATTTTCCACAAGCTTAGAGTAATATTAGTCGCTTCCTTCCTATCGCCACTTAAGGTCAAGAAGCTCTGTTTGATCTCAGCAGTAAATTATTCAGATTAGGGAAAGCAAGAGCCGCGCTGCTTGTCAAGCACGGTATAATTACAGCATGCAGCATTCTTCAGCTCATCAGCTAAACAAGCCTCCGGCCGACCAGTGTGTTACCTCACTTTTTCAACAGTCAACATTGTTTTTTTGTTTTTTTATGTCATAATCATATATAAATCTCTTCAATATGAAACCCTCTAATACAAAGACGCTACTTCTTTATTTAATGAATCTGTATGAGATTTTGCTTGGTATGACTTAACAAATTTCTTTTTCCCCAACAACAAAATGAAACTTTTTGAGAAATTATGAGGCAGGAGGTGTTTACAACAGAGCTAAAACAAGCTATTAAATTTTATCATCTGGTTCAAGAAACAACACAGAGGACAAAAGAACTGCAAGATTCACACATAAATGTAGAAAGACTCAAAGGGGAAAAAAAAAAAAAAAGCTATCATTGCATTTGGTAATGGCAGCTGAAATACATAATGAGGAGGTTTTCTTATGTGTTTGTTTCCTTGGTTTATCAAAGGAGTTTCATATTGTTAATCTTTTCCCTCCTGAAAGCCTGAGCTAAAGAATGTATTTTTGTTGTTGTCGCTACGGCCGGAGAATCCAGAGGACAGCCGGTTGGGTTCACTTTTTAATGAGGAGACTTTTACCACTGGCTACATTTCAAAACAAAAACATGTGACAACAAAGTGAGAATGCATCCTCAATTATGAGATGTTACTGTCATAAAAAAGATCAAGTTTTATGTTTTCTCCATTTCTGATGTTCTCTCTGAAGATCCATTTAAATTGTGGCATGGCCACCACAGTTGTTTCTCATGTTTTTATCATCTAAGCCTATTTAGTCTCTTACATAAGCAGAGATCACAAGTGTGGTAGAGGTCTGGTATAAAAAGTCTCCACATCACTTGAAATGTTCCACATTTTGTCACATTTTGACTACACACCTCAGTGTTATTATGTTAATGATTGATGGTCAGTGTTAATTCTGCCTTATACAACATATTGCATCAAGATGTGGGTGTTATCTAAGCAGAGTACCATTCATATATTTGCTCTGCCTCCTACTTGGCTTTTGGCAAAGGAAACAGGATTTCTTCTGGTTTTCTCATCATTCCTTAGTCTTATATCCCAAACTGGTATATTACACTAATAATTCTCTTCTGTGAGCTCCAGATCCCTGCAACTCCTCCAGAGTTACCATGAGCATTTTTATTGTTTCTGTCTTCAGTTTTGGTCATGCAGTTAAAAGTTTTGTTTGAGGAACTGAACAGAGCTCTGTGAGATGCTCAAGGCTTGAACTTTGTTTCATGATCTCCTCCTGTTTTACGTTTTAAACTCCACATCTCTCTTCCTGACATGTGCTGTATTCTGTGTTGAGATTAGCAGGCAGATGGATGCTAATAATTACTTTGGTATTTCCACAATTTAACAGCAGCAATATATTAAATAGAGTTCAACAAATCATAATTTTCAGCATTTAACTGTGAAGAAATTCAAAATTTTGCTCATGCTATTTCTCGACAAGTTTTCTTTTTTAATGCTGAGCCATTAAAAAAAAAAAAAAAAACACCTAACAAATTCACTGAAACATCATTACATGCAGTCTGGGAACATTTAAGAAACCGTGAAACACAGCAGCATCATGTTCTGGATGGTCCAAAACAGGCTGAACTGAAGGATTTTCACACTTGTTAATCCTACAGTGACTGTGGAGTGCACACACATGCTAGGACACACACCCTCACACACACTGTACACACAGACACAGAGGGAATCCAATCTTTTGCTCGATTAGAGTGGCTTAGCTTTGACTATGACATCATCTCTGGCACACACACGTAAACACACGCACCCCCGCGCACCTGCGCACACACACGCACACGCAGACAGAGATGGATTGGGAGCAGCTGCATGTATAGGTGCCTGAAATAGCAAACTTACAAAAATCATCCCAAGAAAAGACTCACCTTTCTCTTGACAAACTGAAAAGCAGAACACTTCTTAAAGGAGAAGGCAGTTTTCTCTCCTCCTCCTCCAACTCCTCCACCTCCTCCTCCTCCGCCGCCACCTCCTCCTCCTCCTCCTCCCCCGTTAACCATCTTCATGGCCGACACCGGCACTCCGCTTGTCTCCGTAGATCCCAGGGTGACTGGCAGGGAGCAAGAGAGAGAATGTTTAAAGCACCAGGGAGAGAACCAGGGACAAAACATGGGAGAGATTCTGTGTGGCAATAAAAAAAAAAAAAAAGAAAGAAAACACAAACACAAGAGAGTGAGCCAGGAGACGGTGGAAAAGGTATATGGAGCAGAATGAAAGAGAGTTGACCAGGATGCTGCAATTAGTGTTCTATTACTGGAAAAGCAACAAAGACGGAAAGAAACAAGGATGAAAGATGAACAGAAAGAAGAAGGGAAAGTGATAAATGGTCAGACACAGGGAGACTGATGGAGAGGAAACAGCATTGTTTACCGAAGTAAACAAACACACTCAAAGCATCTCTGAGCTGTTATAATGTGCAAAGTTTATGCATCTTTTTGCTCAGCGCATTACTCAGGAGTGTGCCATCATGCCCGCCTCCCTCTGTACCTTTCTGCTGTTGTTTCTGCTGATTCCACTGATCCCACTGCAGCCTTTTTGTTTTGGTGTGAAGAGTCTCAAACGGGGAGAAGCGAGTCGTCTCGTCAGTTACAGGTGTCCCCTTCAGTTTCCTGCCTCCACTAAGTCTTCATTCCCAAAGACAGACCAGAGAGAAGAGAGAGATGAAAGAGTCCGAGATGAGGTTGCCGTGCATCGAAAACATGCCACTCAGTGGAATGTGTGTGTGCGTGAGTGTGTGTCATCAGCGGTGCAACAGCTTGAGATGCAGCATGGGTGAATGATCCGAGAAGAAGAAGTCAGGAGGCGTGTGTGGGTGCATGATAAGGGGAGGATGATGTGTCCAGTTGCAGTGCTGCTACTTTATCAATGAAAGGCTCTGCAGTGAGAAACTGCTGCCTCCCCTGCTCTTCTCTTCTCTCTTCCTCTCTCCATCCAGCCTCATCACTGCTCCTCATCTCCACCTCGCCCTCCCTGTTCCCTCCCCACTCATCATTCCTCTGCAGTTGAGGTTAGCTCCTCCCCGTTTTCTCTCCAGCCATCGCTCTGTCACACCTCGCTCTTCCGAGGTCTTCTTCCTCTTGGTTAAAATTGTCCCAGCGAGGACTGAAGAGAACATTGAGACCTGTATTTTGCCCGCTCTTCTCGCAAACTCTGCAAGGGCTTAACTCACAGAGAGAACATTTTAATCATGTTTCATGAGATTTGCTCCAGCTGGGCTTAAGCTCTCGCCTCCGGCCCCGTAACGTAACACTAAACTTTCCTCATCCCTGAGCATGATTCCTTGTTCTGGTTGTACATGGTAGAAGAAGTGCTGGGTAGTTTGGCTGAGGATCAAATAATAAACAAAAAAAGTCAAGTTTTTTTCAACCCTTCACACTTTACCAGAACTCTCAGCAGTATTTGTAAGCAGTTTTGACCTTTCAACTGGAATAAATTTAATTCACACTATGCGAGTCAATCTTCTTTAGCTTCATAAGAAAGATTTGCCTATCGACTGGAAACATTAACTGAGCAGTGCTTTGGACAAGAACATTGAATTCTGAATCATCAGTATAGCCTTAAATGTGAAAATAAGCTTATTAGGAAGAACTATTGTTTTTATTTCCAATTTATGATTTACTATCAACATTTGCTTCATCTACTTCTGTTATATAACTTCATTCAATTCTGCTATCAACACCAAATTAAAAAATAAATAAATAAATAAAAAAGCTATTAAGAGGAAAAGGAGAAATAAACCATAAACCCAGCTCAGGAATTTCTACACAGCAGAAGTAATAAAAAAATAATCACACCTCTAAGTTTGTGCCTTATTTCATAAAGTCACTTGATTAAAGGAGAAAAAAAAAACCCAACAAGCTTCACATAAAAACACCAGTGGAATGCTTCACTGAATCCAGTCAGGAGGATGAAGACAACAACCTTGTTTGCCGTAACATCTCCTCATAGAGCTCTTAGAGCTCTGGGGTGCTTTTACATCGTCTGACAGAAGCACAGCCTTACATAACCACCACAGATTTTCTCTCAACTGTTTAGCTGCATTGCACATGAATAATTCTGTGATCTCAGAAAAGATTCATTGCAGTTCTTGTGAAACAAAACAAAACAAAACAAAACAAAAAAACAGAAAGGAAAAGAAAGAAAAAAAAACGTAGCTACTGAATAATTAATTACAAATTCTGCTAAATTTTACACAGGAGTTGAAAAATCAATAAATTATAACTTTACTCCAAACTTACAAAGGTGTTATAAAGTGTTATAAATAGCTGGAGCCTCATGAAAAATAAAGGATACAAACTGAAAGCTACGTTTACATGTGAGAGGATTTTGATTTGTGTGAATATCTGATGCTTTATTCACTCTGATGTTCAGACACTTTAAGTCTGGGGAGCCAAGTGAGGCTGTTTGATGGTCAGAAATGGAGCCGACCTGTAATGTGAGACGGCTAATGAGCTCCACTGGGTATGTGCTTATCATTTAATGAACAACAACAATACAGCTTATTTTTATTTAACTTTTTTGGTGGGAAAAATATTAACTAAATCAACTTAAACAACAACAATATCTGCACAAATAAATGGCATATCAACCTTGTATGTTAAAATAATGCAGTGTTCTTATTTTAATAATAAAAAAACAGAGAAATTTAGGATTGTTCTCTTTGTCAGGTGAGGTTTTTGTGACGCTGGTGCCTATCTTGCAAAAGTTACTTTATTTACATTGACGTGAATTGTTCAGGGCAAATATGTACAGAGAACTGATAATTGTTTTTTACAGAAGAAATTTGGACCACAAATAAAAACCTTTTGTAGTTAAACAAACTCTGAGAACACAGTATTTGAGTCTGAAATAAAAATAATAATAATATCACAAGTTATATGAATTGGTTCATCAATTCATTTGGTTCATCAAATGAATTGATGAACCAAAACTGACTCATTACACATAAAGTGATATATTTCTGGTGTTATTTGGATGATTACTGGTAATTTCTAATAAAAAAATGATGAAAACAAAGTAATGAAAAATAATCATTAGAAATAACGAATATGTCTAATCATTGTCAATAAGTTTAAATGTCACATGAAACCAATAAAAAATGATTTTAGACTCCTAAAAAGTATGGCCATCCTCTTTAAAGACACTCATTTTTTGATTGGGCTGCCTTAACATTAATTACTGCAAGGTGACATGGCATCGATCAGACTGTATTAACGACGGCCATGTTGATGAACGTCCTTTCATCTGTGTTTCAGATGCGCAACAGTCCAGTCATTTTCCTCTGAGCCTGGATAAAAGTTCAGGAGATGCTTAAGCCCAACACTTGGCCCTCAGCATTTTGATGCTACTCATCTTCGTTTTGAAAATTCTGCACAAGCAATGTTGACAGGATGCTACATTTATAGTGCCAATTCAGCAGCAATCCTGCTACGGTGATAATAGTTTTAATTTAAAAAGAAAAAAAAAAACCTGTTAAGTGCAAGTCTAATTAAACTTGTGAACTTATTTCTTTCCCTCGTTTCTTATATTTTAATCTTTGCCCTCCGAGGTGTCTGCGGTGCATTAATCACAGCTGATTCCCACGCCTCCGTGACTTCTGCTCATCTGCTTAGAAAAGCACCATCTCACAGAGGGTGAATCTTTTTCTGGGCACGAACCGGCTGACCACTGACATGCGGCGGTGAGCTCATAATTTGGCAGTGATGCCCAGACCATGTGATGCCCCCAACTGTATACGGTTTGTACTGTTCTCTGAAACACATTCCTCCCTTTTTTCCCTCATTGTCTTCCACTTTAAAGGGAATGTCATAAATTAACCATAGTTTTACTCTGCACCAAAAAAGGTCTACATACACACACGTTTATTCTCCCCTCACTGAAAAATACTTTTTGTGCTTTTGCAGCAAAAAAAAAAAGAAAAGAAAGAAAGAACCCGATTTCATCTGATGTGACTTACTGTGAAAAAATAAAAAAATAAAATTGCATATGTTTTCAAAAAGAAGTACTTGGTTTGCACAGGAGATATTCCTCACAAACCCACAGTGCTTGGTTGGGTGTGAATGATCCGCAGAAAGAAAAGGTGTTGAAACAACACAGGAAACGGAGGCATGTTGTATAGGAAAAAAAACAACAACAAAAAAAACGTATGAGGGTATCAGTATGCAAGTAAGTGCAGAATTTCCTGAGTCAAGCAAGTAAACAATATTTATTCACTTTGACAACTACATCTGAATAATAAATAGGGTGATGAGCACAATTTTGTGTGTCAGTATCTGCTTAAAGTGTGTGTGTGGATATGATTTTCAGTCTCTGTCATACCTTTTAATTAGGTGTAATCTGCCTCAAGGTTCTCTAAGGGTGTAAGCTCGAGCTTACTGAATCTATCATTGTCTAATGAGCTTTATACACACAGCCACGAGCCTACTGTTAGTGCAGACGTGCATGCGTGTGTGCGTGTGCGTGCGTGCGTGTGTGTGTGTGAGTGTCTGAGATGTGTGGGAGCTTGGAGAGAACCTGCTTGCAAAAACAAGAACGGTCTGAATCTCGTGGGGAAAGAGAAATACTTGCACGTGCCAGGGGTTGAGGTGGGGAATTGTTTTTATTCACTGGCCACACTCCCAAGCTGTGTTGGTGCGCGAGTGTGTTGTTTAGTGTGGGAGAAAGTGCAGCCGCAATCTCCCGATGGGACTGACAATGCTGCAGTGCTGAGCTAAGGAGACAGAAGGAAAGAGCTGAAGAGCCAATTAGATTGGTTCACGAGCTGACAATCATCCCAGAGCTCGCTTGGCTAAAACCAGAGCAGCGACTGCAAAGCTCAGCTTGTGACAGCCTTTCCCCAAAGTTTGGATTTTTTTTTTGTTTTTTTTTCTACTTTGTGAGGTTTTTATTTGGCATGACACTCATGGATTTAATCTTTTTCTTCTGTACTTATTGGGAGCGAGGAGTCCTGTTAAAAGTAATTTCACTCAAAAAATGAAGACACAAAACAAAAGGTGTATGTTTCCGCAGAATAACACCTGGCTAATACTATTGCAAATAATACTGAACTAAACCTACAGGGTTCCTACACATGTTCATAAAGCTTCAAACAAACTTTATGAATATCTTCATAAAGCTTGGATGGATTGATGGATGGAAATCCTTTTTTTTGCTGAAATGTTACTTTACTTAATAAAAGCTTGTTTTCTCAGCAGAACACTTAACGAAAACTAAAATAGGGTCATTGGATTCTGGTTGGTAAAACTATCTTACTGCATAGTTAAAATCAGTGTTGAACATAAATAAATACTGGATAATCTGCAGACAATAAATTATGACAGCCCTTTTCGGTGTTGGTGGATTCATCTGATGAGAAAGAAGTAAAAAGAAAATCTAATTTATGTGTTTATTTCAAAGGCCAAGTCACGTGATTGGCAGCAGAGGAGGGGAAAAAAAAGAGATTAGGACACAACATTTCTAATCTGAAATGATTGACAGTGTTCTAGAAGTCGGTAGCTGTGGCTAGGAACTGGGACAAGTAGGGTTTAAAAAAGAAAATCACATGTAAGGAACATGGGGTGATGTGTCACATGGGAGTTGTGAAGGTTGAGTCACCTGATGCTCACACACCTGATGTTCACCATCTGATGACTGGATGTGATGTGTGATTAGATGTGTCGCTTGTGTTTGTGCTCAGTGTGTGTAACTTGTGTGCGAAAGAAGAAGAAATGACGTGTGCCGTAAGATACGCAAAGTGATCGTAGGGGTGATATCACAACACACACAGAGAATCGGACACTTATTCTACAGCTTTGCTATTGCATTTGGCAAAACTGTTTTAAATGCACCTGCAGCACATATCTGTAGTTTACTGAAAGATCCTGGCATCACATGAATTCATTTAATGTTTCTTCTTTTTTTTTTCTAAGACAGAGGATTGTGAAGGCTTGGCTCGAGTTTTTAAAATACCAATGCCTTCGCTCTTTTCACTTTCATTTATTTCCAGGCACAGATAAAACACAGAAGGAAATGCTGCTCTGAAAAACAACCCCAGTTAACTATGTGGAGTTACTCTGTGGATCCAGCTTACATTTCTCTACACATCATGGTTTTTACTATATTTAAAGGTATAAGTTTATAACTTACCTGCGAAGTATGGTATTAACAGTTTATAATAATTACAGAGAGAATATATTATACCATTTATGAGCAAATTGGAACAACATATTTACATGTAGGTACATTACTTTAGATTACTGTGAAAAACTGATTATACTTATTTTACTTATTTATTAATAAGCCAAGGCTGATTAAATGTGTAAATGATTTAAAATTAGTTTATTCTAATGTCTATGTGTCTTTGTGGCTCTGTATGGTCTTTCATCTTCCTCTTGACAATCTTAAATTTGATAGCATAATAACAATATTCTCATTAAAGGAGACAGTGGTTCATTCACAAATGTGAACAGGTGCCAAGACCTATTGAAAAATTAAAAGAATATCTTCATAAAGCTTGCCGGCCGACGTAAGCATAAAGGGCTCTGAAATGTCCCACTAGACAGCTGCACAAATGATCACTGACTGTGAAAACGTCACATTGGACCTCAAGCAGCTTGGATTCTGTCGATCTCCGTTCCTCCTCCAAAGTCTGGGGCCTCTATTTCTTCTCAACAAGCCCCGGGTTAACGCAACTTTTGCTTTGAAGCTGTCGTTTATCACACTTTTTCCCTCCACTCAACTTTCAGTTGGCAGTCAATGAGTGCACAGCTGGCTCCTTGAGCAGTATAACCCGTGGTGTACCCTCTTGATAGAGTATCATTGACTGTTTGCTGGAGATTCTGGCGGCCGATACCTGTTGAGGTATGTAGTTCAAGCCGTAGTGTTCAGACTGGCCAGATTGAGTGGCATTCAGAACATTCAGTTCCCTAGATTTCATGCTGCACAAATCAACAATGTGGAGCAGCAACTTTTCACATACCAGCTGTGCACTGGTTTGCTGATCTAGGCTGACACAAGTGCAGAAGATCAGACAAACAAAAGCTTTCAATACGAAAGTAACTCACACTTTGCTTATTCTTAGCACTGTAAAACACACACACAAATTCTTTCCAGTCTTTTGTTTCTCCTCTTTGCATTTTTTTTTGTTTTGTTTTTTGTCAGTAACTGTATGAAATATTCACCAGTACCTTTGTCTGTCTGCTTGTTTTGCAGACGTCTTCTGACCTTTTTACTGATGCAGTCGTGGCCTGGAAGATTGACAAGGGTAAGCCAGGAGACTCTGCAACATATCACCTGTACACACACGCACGCACACACACACACCCACACACATGCACAGAAGCAAATGAGTCATATGTCTCCAAGGACAAACCTCAAAGGGCAATTTATCATATCTTTTCATCTTAATGTTCAATCTGTCATTGAAAATGAAAAGCACAAGAACAGCAACAGAGCACACACACTGTTGACATATGAAAAGGACTTTAAAAACTAGAAGTGAAGTGATAATTCAGGAGCAATTTGATATCAATTTCATATATATGCCTTACTTTAAAGTTATTTGTTACACAAGAAAGACCTACATGGAATGTAGACACTAGTGCAAAATTTCTGCAGAGATGTCATGACATTCTTCTTTGGCTGTTTTTCTCAAAAGTAATTTTTTTGATTTGCGTCATGCGGCATACTTGCCCGGGTCAAAATCGAGTTCTCCTTTCAAAAGCCTTACAAACTGTGAGTGGTTTCCTTTGAGGGATGATGTGGAATTTTATCTCCTGTCTCAAAAATAATTACTTTAAAAAGCATAACAGACTTTAATTTTGCTATCCCTAAGTATTTCACATCTTGTGCTAGGGCTAGGCTAACATCAAGGTTAGTTTAATTAAGTTGTCTTTAAAACACAATCTGTTATATTTAGTTGACTTCCTTTGCAGGCTGAGAAAATATCTTTCAGGTTTAACATTGTTGAAATTTTAGGGTGAAATAAGAACGACGCATTCAAAACAGCTTGCCCTTACAACCTTCGTGTTCCTTCCTTTAATCTTGTGCACTTTATGAAATCAAAACCATTACACTACTACCTCTGTACTTCAGTCTTCATTTAATCTGGAACTTATTACTTATTATTTGTTGTTTTACAAAGAACATTCTATGATATCCAAGGGCTCTCATTTTGAGAAAGCATTTGAGAAAGCAAGATCATACCATCATGCTTTTTTTTTTTTTTTTACTGTTATTCTCTCGCTGTTAACCATATTTCACCATGAACACTCTGGCCACAGCCACAACAAACTGCTGGGTGCTGTGTTTTAAGAATATCTGCATTTCTGTCACAACCTACATGGCAGCTGTTAGTAACTCCCTAATTTCTGCAGCTATCTTTTATCATATTCTTATCTTAATTGCTGTGCAAATTTCTCATTCTTCTTTCTCTTGTCGAGAAGCCACTCTGCTAATGAGTTTAATGACGAGGAATCAGTTTTATCGATGAAGTGTCACAAGATGCCTATAACGCTCCTTCATATTTGAAAGCCTAATTAAAGACGTCAAGTATCACTGTATGACCATTTATCTCTGAATTGAGTTTTTTGGTTTGACCAAGCAGGTTGACACAAAGGAAGCATCTCTTTGTTGGACTGGCTCTGCAGTGAGCTTCTTTGATCCACTGCTAACGCAGCATAGATCAAAACAGAAAATATACCGGGTTCAAATATTCTCCTATTGTCGTTTCTTCTTCCATATACGTCCATGTCCTTGCTCCAGCTGTCCCATTGTACCAGCGGCAAAATTCCACTCTTTCCAAGAACAATGGGAAGCGTGGACTTCACAGGAGCGATGGAGTCGATGGTTCTGCGATAAGGAAGCGAGCAGGAGCCACTGGGAGCACACAGACATACAGCGGCACTATTTACAGACCTGCTTTGTTTCTGTCCTTTGTTCCCAAGGTGGCTTGTGGCATGCCAATCATTTCCTTCCATAAGATTGACGCTTTTATGTTCATATTAGTCCCTATTCAAGTGCGACTCAGTGATTCAGAGAATAGTAACAACTATTAGATTCACACAACTGGCAGGTTTTTATCAGATTTAAACCACACACACGCGCACGCACACACAGACATATATACTCTTGACTCAAATTGCAACGCCTTATTAGTATGTCAATCATCCCTGTTCATCACAGTTTAATGAACAAGTTTTCATTATTTTTATAATACACAACTGAATGAATGGGAGCCAGTGTCATAATTTTTTGAGCTCATATATTATTGATAAATTCTCTTTGAATAAGTAGAGTGTAGGTTTTAAGTAACGTTGCTGTTGTTCAAAGTAATTTTATTGTTTTATTTAGTAGTGATACAATTTTAGGTGGCTGATAATAAATTTGATTTGAAGTTTTTGCAGTTTTAGCTCAAGGGGCCATTTTTATAATAAATATTGAATACTGGAAAAGAGTAGGAATGAATTCACTTTTTAGACTTTGTTTCCGGACTGATTCATTCATGACGATTAATATGAATTAATACAGTCTTAACTTTATTGCATTGAATAATATTGATCTGAAACATTCAAACACTAATTTATGTATTTAATGGGACTAATAAATAGTAATAAGCACAACAAGCAGCCGTCCTGCCCATTGCAACATGGCACCACTGAAAACAATGGTGTACACCTCACATAAATGTGCAAACACACAGACACACGATGGATACCTAGAGTCCCGCACTTCATGCCCGAGATTCAGAGTGTCCTTTATTGTCCAACTTCCTGCACATGCGGTCAGCTGCTTCCTGTCTGGCGCCACACCAGTGTCCAGCCACAAACCCCCATGGTTCATGAAGCAGGGTCAAGGACAGAGGGAGCAAAGATGAGGAAAGCTGATGTAAAGACAAAGGACATTGTCATGTTCAAAGTCACAAGTACAATAAAAGCTGGAAATTGTTGATTTTAGCAAATAACACGCAAATAATGCAGTTTATTGATTTATCGTCCTATCAAACCTGCAGCAGATTCCAAGGGAAGAATGAATGATTGCTCAATGAGAAGCAGAATGCATGTGTAAGGCGAAATGCGGGCTGGCAGATGTAAGGCAAAAATTTCAGTTTCATCATGAATGCCCTCGACATGGACTGAGCGAGTGGAAAAGCTGGTTCAAAGTGAAATCCTGACGGATTCTAAGAAAAAAAAAACACAGAGAGCCAGATGAAAAACAGAGAGGGCGAGCTGGAGGGGGCGAGGAGATGTGAGCGAACAGAGCAAGACGAATATAAAGAGGAGAGAGAGCGATGAAGGGAGAAAGAGAGATCTGACAGAGGGTGACAGTTTTCTTTCATAAAGAGCATTTGATATGAGTGCTGGTCTTTTTCCCTCAGGAGTGTAGCCTGCTTTTTCTTGTACACAACACACACAAACTCATAAACATAACACATAAAGTGAGTTGTCAGTAAAAGTTAGGCTAACCTAGCTCCACAACTACTGGATACATCAAGGTTTTTTTTTTTTTCATTATTTTTGGTAGACATACTATTTTAAATCCTTTCAGCGTATTTATTTTCTGACTCTGATTCCAACATAAAAGTGAAAGCTTCCTGGCATAATGGATTACATGCAGTCCTTACTTCAGTTCATTTATAAGGTTATATTAGTGATTCAGTTCAGCACAAGCCTTCTTCTTGGAGAACATTCGAATTTCAACCAAACAAGGTCACGCTCAAAGAATCAGGAAGAGGCAGCTTTAGGTCAAACAAAGTCTGAGCAGAGGACAAAAAACGGGGGGAAAGGACAGAGAACGAAACAAATAGCAGCTAATGAAAGGATTGAATAGAGCAGGACATTGCTCTTGTTTCCCGTTGCACAAATACAAAAGCAGAGAGTGGAAAACGTCAATTTTTTTTCAAGATGAAAGGAAGAGTTGAAAATCGCCGCGAGGTTTCAAAATGGGTTTGATGAAATGCATAAACTTTACATTCCCACGGAATGATTCAGTAAGGAGCACGCTCATCATGTGAGCGTCATCCTTGGATTTGCTCGTGCAATAATGCAAAACACGTACAAATGCAATAGTGATATTCCGCACACAGAGTGTTGCAAAAGTGCTCTTAGGTTCTATTTTTTGTTTGTTTGTTGTTTTTTTTTTCACATTTTATCACATTTATTAAAAATATGTTAATCTTTTATTTATTGCTGGGATTCTATGTGAAACTCATTTTCATTTTGGATCATATCTAGATTGTCTGCCAAATGTAGTAGACAGTATTAACAAAGTCCATTAACAAGCTGTCAATTATTAATAACTAGCTGTATCTGCATTCAGTGATTACTTCTCAAAATTGAATAACATTAAACATATAAGTTGGTAGTGCAAATGTAGATATATTCTCTACAAAACCTATAACTAAAGCATGGGTAAGTTTGTGTCTTTTCTTCCCTTATATTCAGTTTTGGCAGAAACTGTTTGGATAAATGGGAATATTTTTTCTCACCCAAATGAGCAGAAGACTATTCCATTCACTGTGAAGCTTCTTTCCCCTCTGGTTAGTTACATACTATACACAGCCAATGCATTAAATAAACAATGATAAATATACTATATATAAGTTCAAAATTGTTGTACAATTCCAGGCAAGGGGAGAGTAACGAGATGTAATTCCTGTGAGAATAACCTTCTTCTGCTACTTTCCAATTCTCTTTCATCTGTTTCTCTTTCAGGCTTGTTTTTCACTCCCTCTGTTTTACATGGATTTGTTATCTCCAGAGGAGTTGAGAGTTCTTATAACGTTCTCTCTCCCTTTTCCCTGCATATACTCCCATATTGCTGCTACTCCTCCAAGATCACACTCGTGTTTTTTTACAGCGAGCGTTGTCAGCACTTTCTTATTCATATTATATAAATTAAATTGTCCCCAAAAATCATAAATAACAATTTCCAGTTTTCAGTTGTTGTCTTTTAGATTTCTGCCATCTGAGTTGGCTTCTTTGTTTTGATCAGTATAAACTTTCCTGTTTTAGTATTTCATGTTCTCATGGAGAAAAAAAAAATCAATGATGTTCTGAATTAATGTTTAAATCATCAAATCAATATCTCGGTCATGTTGATTGTGCTCCAATACAAAAAAAAAAAAAAATGCATTTTGCACTGTGACAAATCATGGCATGGTGACAAGTGGGTCGAACAAAAAAAAAAAACCCACATTCGCCCTGTTTTAGCTGGTGTGTCATGGATGATGAGCTGGAAAAAGCAAAACCATCTTGTGTGGACATTTGATTGTTTATTCTAGAAAGTATTTGACCTAATGACCCTCATCCTCATCCAGATCTCAAGTTGTTCATTACAAGAGTTTGTACACAACATATATTTGGTTATCTGTGTGACATCAGTTAACTCAGTGACTCAAGTAAATGGCTTGTTTTTGCTGGTGATGAAAATTGATTGTCGGAAATCCCACATAATAGATTTCTAGAGGGAAACATTTGTTTTATCTTGCTCTAGAACAGTGTGTTTTATGGACTAGATGATGTAAACTGCATTACTTCATCACGCTGGTGAAGCCAGTGTTCATTAGTGTTCTGTGATTGCGTAAATTGTTCCAGAATGGGGAGAAGGATGCTGAAAATATATGTTTGTCAGGCAGGCTCAACCAAGATAATGTCAGTTGAAAACACATTGTTATGCCTAGTAAAAATAAATTCAAATGTAAAAATTATATCTTGCATATTATTAGTATTTGTTACATCACATTACTTAGCAGAAAATCACTTAAAAAAATGGAACTAACTTTTTTTCACACTTTGAAACTACATAGCATAAGACAACAGCACTACCTCAAATAATCAGCTTTTTTTTTTTTACTTTATTGTCTGTTTCTGTATTACCTCACAATGAATCAATTGTCTTCTAACATTTCTTACAGGCGTTGTAAGCTGTTGTTGAAAGATAAAAAAAATTCAGTACAATTGGATTACATTGTTTTTGATGTTATTTACTTCTCATCTTTTACTTTCTTGAAAAACCAGTCAGAGCCCCTCATTTTTATGCCTCTGAGTTGTAAAGAAAGGTCTCCATTTTTAAGACTGAGTAAGAGGGAAACAGCAATATCACTGAAACCTGGGCAGCATTTCTTTTTAAACTTGTCTTTATCGAAGAGTTGAGCCGACCAACACTTACACAAACTCCAGTGTCGATGAGCAACATCCCATCACGGGGACTCAAACACGTGCGGATATGCTCAGACTCAGACTTCAGAGACTACAGAGGTGCTTTGAAATGGAAATCTGCCAGCCATGTTTGAGGGAACTCTGAGCTGCAGGAGAAAACTGAATTCTCCCAACGAAAGACAAAATATGAAAATAAATTCCCAAAAATGAGAAGATGATACAGAAAAGTGTGTCACCTCAAAACAAATCACTCTGTGGTATTTGTTCCCAAAAGGAACCATGTAAGGATTTTATTTATTTATTTATTTTTTTATTAAAACATGTACGGTTTTTGATGAATCATTGATTATATCATCTGCTTTGGAATAATTGTATGTGTAAAAAATAAACACTTTTAAAAAATAAGCATCGCAAAGCGGAGCAACATGACTCATGACAAGCCGCTAAACATGAAACAGACCTGACATTTGCTTTACCTGCAACTGTAACGGATGAGTGGGCAGTGTGCTCTTTTAAAACGAAGGCAACAAACAGCATACTTGTGATGTAACTTTTTATGTTATGTTTAAGTCAGAAAAATAGTTTGTTCATTTTGCACACATGTTTCTAATACTGCATGATAAGGATATGTTATTGTATTGGCTCAATGGTTTATTATCAATATAAACAATTAGCATACACAATCTAATAAGCCACCCATCCGTGTGGACCTAAAGTGGGAGAAAGCATTGATTATCGCTAAACTCTATATACCCACAAATGATTGGCTGCTTTTGCCATTGGAGAATAAACCTGTTTTTGACATTTTGACATTCAAATGTCTCCTCAGTTTGCAACCAAAGCAAACAGTTTGGCATTCAGACCTTTGTTTATTACAGCTACATGTAGCAAAAACTTGTTCAGTATTCAACTTTGTATCTTATTCGTCGTACTCAACATAATCAAACGGTATTCCAAACATTTAACTTCTGATGTAACAGTTAACATTGAAAAAACATTGAAGAAGTATCCATGATATTTTTTTTTTTCAGTTTCTTACATTACAATACAAATGTTAGAATTTTATGTGCCAGGTTGAAAGAAAGTAATGCATAACTGTATACCTAATTGGTAGGATTAGTTTGTTGACACCCCTAAATAAAATCCAGTACAACCAAGTGATTCCTCCTATAAATTGGTGAAAGAGGAAAAACCGACATGTACTGACTTTGTTAATTGTATTTTCCAGTTAAAGAACTCTTATGTTTAATTACGTTGCCTGCTCTTCATTTCTGAGTGTGACACAAAAATTGTCACATACATATTTGTGTTGATTAATGCGCCGTTCTGACCATCTGTCCTGCCGTCTCCTCGCCTCTCCCTCTCTCTCATGCTGAGTATTTTCACACGCACACACTGACATTGAAACCGCCACGACCATAAAATCTTGCCGCTGTGTTATTGGTTGAGGCAGAGCATCTCCTGAGCCAATGAGCACAGGGGACAGGTCTGAGGACGGGAAGTCCGGTAAAACTACTTGGTGACTGAATAATTTTGATGTGCCTGTGTCCGTGCATGCACATGAACACAAAGGGGCAGATGAGGGGATGGAGACATGCCTTGCATACAGAACACAGACGTCGGTCTCAAAGAGGCTGGTCAGAGACACTGGGAAAGGAGACAGGAAATGGGATGCTGGTGGTTTTCATCTATAGATGTGCCTTCTTCTCTCTTTTTCACAAGTTTAAAACTCCAACATTTAATCAATTATCTCTTTTACTCCCTATTCCTGGCTCTATATTTCTCACTGTTGTCCTGATTCGCCCTCAGAATGTCTTTATTTATGGTCAGGGCATAGAAAAACTTTTTTTTCTTCTAATTAGCCTTTTTTGATGATGAAGTCATCCCCCCCTCCTTTTTTTTCTCTCTCTCCAGTTTGTCTGATTTGCGCATCTCCTCTCTCTCATAAATCAGCTTCCTCTCCTCATCAGTCTACACTTCCTCCCTGGAGATGCTTGTTGCTTGAAGCTAACAAAAAAATGTGTTTCTCTGGCTAATTGCGATCCTGTATATCCAACAAATATGGGCCCATTCATAAGTCAGTGGATGTGCTGTGTGAACTAGGACAAAGAGCTGGCCTATTCAAAACTTTCTATCCGTAAAAGCCACAAAAACAGAAGTGAAATATAAAACTTTGGATGGTAAATTTCAGGGAAAAAAAACATTGATTTTCCTACTCTTGTGTTCACTGAATGCGGCATAATTGGTGTTAAAAAAAAAAAATAAAAAAAAAGATAAAACAGCAGGCTTTGGGCTACAGAAAGTAACTTTTACAAAAATATATATACTTTCTTAAACCTTGAAAATGTCATGAAAGCATGTTACAAGACAAACTGTGAAAAAATAAAGCTCTTCCACCTACTCCCTGAGCTGCTATTGCTGTCTGAAGAAACGCAAGTCTTAGTGCTGTCAATCATCTTATGTATGTGCTGAGAAAAGACTTGCTTTCAGGAAAACACTTTGTCTCCCATCAGTGGCCATTCTAACTATCCTAAGCATTCCTGGCAGACTCTTTTGGGGTGAATCAGCGTCGTACAGCAGAGAGAAGGTTGTGAGCAGCGCATGCACAGATATAGGTAACAGCGCTTAGACCCTTCTTCTGGCTTTGATTTCAGATTTTAGGGTCAGCTTTATAAAAGAATCATGATGCCATAAATCTATCCTGTCTTGCAATAACAGTTCAAGCTACTGCTGCCGCAGTTTATGGGTGTTTCCAAATGTTCTTGGCAAGTTTTGATCTCAAATCAGATCTAAGCAGATATCCATCCAACGGAGCCTTTCGAGAATGATAGATTTGCATCGTAGATGCACAGATGATAAATCAACAGCTGATTCATGATGTTAGCATCTAGACCAAAATCTCAGAGGAATGTTTCCCCCTCCTTGTTGAATCTATGCAAAAATTAAAGTAAGGATTATAAAGGTAAAAATGAGAACTGAACTCTTACATTTAACTGCAACATGGTAGAGTAAAGGGTTCTGCAGACGATGCTGAAGGGAGCTGAAAGTTTACTTTCAGCCTCTATGCTCTCTGATCTATTTCAGCACAGAACAGCTGCAGTAAAAGGAATTGATCATTTTCAGAAACTCCTAACAATTTCCACATTAACTCTTTGAACTGCTGTCATCAGACAAACAGTACTGAAACATCAAAAGCAGAACTACTAAACTTGTAAACAACTTTCTGCCTCGAGTGGTTAAAATACCGAACTCCTCTCTCACAGTTATTAAATTTTTTTTTAACTATCTTGTGTTTTATCTACTTATTCATTCTTTGCACTGATCTCTTGCAGACACCGAGATTTGGTCTCTGTGTTATTCTCAGAGTTATGCAGTGAGGCGAAAGTATGCAATAGATATCTTCTGAAAATAACACACTTAATGTGAATGACTTAATTTTTAATTTCAGTACATGAATTTTATTAAACTTACAAAAACAAACAAAAAAAATGTCTGCTTTAACGCTTATGATTTATAACATTTCAGTGTTGTGGCAATCTTAAGAGGCGACAAAGACTTTTAAGTCCAACAGTGTTTTATTTTTCTTTATATTAAATTTTGTTTTTTATGACCTTTGGTTTGAATAAAGTCTTCTGTTTACAAAGATAAAGTTCCTTCATGCACAAGAGTTACATAATGAGGATGAAACACTGCCTCCTATTGACAAAGAACATCATCCATCCATCCATCCATTTTCCGTCACCCTTCTCCCTAACGGGGTCGGGAGTTGCTGGTGCCTATCTCCAGCTGCGTTCCGGGCGAGAGGCGGGGTACACCCTGGACAGGTCGCCAGTCTGTCACAACAAAGAACATCATATGACTAATATTTAATCCACTTCTGTAATTCTTTCTATCTTTTCAGTATTATTATTATCAAATTGTCATACAAACAAACTATTGTATGACTTTTGTTTATGCGCCTATGAGTGCACAAGGGCTATTTTTTGACTTTATGTGGATGTTACATCACTGTCTTGGTTGCAATAGGAGTAAAATTGATTTGTCATTGGAGCAAACTTAGACATAACCGTCATTGTTACATAACCACAAAAAGAGGTCAGCTGGTGACAGGGCTGTTGGTTTCGCTGTTGGGTTACCGTAAATGTCAGCATGTTCATGTTCTGTATGTCCGAAATGTGAATAGAACACATCATGCAATTTGAATATTTAGCTTAATTGTTGTAAGCATAATTCTATGATTTGATTTGTTTATAGGTTCCTTTGCCTTGTTACTGACAATTGAAGAATATACTTTGAACTCAATATTTAAGTAAGTAAGTCACTGTAAGAGATAACACTGAATTGGCAAAAGCGCAACCGATTCTAATGCAAACAATACATAAATCCGTATCATCTGTATCTTTGTAGACATACATTTCTAATTAGTAATACACTACAGTATTTGATCTTACTCTGTGTTTGTTTGTTTCAAATGTTTAAATGTGGATTGGGGGGGAAATTGGTAGGCAGCCCTGAGGTCAATGCTCTATCCAACTCATACCCTGTTTTCAAACAACATGTTGCTGTTTTGCTCCAATCTGTACCTACAACTAAATGAGGCTTTGTGTATGAGTGTATACCTCTTGGTATATGTATCTTTTAGTGAATTAAAGTGAATTAAAGAGATTCACAATGAGAAAAATCCTTAAATCTTACATACATTTAAATTTAATTGTATTTTTTATTTTTGTTTTAGCATATTTTTTTCTGAGTAATCTCTGTTTTTTCTGATTAGAAGCTTACCTCTAATCAATAGTTATAGTGAGAATGAAACATCCAGTAGAGAGGTCAACAATGGCCAATGGAGGTTTTACATGAGGTTAAGTCCCACAAAAATCTTACATACAACATGGTTTGTTTTCAGTCCAGGAATCTCCTGCATGTTCAGTCTTTTATCTAATCTCTGAGTAGGCAGCAAAACTAACTCCTCTTTATTTTCTGTCTGACACAGTGTTTCCTATAGAAACGTAAAATATGGTGAAAAACAAACACACTCCACATATGAAGTGTTTGGGGCCTTCTTCAAACCTTCACTGCTCTCTGTGGCTCTCCTAGCTCTGCTTGATCCATATCAGCTCTTATGTAAGGATGAATGCTGCCTCACGGTGCAGGGAGAAACATCATGCCGACTGAAATGTCAAGTGCCTTCACAAGAGCAATTTCATCAGATATTGCAGAACTGCCAACACAATCATAAACGAGTCTAGAGAAGTTCAGTGAGAGTCAGTGTGTGCTTTTATCTTGTACAGGACAGATGATGGATATCTGCATTTCAACAAATATTCTCAGTAGGTCTTTCATAAGTGTAAAATGTAAAGAAAACTTTTGCACACTAAAACAATGGGTAATCTCAATTCTATGTGAAATAGAAAACCCAGCTGCATTTTTCTCCACTCCTCAGATTCTCTCCGGATACTCTTCTAAATAAATATAAGTAGGTCATTCGGCTGCTTTCGTCTGTTCCTCTGGTTTCAGGTTCAGGGTGAGGGTTTCTCTGCAATGCTAGACTCTGATGTGGCAGTCTGGCTTCCCTGTTGCAGTTACTAAGGGATCCAGTGCAAGAGTCGCATGGATCCACTCATCGTCTAAAGATGTTCTTGTGACATTGGTGGCTCTGAAACATGATCCTTTTCTCATCACTAAATGCCTTCATTCCAGAGCACAGCAGTTTGCTCCAAGGGGGTCAGTTGAGCTAAAAGTAGAGTACGGGTGCTAGCATGCTTAGATATCATTTCATGACACCAAAATGCCGTTGTATGTTGATGATGTGGTGGTTTATACAAGAAGGATTGAAGCTTTACAACTTCCAGTCTTACATCTGAATTCTTTGGAAATGGTCCTTGCGTATTATGAGACGTCTTGTGACTTTTAACTGGACAATAAATCACAGACAACGTTAGGAAAACAAAACATTTCTTTTTGGCAAAGATTGCTGACTACAGGTTATATGTTTTGTTTAGTTTTTTTTTTTTATAAATCTGTTTCAGGGACATAGAATTGCTTTGCATTTCTGTGTTTGAATAGTTATACAACCATTTTCAGTCAGTCACAGCTTTATTGCCGACTAAGTTTAAAAGGTCATGAGATGTTCTTTGATGCTTCTCTTGGTGATTAAAATCCAGAGAATGTGAAGCTTTCACATCCAAGTGAATGAAAAGGTCAAACTCTTTGCACATTTTCTAATAAATATCCACCTTATAAAGAGCATAATCGTACTGTAAATGTTGATAATAGCACATTTGAAGTCCGGGTTTAAAATTAACTCATTGGAAAATACAACCCAGTACAATCACTGATAATGGTTTCTACATTTGGCAAACTGATCTGCAAGATCACCTCATTTAAAGAGCCCTCCTCCAGCTCTGAGCTAGTTATCCAAAAAGAGTAGCATGCAGAGAAACTGCTTCCCCCCTGGTGCCTGTGTGTCTCCTCTCCACTCAGTATAATGCAGGGGTGGGGTGAACAGGGAGGGATGAAGTGTACAAGAGGAAAAGAAAAGACACTGGAACAGTTCAGACAATAGCACAAGGCTGCCTTTGCTATTTTGAGAAGCTTCCTCCTCACATAGTTTTGCTGGAAACTTCACTCAGCCTCCAGTTTTCTGCTCTGCTCCACCCTTTTTCTGTCTAATCAAGATCAGAAAGTGAGTCATACAACCTCTTTAGAGCCAGGACCGCTTCCTCCCTGATATGTGTATGACATGCTGCAGGATGAACCTGCAGCTTTACTGTTTTTATTTTTTATTATTATTATTATTTTAAAGTAGTTTTTATTTTTCAAAGTCTTTTTAGTACTTCAGTTGCAACAACAACAAAAAACTCCACGTCTGCAGGTCATTTATGGAGTGTGAGAGGATTTACATGTCACGCAGAAAAGTGTTGAATGTGCTATACTGCAACTGTGTCTATAGTACAGGAAATAAGGCCTTTTGATGACAGGAAACAGCCCCTCGCCATGGAGACAGCAGTCTGAGCTGGTGTCCTGCAGGTCAAAGCTAAACACATGCCATATAATGCCTTGCATGAAAGCACAGGAGGTCTGAAAAAGCCCATAAAAAAAAGAAAAAAAAGAAAAAAGATTTTAAAAAGAAATGATGCACAGATTCTTAGGTTGCTTATTTTGTCAGTAACCTTTGTGTGTTGCTGAATGCACAAACTGTTTTATTCAAACCCTCTTTTAACCTTACGGTCAGGGCGGCTCTTTTAAAAGCTACAGGAAGCATAAAGCGTCTGATGGTCTGTGAGGAGGTGATGGCTCTTTATTCTTCACAGCGTTTCCTTTTAATGTTTCCTGCATCAGTGCTTTCCGATTTTAGTCCATTCTGTTGTTGGCTCAGGTTTTTGGGGGGGGCTGCCTTTTTAGTACAAAAAGAAAAAGCAAAAACAAAACTGTTCTTACAGCTAGAGTAGAATTAATAGAAAAAGGAACTTTACATAGGAATATCAATGGGTAACATGTAAAATGATTTGAGGAAAAGCAACAGGAGGTAAGTTCTTCTACAACCTAAAGTATATCTGCATATTTACTTGGGTTTAATTACATGGTAGAGTAAGTAATATGACTTACAAGATAGTTTGGATATTTTATTTTAGGAGGGATTCAGCATGTCACCTCAAGGCGTAAACAAGACCTCGAAATCCAAATCCAATTTTATGCAAATGTTATTTTACGAACCTTGATATTGCCATCACTGTTAGATTACATGTTTGTATGGTTTCCTTGGTGGTGTTTATACAGAAGATCTTGTTGGTTAAAGGTCCATAATCAATAAAATAGGAAAGTGTTTTCTGTGGTACAATAATCTTGTGGTTGTACCTTAAGTAGACAATATAGACACTATGAATAAAAGACATAAAATACTCATAATGATTAAATCATGCGCTTGGGTATAAAGAACTGAAAAGGTCAGAAAAAGCAAAACAAGACAACAAATTTTCTATTTTCTATATTATTAAAGGGAAATAAGAAAAAAAAAAAACACTCCGAGTATAGCACAGAAAGGTCAATCAAAGCAGCTCACGTAACACATTGTATGACCCATTGTTCGTGAATGTCTTTGTATTATAGTAATCTGGTGTTCATTCATGCTCATTTAGGGGCGTACGCATATTAGTTCCTCCTGCATGTTCATACTCTGGCTCTCTTCTGGCCCAGACCCTTTACACACTTTTGTTGTGCTCGTCAAAATGAAAACACAGACCTCCTCTTCCTCATCCTCTTGTTCGACTTTTTTTTTCCCCTTTTGTATTTGCCACCAAATACCCACCTTCAACTTTACACAGTGCCTAACATAAACAGCCGTCATCAAAGTCAATAATGACGTCAGCACTGGCTTTCACAGAGTTTCTTTTGTTTTTTGCAGTTAAGGTAACTGAGGTTGGTTGAAATAATCCAAGCATGAGAAAGAAGAGTCCATGACGTGGGAGTTTTTGTACTCTGATGTTCATTGTGACATGGATAGAAAAAGTGTGGCGTGAGCTCTTTAACTTTCCAGGGGTACTCTGACTGATTGTAATGTTGACATCCAAAGTGTAACAAAAAAAAAATAGAAAAAATCATCTCTGGTGTGATCCGACCTGAAAACCTTCTTGCACATTTGCTATGCTTCCCATATGGCTTGCAGCACAATTTAAACATGGCTTTCTGTCAGCTCAGGTCTTCTTGCTAGCCTTTCATAAAGCCCAGATTTGATTCTCACACTCTCTGCTCTGCAGTTCCTACAGATTTGCCATGGGCATCTTGGCTGCTTCTCTGATAAAAGCTTTCCTTACCCAGCCTGTGATTTTGTGAGTTTGCCTGACCTCTTGGTAGGCTTTGCAGTTATCCCTAATTCTGTACCCCTTTACTGATGATGGATTAAGAAGTGCTCAAAGGCCAGCACATGTGCTCAATATCTACTTTTGTAGCCCAACCCTAATTTTTTTGCTTCTCCACAACTTCATCTCTTACCTGTCTGCTGTGTTCCTTGCACTTCTCGATGCGGTTTGCTCACTAATATTCCCTAACAAATGTCTGGAGCCTTCTCAGAATAGCTGAACTTACACTCAGGTCATATTACACACAGATGGACTCCATGTACAACTCAGTTTACTTCTGAAGACAATGGCAATAAAATTATATGCCATATAAAATTATATAAAACATTATGATGTTTTATACACCTTTCAGATTTTCACTTGATGAATCTTCATTCTTTCCAATCATTCTTCCCTTCTATTTTACAACTATGCTACGCTCTGTGTTGATCTGTCACATAAACTCCCAATAAATCACACTAAAAGTGTGTGTGTTTCTAATGTGTGAACATTTTTGTAAGGCACTCTATAAACACTGCACTGTGAAAATAGGAGAGGATTATCATCAATCTTGGCAGTTTAACCATCACTTTCAAACAGTATGCATTGTAACATGTTGCCAAATTAGATACAAAATAAAAAGAGAAAGAAAGAGAGAGAGAAAGCATTCAAGACTTGAAGTCCAGGTAAAGACCAAATCAATTCCAGACCTTTTGATATGTTCACCTCAGCTGACATGGACAAACATCACTTGATTTGTTAAGCAATAACTTAAAGCATGAGAAATGACCTGTTTTTTGCAGCTCAGCCAATGACATAAGAGGAGTGAGTTGGGAGTGTGGGGGTGTGTGTTGGGGTGGGAGGATGAGTTAGTCGGATGGATCAATTTATTGAAGTGGCTGTGGGAAAAACATGTTTAATGCCGTGTCAAGATTTGATGAGCAGCAGGTTGTGGGAAAACAACTGCACAGAGCACCAGTTTCATAAGGTCACTCAGGTGTCACGTTTTCGGTCGCTCACATTATTATAACATGAACAGATTCATTTGTGATTTTTTTTCGTGTTCCTCAAGTATGAGCATAAAAGTTGCAGTACAAACTCTAAAAACTGTAGATAAACTTTAGTTTCTTAGGACTTCCTCATCTTGATATACTTCTGTTACTTTTGTGTAGTTGTTTGAAAATTCCTTAATGAAAAAATTTAAAAAAAAACTTTGAATGCATTTATGCGCAACTTTAATGGCATCATTTTTTATGAGGATGTGAGCTCAGTAGGGATGGTGTTCAATGTCTGATTGTGTTGGTGACCTGCTGGGGGGAAAAGGTGCTGACTCACTGCATTGAAAGATATTTCAGCAGCTTGCTTTGCACATCTTATTCTTTTTCGCCAAATCTTAATTCTCAGAGGTCTTCAGATCCCTCGATATTCTCAGCTCTGCCTCTTCCTTTCTTCCCTCGTACCTTCCCTTTCCTCTCCCCGTCTCCTGCCGCTCTGGTTGTGTCCTGACAGCCGTGTCCCAGTGGGCCGATCCGAGGCTGGCTTACGGGTGTTGTGATTCCTTGTTGTGCATCCACACAGCACTCTTCCATTTGAACTTTTCTTTTAAATCATGTCTTTCTGTTTCTCTGCTGGATTCAGTGGAATGACTGACAGCACAATGTAGGAAGAGTGCTTGACTTCCTTTTCAAGCACTCCTCCAATAAGAGATTATGCAATATGCACACACTTTCCTTAACATATACACACACACACACACACACACACACACACACACACTTCAATGCTTTATGCCAAATCATCCAATTAGCTTCAGGGCAGAGAAGGATGATAGGAAGAGACAGAAAGGTTGGTATTATGCAACAATACTTGAGGCTTCAGTTTGCTGGGTAGTAATGATAAAATAATAAACGTATGAGATCTCATGAAAGAAATTATTTATGAATCTAGTCAATGCTAAGTCACAAAGTCATTAATAAGTCCAAAGAACATTCAGATTGTATATCAGTAAATGTGTGTTTTATAAGTTTGGTTCAATATGGAGATATGGAAGAGGGCTGTGTCGATTTGATATGTAAACCTAAGGAACCTGAAACAAAACGTATGAAGAAATAGTTTTAATAAAGGTCACATTTTCTCATAGTTGGCCTGATTCATATGAAGACAGAAAATTCTTTAATTTTTAGTTTAAATGCCACGACATGTGATAAAATGTAAAATGGTTTCTAAAACAAAAAAAAGCAGCAGAAAACAATAAAATGTAAGCATGAAATTGATAACATTTATGGCAAAATAATATATATATTTTACGTTAGAGATTATAAATGTTGATAGATGTTGATAAAGAAGCTACAGATTTGATATACAATAACATCAAAAGAATCTAGGCTTAGCAATTTGGCAATTTTTGCTCCTTTGAGATTTAATAACAGCAGATTAATTAAATTTTTTTTGTTCTTCAATATTCTGATGAAATATGAAAACTGATAATCATAAGCACAAATTTTATGTACTGTATATTTTTTAATAGAGACTGGATATTACATCCTATTGTTGTTGACTGTGATCTTAATTTCCAATTGCCCCAATCAATTTTTTATTAAATATAACAAACTGTGAGTGTCCCCTTGTTGGTATTTATCACAGTATCACATAACCAGATTCTCTATGAGTCCCTTTTGGAAAATTACTAGAAATCAGTGAGGGATGCTTCTGCTCGATCCATTTCATGGAAATCAGTTAATCATTGTTTGCTTATAATATGAAATTCCTGAATAAAAAAAGTTATATAGACACTCTAAGAGTTTTTCTCCTATATTATGCTTGCTTTCCTGTGAACAGGGGAGTGGTGAGATGCATTACGTAAAAGGAAAAGCAGTTTCAGTCATGTCAGATATTCAACCCATCGTGCAGCACAGGGAGTGGAGAAAGGTTATTGTTTGGCTACAAATAACGCACACTGGTGACGGTGTTCTGCCAATTAGTGAAATCAAATCAAATGGTTTCATTTTCCTGTGGGACTGACTGGCTGCACATTGTGCACAAATGCATGCACATGCATCCATTATTGTGTTTAATTGACAAGGTCGGTGAAAAAGTAGAAGAATCCCCGGAAAGTTTCCCTTTCTCTGAGCAGCGAATCAGGAAACACGCTGCGACAGGCGACCATTGTCGTGAAAAGCTTGCACGAGCAGGAGGTGAGGGGTGTGTGAACCTTTGTGTGTGTGTGTAAGGTCAGTGAACTGTTAAAATCATGCAGGCTAGAGGGAATCTGGGATGACCAGCTGAATTGACCTTGTATCGATTTGATGATAACGTAGGTAGTTTCATGAAACAAATGGATCTGTGGATGACTGATGGTTCAATAATTTTATTCACACAATAAAATTCAACACTTAAGTGATTCCCAGTGATTACATTGGAAACGTTCATGGTTTCCTCATGTGTGTGCTGCAGTTTGTAAGAGCTGTCAGAGAGAGGCCTGGATGGGCAAATGTCAACAGACAGACAGGTAACATGGCGCCTTTTCTGTCATGCGCCAGGAAGGGTCAGCCTCTCTTTGTGTTTATCGCCATGTTTGATCTTGGGCGACTGTGTACTCAGAGGTGGTGTGTCATCAGCTGGCCAATGAAGCGCCGGGAAACCACACAGCCCTTTAAAACAAAAGGTGAATGAGATTGAAAAACAGATGTGAGTGCAAATGTAGAACAAAAACAAAAAGATACAAAAAAATAATGGAAGAGAATAGAAAGTTTTGCTTTTTTACTCCCTTATTTTGTGATTTGAAGCTGTTCATTTCTTAATATTTTGAGCCCAATATCCAATAATCCAAGTGAAGCCCATATTTAAAAGAAAACAGAAGGGTTGAAATAATGCTAATATCTAATTTACCTCAGCAGAATTTTGCAGGAAACAAACACCTCACACTTTCAGCTCAGATGAGAAGAAATTAAAACTCCCTATCAATAACTGAGAGAAAGAAAAAATAATAAATGTACTTTTGGAGAGAGACAGGAATTATTATGAAGCATCTTATGGTCAAGATAAGAAACATAAAGTTGGTGTTGAGGGAAAAGCAAGAGAGCAAGCTCCAGCAGAGCAATGAATGCTCCAGATTTATGTCAGCGACGAGGAAGATCACAGACTTCAAGCAGAATGAAGATCAAATGGATAGAAATCTGGACAGACTTAACTAAACACATTCTTTAACAGGCTTCGTTCACGTACGAACTCCTCCGTTGCCCCCATGTACCAAATGTAAATGTTTTCTTATGTAACTTCAGACATCTGATCACTGGGTGAGTGTGGCCTGGAATCAGCGGCCAAACTGTGCCATCTGGTCCTACAGACTGGAACTGACCTGTCAGCAGTTAGCAGGCAGTTCTCAACCTCCCAGCCCCGCTCCCCCTTCTGCACACTCATATCCACCCACACACTGACAGACAGGCCTCGGCTCTGTGCGGTCTCCGTGGAGCCCTGATGGCCTTTGTGAGGCTGCCATGCTGGAGGCGACAGGCCTAACGTTCTGTTCCACCCTGACATGTTGGCTTCATTATCTCTCCATTCAGGGGAGGATTTGGCATTATCTGTCCTCCTGTGCATAGAAAAAATTAGCACTCTTCCAGTTAGACAATAATGGCATTAAACCTTTTCTTTTTTTTTTTCAAAAAATTCTCTAAAATGAATTAGGAGTCATGTAAACAACTCTATGTCGCCATTATTAAAAGGTATGGCACTATTAAGGAAATAAGGAAATTTGTGTTTGGTCATTTTTATGCTTTGTTAATGCTGATTGGCAATAAAGCTTCTTCACTACCCCAAATTCCTCTAAAATTTGTGGAGTTTTGTATTTAATGTTTAAATAGCAAAGATAAACAGGGACTAAAGTTGTATTTGCTGCTCTATCTGTACAGCAATTTAGTTTTGTTTCCTAATTTTACATCTTTTGTGTCCAATGTTTTTTTTTTCTCCCTCCCCCACCTACTTTTTGTTGTTTATTAGACCATAAATAGCCTTCTAAAAACTGTGTCTTTCATTTATTTCTTTGCTGATCTGGTTTCATTTAATTATTTGCTCTGCAGTGGCTGACCTAAGCTTTCAACCTCCTCCCTTGGTTACACAACGCTGTGTAAACCTCTCTTACAGCACAGCTGTCATAATGTCAAATCTCGCAACATCGGAAATCAAGAAAGAACTATTAGTCTAAACCTCTAGATCAATAGTGGAGGTGAGGACAAAGTGGATTTTGATACATTTATAATCTACGATTCACACCTTAATCAGTAGTGCAGCTTTTCAGTGTTAACGCCTCACTTTCAAGCACACTGTAGCTGCTTATCTAGCTTTTATTTATGGTGACAGTTTGAGATGTAGAGACCATATCTTCTGAGTTGGTATGAAGAGAAAGATAATGGGCAAGGAAATGTTTCGAGGATGCAGGAACTAATTATTCAGGCATGAAACATAACTGCCTGGGGATCTGAAACACATTTCTTAAGACGCCGGCATGACATTAAAATGAGACATTAAGAAACATGAGACATTAAAATGTCTCATGTTTCTTCAAGAATATTACAATCTGTGAACTTCTTCAAATTTTACCCCGCATCTGTCGTCAATCTAGAAGCGGCACAATTGCAAAACCCTTTCAAAGGGGTTATGACTTTACGTTAATTTAAAGTTGCTTTGTAAGTACAAATAGTTTGAAAAGAAAAAAAAAAAACATCTTTACAATCAGAAAAGACAACTTTTATCCAGACATTCATCCATGATTTGCATACTTGCCTAATCTTTAGAGCTTTGTGGCAGGGTCAGTGGTCACTAAAGGAGAATTGGAATTTTGCTGTTACAGTAAATGATCATTTTCAAACAAATGCTGTATTTGCTTTACCTTAGTATGGTTTCCAATACCACAATAACACAGATAGTATGCTTCATAAGTATCTCAATGACTTATAAGTAAGAAATGTTTCTAAAGCCATATCACTCACTTCCACCTACAGTATATCTGCCTTTAAACCCAGTTCACCATGATATACAGCAATACTTGCACATTTTTTGTTTGTTGTTGTTTTTTCAGATCCAGTTATTAATTGGTTGATCATTGATAATTAATTTTCTTCCTTGTGGTCCTATGTAAGTTTGATACTCCCAAAGCAAACACTGTCCGTGGAGTGCCTCAATTATGCTGCAATAATATGTTAGCCCATATGTATACCTTGCATGTGTTTCTTCACGTTCTTCCTCTTTCAGCTGTTCAAGTTTTTGTGTGTGCGCTTTGTTGTTTTCGATGGAAGTATACTTTGTTACTCATGAAAAGTCATAAAAAAAATAATTAAAAAAAAATTCCCTTCTCACCCACCGTGGGTGGTTCTTATCCTCTGAGCTCGGGTCCTCTACCAGAGGCCTGGGAGCTTGAGGGTCCTGCGCAGTATCTTGGCTGTGCCAAGGACTGCACATTTCTGGACTGAGATGTCTGATGTTGTTCCTGGGATCTGTTGTAGCCACTGCTCCAGTTTGGGGGTGACTGCCCCGAGAGTCCTCGATGACCACAGGCACCACTGTGGTCTTCACCTTCCAGGCCCTCTCCAGTTCCTCCCTGAGGCCCTGGTATTTCTCCAGTTTCTCGTGCTCTTTTTCCTGATGTTGCACCGCTTGGTATTGCTACATCTACCACAACGGCTTTCCTCTGTTGTTTATCCACTATGACAATGTCTGGTTGGTTCGCCATTACCATTCTGTCTGTCTGGATCTGGAAGTCCCACAGGATCTTAGCTCTGGCATTCTCCACCACCTTTGGGGGTGTTTCCCACTTTGATCTCGGGGTTTCCAGTCCATATTCTGCACAGATGTTTCTGTACACTATGCCTGCCACTTGGTTATGTCGTTCCATGTATGCTTTCCCTGCCAGTATCTTGCACCCTGCTGTTATGTGCTGGACTGTCTCAGGAGCCTCCTTACACAACCTACACCTTGGGTCTTGTCTGGTGTGGTAGATCTGGGCCTCTATTGCTCTGGTGTTTAGGGCCTGTTCCTGGGCGGCCATGATGAGGGCCTCTGTGCTGTCCTTGAGCCCAGCTTTTTTCCAGCCATTGGTAGGATTTACTGATATCAGCCACTTGGGTTATTTGCTGGTGGTACATCCCATGTAGGGGCTTGTCCTCCCATGATGGTATCTCTGGCACTTCAACCTCCGTTCCCTGTTGTCTGAGACATTCACTGAGCACAATGTCTGTTGAGGCTTTGTCTCTGATGTATTTATGGATCTTAGTTGTTTCGTCCTGGACAGTGGTTCTCACACTCACTAGTCCTCTGCCTCCTTCCTTGCGGCTCGTGTACAGTCTCAGGGTGCTGGATTTGGGATGGAACCCTCCATGCATTGTTGGTCAGGATCGTTCTCAATGCTGCATTCACATTCTCAATGAGACTTTCTGATGGTACTTCACTCAGCCGTTGTCATTGTCAGGCCTGGTTGTCATTGTTGTCATTGTCTCTCTCAGGTCAGCAGCTGTCTCGCTCACTGGGTAGTTAAGTCCCCACAGTTCTGACATCCGGGTTCCTCCCTTTTGCCGTAGCATTTGTGTTGTATCTCGTCAATCTCAAGTTGTGATAGCAGTTGCCGTTTGCGGATGTTGGAACACTGAGCTACTAGTTGTTTAGCACTTAGTGTTGACTGGGGATGTCGAAGTAACCATTCCTTCCCCAGTCTTTGCATGTAACCTTGACTAGGGTTACTTGAGTAGTAGCATTCCAACAGATCCACATTTTCATCTTTCGCCCATTTCCGTCTTGTTCCAGTAGCCCATTTGTCATCAAGGTGCTCTGGTTCCCCAACACCTGACGCAGACCTTGTTTGGCCGGGCGACGTCTGAGCCGGCATGTTATGCAACTTAGTATCTCTCATGGTATGAGGTAGGCAGTAGCTTGAAGGGTCTTGCCTAAGGACCCAGACTGGATTCGAATCCCGCCCTCTCGGGTGATATACTGATGCCTTATCTATTGAGCTATCCAGTCAGCTATTCTGGTTATATCTATATATAGATAGATATGGAATTTGACACACTTATTTTCAGACTGCTGGGTACATTGCACCTTGAAGAGACTGACATCTAGATGAAAACATTTGGGCTACTGTAGCCAAGTAACTCTCTCCCCTCCCTCCCATACTGCTTTCTCTCCCACTGTCTCCTTGTACACTTGGGGTTTATTGGCTGAGTTTGCTTAACCTGCCTGAACTGCAGCATTTTCTCAAGCCTTAGCTTCATCTGGGGGGCTTATCTACAGCGAAATCCAGGCTGAAGCGCTGTGGAAAATTCCCCAAACCAAAATGTGACAGGGAGCTTTTGGAGATGGGAGCATGGTGAGAGAAGCAGGAGGTGGAGGGCACTGCTAGCTCAACATATCACTGACACAGAGTCAAGGAGAAAAGAAAGAGCCTTGTGAAAGTATTCGTAACATTGCGACCGTAAACTTTTTTATATATGTTCTCTAAAGGCCTCAGAGGTTTGTTTGAGAAGATTAGAACTATGAAGAACTAAAACCACAACAAACAAGTCAGAGAGAAAGATGTGGAGAAGTTTAACGAATGGTTTGCTTGTAAAGCAAGATTGCAAGCTTTTAATCCATCGTCCAAAAATGGAATGAGTACTCCATAAAAGCAAACCAAACAAAACATGATTATCTATGTAAACTGAGAAGGTGGGGAAGCCTTGTATTAACGGACCACTATTGGTCACACATCTGACTTTTGTGGAAGAGTGGCCATTTACAGTTTGTTGCAAACTATGAAAAGAATGCATCAAGTTTAAAAAAAGCGCTCCGATAAAATGAGATCAAAATGTACATTTTGGGTGATGATGCAGCAAGCTATATGCTGCAACATTGTGCAGTTCCTTGAATATTCCAACCTCATTTTAAAAAAAATAGTCCTGCTTTGGGATATTATTTTTCACTTGGAGCAGGGAAGTTGGTCAGACTTAACTAGAAAAAGGTTTGATCCGATCACATGAGATCCCATTTACTTACTTAACAGAACCTTTTTATCTGTCTGGATGGTCACAGAATTTTAGACAAACATTAACGAGCAAACCAGATGATTAAAACATTTGTTGACTTACTGCTCTGAGTTTTGCTCTAAAAAGCCAAAAGCAGAAGAAAAAGCCTCTGTGGAAGGGGCCTTTCACATCCCTGCATGAATACAGGTTGTTTACATTGACTACTGGACCAAATTTTCCTGTTTACCCACGGATATAAAGCGGAAAGATGCGCTTTCGTTACTCTTCGTAGAGCGTGCTAATCAAGGGTACGTTTACACGCTTGGTTGGGCTGAAATCACGGCCTCGAAGTCACGTACAGCCGGGCGAGACCTCCTTCAACGAGGCTTTTCCGTCTCACTTAAAAGGTCTGCAAGAGGGGAGATGTGAGATAAAACCAGAAAAGTCACAGAAATGGAGGAAACCGAAATAATACCAAGGGAACGCGGCCCTGTTCTGTTTAGAAAGTGGGTCGGCACACAATAAAACACATAGCTCACAAAGCTTCTTTGATTGTATCGATTTTATAACATGCTGTGTTCTAAGAAGGCATATCAGTGTGTGTGCGTGTGCAATCAAGCAGCGTGACACAGTACAATACCCATTCCCTAGCCAAAACACAGAGGGTGGGACGCACTCTGGCCTCTGTGGTGAACCTCGCAAAGAGCTCACCAGTGGACGTGATTTTACACACCAGCTTATCAGAGGGGGCACTTCCCCTCGGGTGCCCTTTTTCCTGAAGCAGTCACGTTGGATCTAGTGAGACAGAGTACAGCATGTCCCAGTCTGCTTGCAGAAGCAGCCACTGTCAGTCTCAGATGACATGACAGGATCAGATTTATAAAGGACTTACATGATAAAATGACATGTGCTACAAAAGGGAGTACTTATAAAGGATGATGCTGCACAACAGTCCATGCTGCTTCAGTGTCGTTGCAGTTTTCAATCTGTGCTTTTTATTAAAAACGGCTTCTTAAAAATGCAGCGGATTTCAGAGGCTTACACAGACTTACTGAGAAGTCCCCCTTTAGTGTTTTATCGCATCAAATGCTGTTTTTGGTTCAAGTTTTAATCCCGAAAGTCTGCTCTCACCCAATACTTTTTACATTAAATCTGGAATGTCTTGCAAAATTATTCAAACCCATTTAACTAATCCAACATTTTATCACATTACAATCACAAATTTCAATATCTGATTATTTTTATTTTTTTTTTTTTTAAAAACCTCTTCAATAAGGGAAACCGGGTCAAGGAATCTGCCAGGAAAATAAAAAGATATTTTTTTTATTAAAAATCATGTACATACCACTACATACCACTCAATAAACAGTAAGGAAGAGTGACAACTGTTCAAATGCAGTCAAGTAAAATCAGGGACATTCCTTCTTCACTGCCTGTTTTATAATAATCTCGAAACATGAACCATTGTACTCCCGACCCCGTTAGGGAGAAGGGTGACGGAAAATGGATGGATGGATGAACCATTGTATATTTTTAATGCAGAAAGTAAACCTATACCCCTAGAAACACTGTAAAACTACTTATTGCATTTTTTTTTCCAGTTGATGATGTTTAGCAGTGACGTATGTATTACAACATTTCCACGTAACGAAGCTTCCCGGAAATTGTGTGCTGCAAACAACCCAAATGCTAAAAGACACGTGCCGATCCCAACAAGGCTGCTGTTGATGTTCATTAAATATTTGGAAGAAGGGCCCATGCGGACTCAACGACTTTGTTCACTTCCACCACTGCCACTGTTAAAAAATACCATGATAGGTTCACTAAAATTCTAAAACAAAGTTCCAAAACTCACAACTTCTCCTTCTGTTCCCTGATAGGCCAGGTAAAAATTCAACCACAGACATTTAGCCCAATGGAAGACATTCCAGATGTAGGACTTAAGGAGATGAGAACGGTATAGACAACGGCCAGGACAGCGACTCGAGAGTTCATTAAAAACACACTCCACATTTTTCAGACTTTTTAAAACAAAGAAAAACATTTTCAAAACCACATGTTTTACATTTATTGTTTGATGTTTTGTTGGCCTGTCATTTAAAGTCCTACTAAAATATACTAAAGTTTACAGCTATAACAAAATGTGAATATGTTCAAGGCGTATGAATACTTCTACATTGTACTTTAGTTTAGCTTTGGGCACAACATTTTTTGAAAATTGCAACTGGCACAGGTTCAAAATTTCCTTATATTATACATATAATTCAAACACAAGATAATGCAACTTTAAAGCAGCTTTAAAGCAACCTTTTATATACACTTACCCTGCAGAGTGAAAAATATGACTGTTCAAAGGTTAAGGGGGTGAGGTAGAGTCTGACATTAACCGGTCCTGACTGTTGTTTTTACACTGAAACTGAGGTCACGTCAGATGATATATTATCTCTACAAACAAGAATCTGCTGAGGAAAAGTAGGCAGGAGGGAAGATTGTATTACAAGAAGATTTACAGATTTCATTTACAGTCAGAGCAGCATGAACCAGTCATGTTTAATTGGACTTTTGGAGTTGATAAACATTGTAAAAGAACTAGAGAACCATATTCACAGCAGCTAACAGAAACCTTGAATGCCATAATTTAGTTTATGTTATCTTAACTCTTAAAGAATGAGCTGCACTTAAAACTAACAAATCTGTTTTTTCTCCAAACAATGGCCTAAAACATCCCGTTGGTTAAATCTTACATACTGTGATGGATTTATTGACAACTTTGATGCAGACGGATATAAGACATGGAGTTCTTCTACCTATCACTGACCACTGACCACCACTATTTAACTAATATATAATCAATAATCAATTGTTTGTTAATTAAATATCTCACAAAACCATTATTAAAGTAGCATTTCTGCAAGTTTTTCCAACTTGAATATTTTTTTAATATAATTTGAATTAGGAGCTACAAGAAGTGTGGGGGGAAAAAAAGCTATTTATTTCCTGGTTTTGGACCTCTCAGCATTACCTTAGTTTACTTATGATTTGGGCTGGATCTGCTAGCCAGACGTTTAACATTTAAACTATGCAGAACATATAATAATTTAGCAGGAACCTTTCACCACTACACTTGACTCATCTGTATGACAAATGACATAGTTTTTTGTTTGTTTTTTTGTTTTTTTTGCAAATGACAGGTTGTAAATTTCAGAAAGTCATTTATTAAGTTTATTTCTCATTAGCTGTTGTTCTACCTTTTGGTTCACCCTTCATGCGTCAGCTTGTCTAACAAGAGGATAAGTCAGCGCGAAACTGTAGGTACATACTATAAAGGTTGGATGACGCACAAACCTCGGCAGACTTTGACTATGCAGGTCATCACCTTGAGTGCCTGCAATGGTGTGAGTCTTGTTAATCTTTGACCCAGATTTGACCCAGAATCTTTGACCCAGATTAAAATGAGAATTGTGTTTTGGACATATTCTCTTTGTTCATTATATATCCTTACTAAAGCTTTTGTTTGTTTCCATCGCAGACTTAACCACTGGAGGCTATGGTTTAAAAACAAATCCTCTTCATTGGGCGCTTAGATTTAACTTTACATGTTTCTGTACATCCACTTGAACGTTGCACAAACAAGCTCATCTGTAGGTTTCACACATTTTAATCTGGGATTTTGTTATTTTTGTTGCTCCACGACAAAAACATTTTTGAAATAATGAAATGAAACTGCAACAGAAGATCACCACTTTCTCTGCAGCAAACCTCTTTGCCAAATGTTATGAACAGCAGCAGCATATGAAGAGGTATAAATGACGACACTGACACTTTGTCGCTCGTCGTGCTCTTCAGGGTTTTCGTTTTTTTGTTTCCTGCAAGTCTTTCCCGTCTTAGCTGCGCACAAATGTGTCCTGAAAGTCAGAATGTGAGAGTAAATTCTCTGGTTCACCGGCAGATTTCTCCCTGTTGGAAGAAAGTAAACAAGGAAGTTGCGTCGAACGAGAAAGCGTTTCCCAGCAACCAACAAAATAATCAACGTGAACTGTGATCGCCATCATGTGGGGAACACGTGGAACTACACCCTTTGTAGCCAACGATGTCTGTAAACACATTAATAGACAACTGGTTTCTTTTGTTGATCTCTGTCGAAAAATCAAGAATAATACGCCCATGGCAGACAGAAATACGTTTTTAGCAACAAAAGATTTCCACAGGACTACTGAAAGTTGAAGGGATTGAATACTGCAGCTCTTGTGTCAGGTCTTTCATGAAATTTCTTTCCTTTTTCTTAAGTTGTGAATGTCAAATACTGGTCCTGATGTTACTACACGGTTAACATTTCATTTTGCCTTTGTGTTTTCACTTTCTTCATGTTTTGAGTGTTCATGGCACAATGCATCACGGTCAGTCAGGAGCAAAGATGCTTGAAAATTCTAACATAGATGTCAAACCTGCACTAGATCATTCAACAATCAAGACTGATTGCTTCTATGGTGGTAAATGTGTTTTTTTATTTTTTTTTCTTGAGATTCTATTTTTGACACTTAGCGAAATCTAATTCTAACCACCACGATATTTAAAGAACCATCTCAGACACTTGGATCTGCTTTCTTGCATCAGAATGTAACAAATAGCTAACAAATATGCCAAGTTGTATCTGTTTCATAGTCCATTGTGAAAGGCATACTATTGTGCAAGTGTGCGCAAGGCAGCAGCGTGACTAAGTACAATAAGCATTATCTAACCAAAACACAGAGGGTGGAACACACACCAGTAATGTGTAAAATTACACCGCCTCGTGTAATTTTACACATTATGGATGTACCATTCGCACACCCACGTGTGTGCCCTGTTTTTATTCATCTGGCACACTGGCCCAAGGAAGGTCCAGTACAGCATGTTCCAGTCTGTGAGCATAAAGCAGAGGCTGCCAGTCTCATATGACACAACAAGATCACATTTATCACCAGGCAGTACAATGACAAGGTTCAAGGGTTTAAATTTAGCTACAGAGGGCTGTATTATTTTTGGAGAATCAGAAAATCCATGCAACAGATTTTCCAAATTTATTCCATCTTTAAACAAAAAAAAAAAAAAAAAATACAGTATGTCATCAGACAAACTCAGCCATTTGAAAATTGCTGACCCAATTACGATATATCTTTGCAAGACACAAACAAAACCAACTCATTTTTATTTTTACTCTTTCCCAAAAGATCCTTGTAGCTCAAAACTTTGCTTTTATCAGACCAAAGCATTCTCCCACACAGCTTTCGGTGATTAAAGCCAGGGTCGAAGGGCTTTTTTTTGGGACTTGTTAGTCCAGAAAATGAGAAAAAATATTGTTGTCACATGTTGAACACAACCAGTAGTAAACTGAACATTCTGCAGCTATTTCAGTGCTTCTGTCTGCTTCTTGGCATACTCATTTCTAGTGAATGCAATATCATAGTTTTCAGTTTGTTGCAGTGTAGACATAGAGAGGTGGTTGGTACACTTTGTGACATTTTTAACAGAAAAATGCTGTGCAAATATAATCAGATTCAGAATCAACTTTCGTTGCCAAATTAATGTGCGCAAAAAAGGAACTGACTTAATTTAAACTACAAATGTACTTAAATATATTTTCTGTTCACCCTTGTCCCTAGCAGTGTTGGGAGTTTCTGGTGTCTATCTCCAGCTACGTTCCAGGCAAGAGGCGGATTACACCCTGGACAGGTCGCCAGTCTGTCGCAGTATATATATTTTTTTACTTATTTATACTTCTTGTACTTATAGTATTTCTAGAACTTGAAATACTTCTTAAATACTATTTACCTACTTACATCATGTCGTGTGGTTCTACGCATATCGTCATCATATAGCAAGAGTGCATTTGTCTATTTACTCTCTGAGATTGGGTAGCTCTCCCACACTTTTGAAAACACCCAGTCCAAAATTTACTTAAAAAAACATGAAAAAAAAATTAGTAAAATTAAATAAATAAATAACTTCTACCCTTTATAACAGAATTATTTATTTTCTTTTCATTAGACATTAATAAGCATGTTACTGTGTACATTTCTGTAGTTTCAACATGGACTTTATAAGACTTCAGTCTTCAACTGATTGGATTGGATTGAAGGTTGTTGAAATCCTTGAGGATGGAAAGATACATGCATTGATCCAACTCTGTAAAGAAGCTCACAAAAGCTGATCTACACAAAGAAAAAGAATAAACTATCTCCCTGTTTGCATAAATCACATCTTATGCAAACATCCCAGGCATCATACTTAGTGTTTGATAGTAATGCTTTTCACCTCCGTGAAGAAGTGATAGGAATCTTTGCCTCCCTCCCTGCCCACACCGGAGTGTTTCATTCCTCCAAACGGCAGATTCAGATCTCTCACCAACCAGCAGTTGGTCCACACTAACCCAGCTTGAAGCTTCTGGGCCAAACGGTGAACTCTTCCCACATCCCTGGACCACACAGTGGCTGACAGGCCGTAGCGGACTCCGTTTCCCCTGGCAACAGCCTCATCCTCCGTGTCAAAGGGGGAAACACAAGTGACGGGGCCAAAGATCTCCTCCTGCATGACCCGCGAGCTGTCAGGGATGCCTGAGATGACCGTAGGAGGCATAAAGTAGCCAGACTTGTTGGCTTCAGGAAGGTTTAGCTGGTCAACTCCTTCACCACAGTGGATTATAGCTCCTTCTGATTTGGCGAGTGCCACAAAGCTGCGAACCTTGTGAGTAAAAAAGAAAAATGTTTCATAATAAAGCATGCAGAAAAAATACAGAAAAGAAATGAACAGCTAACCTTCTCCAGGTGCTCTTTGCTGATGAGAGCTCCGTTGTGGTTGCTTGGGTCAGATGGAGCGCCAGTCTTCCACTTCCGAGCTGCAGCTACAAATTTCTCCAGAAATTTGGAGTAAATGCTCCTCTCTACGTAAATTCTACTCGTGCACAAGCAAATTTCTCCCTAGGATTAGAAAATGGAAAAGAAAGTGAGGAATTTCATTTTTAGAGATGTACAGTTCCCATCAACCATCAAATATTACTAAATGTGAGCTCTCAAATTTGGACACAGATTTCCAAAGTACATGAAAATAATTACAACCTGTCTTTGGTGTAAACTGCATTTGATATGTCACAGTAACGTTACATTACTTTTGTTGTTCACTGGTTTATAATATCTAGTTCCCAAAACAAATGAATTACACTGTTTTGGAATCTAACCTGAATCTGAATTTTGGGCTTGTATAAATTCTGATGCTGATGCTAAAAGTATATGGGTAAAATTGTACCAACAAAAATATTTGAGTGTCTTAAGACCATCTTCATGATTCCCTCACCTGATTGGAAAAGCTGGAGCGAACTGTTGTCTCGATGCACTGCTCCAGGTCTGCATCAGCAAAAATAATGGCTGGGTTTTTCCCCCCCAACTCCAGGGAGAGCTTTTTACAGTAGGGGGCGCTCCGCTCTGTGATGCGTTGAGCAGTTCCAGTGGAGCCAGTGAAGGAGATCAGCGGGACATCTGGGTGGCCAACTAGGGCGTCTCCTGCTCTCTGACCAGTGCCAAACACAACGTTGACCACTCCTGGAGGGACGCCTGCAGAACAGAAAGCAGAAATAATAAAAAAGAAGGTAATTGATATGAGAAAATCTTAAGTTTATGACATATAGTCCTACCAGCTTCCTCCAATAGCTTGCACATCATCCACGCAGTCACAGAGGTCATCTCGCTCGGTTTGGCCACTACTGTGTTGCCCGTGGCGATTGCCGGTGCAATTTTCCACGTCAGGAGGTACAGAGGGAGGTTCCAGGGACTGATCAAGCCAGCTAAGCACACGACAATTACAATCTAATAACACCCGAAAGGCAAGCAAAGGCTTTGCAAGTTTTGAGGGAAACAAGCCAAACTCTCACCAACTCCAACTGGGCAGCGTACGGTGTAGTTCAGGCAGCCCATGTGGTCCATCTGGCTGCAGTCGGTGGTGTGGTGGAGCACAGACGATGCAAAGAAGCGAAAGTTGTACGCAGACCTGGGTATGTCCACAGTCCGAGCAAAGGTCACAGTTTTACCTGCAGAGTTGAAGTAAAACTTTTGGCCATACTGTGCTCATGTAGTAAGGAGGTGAATTAATATTTTGAAAGTAGGGGCTAATATATGGAGTGAATTACATAAACCTTCTCCACCAGTTGCACAATAAAGACACCCCAAACAGTCTATTGTCAAACTTGTCATTACCATACCCTTAATTATGTAGTGCACTCTTAATACAGCTGATCTTTAACATGGTGCTGGCTACAGCTGCACCAGGGAGGATTGAGAATGTGTTCTTGGAAATATTTAATAAATTTTCCTGGAGAGAATTTGTAAAGTCAGACAATGATATTGGATGAACTGGCCTGAACAGATCTCTCCTCTCATCTCGAAGGTGTTCTGAACGTGTCATGAATCACATTATGCAGCCACTGACCCATTCTGTCAGCAGACAGTTGCAAGTGTCTGCATCTGCATGACGAGGCGGCTGTATGGATTTCTGAACCTTTTGGCTACGTCTTGTATTTACAAAGAACTTTCCAAGAAAATGATGAGTGGTCTGACTTATTTACACTGTAGCATATTTTATGTCCAAAAGTTTTTGACTTTGGAGTGCAAGATTTGCATGAAAAATCACTCCAAACATTGGTCAAATGATTTCAAGATCATTTTAGCTATATTATGATACAGTAGAATATAATTACTTTTAGACATTTAACATGTAATGAAGGTTTTTAAATTGCATGACTTGATCCATGTTGAGAAAATGACAACTATAAGTCACCTTGGTCCTTTGACTCGGCTTGAATGAGATCCTCCATGTTGGCTTCAATTAGATCGGCGAGCTTGTTGAGGACTTCTCCACGCTGCTGTGGACTACGAGCTGACCAATCAGGGAAGGCTTCTTTAGCCGCTGCCACTGCCGCATCTATCTGCAGCCAAAAGACAGGCAGATAAACAGTTTAAATTAGAGGTTCCATTATCGGTTGTACATACAGTACAGCAGATTTTTCTAGCACTTGGTAAAATTAGAGTTTCTAGGGATTTTAACTCATCCTGGTTGACAAAACTAAAGTGAGTAAGTTGGGTTTCATTTTTTTAATGGTTCTGAAATCAGGGCTTTGCATTCTTCAGCTTTTTGTACTTAATTTTGGAGTCTGTTTAGTTCAGTTTATTGTTCATTAAACCTCTATGATTTCTAAACTTATCTACAAAGATTTGGCTCAAAGATATTTTGGACATTGTTTCTAAAGACTGAATTGTGTGTCAAGAGGAGACCAAGGAAAACATCCCCCTGCTATTGAGAGAGCCCCGTTGGATTTTACAGACACTGCAAAAGCAAATGAGGATATACCTCAGATTAACATTTTCTTACACAAATATGAAAAGCTTCGTTTTCTAAACAGTCAACTAAGCAACAATGGATAGCACCCTTCAATATTCCCACCCAGGGCAGAAAAGTCAGCATTTATTGACTTGGGTGTGTAATGATTACTGGTGTGTTTAACGCTGCAAAGAGCAAAGGTACATCTTGCTGAAATGTTTTACAGCAGATGTCTAAATTAATCTGCTTTTGTGGTCAAAAAGGTTCTGTTTAAAATGTTTCAGTTGTCTTATTAAATATCAATAGCAACATTTACAAATAAGTCATATTATTACAATTATAATTATAAACATGATGTTAAAAGAGGAATGTTTTAGTTATTCATACATGTGGAGAAAAAAAGTAGAATATCACACCTGAAGAACAAAATGAAAATGCATGTTAGGGACACTAAAATACATCATGTTCTACATGTGACACTTTCCTACCTCCTCTTTGCCACTGTCTGGTACTTTGCAGTAGACCTCACCAGTGGAAGGGTCATAGGAGTCAATATGATTTCCACAAGACACAAACTTTCCACCAATATAGTTCTCCAGAACCAAATAAGAGCGCGGTTCTGAGCTTTTGGACATGGTTCTCGTCAAAAGAAGGCTTCCAGAAGAAACTGCACAAATGACAACAGGCTGCAACAGACTGGAGCCTCAAAGGCAAACCTGAGCAGGGCATGTACTGACACTCCCACAGAGCAGCTTTCTCTCTCACCAGAGTAGAGTTCACCACAAGTTAAAACAATGAATAGTTTTTCAAAGATGCATATGAATAAAGAGGCTACTGAGATTTAACCAAATTCAAATTAATGCATGGATAAATCAATAAAAAAAAATTCTAAACAATTTGGGGTTTTGTTGCAGAAAGAGAAAAAAGTTTAATCAGAGAATTAAAATAAATAAATAAATAAAAGTTAACCTCACTGATCTTTACTGGCATTTGACCTTGTGAAAACAGAGGAAGAAGGGCTCAAACTTTTAGATAATGTTTAGTGTCTAACTAGCAGACACTATACATTAGCTGCAGCCATTGGAGCTGCAGCTGAAACTATAACAAAAAAAACACTGCGAGAATTAAAAATACTATCTTCTCCGCCAAGCATTTAAAGTAACAAATGTGCTAGCAAATCATGTATATATTAGTGCATCATAGGTGCAAAGTGGCACAGTTGGTAGCACTGTTGCCTTGCAGGTCTTGGGTTCAATTCCCAGCCCTGGGTGTTCCTGTATGGGGTTTGCATGTTCCTATTGCATGCATAAGTACTCTGGCTTCCTCCCAGTCCAAAAGTAATGGCCATCAGGATGATTGAACTCTATAAAGCCTATGTAGGTGTGTGTGTGTGTAATTGTTTGTTCTGTCTCTCTGTTGCCCTATGACAGACTGATCGCTCACCTGTTAACTGCTGGAGATATGCACCAGCACCCATCGCAACACCACCAGGGATAAATAAGCATGTTAGATAATGGATGGATGAAACTGCATCACAAGAAATGACACTAAGCACCAATTATTGAGTTTCTTTTTCTGAAGTCCTGGTTTTGGAATTCTTGCAGCTCAAAGGCACTGTAAATACTTTCTGGAAGAAATGTACAAAAAAAAAAAAAAAAAAAAAAAACAATCAAAGGAATAAGTGACTCTTTAAACAAGGTGTAGACCTTTTTTTTATAATGAAAAAAGGTGCCATTTCTACTCAAATCTTAGCTTTTTATATCTGCATCTGCAGACCAACAGTGGGAAAAAAACCAAACAAGTAGACAGGAATCAAAAAATTAGACATGTTGAAATTTATTTACCCTGGATATACACAGCCTGTTGAATTTTCTGGATGTTGTTAGTGGTAGCTTTGACATGTTTTTATGCTGGCTTCCAATTCAGTGAAGGAAGGCAAGCAGTAAACCCAGCATATTTCCAAGTGCTGAACATATTTATTCAAATGAGTCTGAAACTGATTTTTATACCTTTTTGTTTGTGACAGCAAACCTTTGATGCCATTATTCTGTTGCCATGTTATAGTAGATTCAGTCTTTAAGTCAAAACATTATCCATAAGCAGCTGATGCAGAGCTCATTTCACATCGTTTTCAACTAAAAAAATTTAACATCCAGATGAGGTAAAAAGTAAAATAAAAAGCCCTTTAGTTGATACCCTACTGTTCATTTAAAGAAGCATCTGAATTATCTTGTGTCTTCGTCTTTTACATAACCCTTTTTTGTTCCAACTAAAAATCATTCAAACGCCGTTCACCACCCGCACCCCCCTGAGAAAACATAATATGAAAACATGTTTAAGCATAAGAAACTTTTTTTTTTTTTTCCATTGTTTCCAAGCTCATGTATTTTTGAACCTTGATATTAATTTTTGAATAGAAAAGCCTACAAAAATAGGTGCTGTTAACTGAATTATATTCAAATACAGAGAGATACTTTTGGACTTGTTCAGGAAGCTGAATGAAGGAGCAGACCACATCAGTCAGGGTTAATAATCAGCTGCAGCTCCTTTAGTGTGAATACCTCAAGTAGAATTGGTCTGATTACGTATCACTGTATTAACTTTATTAGAAAGATGCTTGCTGGGTGAACTTAGTGTTGATCGTGATGGTCAGGTCAAGCAGCCGCCGCAGGGTTATGGGACAACAGGATGGATAAAAATGGTGCTCTAGCTCAGTGAGTGGCATCTCTTGGAAGAACTGCTCAGTTTGTGGCTGCAGGAATGCTGCCGAGCACGCTCTGAATGGCTCTTTGTTCGTGGAAATGACCTTCATTCTTTGATCTGTGGTGAAGAGAAAGTTACAATGAAACAGATGAGACTTTGCCTCAACATGGGAATATCAGAATGCAATCTGAAGTGTACAAGATACAAATACTTTACATCACCAAAATGGTTCGTCTTACCTCTGTGACGACACCTGCAGCGATGGTGGAGCCAACGTATCTCAACATGAAGCGGCCCAGTTCTTTATAGTCCTTGTACAGCTCTAATGACACCGGCCTCTGGGTCTGAATCTCCACAACTGCATTCATACCCTTACTCAAACACCTGAGCAAGAAACATGAGCAGGAGATGTGGACATGTGGGTATTTAACATAAAGTTTGACAATATGGAAAAAATAACCACAATAACTAAAATTGAAGCCTTTGGTGTATAAAAAGTAATAAAAACTAAAGGATAAGCAAACATTTATTATGACTTAAAACGGCTAACAATCAGAACAGGCGTATTGCACAGAAGGCAGCACCAACAAATAGGGGCTGGAGTGTCAGATAGAATAACACCTTTTTGATTCTATCTTTTGTTTAATTAATAAAACTAGATTACATCTAATAAAACAAAGTTATTTTCCAGAGACGTCTGAAAGAAACTATTCAACATCAATATGGCAATATTTGTTCAAAAGAACTGAATATTTGATAGATGTCATATTTTCCTGACTATATATGTAATGTAATGCAATGTTTTAAGTAAATATCACATGTGAAAATATATGAATTTATGAACCAAAAGAATATATACTCATCAATTTTATTAACCAATACAAATTAAACGTAACACACGCACCAACACACACAGTTACGTTGTGGTTTTAAATGTACGAGAAGCGGCATCAAAGTAACTCAGAGACTGAAGTTTACATTAATAAATGTATAAGAAATGCAGTGACACTCTTCCCAGAAACTCACTTTGGCTTCTTCTTTAGGATTTCACCACTGCTCTTGTGCAGAACGCTGATTAGTTTCTTAATAGTGGCCGGCTCACTGACTGTCTGGTAATGCAACAGTACCTGTGCAAAAAAAAAAAAACAAACAAACAAAAAAAACAAAACACAAAAACTAATTTTTAAGGTGTTCACACAAATGGTTATCACTCTCTTCCAGAGAGTTTCAACACAATGGGGTCATGTGTTGCTTAAAAAAAAATAAAAATAAACAAATAAAAAAAGAAGTTCGGAAATCCAGTAGATGAATTTTTGGATATCTAAGGCAGAGGAAAAAAATTACAAAGTTAGAAAGAAAACACCATACAGTCAACAGATATATTTTTATGAGTGCCAATGCCAAAATCACACACATGAAATATGTTGGTCAATGTTTTATTTATTATCGTAGAAGGAATTTCTAAACCGGTGAGTTTTTAGTCTTGATTTAAAGGAACTCAATGTTTCGGCTGTTTTGCAGTTTTCTGAAAGCTTATTCTAGATTTGTGGTGCATAGAAGCTGAATGCTGCTTCTCTGTTATTCATAAATTTCAAAATTAACAGATAAATGCTTGAAATGTATCACTTTTTAAAAATTAATTTACAGATATAAAGAAAGTTTTCACATTGGGAGTTCACATTTTTTTCATTTTGTTAAATGCTCAAACAATTGAGCATTTAACTCAATTGTTTTGCAGGGCAAAAAAATATATATATTTATATATATATATATAATGTCATAGGAGAAACACACAATTTCTATGAAAAAAAAAAAGCAGTTTTGGGACACTTACTGGAAAGCCTTGTGTGATGGGAACCTCGATATTGAAGAGCAGGATTCTGGCTCTGAATCGAGTACAGACTCGAATCGGCTCCTTGGGATCACAGAACACACAGCCGACACTGTAGGGAAGCAGAATAACAAGCAGGCAGAATGCTTTGAGCTAAGAAGACACATAAGGCTCTGTAAGACACCACACAGACCCAAAAAGTGATGCTCTGTAGGTAATTTAATCATAAAAATCAAACAACTTTTGTTTATTAAAAATATTCTGTAGGTTTACTTAATCTTGATGATGTCCATTCCAGTGACTGTGAGACTGACGTGGTCTCCGGCTACAGCCCAGTCCAGCGCCTCGTCGTGAAGAGTGATTCCTGCAGCACAAAGACACAGAGCGCAAGTCAGTCAGTGGCCACAGGGTGGCATTGTTTATCATCAGAAACAAAACAGACAAATGAACAAAATTGAAGCTCAATAAGTCATGTGAAACTTATTGAATTTCCTGCTTCCAAAAATAAATGTACTTCTAACATATAAGAAATTTTAAAAAGCATTAACTGATACAGATTCTGAGGGAACACGTTTTTGTTAAATAAACGGAGTTCTAGAGGAAAAGTATGACAGTGCTTACCTTTAACTGTGCAGGTTTCATTGGGAGGCACTGCCAGCATTTTGTCTCCTGTCTGAATAAAACCAGCCTCAATCTTCCCTGTAACACAGAAGCCTGAGCCCTGATCTGCAAATAGATTCACATGAGTAAGGACGGGTGTGTAAAAATATGAAAAGAAAGAGACGTCTGCAACATTTTTAACATGCAAAGGTGATTTTTACCTTTGAACACATCTGAGACACACAGTCTGAAAGGTTTGTCTATTGACCGCTGAGGGGCTTTGAATGCATCTTGAGGGGGGAAAAAAAAGCAGACAGAAAAGGAGGAAGTCAAAACCATCAGTAGTAGGAAGAAGACTGGTAAATATTATGAGAAGTCTGATAACATATGGCACTGAATCATTTTCTGTGGTACCAGACAGATGGTCAGCACTTTGACAGACACAACTCAGTAAACATGCATGCAATACATCACTGAATTTAGAGATGTGCTGGGACGAAACAATAGGCTGGTTTCTTTTTACTCAGTTTGTTAAACTATCCCATGTTATAAGGTAAGGAAGGTGCAAACAACATGCAAAAAAAAAAAAATCTCAAATCTGTTTGCAAATTTGTAGTTTGCAATGTTATTTGTCAATATAGAGATGCATTGAAGTGCCAAACTGCTTTCAAAGCCATTGAGTGTGGATTACCAATCTGTTCCAGCAGGCTGTGTCCGCTGTACCAAGATGTCAGCTCTGATACTGTGCTTCTTGCAGTGAGATTTTCTCCCGAAAGGCCGCTGGTAGGGATGAAGAAAACATCGGACTCCTGGAGAAATAGACAAGTCCAGGATGAAACCAAACAAGAACCGAAAAATACTTTTTCCAGCTCATTGTTCATAGCAGCATTAGAGCAATAACACTGGGTGACAGGTTTGGTTCAAACCCACCTTGAATCCTGCCTGCTTCAGAAAATGGCCAAGTTTTGAGCTGATTTCTCGGAAACGCTCCTCTTGCCAGTTTACCTAAATCAGAGACACACACAAAGGAAAGAAAACAAAAAGAAAGTTTCCCCGTCAGTAAGGCGGTGAAATCGAAATTTGTCAGCAACATACCGGAGATTATAGGAAACAAAAAGACACAAATGCAGTTTCATAATGCTGCTTTTGCATTGGATAGAAACATGTCAGTATAAAACAGATTGTGCTGAAACTCAGAATATATATTTGATCAACTGTAATTGTAAAACAAATGCCAATTTAGATCTTTTGCTGTTTTCTTTCTTCAGAAATAAAAAAAAAAATATATATATAGTAATTACTAGAAAGCCTAAAAATCTAAGTGAAAAAAATAATCACTTGGAATATTTTAAATAAATAATGGAAAACATGCCATCCTATGATCTCACTCGAAATTGAACTTGAATCACTTTTCATACATCTTATTTTAGCTTAAATATTTGAATATTTATTAATAAAGCCTTAAAACTTATATTAAATACCAAACTAAAGACATTAAAAGACATACAAGTATAGTAGAACTGTGATGCACTGCAACAAGTATTTCTTTGGAAGGAAAAAAACATTTTTTGTTTTGTATAGTTATTGAAATTTCAGCATCCCAAACATCCATCTGTAAATATAAATAAAGATTAGCCTTACAAGAGCATACCTCTCACCAGTTTTCACAAACTATAACATGCATGAAAAAATATAGAACTATTCCCTGAACCCGTTCAGATACAGCTGGATTAGAGAAGCAGATGTTACCTGGTCCATCTTGTTTACAGCTACAGCCAGTTGAGTGACACCCAGCGAACGCACCAGCAGGGCGTGCTCTCTGGTCTGACCCCCTGCTTCAAAGCCTGCCTCGAACTCTCCTCTGCTGGCGTCCACCACGAGCACCGCGACATCAGCCTGGAGGAAGAAACGGCGAAACATAAGAGGCTACAAAATAACAGTGTTGTGTTTGGCTTTAACTGCAAACACAACACTGGTGTTGTGTTTGCAGCAACAACAGTTGCCTTTACAGAACAGGTTAAATTACACACAGGTGGATTCTACACACTAATAATGTCACCTCTAACTGTTTGTAATTGATTTTATTTAGGGGTATCAGACTACAGACGGCTGAACATAAATGCAGGCTTTGATTTGTAAGAAATTTGGAAAGAAAACCCATGTCTCTTTTTCGCTCCACTTCGTAACTACGTGACACTGCGGTGGCATTTGATAAATAAAAATAAAAAATAAAAAAATTAAATAATAAAATAAAATAAAAACTAAAATGAAAAACACATGTAAAACATGAGTTTATACTCTCTTTATAAAAAGACAGCACAGATGTGTAATATTAAGTTCAAACCTACAATAAATTCTAATATTTAAGGTAAAGGTAAGTACCACCAAACATGCAAGGCATCTGAGCAGCTTGAAGGCCGAGTTGTGTCACTCTTTCAGAAATGAACACAGAAAGCTGTGTCGGACCCAGAGTTGTACTTTGCCTCGACTGTGCTGCTACTCTTATCATTTATAAACTGTATCTGGCTGCTACCAGGTGTCACTATGATAAAAGTGAATATATTACAGAGTGGCTGAATACTTTGTGTTTTTTTTGTTGTTTTTTTTTAAATAAAATATGGTGTCTGAAAAGTGTAACACGTTTTGCTCCTACGTCTCATTCTTTGTGGATGAAGCTTTTACGCACTCATTTCTTGAGCCATGAGTTGCTGTGATGCATTGTGGGATATGCGGTGTGATTGGTGTGACTGCAATCTAAACAACTGGTGGGCTCATTAAAAAAAAGACTTGAAATTTTCTAATGGGTCAGATCATTAGCAGCAGCAGCTTTATTTATAAAGAGCTTTAACACCAGCCAGAGCTGAACAGAGTCAATATCATGAGAGATCAATATCAGACAAGAAAACATCAACTAAATGTAGAAGAATTAAAAACCTAACACAAATAGAGTCAAACAGATAAAATCTATACCAGTAAAAGTTGAGTAAAATGAGGTTTCAGTGGGATTGAAGGCCAATGAGTAATAATAAGACATAGCATCAGCTTGACACGTCTTCCATAGAGCAATGTTTTGTAAAAACAAAACCATTACCTGGCACTGGCAAAAAAACAGCCAATTAATATAAAGAACAGTGAAGCTGTTGCAGAATTTTGGTATCCATGTATCAAAGTATTCTGATGGTTAATATTGAACAGCTAAAGTTTCCTTCAAAGTCATGAAGCAGGACGATGGTCCCAAACTTGTAAGCAAATCTAAACTGGAATGTCTGAAAAATAAATTAAGGGTGATTACTCACAGTCTGATTTGTGATGTCAACCCAAATAAAATGCTGTGAACTGACCTCATGAAAACTGTGTTCAGACCAGTTCCAAAAAGCACTCAATGAATAAAGGCCAGACTGAAGAGAGCTAAAACCCCAGATAATGTTGTGAAACCCTGATAAGATCTTGCAGAAGTCATTCAGATGGTTTAATAAGTTGCTGAATCATGCGGTTGTGTTTTCCACACACTCTTTTTACATGTAAACACATATCAGTTAAAATAAATGTTTTCAACAAAGTAAATTCACCCTCTAATATTGGCTGCAAAAACTAAAATTTACCCAAGAATTTATAAACAAACATATATGACACAATAAATGTCTTTTCAGGCCCACATATCATAGATGTGATCATGACTAAGGAGTTTGCCTGAAACAGAAACCCCTTACTCACTACAGAAAGAGGCTAAACGTGAGGACAGTCATACAGAAAAAAGAGAAATTACACAAATTCTTTATGAAAAGAGACAGGAGACAAGCACACCCATGCCTGCAAAGACACCTGGTGACACAGCAGCAAAAACCACAGAAGTGATGCTGACGGGTGTGGCAAGATGTTGGTGCCCGGAGCACAAGGGAGGGGCAGAAAAGATTTGAATCAAGAGGCTTGTTAAGATATGAGAGGAGTCTCTTGTAAAATATATCCTAGGTTATTAAGCTAACAGTTAGTATCCTAAGTAACCCATAAACAACAAAGCATTCTAGTAAGATGTTCATGTTAAAAATTGCACTAGAAGCAGATATTTATTGTAAAGACATGTGCATTATAGTTGCTAATAATCCAAAATTCATTAAAAGTGCTACTTGTACAATTAAAATGAACAGAATCATCAAAAAGTCTGAACTGTTGTATATGCTATTCTTCAGAATGTCTGCCATCACTGTCACAAAAAAAAGATTCAAAGTTTTTCCCAGTGTTCTCCAGTAACAGCAGTCAGTTAATGGCTTCATTTATATGTAGTGTGCAGGCTGCTTAGAGTTTGGCTGGGTGTACCTGTGCAGCGCCTGTGATCATGTTGGGAATGAAGTCTTTGTGTCCCGGAGCGTCCATTAGAGTCACCACCTTAGAGTTTGTCTCAAACTTCGTCATGCCCACATCCATTGTCACCCCTCTGGAGTAAAACGCAAAACAATTCAAGATATTTCAACCACCTGTTCTTATCAGTTTAAAAATAAATAAACTTACATGCGTATCGGGTGTAAAAAGTCAATACACAAAGAAATCCTGCTATCAGATTGCTGAGTCGTCTAAAAACGTTTTTGATGCAGACTTAAAACTAGGTGTGGCTCTCCGATATTGTGCGTCTACTTCAGATGTTACTGATGAGTACGGATGTATTCCCACCCATGTCACTTTCTGTTTCTGAAAATATTTCGCTTCCGTTTTGCTCTCGTAATAAAAACAAGACACCGAGCGAGGACATGCAGCGACTCACTGAAGTATTCATGCCCCTTGAACCTTTTCTCATTTTATTGTACTTCATTTGCATTTCATATGATAAACCTGGTTTTTAACACTTTTAGAAAGAAAGAAAATTAAAAGTCTGACGCCCAGTGACATTCAAAGTACTCAGCAGAGTCAAAACTGTTAAGAACCATATTTTTCTGTAGTTACTTCTGCAAGTCTCTTGGGGTGCACCTCAAAAGGCTATTTTTGACAATTTTTGCTTGGGCTAGAGGTTTATTTGCTGAATGGAGAGACAGAGCAATGTAATCATCAACTGTCAAGTCAGTCACAGATTCTGAATTAGGTTTAGGTCTGGGGCATCTTTATGGACACCTGGTCCCAAAGTCTTTTGCAATAACTAAATGCTTTTCTTACAATCACGCTAATATTAGCTCTTACTTGTGTCTCTCAATGATATTGAAATTATTTCTAGACAAAGAAAGAATTGCTTCTAAGATTTTACAAGAAAGAAAATATGGATATGGATATTTTTCTTTCACGTCACGATAAAGCACTTTGTGCTGGTGTAACACACCAAATTTCAAGTTTATCCAATCAGTTTTGTGACCAACGTGACAAAATGCGAAAAGGTTCAGTGGATATTAATTATTTTTTAAGACATTTTTTTTTAATATCTGAACTGCTATTACAACATTTTCTTGTATTAATTGTTTTGTTGGGTCTTTTTGATGAACATGGTGACCCTTTGTGTGCTGTGGATCAAAGAGAAGTTAATAGCACCCAACAGCACTGAGTCATGTTGGGCCCTAAGCACGATCATCAAAACCATTTGTGTGCATCTCAACATTTTTTGCAGTTTTTTAACAATCAGACGATAGCTACCTGTCCCTCTCCTCGCCGGTTTCATCCAGAACCCAGGCAAAGGCAAAGGAGGCCTTTCCAGCCTTTTTCGACTCCTGTTCATACTTGTGCATGGTGCGCTTGTTGACGTTCCCCAGCAGATAAAGCAAGTGGCCCATTAGGGTGCTCTTACCTGCATCCACATGACCTGCAGAGAAGACAGATAACAAATGAGGCAAGGTAGTTTTGAAACAAAGCTGAGGATGCTGAGTGGATGTAGGGTGGTGAGGACAGATAAAGAAAGGAGGAAGAATGTGCTAATAATGATAAGCTAGGTAGCAGAGGGGAGAAGATAAAACATGGCAATGAGAACCCACAGGCGAGAGAAGGAAACAGAAGAATTGTGCAAGTGGAGAGGCAGACAGAAATGGGAACAAGGATGAAGGGCGACAGGGGGAGGGGGACCGTGGTAACACGAATGGTTTCATTCTCTATGGGAAACTAGAATCATCTGCACTTCTGAAACTACCAAGTCGCTTTTTCTGGTGTAACTGAGAATGAAAAGATGATTGAGCAACTGTGCTGGTCTGAAGTCAACACATCCAAGCATACCAAACATGGGCAAAACTAAAACAGCAACACTGATAATAAAGGTGCAACTAATCTTCCTTTAGTTTATCGCTCAGCTTCTTGCACAAAAACAACTATGTCTGAACTGAAGGACATTTTTTGTAACTCTTGTACATAAAGCTATTTGCTCCAAATTACTTTCCCAAAAGAACTGTAATTTCATCCTACCTATAACTACTAAATTTAACAGAGGTTTGCCCCCTTGTCTCCTCTCCAGCTCTGCCTTGATGTTGATCGTCTGTCGCGTCTTTCCAGAGGAGCGTCCTGGTGTAGCAGCGGCAGAGACCTCGTCTCCATTTGATGCTTTGGATGGCGTATCGGGTCGTTTGGGTGCAGGCTCAGGAACCGGAGTCGCCTTGGTGTTTTCAGGGCTGTCACCTCGCCGTGCTGGGCTGGCGACAACGCCGTTTTCCCCTGAGCTGAGGAGGACATTTCATGTTTTGTCAGTGTAAAACAATGTATATTATGATCTGAGTCACAAATATGAGATCAAAGCATGTAAAAAAAGAATCTTATTTAATAAGAATATAATTGAAAAGTTCATGTTTAGCAATTCATAAGGTGAAACTCCATATATTATATAAAAGGTTTCACAGGTGATTTCTGTTTATTTCACTTAAGGCTTAGTCACTAAAAACATTTAAAACAAAATCCTCAGTCACATCTTTCATAATAATGTAAACTACAAAATATCACTACTAAAGAAGTTGTTTGTTCACAGAGCACTGCTCTGAAGTAAAATCGCCTTGGTAAAGATGAAATGCTGTACAAGCGGACGTACAAGTATCAGGGAAAACAGTAGTCCTGACAATATTGCGAAGCAAAGCTCATTCAAGAGTTTGAAGGAGATTCACAAGGCAAGGACTGTTACTGAAGTCAGTCCCCCAAGAGCTGGATAGTTTTCATGTCCAACTATCCAGGACATGAAAAATTGGACATGAAAGCAAGAATCCAAGATGTGTGAGGTTCATACTATGGTTTGCCAAAGACATTGATGATTTGGGGAGTGATGTCTTCACCTGGTGTTGGCCTCCTGGTTTTTGTCAAGTCCAAAATCAGCTCAGCCATCTGCCATCTGGACATTTGTTTATAAAGATGCTGTTTCCTTTGCCAGCAGGCCTTGGTATCTGTTCAAGAAGACACTTGGCCTATCCATTTAGGAAAGATAAAGCCCAGCTATACCAAGCTGTGCTTTCATTACACCTTAACAGAGCAACAGGGTGATCACCTCTTTCCGCATTGCATTATTACAGGAACTCATGCAAAGGGAAGCCTAACCATGTACTATATGAATATAGAGAGCAATACTGTGTTTTATATTTGGAATAGAATTATTGATCTTAACTTTTTGAGAGTAGTCTCCTTTACTAATTTATACATATTTGAGAGGGAGAAGGGTTTAATATACCTGGGAACATCGAAGCCCATAGTCTGCTTCTTGCCAGAGACTGTCATCCTGGCCACTTTGGGAACCACTTCGGAGTCCAGTTTATCAGGAGCCGCATCTCTTTTTGCTACGAGAGTAATGAGCAAACAAAAGCAACCATGATTTACCTGCAACAAGGCATAAAACTAGGAGAAGACTGCAACTGAGAATGGGCTTCAATGCATACCTCTCACTGTTCACTTTGTCAGTTGAAGTCAGTGAGGAAAACATTTGTATGGATTCAGAAAATTGCATACCACACGTCATACATAACCTAGATAATTTAAGTAAAACCCTAAACCCTGGGACTGAGACTTTATAAAGCTGATAACTGTACCGGTCACAGTTGCACATAGGCGTGTATGGTAGATATTTGAGAGAAGTGAGAGTGCACGGTGGAACCTTCTGTGCTGTGAATCTCCCGTCTATCAGATCGGAAGCTCATATTGTGCAGCAAAGAGACTAGTTGAGGTCATTGCTTTGTCATCCCAGTCCCGAATGGCCACCGGTCCCACTCATATCGACAAGTTTCTGATTCATTCAGACAGGGTTGCACAGCCAAGCCTACTGCACACTGTGTTCATGTGTGTTACATCCTGGCTCAGAAAGGGTTAATTTCAGAAGTGGCCGTTGCCTCCCGACTCTACGTAAATAGATCAGCGTGATGCAGCATTTCACAGAATGAATCCTTTTGAAAAGGTGTCACCTCAGCAAGTACAGAAACGGAGGTGAAAGCATTTTTTTTTTTTTTTTTACTTACTACTGCTTAAAAGACAAATCTAGTCAGTTAGTTTCTATTTTAAAAGGCAGCCAGAGAATATATTTCTTATTTTTCAGTAAAGCCATCAAAGGTAAAGAAGCAGCCTTTAATTAAATCTACAGCATGAATAAAATAAGACATTGCAGCTACAGTTTAAATACTTAAAAAAATACCCTTAGGGAAAATAAGAGTGATTCAACAGAATATTAATGGACTTTCTCTAACCAAGTAGTCTCTGAATGACTTGTCCTGAATTTAAGAAAAAGTCCCTTTCTTTCTGAAAGATAGATATGCAACTCACTGCGCTCTGATGAGGACTTTTTTCCCCCTACATAAAGAAGAAGCACATCTTTGGTCACAAACTGAACCTTATCAGTATGTAAATAAATCATTATTCTGAGCACAAAAAACTTAAGAAATTATTTTCATTATTTTAAATAACACTTTAAGATGATGTCTGTCACTACATCTCATGTTTCATCTCCACTCAAATAGGTAACATGACACAGAAAAAAGTTCACTGGGGAATTTCAATACTTCCTGCAGCTGGGTTTTTTTTCTTCTCCATATGAAATAAAACTTCAGATGTTTCCATAACCTTCAATCAAAAGAACAGCAGCAAATCCACACCTACAGTCCTGTGAAAAGTTTATTTTAGATCAAACTAATCAAGAAAAACTGAGAGAACACAAAGCTTACTAAATACTGTAGCTGTATATGTAGTTTGTTCTGAGTTAATCTGGGGCCTTCTGCATGTGTCATCAATACGCTCTTGAGTAAATTTGGTAGACTGGCCACTCCTGGGAAGGTTCTCCACTTTTCCATGTTTTCTCCCTGTAGTTTGGTGGGGTCCCAAAGCCTCAAAAATTGTTTTGTAACCCTGGTCAATAACTTTGACTCTCATACCTTATTGGTTTTCTTTAGCTAAAACCACAATGTGCTACCATATAGAATCTATTCGCCTTCTTCTTTTTGTCAGTCAAATTTTATTTTAAGAGACTTTAAGTGGCATTAACATTTGTTTGGATTTTCTGAAACGTACATGAATGACAAAATCTGTTATAGGGCAAATACATTTTTACAGCATTGTATTTTAAAAATATTGGAAACTATCTGAAGAACAAAGTAATATAAATTATCAGCTAAAAATTTCTTTTTGACAGACCTTAATTTAACATGCTTTCCGATCCGTCTGATGCCATCCTATCTTCACCATTATCTTAAGATATAAGAGACCTTCTCCACGACCAACAGACAGTTTGATCTTTGAAAACATGATAATACTTTAGCAAACAATGGAGCACTAAGATGGTTTTTTTTTTTTTTTTCCTGGTTTATTTTTTCAGCAGCTTGCCTAAGGGCAATATTAACTGCTCAGTTGTGTAAAAAACTGCTCATATACACATCCAACCTTTGACGCTTGAAGCAGGATCTCTTTTCACTGTTTGGATTGTGAAGTAGACATTTGGCATGCTCCCATCCAGGATTTCTTTAGAAAAAGGGACCCTTGCAGTGAGTCATCTGCACACTTGGCCTGAGGGCCAAACTTTAAGCAGCATAAAAGGAGTCCGCCCAGGATATGCAAACACTGAGCATCCCTTCCCCCCTCAAATAAACACTAGAGTATAGATAAAAGTTTCAAGAGGCATTAGTAAATTGGTGAGAAAATGTGTAGACACATAGCTACAGATGCAAAATATGGAATGAGGGAAAGATATAAAAACAAGAAATTAACAATATCCTACATTGTATGTTTATCTGCATGTAATTTTTGGAGTTGTTTGTGAAGTGAATACTAAAATCAACTCAATGGTGTTTTTAAATTCAATATTTGAACAACTTAAATCTCTTAAGTTTACTTTCAACTGTATTTTTGTCTTAATAGAAAGATAGGAAAAAGGAGAATTCAAAAGATGGACTGAGCTTACCACTGGAGGCCGCTAAAGACTTTGTAAGACAGGAACTGGTAAAATATGAGTCTTTTCAAAAGAGGGAAATGTGTGGGGACAGAAAGGGGGAAAACACCCAAATCAATACTTGTCCTGAAAACTTGATGCTTGCACCAACACTACATAAGTAAACTATTTGTTACAGATAACATAGTTGAAACACGATATTCACTACAAAAGAAAGGTTTATTTTCTTACTTTCTAACCTTTCAATCAAACTAAAACTTTATTGCTGAACAGCAGTTATGATTATCCGCAATGTATGTACTTTCGATCATTTTTATTTGCTTTTTTTCAAAGTCCGAAACACACTGAGATACGTATGTCTAGACACAGTTTGGAAAAGCCTAGATGATTACATCATAGTTTTATAAGCTTATTTAAAGAGATGTAGAGTACAAGTATGGATATGTTTTCAGGCAACACCCCAAGAATACCAGACCCTGGTGTGACATTATGAGTAAATAGATAAATAAGTCAGAAATGTAAACCTCAACAACCTCAATTCATATTTGATACAATTCACCAGATACTTGAAGATCCCACATTGATCTGTTCAAACAATGATAAACAAGTATAAATACCACTGGAATGTCCAGGCAGTATGCAGATCAGAGAAACACTGGTTCCATTCCCCAGAGATGAATGTGTTTCAATGCAAAATGTGGGCATCCATTACAGAACAAAAGACCTTGTCAAGATACAGGCTGAACCTGGTAAAGGTCATTGTCCAGAGTAAAATTACCTATATGGTCATGGGCTGAAAGGCAGCTCAGAGTTGATGAAGCCAGAAGTCAAAAAGCAACATGAAAAGACATATTAGTTTGTGGAAGGTGTCTGATAGGAACTAAGCTTTAAGAGTTTTACAATAATGATTTTTCCATTTGGCAGAAGAAGAGAAAACTTATAACCATGAGAACACCAAAAACTAATGGCATCATAATGAAAGAACATCATTTTTGAAATAATGAAGCAACATCTAAACATACCAGCCAGGTAAGTTTGCATGGGTGAAAATTAGTCTTTCAAATGAACATTTAGCACATTCATCACATTGTATTAATGAAATGGATTAAGGGCAACAAAGTCAATAATTGGGAGTGGCAAAGCCCTGATCTCAGTCCCTTATGTGGGCAGAGTTGAAAAGGCATGTGCCAGCAAGGCAGTCTACAAACCGGACTCAGTTGTGCAAGTTCTTTCTGGAGGAATGGGCAAAAATTCCACCAAGATGTTGTGAGAAGCTTAAGATAGGACACTCAAAAACACTCGACCAAAGTCAGAGCATATTAAGGCAATCCTATCAAATCCTCAAGGAATGCATGTGAACTTAGGCACCTTAAGAAATGTGTTAAACGTTCTAAAATATGTACTCAATTTTTGCCATTTAGCAAAATTATATATCTTTGACAATCTCAACAGAGAGTGAAGGGAACAAAAAGGTGGGAGACAAAAAGGTGGCTTTTTTTTTTAATAAAGTCCATGTAAATATCTGGTTGTTTGGCAGTAACGCAATTAATCTAATTCCTTGCTTGTTTTGTTGACATTGATCTGCTTCTTGAAGCAAAGATATGAGAGAACCTGTGACATCACCTGGGAATTAAATTTCATTCATATTGAAATACTGAAGACATGAATGAAAACGATTGCTAAGGAAATGAGACTGGTACCTGAGGAAAAAGCTTTGAGGGCCTATGTGACCCCTTTTCAAAATGAGTCACCCAGACATCACCATCTGTGAACCTGTCAGGAGTTCTCTCAACATCCCCTTCTCCCACCTACTCAGCACACACTCATCTTTGAGTCATAATTTCTTTAAAACTCTCACATACCGTTTTTAAACGTGTAAATAAAACTTAAATGAAAGTGCTGTTCCAAAACAGCACTTTCATGTACAATGTCCCCACCTCAACAGGTACAATGTCAAGGCAAAGTTTTATTTATGTTTACAAATAACACAAACTGCTTTGAACAGGATACTAATCAGCTTCTTTCTGCTACAACCTTACAACTTTTAGACTACCACAAGTGGAGACCTATTTCTTTCTGAAGATTTGCAAAAGAGGAGAATTTATGTTTTCCACCTTGGTAAACTCGTTAGCAACGGCATCCCAATACTCCCAATAGCATTAAAAAAAAAATGCTTTCACCTGAGCTAGGGAACCAACACTGACCAACAACTTTAAAACCAACACATTTAAATCATCTTCCATAAAATCTTCTTCCATAAAATCTGATTCACGGACACTTTATTTACAGTTGACACTTTCCATATTTTCATCCTTCCAAACTCCTCTCCTAACATCTGCCTTACTCCTAAACTGAATTTAGAAGTTAAATTTTAAACAACAAGAAGAACTGATGAACTCTCTTTACAATTTTAATCAGAATTTCTGGTATCGAGTCTGAGTTTATAAACAGCACAAAAGAGTTATCCACTGAGTTCCAAGCGTGATTTATAAAAACTAAATGGCAATGTTAAAACACAGCACAGTTGTAGTCTGTGCAACCATTTTTGTTTTTGCATTGCTTACCCAATATTTTATTCATAAAATGTTGGGTAATGTGTTTTCTTCGTAAATTAAGCAACTAATAGGAGAAACTAGTGACACATTTTACTTGGAAATAACACCAATTGCAGGTGGAATTCCATACTGGAAAGTCAGATGTTTCCAACCGAGTTCAACCCTTCTTATATCTGTTCCCACTTTCGTGTCAAAGAGGACACAACATGACTCCGGAGATTTAAACAACAAGCCAAAAATATTTTAACTGAGGAGGAAAAAAAATCCCCTTTTAATGAGTCTTCGAAACTATTGCTTTGGCACCAAAGCTTAGGTCGAAGGCAAGCACTGACCCAGCATTGGCGCCCTTCTTTCTAAGTTATTTTCAGAAAACTCCTCAATAGGTAAGATACTTACTTGGAATAAGACTGTTGAAGTCAGTTATCTTATGTACACTCTGCATGACAATGAGAAGCTTCAGAAAGTTTTTAGTGCCAAGCCTACGCTTGACATTACTGATTGTGTTAGTTAAATCCTCACATGCTTAAATATCTACTAGTTTAATTTGGCATTGTTGTAAGAAGTTAACCATGTTAACTGTTACTTTGTATTCAACATTTCACTTTAGGCAGTCTTTAATGTTGTGTACATTATAACTGTTAAAATCCATTGCTTTATTTCTGATAAAAACGCAAGTCTAAAAGAGTAAACATGAAAGTGCTGATTAGTTAATATGATGCAGTTACTGCTCGTAACTCTGAAATGTTTCGCTATTATAATTTATTCTTTCAAAAATGTCAACTAAGGACAGCAAGACAAAATAAAACTGCCAAACAACAAGTAGTTGGGTCTTCATTTTGCACAACTGAGTTGGTTAAACTAGATTAAAACAGTTGGACAAATCTAACCACAATCTCATATTTTCCATATAGTTTGCATCACCATGCTTATTTTCCACTAAACTGCTCCTTTCACAGTTCTCATATGCTAGCATTTCATTTGTGATTTAGACAGTGGCATAAATTATGAATTGAGCTGGAAAGCTAAATACCTCTGCACATCCGTGAGATTTTTTTGATCTAAAAACAGCAACACATAAAACATAAAAAGTTTCTTGCTAAAGCCTCAAACCTAGAACTACCAGCAGCATGAATTGAATGGAAAAAGACACCTAATATTTTGTCAAAAATGGCTGTGGAAGCTCCTACTGCAAAAAATTATTCCTTACACATTAACCCTAGATTATTTTCTGACAATAAATAAGATTTTTGAAGACTATTGGTATTCAAGCATCTCTTTTTCCATACAAGTCAAAGCCCATGTTTCCCTCTTAGTCAATTTGTTCTTTTGCATCATACACCACAATAAAGTAGCAGCACTGCTGACATGTAAGCAAAAATGCACCTGCATTCCTTTGACCACTTGCTGAGAGTAAAAATGGTATTTTCCAGTGTTGGCACCACTTCACAAACAGTGTTTGTGCAACAGATACGCCTTGCAGAAATGCAGAGCCTGTAAAGACGCTAAATGATTTGATCTGTCATAGCCTTTGTCAAAGCTGTGAAAGTCGAGAGACATGATCAGATTTTCCTACGTAGGTGGTGTAAAAAAAAGACACGCACACACATAAAGCAGGCTGATCGGCTGCTATGCAGAGCCGACGTGCACTTGGGCTGACATTTTCTCCAAGACTGCAGCTTCCTGCTAAAACCCACACACTGACTTGCCTTCAGACGAAAGGACAGAGCTCTTGCTGGACACTCCCACTTATTAATGAGACACTTGCTCATTTCTCAATTTCCAACAATGAAAATGGTAAAACAGACCCATCATTACTCACTAAACACTTTTCTACCATCAAAATGACTTCTTTCCAAACCTTGACCCCTCTCCCATGGTTACACTGTTCTATGAAAAAAACAAACCTGTTTGACAAGTCATTTTTGCCCCCATCTATACTTGAAAGTGTTCATTTTTTCCCCTTAGCTTCATTAGTCTCAATATGACACCCTGAGGGTTGATTATACTCAGATTACTTCTCACTCTAAAAAAAAAAAAAAAAAAAACTTACACACGCTAAAGTACACCTGGTATCTTCTTTACCCAAATACAGTTTTCTTGGTATGAGAAAAGTTTGACATTAGTCTCCATCTTCACAGCAGACCAAAGAATAAGGGAGATGGGAATAAACTTTTGCAACTTTTTCAACGTTGCAACAGTGAAAAAGAAAAAGTATGGCACAACAGCAAACCTACGAAGTCATGGCTGTCCACCAAAAATGACCGGAAAGGCAAAGAACGTTTTTACTGGAGAAGAAGCTAAGAGGCTGATCACAACTACAAAGCAGCTTCGGAGAAATACTGCTTCGGTTGGAGAATTTGTTGAAACCACAAAAGTTAGTCATGTTGTCCAGAAGCATCATGTTTGTCAAAACACTAGAATGACGCCACCTTAATCTTGCCTACCCAGTGACAGTCTACTGGTGACGGAAATGATTTCCTGGATACATTGGCCCATAAAATAGCACACTAACGTACACTGCTAAATGGAAACAATGTCCTTTGTGTTCAGTCTCAAAATGTAGTGTTTGACCTAACCTGAAGAAAGAAAAAAAATATTAAGCATAGCAAAAAATATAAACCCCAATGCAAATCGTTTTTAGCGTTTTGCCTACTTTGGCCAGCAATTACTATTTCAATAACTTTTCACAGAAGACACAAATGTAGATTTTGATTCATAATAAGAAACAGCCTTTTTTTGGTCATGTACATGAAGATATGTTTTGGCATACTCAAAACTGCAAATACAGAAAGATGTGTGTTAGGCATGAACAAAACAGCAAAACATGTCAAGGTAGGTATGCTTAGGTAATGTACAATTCTTAATCTTTATTTCAAAATTGCCATAGTTAATCAAGTTGTAAATGAGAGAACACCCAGTGCACATTACAGTAATTGTCTTTAAAAGGCATTAGTTTTGCTTGAAAGTGTCTACATTCCAAATGAAATCCGTCTTTCAAACTAAACACTTAAAAGCATTCACTTGTCTGTTCCAATATCTGTATGCACGTGTGCTTGAGTGTCTGCGTTCTTGTTTGCTCATGGGAAAATCTCCAGGTGTCCCCTAAACCAAAAAGTCAACCTCATGATCTTGACGCAGGCAGCAGTAAACCAGCACAATGGTTAACTGATCCATATTCCAATCGCTGCAGCACACCTGCAAACAAAGCCGGCCCCTTCTTTCCCCTTTTCAGAGTTTACACCGGCTAGAAAAAGGGTTTGTACCAGAAGAGAAGTGCTTTAGTTTTCACTTGCAAGGATCAAACTCTTTGCAGTCCTACAAAAATTAAAAAGCCATATGTCACCAAAAATTACAAAACAAAGATTCAGCTTTTAAAACACTGAACAACAAAGGCTGCCATAAGAAAGTATTGAAAAACGACTAAAAAGTCTTAAAAGATGTGGCTACACAAACTTCATGAAAAAAAAAGTCTCATCAAGCTGCCACCATTTTTGAATTTAGATAGTATTTCAGTTCTGTATCTTAATATAATACTATATATATAAAAAAAAAAAAACAATTACATAGTACAATTGTAACAGTTCTGTCTGTTCAAATTAAGTTTTTCATTCATTTGGTCCCAAAGGTGGAACTAGCTGCTATGCTTATGCAACATTTTCAAAAAAGTTCATGAATGCTAAATTTCTTCTTTTAGTACATTTTTTGTCTATCTAAAAAGAAAAAAAACAAAAAAAAACAAAGAGTAATGTTTACCATTAAAAATTGGCTAATTTAGCACCAACTCAATGAGTCTACCGTGTGAAAGCTTTGCTTTGATTAGCTCGAACGATATCGTCAGGTGAAGGAGAATCAAAACGGAAAGGTACAATAGGAAAAAGTGGGGGGCAATGCTCTTTGGATTTGTTTTGTGGTTTGAGAAGGAAGGACTGATAAGCACTTTTTGTCTTCTGGCCTTGTATCATTCCTTTCAATAGCTTTCTCCTCCTCCTCTTTTGTTTGTGACTCTGAAACGACAAAGCGATCGCAAATACTGAAGGTTTTGCAAAAACAGACAAATCTTGACCCAAGCCAAAAGTTGGAGTTGGAGACGATGGTGAGAAGAAGTCGCTGTCGAGGTGGTGAGGGCTCATTCTGTTGGCTTGCTCCATGAGTCTGCTCAAATCGATAACTTCACCTGGCTTAGATGGGCTGCAGACCTGCTGGGGTGATTTGTGGTCAGGTTTGCGCTCAGTTCCACCCTCTTTAGTACTTTGTGCCAACACATCAGCCCTCTCTGGTTTTGCTGGTGACACAAGGGAGCTGAAGGTGTCTAGCGACCCATTTGAGGTGGTTGAGGTTTCGCCTTTATGTTCAGATACTAAATGTGACAAAGACAGCAGCTCCGAGAGGCCAGGTGCTTGTTTCAGTGCATTTGCTCGAGATTCAGTGCCGGCGGCCAGAAAAGCGCCAGAGGCACAGTTGGTTTCATGCTGTTGGGCTAGATCTGACAGTGTGACAGTACCACCCAAACAAAATGGGGAAGAGTGTGTGTTTAGTGATCTTTCAGTGCTTTGACATTCAGAGTGAATCCCTCTTTTTTGATGCTGAAAAGCTAGGTCAGACAACGAGGGTGCAGCATTCCCCTGGTTAGCAGGGGTGAGCAGTGGGCTTTGCAAAGATGGACTGCGGTTCGAATGTTCTTGGATTAATTCGGCCAAAGATGGACCTCCTTTAGGGTCGACAACTGAGAGCGGACTATATTTCCTGACAGAACTGAGGCTTCCGAACCCAGGAGGAGGAGCCAGAGTGGAACTTGCTGTAGACATGTTTGGACTGTTGAGTGACAGATTACCGAGTGAGACAGAAAGGATGGAGGGAGTCGATGTTTGTGGTGTTGAAGTCATTTGTAAAGATGCCAGCGTTCCAAGTGATAAACCACTCCTGTTAGATACAGTTGTTAGTTGGGAATTAGATGCTGATGTTAAAGTGCTCAAGGAGGAAACAGCCAACCCTCGTCCTGAATCACTGACTCCTGTTTTACTCTTCTGCTCATGCTCAGACATGAACTGAGCCAAACTGGTACCACAGCTGATGCCTAAATGAGCACTTTCAGGGTGAATGTTTTCCTTGACAGGGTTGCTGTTCATCGGGTCAGGTTTATGTTGCAATAAGATGTTCTGCATATTGATTTCAGTTGGTTGTGTCATTTTATGTGCCTTGGGTGTGTTGTCTGTGTGAAACAAGCAGGCTCCTTACCTTACAAAAGCCAAGTTGAGAAAGGACAATAGGGACCACAACGCAGAAGGCATCAACACGGAGGAGGGAAACGGGAAGAAGGCAATTCGTTAATCAATTGCATGTTTTAAATGTATCATCACCTGAGTCTATGCTGATAAGGTTCTAAAAACACTAAACCAATGATTGTCCAAAATATTTTTCTATGCAACTGAAAAATTTTTAGCCTCTGAACTATCAAAACAAGAAACATATCAATTCACCTTCATGTATTTAATAATATAATTGATAAGAGAAACAGGAAAATACTTTAATTCCACATAAAAATCTTAACCTGCTGCAGCAATATATGAATTAGTAAAGATGTAAGAGATTGACTGGTGGCGAGAAACTGGTGATTTTCAGCTTTACTATAGACACTCTAAAATCTGGTCTTCAGTTCAATATACTCATTTCAGAAAGTGAAACTCATATCTTACGCTGCACAAAGAGAATAATTTCATGTTTTACTCTGCTGATAAGTTTTAAATAAATGCTGATTTCATTTGCCATCTGCCCAAACTGCCGAAAGTACCAAAAGCTCCTTCAATGACCAAAGTGTAACGGTGCTTAACTGGCCAGCAAATCGGCCAGACTGGAACCAACTACAGAGAACAATCAAAAGGAAGATGAGAGACCAGACTCAATAATGTACATGACCTGAAAGCTGCCATCAAAGCACCCTGGGCGTCCTAATCGTAAGCACAGGTTGATTGCCTCCGTGCAGTAATTCATACAAAACGAGCCCGACCAAGTGCTGAGTGCACAGAAATTGATATGATTTTCAGGAGCTGATGTTTTTGTTTAAAACATCCTTTTATATTGATATTATGTAATATTATACATTTCTGACACACTGAATTTTGGGCTTTCATTATCTATAATGAATATCACTTTCTGAAATTAGTTGAACTTTTTCACAATATTAAAATTTTTGGAACTGAACGAAATGAATGCATTATAATTAATCGCTACCAGGTCACACTAAGCATAGTCCTTAGTCTGAAAAAAGTAATAGTAGAAGTGAATACACTTTGCTATTTTCAGAAGACGTGAAGACAGATGAAACACATTAGCTGTAAGCAGCTTTTTCCTGAGAAAACTATTTTTCACTGTATTTTCTCAGAAGGTTATTCAGACTGCAAAAATCGACAGCCAACTTAGACAGGTGCTAATCATTTCAATCTTTTAACATTTTTAACAACTATTGGGTCTGATGAATATGCCAAGGGACATAAATTCATATCTGACCTTAGGGAAGTTTTGACAGATTAACAATGGGGTGACTTCAGAACCCACCAAACAGGCCAATCAAGTTACTCTGTTTTTTTTTCCTTTGAGCTCTCTAGTAGCTATCTTCCATCGAGCTACTAGATTTGGAAGCATTGACAACTTTCGAAAAATACTAGATTCATTGTGAGGATCTGCATTCCCTGTGGAACACTCACAGAAACTGATGTGACTACAGTGTTTTAATGTTAAGCAATGACTACTAATCCCTAACATAAAATACTAATGAGTTTAAAATATGGACTTCAAATAATTTTGTGTTTGTAACAGTCATATTTTGAGCACAGAATTTCAGATTTTGATCCAGTACCAGCGTACCTTTCTCAGCAACGGCCTCCTGCTTGGTTCTCTGTGGAAGAGGCGTCTGCTCTTGTGCAACTCGGCCCACTGACGGCATGTCTTCTGCTGCACTTCTGGTAACTGGTGCCGTTTTACTGTCTTCAGACAGCACTGCATCCAGAGCCCTCTGTGGATCAAATCCGTGTTTCATTGCAGCCTGGGTCAGGACGGAGTCTGGCACTGCGTCTCCTAGTACTGCTCGCATGTGGTCCAGACAGGAGAACAGCTTTGCTAAGAAACGAGGGAGACAAGACAAATGTAACAGTAAAAAAATAACAGTGTAAAGATTATGACAATATAATTAACTTATGTCACCAATAGTTGGCTGCAGTCTTTTTTTTTTTTTTTTATGAATACCTTGACTAAGAGGGTCAAGGTTGAAGTCAACACAAGGGGACATGGGAACATCCTCATCTTCATATTCTTCCTCCTCCAGAGGCTCCTCTTTGGGTGCGTGAAGCTCTCGGCGTGAATAGATGAACTGATTGGCTAAATAAACAAAAAATACCTTCACTTAATGGCTGATAACAAGCCTATTGCACGGTACACAACAATCAATCAATCATCAATAATTCAATGGAAATCTCTCTCCACTGTCGTCATAAATTTGGCATACTGTGAACTGGACTCGTTTTATAAAAAGCCTTCAGGTGACGTTTTTATACTGAATTGAATTTATATATTAGCAATTCTTCAAACAGTCAAAAAATTAAAACAACTGATGCATGAAACAAACAATACAAACAATGTCATTACTTTTTTTGCTTTATATTTGAAACATCAAAATAAGAAACCTGAAAGTACAACGTGCAAGTCAGAACACAGTCAAACTTGGTAAAAGGTGGCAAAGAAAAAGTAAGATGATTGGAAAGTCTCTGTACTGAATCACAAGCAGTTTAAATCCATCACTTTCATTAATGTAACTCTTTTTTGTTTTTTTGTTAGTGGAGTTGGGAAGCTAAGTGTATTATCACTGTAAATAGGCTGACTGCAAGACTGCAACCCCAGCACCTTGCTCGGCTTGTAGGTGTTTAACTCCCAGAGCACAATGACAAAAAAATGAATATTCTGTGCCACATGTTTGCATAAAATTGTTAACAATTCAACTTAAGTGTGTTCTACATTTTTTATATCTTCTACCGCTGAACATTTGTTTCAAAACAGTCACTTGCAACTAAAGTATGATTGACAATGAAGCAGAATTTAATTCTTGAATTTCCAAAGTAACTTAAACTGAAATTCATTGGCAAATCAATGTCATGAGTAGTTTAAACAGTGATTGTTAGCGTACTCAGTTGTGTTCTCTCACTTGCTTAATATGCATAGATGTTACAAAATCAAAACACCAACACCATTATTATTATTATTAATTATTATTATTATTACTTGTGTTTTAGCAGCTATCGTAGACAATGATTATCTGTTTAAAATGCAAATGAAATGATTGTGTTTTCATGTTTAATTTTAAATCTTTGTGTACATATCATGGTCCTTTCAAAGCATTTTTATACTCAAGTGTATCACACTAAGAGAATCCTACCAGTCTATGACAACTTTACAACTAGTAATCTTTAAAATATCTTACCAGAATAATATATTTCTGAAAGTCTTCCTGTCTTAAAATCAGCAAGCGTTTTTTTTCTTGTTTTTTTTTTCTACATAGCTCTTTGCTTCCCCATGTAAATAGATGATGTGTCTTATACAAATATTGCTTATAAAATCCCCTTGTTTATTTAAAACCAACCTGTTGCTGGTGAAATGCAGTAGTCATCCTCCACAGACTGTCCATACATGTCGTCATCTTCAAAGTCTAGATACATAAAACAAAAATACAGTTAAAAAATTGTTGTTGTTTTTTTGTTTTTTTAATTTTGCTTCACAATATACTTGTTTATCGACAAAAGCTGTTATCTTTACTGACAGCTGTCACTGCTTTGTCAGCAGTTCTTAAAAATCCTCAACATGCTGTAGCCTAGGATTATGGATGTTTACTTGTATCAACAATAATAGCCACATATTGGTTTCAGCCAATATATTCAGAAGATTTATAACCAAAAAGACGAATCTACACAACAATAAGTAAGCGAATCCAGGCGTCTTTGACAAAATATTTAATAGTTAGCAGCTGCTAGCAGCTTCTGCAGTGTTATCATTTGTTGAGTCCTCATGACAGCAGATTATGATACAATGGTTTTAAACCAGCTTTATAATTTGATGGAAAAGCATAATCTAAATGAGCTGCATTTCCCACCAGGTGACACGACAGCAACATTATTTTGCCAGCTGCATGAGCTAGTGTTAGCTGCTAGCAACGCAATTGTCAACAACAGTAAAGTTTAGCTTAGCTGCTAGCATGTTTAGCATGACGAGGCCCGGCTTTTAACTTAATATATGAACCATTTCTGTGTGAAAGGACTCTACCTTCATCGTAGTTATAACCTCGAACATTTCTGTGGCGAGACATTTTGCCTGTGAGTCCCCCCTATGTGCCCTGGAGTGAAAGTTATTCAGCTCGAAGACATGTGCATCACCGCACCGACAGCCATTGGAGGTCGTTTCACTGCAGCAAAAATATATCGGTCTTAATTTGGCAACTTTAAAAATAAATACATTAAACTCGTGTTTATTTTACACCACTAATACATTTTACTTTTTCTTAGCAGATAAAAATAGCTTATTTTTATTTTTAAAAAATAGAACTTTATTTTTATTCTTTTTTAAAATTATTATTACTGACGTAACTTCCTCTTACATCAACGTGGCCTGGAATCAGTTACAGCTGAACAGATTCGCCATAATGTACACAGTTTATGCTGTTTTTCATACTGATCTCCAGGCAAATCAGTATGAAACAGTGATCTGCAGAGTCTATGTTTTGCAGAGCCTAAATATAAACTAAGATAAATAAATAAACATCAAATATATAGGAGAGGGATGTAATAATTTCAAAATTACTATGCAATATACCTCATTCGTATGTACAATAAATAATATTTATTTTATTAAATAAATAATTTGTTTAAGTACATAAAAAAAATAAATACTATTTTCATTTTTGAAAACGGTTTCAGCAATGTTCTGTTATATATCTAAAGTATGGAGTATTATTACATAACCCAACATTTATTTGTCTTTCTCTGCAGATCTACTCTTGACTTATCTGGAGTTTTCTCCTTGGTCATTAATGTAACTCTTTTTTGTTTTTTTGTTATGGTGTTTAATAATGTTCTACAACAAACATCTGAGGCCCTCACAAGGTCAGTGTCACAATACGCTCATTTGCTAATTAATGATTATTGAAGACACTGGTTTTCCTGTAAGGACAAGGAGGACTGTGTACATGCAAATCTAACACTTTTCAGATTTTTCTTTATAAATTTTATTGAAATAAGCCTCTTTCATCCACTTCATGGTTATGCACTACTTTGTGCTAATCTCTATAAAACAAATACTTCGAATTGTATGGTTGTAATGTGAGAAAGCTCTATCTGAATACTTTTGCAAGGTGTTGGAAACATTGCCAGTTCAAGAGGTCATGAGTGCTGAAACAAGTTGAGAAACACCACCTGCATGCAACAGTCTTATTAAGCCACTATGATTTGGGGGTGTGAATGTCTCAACCATTTTGTCAAAGGTTATGCCCTCTAGTTAGAGACCAGCCCATCTGAGCTCACTCTACACCTTGTACACAAACAACCCTGAGTGACATCATTTTTTTTGTTCAGCTATCTTTGCATTACAAGAAACATAAAGCCTGCTTACCACAAAAGGAAGAAAATGGGTTGATAATATAATAACATATTTTCATGCACTTGTTTCACCACTGGCCTGGCACTAGCATTTTACAGTCACAATTTATTGAAACAGAGATGGATGTGTACTTAGAGAAATTAAAATGTATTTATCTGCAGTAGCTTACATGTGGGGATAAATCAAGTAGAAAACGTCATAGAATAACATGATATGATCAGTGCTGCAGGTGAGATATGCCCCTGCACATCTGCACTGTGATATGGAATATGAAGCTTGGCGTGTCTCCCAAACTAAAAATAGAGCACAAAGAAAAGAAGACAGGCTTTTAGTGAGATAATTGTGACTAACCTCACAATCTATAGCTTTTGTCTGAAAGGTTCAGATGGCAGCTTGACAAACGGCACATTTGACCGACTCAGTTCACCAGGAGGTAACTATTATAGGAGGATCATTCATATCAAGAGAGGCCACTGGCTGAGGTGTTTACTATGTGTTGTACACAGTTCACCTTTGGTTAAGAGAGCGTGTGCGCGTGCGTGATCACCCTCTGGGTGGGTGGAGGTTTCCCCTCTCAAAATTCCACTTCCTGCTCTTTTGAAGTTGCACATCTACATGTGAAAATAAACAACTGCTCTTGCACATATGGAGCACATGCATACAATTAAAACAGACACAAGCCTTGCTCACTTTACAGGGTCACACAGGTGACACGGGGAGAAGTCTTCCTTGTGCAAGTCTTCCTTGCCCCAGAAAGCAAAATGTTTCTGGGGCATTTCAAAACACCAACTGCATGAAAGAGAACTTCATAGGATATGGAACATTATATAAAAAAATGCAAACACTGAATTTATAGAGCTATTTGTAGCTTTAATCTCAAGTTGTGCTATAAAAATCATAATAATAACTGGTCATAATCATAACAAAATCCAACAAAAAGCATAAGGCAGGATGAAAGATATGTCCATTTTATTTGAATGTTTTTGGGATTATTTTGAAATCTCTTGAGACGATCCATGAAAACATGCAATGATTTTGTACACCATGCACTGCAACGAGGCAGAGGTGTGATTTTTCACACCTACGTTCATCTGAACATTTGTTTCCCTTTGAACAGTTCTGAAACAGTATCTGGTCAAATCTGTGCTGCAGACGTGGCCACAGAGTTCAGGGAAAGCCATATCAATGAATCAGTGGTAGGAGAAGAAGAGTTCCTGAAAAACAATAATGCAATGATGAACTGGATTAAACAGATGGAACAACAGATTGCTAGAAGAATGAGCGGATCAGTGGCATATTCCAGTGTATTGTTTAACTTGTAGAAATGTTTCTAAGCTGGTTGTTTACACCTACAATTTCATACCTATTTTTCAGGGGTACAATTATTATCAACAGAATCAAGTGAAAGCAGAAGAAAATGCAAATCTGTCCACAACAGCATGTAAATTTGAACATGCATTTATCCTGTTGCACTAGCAGAAAACAAAGCATTCAGTGCATGCAGTGGGTGAGGGGTAAAGTCTGTCTAAAGAGCTGGCACTGGATATGAGATCATGTTTTACATAATTTGCTAGGGGCAGCAGGCATTATGGGAAGTCTTTGACAGGAACTCACCCAAAGGAAAATGCAAAACAAGCTCTACTGGTAGTCAGGTTCTGACATCTATTCAATGAAGGAAAAAAAAAAAAGAGGCACTCAAGGTTGCAAGTAATAAAGTTAAATACAATATCATTCCTATATACTTTGAAAAAAATACTCATAAGTTTTAAACGTTTTCATGTTTTGTGAAGACTTCACCAAAATGGTGAGGAGCAAAATTAAAACGTTAGTTGGAAAACAATACAGCAAACTTTGAAAATTAAAAGGAGCTCTGGGTGTACAACCATACATTGAAAGAAGATGAAACTTTTGTAAATCTACCAGGAGATAGCTGCCCACCTAAACCGACTGGCCAGTCAAGTGGAGTAAACTAGAAAAGTAGCCATTGTATCTTGGAAGGACCTGCAGAGAGTAACAGCTCAGGAAGGAGAGTTTGTTAGAAATATACTAACATGAATACAGTAGCTGATGTTTTTGAAAGAGTTGCATGAAGAAAGCCAAGTAGTATTCACAGTTTGCTACAGGCCGTCTATGGAACATGGCAAACATATGAAAGAAGGTGATTTTATGAGTTAAGACCCAAATACAACTTTGTGATCTGCATGAAAAATGCTTGTGCTTGGTATCTTCCTGAATACAGCATCATCGTTGTAAAACATGGTGGTGGTAGCATAATGCTGCGGGGTTGGGGATTTTCACTATAGGCACATGGAGGAAGCTGGTTTATATGGAATAAATACAACTAAATGTACACAGATGTTTTCAGGTTTTTTGGACAAAATTTGAAAACAGTGGACTACTTTCCTTTTATTTCCTGTTTTTGAACTGGATTGCTGGTCTGTCATCTAAAATATTGACACAGTACATTGTAGTTTGTGGTAATAACATGACAAAATGTGAAAAAAATAGAGGCTATAATCACTTTTGGAAGGCACTGTAAATTATTAAAGTTATGATATTTGTATGCATTATGTTTTTTCAAAAAGCTATTTGCCCTAAAAATAGTGGGGTGATGTAAGCTGCTGAGAACTAATAAACACCTATGATTATTCTATCATCAACAGTTATCAGATCAGAAGTTCATCTTTTTAACCTCACAACTACACACAATCACATCTACCAGCTGTTGGACTTGTAATGACCCTTTTTTCAGTGCTCTATTTCACATACATATAGAGGTAAGCAGACTCTGTGGCATTAAAAACAACCAACAATGAGTATGTTTTGCTGTCCCAGCTCTGGATTTGAAAGCTAGACGGGATGATGTCTCCAGAGGCAAGGAACTGTCATTAAAATCATTCAAATGAGCCAACCTGTGCACACAAGGCTTTGCAAAGTGGTCAGCCATTATAATGCCTGCCATCAACCTGTCCAATCGCGCCTATGCAAATGTCCCAGGCTGAACCTTCAATAGGTCTGAGAACTTCCTGTTTGACCTACTACGGGCAATTTGCATAGCCTTCTCTTGTCTCAATTTGGTTTCAGATAACTATGTGCAGTTTGAAAATATTACCCTCGAGGGAAAAGTAGTATTATATGAAAATACAAAATTTATAGATAGTCACGTGAGTCAATTAAAAACAGGATTAAAAGTTAATAAAAGTGGGATTTAACAAATTTTCACCTTACATGCTGAACCACTTGATCAGACCCACTTTATTTTATACGTGGGGAATCTTGCATTGCCAGCTTACATACCTGCTATATAATAAGGAATTTGAATGGAATAGAAATACCACCTCCTCGAGGCACAGGTGGTAATGCAAGTGCACACAGGTGTGCATGGGAATTGAAGCCTAGAAGTGATTGCATGTAGGCAACAGTGATGCATTACATCATGGATCGTTTATGATAATCATTGGAAATAAAAATCTGAGCCAAACCTTTCGAGAACAACTGTGGATTAGTAAGCACATTTTATGCATTTAATTTCTAAGTAATAACTTGGTGTAATAATTTGACTGAGTTTATTATAAGTACAGTGCTTGTTGCACGTAAAAGTGAGACTTTCTATCCAAGGCAACATATACAAGTGCATGTGTGTACCCCATTGTCAGCCCCCTATTATAATAGTTTATCCTGGGACAATAGGCTGTTCTGGGGTGATGGTAATTACAAGTGACCAGGACAATACGGTCGCGTATGGAGGAACTAATACAATGAGAAGACACATTTATACAAATAAAGCATTAAGCCCCCTCCTTCCTGCAATGAATGCTCGAGCAAGGACAGTTTTGGCACATGGAAAATCCAAAAACAACACAAAAATAATCAGAACGAAAAAAAAAACAAGTCTTGCTCTGAAAAAAAAAGAGGAGAAAAAAATACAAGTTATGCAAGATCATTATTTTCTTACTCATCCTCTTGAGAATAGCTGCAGAAAAACAGGCAGAACTTGCTCCGTATTGTTATATGGGTCATATGCAATATTTGAGAAAGAAGAACTCAACAAGAAAATGTAGAAATAGCTCAGCGAACATGAAAGCACCAGAGCTATGAATTACACGAGCAATAAATTTACACAAATAGCTTTAGTGCCACTGGATTCCTTTAACTTTGTTTGTGTAGGCGGGTTTTGTCGCGGGATGATAAGACAAGGTTTTGTTGCGAGTTTTATCACAGGAAAACATCTGCAACAACACCAGCGGGGGCACTCCGTTGAGCAGGTGGCTGAACGCTGGAAGTACTCTCAACTTAATTTTCCTAGAGTGCAAACCTATTCTTGTTGGTCCAAAGACTTCCTTTTCTCTCTAGCTTTTTTTTTCTTTTCTTGTTTTCTTTTTGCGGGAAAAGAAAAAGCAAGTAAATTCACACAAAAAAAGTTTAGCGCTGATGATAAGACAGAGAGCGCCTCTGACAAGGCTGTTGCGTAGTGAGCACTTCAGTGACACTTTGTAAATGTAAAAATACCTACTTTTCATGCAGTAAAACTACAAGTCAAACCACAAAATGTAACTATGAAGACATATATAGTTTTAATATTAGCCAAATAAAACATTTTAAAACAATAAAATTAGATGTTTTATGTGTATTTAAAGTCAGCCGGAAAATAGTCTGACTGCAAGTGAAGTACACAGCGTTCGGGAACATGCGCAGTGGAGCGAAAGCGCCGAGGAGCGCCAAATTGACCTGGATGAGAAAGGGAGGGGAGGAGCCCCCCTGCGAGTCGCAGCAGTTTAAATTAATGTCAGCCTGCTTGATCGCAGTGAGAACAAACACGGCGTAGATAGCGAAAGTACACGCTCGGCGCAACCTGCTGCAAGCCGCTGGCTACACTTTACCATGACTCGGCGGCCGAAAAACAGGTAAAAAGCAGATAAACTATTATAAACTCTCGTTTCTACGCGCAAGTTTCCTTGTTATATGAAAGTTGTTCTCCTCCATTTATTGCTGTTATTTCTGTGTGAAACCAGAGCGTTTAAAGCGGCATCTCTTCCACATGGCTTTTTAAAAAAAAATTTTTATTAAGCTAATTATCTGCTTTGTGTGTGTGAAAGCCTCTGTGTTTTCTTGGCATTTGTTGATGGTGAGGTTGTCGCGCTCGCGCCAATGACAGGTGGTGGTCATCTGGCATGTGCGCTCCTCACTGCTGTCAGTGACACACACACACGCTCGCGACTTAACGCCACGCTGTGAGCGAGATGGTGCGTGGACACCGGTGGAGCTGCGCCGAATAATCGCCTAATGCACTTAATTAAAACAGCCTGCTTGTCAATATGTCAATATTTAAACGGCAAAGCCCCTTTCGGATCTTATGTTGAATTAAAAAGTTTTGAAGCAGTCATTGTTAAGCGCCTCTCGGTCTGCTGACCATTGCCCGGCGGTTTTAAGAAGACGTGTTACTTTCGTTTTTATGTTTTTTCTTTCTGCAAATTGCATCGGTATTTACATAAGATGGCATTTCTAAACCCGGCTTGATTCAGTTTGCAAGTATTGTGGAGCATCTCTGAATGTGAGGAGCGCACTCTGCTATTTTGGAAACTGCGCTTTCGCAGCGTCCTCTGCAGCACCTGCGCTACGTTTTTTCACGTATTATCCTATTCTATTTTCAGACAAACGATTCACCGTCAATTGAAATGAATAGCTGTTTTGGGTTTTCCCACATACTTATGCTGATTAACGTATATTACTCTTGCATATGGAGAGTTTTTGTTCTGTTTTACAAAGTTCTTAGGTTTAGAATATTAACATGAAAGCTGCATAGTTTAATTTAAACGGAATTGCAAAAATCGATATATATATATATTTTATTTTTATTTATTTATTTTTTTTTACACAAACTTTAGTCATCTTCTCTTATTTTATTGTGAAATGTGAACTAGCTGTATTATGCAATGCTCTTTAATGAAACAGAAGTTTGTATTTATTGCTTCAAACAAACAAAACCATAAACTGCAGTTAATCTTTAGGGTTAATTTGTGGACTTCTCAATAACATTAATGCTGTTGATCATTCAGTCACACCTTATACATTATGAAAAAAAGAAGTGGAATGAGGAAGATGATGCACAATAAATACCCCTCTCTCTCACAGACACACACATACACACACAGTGGGATGTCTGTTCACCTGTCGCTCTTTTCCAAGCACCCTACCTGACTTCCACGTTAACACTGTTCATCAATCTGGTTGGCTAACCAGTTCCTTTTGAGTGTGTGTGTGTGCGTGTGTGTGTGTGGTGTGTGTGTGTGTGTGCATGCGTGCAAGACCGTGATGTACAATGCCACACAAGTCTGGACATGTTGGGGTCACAAAATGATGATCACACATGCCAATCCCAGTATCTGTGGAAACCAAAAACACTGGAACCTGTTCGTCCTTCTCTGTTTCTCATTCCCTCCCTTTTTCCCTCCCTCCCTTCAGCTAGCTGTTCTTCCCTTTTTCTTTTTTTTTTCTTTCTTTGCTTGTGAGTGTCTTGGCTCAAAGCCTGCACCCAAACCTTCAAGAATGACTGGTTCTCTGTTTTTGACACCTGATGAATACAGACTGGGTTTTCCTTTTTCTTTTTATTAACTCTCCAACATGATGATTAGAGATAGGCATGTTTATTCTTCCAGTATTTGCCTAATCTAATTTCTTACACTAGTCCTTTTTACACTGATTAAACTGGGTTAAAAAATTATTTTTTTGTGTGTGTGTACATTCACAGTGTTTACAGTAGCGAGGAAGATGAGGAGGAGACTGATGTGTACGAACATGACTACGATGGGACTCTTGCCAAAGTAGGGAAACGCCACCTCGGAAAAACACGCTGGACTCGAGAAGAGGTATGCAAAAAAAGTTAAAAATTCCCATTTTTAGACAAACTAGTGTCTAGTTATTGCAGTGACAATCATATTTTGTCTTTTATTCAGGATGAGAAGCTGAAGAAACTGGTTGAACTTCACGGATCAGAAGATTGGAAACTAATTGCAAGTTTATTAGCTGTAAGTTATAATTTGGGATGTAGGGCGAAAAAAGGCATGCGCAGGTAAAACATTTAAAGAAAAGATGTCTAATTAAGAAGGGTCAGCATGGATCGGTCATAACCTTTAGTAAAAATAGTATTACCATTACTACAGTGATTTTCACCTAACTGGTTACCAGTTATCAGCAACAAGTGGGGGAGGGACCATGCTCCATTACTATGTCCTCAATACATCTGAGGAAAATCCAGGCATCCCGACGGTCTCCCATTTATCTAATTCAAGGGCTTTAATTAGATCAATGAAAGCTTTTATTGTAAAAAGTCTGAATGATTTTTGACTGATTTTAGTTTAGGATTGATAAAACAAATGTTTTCTTTTCTTTAATACTTTGCTTGATTTGATTAACATGTGCAAGTTACCCTATTGCAACAGCAAACTGATGTTGGCGTTTTCTCTCCAAATTCCCAGAATCGTACAGATGTGCAGTGCCAACACCGATGGCAGAAGGTTCTCAACCCAGAACTGATTAAGGGGCCCTGGACCAAAGAAGAGGATCAGAGGGTAAGAAAACACAACGTTTTATGAGCTGTATTTAGCATTAAGGTCTATTTGAAGTGAACAGTTTTTACTCACAGGAAACGCAGTGTAAGAATCAAAAACAATTACTTTATGTTCCTGAGTATAGCAACAACTCTGAAGCAATTCAGCCATCTGCTGTTGCACATTTTAAAAGTGTTATTACACAACATATAACTTGGTTGGTCTTAATCAGTGGCATGTATGCATTGAGCTAATTCAAAGGAGTTATATTTCCACCCACATGCTGTCACAGTGATGATTAGCAGACAAGCTAAAGTTCCACTGGAAAATCCCTCACTGCTCTCCAGCTGGTGCTCCCATTCACAGCCACTGGTTAAATAGAGATCATGAATTATGTGCAAGTTTCAAAGAGTTAAAAGTAATTTCGCTTTTTGTGTTTTCTCCCTCCCTCTGCCTATCATAACTTTACCTTTACTTCTCTCTCTGTTCCTTGTGGTTACTCCATCCTTCCCCTTCCCCATGCCCATCCTCTACTGTTGACTTCCTTTTCATGTTGTTCCTCCTCCTCTTGTTGGCTCTGCACTTTTTGTTTCTCCCTTAAACACCAAAGGTGATCGAGCTGGTCCAGAAGTACGGAGCCAAGCGCTGGTCGGTGATCGCCAAGCACCTGAAGGGACGCATCGGCAAGCAGTGCCGCGAGCGCTGGCACAACCACCTGAACCCAGAGGTCAAGAAGACCTCGTGGACCGAGGAGGAGGACAGAATCATCTACCAAGCCCATGAGAAACTGGGAAACCGCTGGGCAGAAATAGCCAAGCTGCTTCCTGGCAGGTGAGGCGGAGAACGAAGAAGGCTTTGGGGGAGTAGGAGGAAAAAGAGAAGCTCGATGAATCACGGAGCCCTCGCTGGTTAGCTGCGCAACACTGCGGTTAGAAGGCCGAAATAGGACACTTGAGAAGGCAAAGCAAAATGAGAAATAGGCATTGACTGTAGGGCAGGTTGACATTTGTTGAAACAATGTGTAGAGAAGAATATCAACAGATAAAGAGATAGCTCTAAGATTGTTGTAATTGCTGTGTTCTGATAACTTTATCAACGACACGCATGGGCTTGTGTGTTTGACTGAGACTTTGTTTATCTGTGTCAGCCCGCATGTGTCTGTGTTGATAATATGTTTGGAGCACAACTTTCGGGCACGGGTCTCAGTAAGTCATGGGTGTGTTAAATAAAACATCTCTCATTTAATCCATGTTTTCCTTGCAACCTGCAGGACTGACAATGCCATAAAGAACCACTGGAACTCCACCATGAGGCGAAAGGTTGAACAAGAGGGCTACCTTCAGAACACATCGAAGAACAGCAACTCCTCACTGTCCATGAGCCACGGCTACATCAAGACCACCAATCACGTTATGAGCTTCCCCCACCACTCACCAAGCCACGCACAGCTGCCTCCTGTGACCTACAACTACATAACCGAAACACACAGAGTAAATAAACCTTCAAATTCTGGAAATATAAAACGGCCCAAAAAAAAAATATAATAATAATAACGTAACGTCTTTCCTTGATTCCACAGGTGCCGATCCCGATGGCTCTGCATTTAAACTTCCTGAATATTCCCCAGCATGGGACTGCTGCTATACAAGTAAGAACCTTAAACAACCTATGATAACAATTTTCATTAATATCTCTAAGCAATATGTCAGTCATATGGTGGTCATTTTCTCATGAAGTTGCCTGTATAAGATAAAAACTATGGTTTTATATAAAGATTAAAAACATTTTTAATCTCTGAAATTGTTTTAAGCGTCTGATTAATCTAAATCTGTAAAAAAACTTGCCTTAATAGGTGTAAAGTGTAAGAGTCTTCTTTCAGCCAGTCAACTGGCAGTGCCCAGCAACACAGCTGTTCTAGTCTGTGGTCCATTAGGCCTGACAAAACACAAGTCGCTCCAGAACATTTGCAGGCATCTCGCTAGAAGTACGTTAAGGTGTAAAATTCAGCCTGTTTTGAAACTTTAACTCCGTTAAACCAGCCCATGTTTATCTGCAAGTCCTCCTGCAGTTTACTTCAATTTGATTCACTTAATTTCATTTATAAAACCCCTATTTCATCGGAGGTCATCTACACTCCAAGATAAACTAGTCCACTGTAATAGTTTCAAATAATATAGAACCCACGTGAATCCAAATTCACCAAATACTCACCTATATATTTTGTCACATGTAATCCAATTAAACTAAACAGTCATACTATTAAAATTAGGTAATGTTTTTTCACATTAAAATAGTGCTATATTGTCTAATAGTATAAAAAACAGTTTTAATAACATATTTGTTGTTGTTCTTCTGATTAAAACGTGAAGAATATAATAATAAAAAACATCTGCAGCACTTCATCGGTGTCTGATGCATATTTGTCAAATTTCCACATTAGCAAAAGACCTAGGAATTTGTAACTTACACATGCCAGCGTGTTCACTTGCTATCACTTCAATCTCGGAAGCAAATATAGGAATGTTCTAATTTGTTCTCCCAATGCCAACTTCTTCCTAGAGACACTATGGTGACGAGGATCCTGAGAAAGAGCAGAGAGTAAAAGAGATCGAACGGCTGCTCATGGCGACAGAGAATGAGCTGAAAGTCCAGCCAACCCTATCAGTAAGTCAAGACGTCTGTCTGGGTGTGAAATTGTGACAGCACGATTTATGCATGTGTATTTTTGACCCTGTCTTTGAGGACAGTGGTCGGACGTGTGTATTTGCGTGAATAAGAAGGAGGAAACATCTGGGGGGTCTGTTTCTGCAAAAGTGATGAAACAGGACCTTATCACCATTTCTCTACTGTGTGTGTGACCCCTTGTGCAACTTTCTTCTGCTCAACACTTCTGTTGCTTTTTAATTTAAAGTTCCCTTTATTCTTCTCTTTTCTTTCCCCTTATTTGTTAAGCACTTATTCACATTTGATTTTCATGCATTTTTATCCCTCAACATCACTTTTTTTTTTTTTTTTCTCCAGATGAATTTGAGTTTTCCGTCTTGGGTCACCCAGAGCTCTGTGACCAGCAGTTCGGATGGTGCTGCCACATCTTTATCACAATTCCAGACCGCTGCCCCGGCACTGCCTCTTGACCAGAGCTGCCTACCTGAAGAAAGTGCCTCAGCAACACGGGCCAGCAGCACCACCAGCAGCCATCACAGCAGCCCGACATTCACAAACACAATCCCTGACTTCATGGAATCCGTCATTGATTCTGTAAGTTTCTGCATCACAATTAAAGAAACATACGGTACATGTTCCTGCATGGAACTGTTTCCATAGGAAAGGCAAGGCGTGACAATTTGCTGTGAAGATTTTCTTAGTCTTGACCCACATTTCACTGCCCTGTTTCCAGAGCCTCCCCTTAGAGGGCGAAAGTGCTACCAATCACTTCTTGGATCTGAAAACAGGCAGGGTCATCTGCTCAACTCCAAAGTTCTTACCAGTCAGAAATCTCCCCTTTTCTCCCTTGCAGGTAGTTAAAATAGTTGAAAGTGATCAGAATCAGTCTAATCACCAACCTGTCTTCCCACAACAGCACAAATCATTTAGGGCTAGTGTTACTCACCTTGATCCGCCTTCAGTAGTGTCACCACTCTTTTTTTTTTTCTTTAGATGTCATTTTTAAATCCAAGTTCCTTCCATCTTCAAGGACAAACTGTTTTAAGACTTTGACTAACTCGTTTTCTCTTGTCTGTTTCACAGTTTCTCAGCCAATCTATGAGTCCAGAACACTCCGAGGATAGTCTACGAATGAGCATGGATGTAGACACCAAACCTCTTATCAACCACTCTATCAGGCCACAGAAAGAGAATGAAATGTAAGTGCAGTTGAACTTTCATCATTTTAATGTACAGATTTGACCATGCGTCTCTTTTCAAGCACTGTTTGTCTTCCTTTCTCAGATTCCGAACTACAAACATTCGTCGATCAATCCTGGAGTTGAACTCTCGTGCACCCACTCCTTTCAGATCAAATATGGGCCTTCATGGATCTCTTAAACTACAGGTGAGGGAAAATAAAACCGGTGTGGGGATTCTTGTCACTTTAAGTACTTTTGCACCAGCTTGTTTTGAACAAAAAGATTTATTGACATAGTGATCTTTTCATTGTAGATTCCAACTTTGGAGCAACAAATGGTTGAGTCTATCAAACAAGAACCCATGGAGTGTGCCATTGACCAGCCTCCACTTAAGAAGATAAAACAAGAGGTACTTTCCACACATCCCATCCTGATAACATACATTCCTACACCTTCAAAAAAGAGATAAACTAAAGACAAATGTAGATTAAGTGTGTTTGTTTTGAAAACTTGTTAAAAATATTATGTTTTTTCCTGTTATCTTTAATGCAAATCTATGTAAACAGTTTGCATGAGGTCTGTTCTCCTGTTTGCAAGCATTTGTGATCAGCTCATACGTTGGTTTCATTGTTTTGTGGTTGTATGATCATGTGCGCTGTATGACATGGATGTGTTTCGGTGCTAAGGTGGAGTCCCCGTGCGAGAGGAGCCCCTGCATGCAGTGGGAGGGACAAGAACTCAACACGCAGCTTTTCTCGCCCAGCGCCTCCGCACAGGAAGTACCTGTAAGTCCACATGTGAGTTTAAGACACTGAAACCTTGCAACTTTGACTACTCAAATGTTATCTGTAACCTCATAAGAATTTTCATACTGATTTTGTTTCTTAACTTTTTGTCAGGATCTACTTACCAGCTCATTACTAAGTGAGGAAGGACACAAGCCCTACCATCTTCCTCACAGAGACATAAACAGCCCACTACAAGTATGTAAATTAAGCTAATCTAGTAAATAAATGACAATTTCTTAATTAAAATAGAGAATTTATTATGCACAAATACTGTTTCGTACAATCATGAAATAATAAAAAGCAAGTCTGCGTTACTGGCTGCACTCTGGAAAATTTGTTGTAACATTTTTCCTACTGATCAAGTGGATGAAAACTTAGAACTCCTTAACTTTTAAGTTTAATAAAGCATCGAGTAATATTATGTACTAAAGTGCTTTTTTGAAAATTGGAAAGATGGGGATAATCCTTTGTATTTGAATTGGATAACAGAACTGCTGTCAAAGCACCTGCAGCATATTTCTTCTTTTATATGTTGAAGTGTTCAGAATAAAATTTAGAATCTATCAAGACCGATGAGGAAAACGAACATTGGTACTGCTGAGAAAAGCCTGATTGGTGCATCTCTTAACATGTTGCCTACAACGTTATCTTTTTTTTTTTTTTAAAAAACATCTGTCTATGTAATGATTTTATAAATTTGATTATTTGTGACAATAAATAATTGTCACAAGTAAGTTTTATTAATCAGCCTCTTCTAAACATTTCACAGTTGAACCACAAAAGTCTGAAAACTAAATCATTCTATTATAACTTCTGTATGCACACATTTAACTCATTCATAATAAATAATGTGAGCACAAAAGATATGAATATGAGTTCATATAAAGATACTCATCATTGCCATTTTTTTTCCTTTTCTTCCACAGCAGCAGCAGCAGCTCAGTTCTTGGGAACCAGCAAACTGTGGGAAGACAGAGGAACACATTCTGGCCTCTGAGCAGAACCACAAGTACATCAACACTTACCCCACAAGGACACTGGTGATGTAGACAGTGGAGAGAAGCACAATACAAATGGGGGGGAAAAGAACGCTGATCTGTAAACGTCAACACTCCCTGTGCTGGACTCGGCATCGCAGGTTTTTTTTTTTTATATTTGTTGTGGTACAACAGTTGGGAGAGACTTTTAAAACATTTGTGTTTTTACACTCAAACTTGTTGGATTTCAACCAACCAAAGACTAAACACGTTTATTTTGTTTTGTTTTCTTTTTACCTTTTAAATAGAATTTGAGTTTTGTGTTATATATATACTGTGACAGACTGGCGACCTGTCCAGGGTGACCCCGCCTCTCGCCCGGAACGCAGCTGGAGATAGGCACCAGCAACTCCCGACCCCGTTAGGGAGAAGGGTGACGGAAAATGGATGGATGGATGGATGGATGTTATATATATATATGTATGTATATATATATATATATATATATATGTGTATATATACATATATACACATGTATATATGTATATATACATGTGTATACATGTGTATATATATATATACATATATATATATGTATATATACATGTGTATATATACACATGTATATATATATATATATATAAATTGTTCATCCTTTTTGTCTGCTTTATGTTTTTATAACTGTTGTATTATAAATGGGAAAAGGTTTGCATTGGGCTGTATTATTGGTTACAAATTTTGATATTAATATAAAGAACAAGTTAATTTATTTGTTTGTTTGTTCCTGTTTGTGTTTTTTTTTTGTTCCAGATATTGAATATGTAATTGTTTTACAATCCACCAATTGAGCAGTGTTGTAATTTTAAGTATTTAAGCCCTGTTAGCATTATCATATATCCCAAAGGCATAATAAGAATTTCCAAACTGACCTCTGAATTTTACTCTTAAAATTATTTAACTTTTTTTGAAGGGTATGTGGGTATGGTAAAAATTTCAAGTGTTTGGTCATATAAACCCTCAAGAACTGTTATGTCTGTTCTTATATGATGGTTCAAATCTGGCCACATTGCAATCTTTATTTTTCCACGAAATACGTTTTCATTTCAAATCACAATGCATTTCTGGCTTTTACATTGGGACAAATGTATGAACAAATGAATATGTTTATGGAAAGAGATAAAGAGAGACTACACTATGCATTTCAAAATCTGAAATGAGCTTCACCGAGTAAGAGTAAAAACCAAGCTGCTCTTGACTTTCTGTAAAACGAAAGAATTAAACACTGATGTTTTTATATCATACTACAAACAAAAGCCCTCTTGAAACTTTTGTATCAGTTAAAAAGAAAACTTTTGATAGCTTTGTATTGTTTTTGTAAAGTGTACATCAGCATTTTGTTTTCATTCAGAGATTCAAGGTAGCCCTTGTCAAACACTTAACAGATGTTTTTTTTATACTTATGCCTTTTTTGATACTGGCTTTGGACTTTTTTATGAAAGCATTTATAGATGCCAAGTTTTCATGTTTTTATACTTTTGTATTCCGCAAAGCAAATAAAGTGTGCTGTTTTTATTAAATATTTGTGTTATTTGGGGTTATTTGTGTGCAGATTTGAAGTTATGCATACATGCTTAAGATGAAATAAACAATTCAGAGATAAAAGTATTTCCATATGTTGAAGTTGAGAAATATTGTAAAAGTCTCGTAATTATCTAAAGCCATTTCTCTGTAGCAAATGAATGATTCCTGATCTTGTGTTTCCAAAGTGCGACCTAATCTGTAGTATTCAAATTTCTGTCAGCTTTGTAGTATTCAAATACCTTGTCCACCTTTTCCCACATACGGTCTTGTCGACACAAAGGTTTGTTGTCATAAAACCGTGTAGTGCATATCATAAAACTTTTCTTCCTTCTACTGTTCATTAAAAGGTCGGACCGTTTATCAAGCAAAAAATAGGCAAATATTCTCAACCGTTGCATTTTTTTTTTTTGAAAGAAAAAAAAAATGAGGATAAGAGGACACTGTATGTGTGCAAAAGCAGATGTTTAGCCTACTCTCCTCTCCCTCACATACACGTTTGGCCATGACCATAAGAAATGTGAAAAAGTTTAAAACACACATGCTCAAACCTATGAGTTCCACATTCAGTCTCTTGAGGGGACTGTCCTTCCTGTGAAAGCTAGTAACCTAAGGGGCCCTGACTCAGTCCAGTAGCTATATTTACCCCCCACTCGGCGCTCCCTCCAGACATCTGCACACCCACCTCACCCTGATCCACCACGCTGCCCTCAAATATAGATTCCTATCTTGAGTTGAACTCTCAGAGGGACACATAAACAGAAATGACATTCATGAAGACGGACACTTGTGGCAGGAACTGCGATATTTAAGGCAGGCACCAGACAAAATAGTTTTATTATGAGTGTAATAATCATTGTCGACATTTATCTGTCGATCAGAATTGAATTTACTGTAACAACAGCACAAACGGACAGCGACAAAAAATACGCCATCGTCCAAAAGTGTTATCGTTTGACTCTTTCCAAATTTTGTAACATCACAACAAAACTTACAGTAATATTAAAAATACATGATAGGAGCTCATTCATTCCCTAAGAAGTGTGCTAAGATAATATACAAAATGTTCAAACTATGCATTTGCATGTTTGTGCAAAGACAGATTATGTCCAAGAATATGTAAACCTGTGCAAATAACAGCAGGGTTGTAAACATTATCAGGTTATTCAGGAGCTGTGATGGTTATGCAGGTTTACAGATACTGGGAGGTTTACAGATACTGTGCTATCTTGTGAATTTAGAAGTAGCAGCCGGCCACTAAAGATTTAACAAAAGATTCTCTCTTTTGTTAAAGTTCTCTCTTCTCCCACTGCTTGCACTGAGTCGAAGAAAGATACATACTATGACAGAGCTGGCTTTTCCTATGAAGTCATCTGACTGTTTACTTTGTTGATAGGCTTCTGCTCCAGCAGACCACACCATAGCAGACGACTGATTCCACTACAGAATCAGAAAAATATATCTTTAGGATATATTTTTTTGCACTCCATGAGACCTCTGACCTTGTTCACTTTTGCTAGTTTCTTCCAAGTCAATACGTTCAAGATCTACTTTTTACTGAAATTACAGCTGGAAAACTTTTGGAGCCAAAGCTTCTTCCAGTTTTGGTCATCTGTCTGAACATCCATCCATCCATCCATCCATTTTCCGTCACCCTTCTCCCTAACGGGGTCGGGAGTTGCTGGTGCCTATCTCCAGCTGCGTTCCGGGCGAGAGGCGGGGTTCACCCTGGACAGGTCGCCAGTCTGTCACAGGGCAACACAGAGAGACAAACAGGACAAACAACCACACACACACACACTCACACCTAGGGAGAATTTGGGAAGGCCAATCAACCTGACAGTCATGTTTTTGGACTGTGGGAGGAAGCCGGAGAACCCGGAGAGAACCCACGCATGCACAGGGAGAACATGCAAACTCCGTGCAGAAAGACCCCGGGCCGGGAATTGAACCCAGGACCTTCTTGCTGCAAGGCAACAGCGCTACCCACTGCGCCACTGTGCAGCCCCTGTCTGAACATGTTATTATTTATTTGTTATTTTTCTCCAGAGCAGATCAATCTTAGTGAGATTAGTTAGAGATAATCTGTATCAATTTTGAGAATTGCTACAGATTTAGATTTTTTTTATTAAGTACTACAGGGCCGTTTAACTCTTGTACGTTTTTTGACCATTTCATTTTATCTATGGCTGTATGTTTATGGGTGTTGTCCTTGAACCTTTGCCCCAGTCCAATGCAAGACATTTTTATGCACTAGTTCTATCTTCACATCAGGTCTGACCAGCTTTCCTTTCTCTTGTGAAAAAAAAAAAGCATATCCAAACCACCATGTTTCAGTTTTAGTTTTTTGCCACACAACATTTTGTATGTGGGTAAAAAAAAACTCAATTTAAACTTCATCTGACAAAACTATTTTCTTCTACAGGTTTGTGTGTTCACATGACTTTATTTCAACACTTTATTCTCTTCTGCTACTATTCTTCATACTGATCTGTCACAAAAAATGTGACTGAACCATATTAAAATTTGTGGTTCGTATGTGACAAAATGTGTAAAAGTTTCACAAGGTACTCTAGGGCACTGTAGGTTAAGTTGGATCAGTTTTGTCTCAATTTGATAGCTTTGAAATCTTCTGTCACTGAACGTGTATGTGTGTGTGTGTGGGCATTTGTGTGTGTGTGTGTGTGTGTGTTATAGTAAGAGGAAAGAGCAAGAAGCAGACTTTCACATTGGGAATTTCACCATCTTCTGCTTCACCCCCCTCCCTCGAAAAAAGACCCCAAACCTCATGAGATTCATAAACACCTGCTTCCACTCTCTGAGCTGACAGCTGCCTCTGTGTGTGACAGTGTGTTGAGAAGGTGGTGGTGTATTGACAAAAACACTATCAAATTATATGTTTATAACAATCCACTAACAATATAGTGGATTGGGAAAATGTTTTTCAAAGATAACTTGTGGAGAAAAAAGCTTAGACCTGGCAGATGATTACTACATGTAATGCAGTAAAAGCATCAGAAAATTCATGATTTTTGTCAAACAGCACCTTGTAACTGTCACTTTTCGAAAAGGTTCGAATGATGATGCAAAACATTGTGAACTTGGCCACAGGTCACCAATGTGGCAGAAAGCATTTCAGTTGTTCAGGTGTTTCTCAATTAAATGGACTCAAGTCAAAGCAGAAGTTTGCTTTCACTACTATTGCTTTTCATTCCATCCTCCTTTCCCTTTTCAAATCAAACATGTCTGTCGCAAGCAGATTGGCTCAGAAATTCAGTTTGCGTGTCACAATAGATTTATAGTCGGATGTTGTAGAAATGGCGGGCTCCAGAGCACAAAAACAAAAAAAAACAAAAAAAATAAAAAAAAAACACACTTGTGCCATGTATTCACAAGGTAGGGCCGTAGGGCCCCCGCACCAGCAGAGTAGACTCTGGGCTGATTTCTTCATTCCCTGGCTGATGTTGCGGTCGCAGATATTCAGGCAAGGCCAGCCGCTCCCTGCTGGCAGCGGTCAGGTAGGAGGGCTGGGCGGGGGCTGGGCAAGCCTGATAACTATATGTGCTCTTCCATGTTACAGAGATGGGGATAAAAAACACAGAGGTCAAAGCACAAAAAAAAAAAAACAGTCGAAAGGACCAAAACAAAAACAAGAAAACAACAAAATGGACGCTCAGTTGGTCTTTCTGTAATCTTATTCCTTGCACATTTGTGTGAAAAGTTTGCCCTCCATATGAGTGAAATCTTCCATTAAAGAACAAAATAAGTTTTTTGGAATCGTTGCATTTAAATACAGAAAATATCTGGACATCCAATTGTTGCACCTATTGAGTGTGAGACTTTTAAAAAAGTGCACAAAAGGTAATTCTCCATCAACATCTTAATTCTCAATCATAATCCATAACAAAAAACAGAAAAAGAAAAAAGAAAAAAACTAAAATAGGTTTATGACTCTTTGTAGAGTCAGATGTACTGTATACATAATTTTGGCAAATTTAAAATTGACATCTGTTCATTTTTTACATAACTGTGCTTAATTATTGGAGAAACAAAGATCCAAACTGTTCACTTCTTGAAAATAAATAAAAAAAAAAAAAATGAAGTTTTGTATGTAAGGATTATGATGTCTGGCTCTCTCTCTTTCTGTTCAGCTGCTCAACATATGGTTTCAATACCTGTGATCATGTTAGTGCTGTTGAAATATGTATGAGATATTTAACATGTTTCATAGAAAAAATTTTAAGTCTTAAAAATGTTGACTTTTAAGTCCAAGAAATACAATGTCAATGTAACAGCTGCCATAGCTCATTTTAAACGCTGCAATATCTGAGATGCTCAAGTTGAACCAAAGTCAATCATGAACTGCTTCATTTAATGAGGTGTTGAGTAGTTGCAAAATATGTTTGCAACTTTCCAGAAAAAGTTGCAAATGCAAATGCAGATTTTTAGACATTGTTTCGACATTTGTGATGCAGGGTGCGTGAGCCATACATAGGAGAAAAGAAATCTCCAGCAGTTAGTTTGCGTTCCTTAATTTTAAAATCCTGGATTTTATGAGTCCATATAGAATGTAGCATCATAAAGCAATCTAAGTATTTAAAAATTGCTTTTTTACAGCTTCTTGCTGTAAAAAAGCAAGAAGCACAAATCTGTCTCTTAAAGTTCCACAGACTTTGTGCCAGATTTACAGAACCAGAGGTTTTGATTTGTTGGCTGTGGTGACGATGACCAAATTCGCTACATTTCAAATTCCATGAAAGTTATCCAAGAAAGTAAAACAAATGCACAGTAAATAAAGAAAAAACAAACATGAATAATGAAAGAGTTTGTGAGCATGAACATATTTTACTTATATTTGAATTAGGACATCAGAAACTACGTTTTGGGTAAATATAATGTTTCAGTCAAGATGATGAAGATGATACAGTGTCCCTGTTTGGCTGCAATCATTACACACAGATAGTGGATGCTGTAATTTACTTCCATTCATACGGTCCACATGCATGTATGTACTCTCACATACACAGAAGCTACTTGATTGCACAGATGTGCACTGTAACGTGGGTTGAGAGTGACTAAGTGAGTATCGGGGTTGGGGGGGTTATGGGTGGTTGAGAAAGTAAACACACACACACAGAAAGGAAGAAAAGGAGATACGCACTTGCACTCATGTAAACACATGCACACAGTGAGATGGTGAGTGGTGCTGAGGAGATTAGACTGCCGCATAAAAGTTTGGTCCTCTCAGATTTGGCTGCCTTTCGTTTGGCCGTTTGTTTGTTGTTCTTCTTTCAGGAGCAAAAAATGGATAGATCGGTGTGCCTGCTGCAGATAACTCAAAACAACAACTGCAAACATTTCAGAAAGTGGGTCAGGGCTGTCCAAGTGGTGCCAACAGTGTCAAAGAGCAAAGAAAAGATGTTGGGATTGACTTAAGTCGGTCAATAACAAAGTTGATGGACACTAATAGTAGGTTTGTTTACATTTACTTCTGTAAGATTAACAAAGTAACTGAAAGTGAATGGTACATATAAATCATGATATTTGTTAAAACAAAAATGTGTGATAATCTTACGAACACAACAATAATAATAAAAAAAAAAAAGACTTCTGGGGGTACGTCAGTTCAAAATTTCAACCAGAAATGATAAGAATGAACCTTGAAGATTTATTCTGTGTTTTACCAATTGTTTGTGGCCTTAGTTCACTGAGGCCACAGATACACTTTAGTGCCAAAAGTATTTACTTGTATGCCTTCATGCACACATTGAAATAGTTTTTATTTAACTCTACAGAATTTACTGTGTACATATACCTGGTAGATGATTGCATCGACTGCAGACCTTAGAGAAAACAGTGGATGATCACCATCTGCTGACAGAGCATCTTGAACAACCACAGACTGTGGAGACTTCAGAATGGACTTCTACTCACTTTTCAGGGAATATTAGTGATTTGTGATTTGCCATTTTTATTGAGGGTTTCGTGACTGTCTTCTGGACTACTGTCTAGTCAGCAGACTTCTGTGTCATTGCACAACATACTGAGATTGTCTAAGGCTTAGAAAGTTTTGCGTTTATTGGCTAATTAGGATGTAACATCACAAGTTTCTGATTTCTAACTTTTTCCACAATATTCCAGTTTTTTAAGGCACTCGATTCTGGGGTTTCACTATAATGTACACGCCATAACCATCAAAATGACAGGAAATACAGACTTGAAACATTTCATTGTATGTGCTATCAATTAATTACCAAAGATCTGAGAGAAAACAAACGCAAACTCCCACAGCAGGAGACTCCCAGGAACCCTGTCTCCTGCTGTTGCATTACACAACTGCAACCTGTTGTGTTCAAAAGTGGAAGGTGTCCAGTGCTTTGAGACAGTCAGGTTAAAGGAAGGATAAAACCAAGCAACCACCAAACAGGACACAACTTAAACATCAAGACCAGGCCACAAAATACAAAAACTCGAGACGGATTTTTTAAAAAGTTGTAACAAGGGATAAGATGAGGAAGACTTCTGCTTGGCAATGTAGGATGAAGTTGTGGCACAACACAACCACTTTGACTCAAATGCAAGATAAAGACAAGACATTTAAATAATTAGATGAAGTTTTGACCCATGTGTTTACACATGATTTTTATATAGGGATGTTAGAGTAACAGGGAGTTGGACACAAATGTACAGCACACATTAAAAGTTTTTAAATAAAAAGTATTGACAACCATACATCATTTTCTATCCACTTCTCTATAATGCATTACATGTTTAAATAGCACATAAAATCCCTAAACATGGCTTTAACATGACAAAGTATTAAAATGTATGATGTATATTTTCAGAGGCATGCTCATTTGTTTTAACACCTTCTGCATCCTGTATAGCATATACAGGATGCCATATAGTTATTGTAATGTTGAGCGTGATGTCTATGGTCTTGAATCCTACTGTGTCGTGAGCTAAAAAGAGTTCTGATGAAGAACCACAAAGAATTGAACACACATCCTCGTAGCACTCTGGTGTTGAATGTGTGGTTGAGTTTCTCAGCTAGGTTACTGTTTTTCCCACTACAGCCCTTAAAAAAAAAAAAAACATACATGCACACTTGTGGCAGACACTTCCCCTGAAACCTCATTCTGTCTGCTTTCGCACTGGCAAAGTTTTAATCATTTACACTCATAAAAAAAAAAAAAGAAGAAAAAAACAAAAATGTTGTTTTAAATTTTGGTCACTTCTCAGTAGAAAGCGCCACAAAATTACAGAAATTTTCACAATCCAGTAGATGAGACATGCTATAAGTGTTTGGTCGTATATGCATGCAGTTGTGGGTGTTGTAAGTTTGTTTGGGTTTTGAATTGAGGGACAATCATGCGGTGACATTTTGGATCTTAAGGTTTTTTTTTGTTTGTTTTTTGTTTTTTGTTAGTGTTGTTTAGACAGACTCACAAGTATGGACACATTTATTTTACACAAATTGACATGTTTTCCCACTTAGGCTTGGTCCAGCTTCCCCATTCACCTGGGTAAATAGAGCAGAAGGAAGAGCCTTTCAATGGAGCCCACCACACATAGACACACACACGCGCACTCAGTCAAGCAAACCCCCACCCCTCTGACCACCACTTCCCACCTCTGCAGCAGTGCACTAATAGACACTTAAATTCCTAGTCATTTCTACATCCAAACACACACATCTACTCTCCTTTCCTTTCTTCTGTCCACTTTATTGTTGCCTCTAAGTGATTCTGACATGTTAATTCACGGGGCACGATCATGCCTGATTGCCTCAATTTACAACACAGGAACCCCCATCCCTCAGTGAATCCGCTCTCCATCCCCCTCAACTGTAGCCCCTCCTGCCCTTGGAGGTAATGGAGTGAAAGTTGTGCATTTGACCATGTTAGTGGGCAGTAGTGGGCATAAATTGTGCCAATAAGATAACAATAGGCAGACCTCAGGTCTGTTTGTGGTCTGCGGTCCATAGAGCAGCACTGGCTGGAAAAGCAGACCCACGCCTATGAGTAGGCCAAGAGGCACGCACGCTTTCCCTTTGTGTGCGAAGACACCTGTTACGAAACAAACGTGACAGAGGCATCGCTGCCACGTTCTGACATCATCCTCAGTTCAAACTTAGACAGCTGAAGCAGGCAAATGTTCTGCTGTTGGGTCAAGTCCATGTTTGTGCGATACAACTGCCAGAGAAGACATATGGGCAGGAAGGAAAGCTCCTGATGGACAAAAACAAAACAACAACAACAACAATTCAGCTGCTGATGGCAGGATGAAGCTTCAGCAACACAGTAAGTGCGAAAAACAATCTGACAATTAATTATTTATAAATTGACTAGGTATTTGGCCAGTGAAATGTCAAAAGTTCATTACTGCAGTGATCTTTACTTCTCTGTCCTGTTTTGTTTTGGCCTATGGCTTTTTTCAGTCTGTCATCTTTGTCGCGTTTCACTATCAATCAGGGAAGGGTGCTGAAGTCAAACAAAATTTAAATTGTCAGAACTTCCACAATTTAAGAATACTTTCTCTGTTCATTAAAGCTGTCTCCACCTACCCCAATGTCAACATCATGATGCCACTGGCAACTAAACAAGTGACTTGTTTAGTTTTGTAGAACTTTGTCCCTTTTTAAAAATGAATTTCTAAATAATCAAATTTTACCTTTCCCCTACGTCACAAAAATTACAGAGAAACCTCCAGCCTGTCAGAAATGACAAACAGCATATTTTGCCAAGTGGAAACCACAAACATCAATACATTTCGTTGGAATTTTATGTGATAGACCAACATATTAGTGCATAATTGTGAATTGGAGATCTGAAGGTACACATAAGACAAGTATAAAGTTGTAGGTTACTCTAAACAAGGGTATTATCATAAAGCAATATCCCAGAGATTTATTCAGTCCATTATCTGCAAATGGACTGAACAAAGCTCTATGGTAAAGTTGCCAAGACCTGATTACCTAGATGAAATGAGAGGCCAGAGAAACTGAATCTTTATCAGAAAATCTACCAAGACATGAAGATGTAGTACTCATCATTTAGTGAGAAGGCTGAAATTATGCACCCCTATGAGGGGGTGGTGATGGTAAAAAGCTATTTACCAGTAGGAATCTCAAATTTGTGTTGTTTTACCTTCTGGGAAAGCATTGTTTACAACCTAGTTTCCACCTACTTCCTTATTATTCCCATTCTTCTGTCATCTTTCTTTTGACAGACACAACACCTGTTCCCACAAGTACAAATATTTTTCTACCTCCACACGTACACAAGTGCCTCAAGCAAATTTCTTTTGGAATGTGACAGAGCTTGATTTGTGCATAAACTCTGCTATTGCTTAGTAAAACCTTTTTGTTTTTCACCAGGCGAAACATTAAGAACAATCTCTTATTTTCAACACTGGCATGAAAGTGTTAATGCACTTCAAAAGGGAGAGAGAGGAAGATAACTCCATTTACTAGCAAAACAATGACAAAAATCCTTAAAAAGATCCTTTTGTTTGTGTTTAAAATAACAAACTAAAAAAAATTATGTTTTGAAATGTAGTGATTTTGATAAATGTTCCAATAATTTTCTGGAGCAAACAAAAGCGCAATAAGAATGGAAGAAGGCTCTGCTTTAGTGACTTTAAATTGAACAAGTTGGAAGGAAAGACTAATGTAGGGCTGTTGTAAAAGAATATCTTAGTAATGGAGTACTCTATAGAGTATTTGACGTTTAATTGAGGAATCAGCTCTTTCTCGTTTCTTGCCTTGAAACTATACACAATTTATTCTTCTTATTAGCGAATCACAAAAATTGACCAAATTTGAATTAAGCAGGTGCTCCGATGCCATAGTTGTTGCTCTGGGTTTTTCTGTAACTTCTGGATGATGCACTTTTTCAGTAATTTTGGTTGGTGGCCACTGATGCTGAAGGTCACTTCTGTTCCACGTTTTCTTCATTTGCGGACAATGTCTCTCACTGTGGTTCCCTGCAATCCGAAAACCTTAAAAATGCTTCTAACTTTAGTCGTTGTGGTGAGTGAAATTAAACTCAGAACCCAGAAAAGGTTAATTACAGTCAATTAATGATTTTATAGGGGATGTGATTAAAACAATGCAAACACTGTTTTTGCATTAATAAATAAAATTATGACCTGAAAAAGTTTGATGAGTCTTTACTATTTTTGAATTCTTGAGACAAGTGAGCCGATGTGCAGCTGTGCAGAGTGTAAACTGAGTAAAACTCTTACGCAATATGTTCATCATTTGAATCATCTTGAATTTAGTTCTAACAGTAACATTTAGCAATTTCATGTGCTCTGCCAGGATGTGATCCAGATTTCTTTTGAAGTACTGCAGATTTCCATGTATTATGAGGCTCTGAATTAGGTAATAGTACATACCAAACATGAATTCTCACAATGAATGCTGATATAATTCATGTTCTTCCTCTCATTTCTTCTGTGGAAGCTGACAGGAAGGCAAGAAAATGCTGACAAAGTACATTCAAAGACCCAGTGTATGAGTGTGCACGGCTTGTGTGTAGGGTAGTAGTCTGTGAATGTGAGAGGACGTTCTGAGTGTGTACAAATGTGCCGATAGTGTTGCCTTTGTATCTCGAGTGTGAAAAGGTTGTAAAAGTCACTGTGACAGACAAGGTATATTTCCAAGCAGAGGACGAGAAAGGCTGAGAGCTACCAGCAAAATGTGCTAGACTTCAGAGATAATTAAAGAGCTTAGATGTCAAAAACCCATCTGACAACCACTACTGGACACAAATGCAATTAAAAAGGGGGGGAAAAAAAAGGTTTCCGATCAAAAAGAAATGCCATCTAGCAACAGATGGTTGTCAATATTACATCTCAAGCATTACTTCCTGCGTGGCTTATCTATACGTCTCAAGCGGCAGTAATGATTTTTTTTTTCTTTTTTTTTTAATCTAGGGCGGGAAGATGGAAGCAAATAGGTTTGCTATGTGCAATGCAAAATTAAGTCAGCTATGCAGCCAGTCGGTTTTGAAACACCTGTCACCTAAAGATAAGAGCAACAGACATCAGAGAGATGAAAAAGGTGTGATTCAGGGCCCTTATCTGTGATTACAGGTCTTAAACAAGGACCAACACTTGTTTAAGGATCTCCACTAGAGGTGGAGATCCTTTATATCCCAGCACATTTTTCAGCATGAAGTAAAATCTATTTATCTATGGTTAATAACCAAGAAGGTAAAGCATTTTTTATTTTATTTTTATTTTATTTTTTTTGCCAAGTACATTTGCCATTTCATTACAAATGTAAAAAAGATCTTTTTATTTTTCAACTTTATAAATGCGCTCCACTGGCACATTAAGGTTGCTTAATGATGGAAAACAATGTCACTTTTACTTTGGTCAATATTAATATCATTATGTAATAAGATTATTTCACTGAGCTTTGAGACACTGGATTTATTGTACCGGTAGTTTAAAAAAAATAAAAATAAAAAAAAGTAAGACACCAGTTATGGTTTCTTTTCATTACATTGTTTACCAAATATTCAGATGCAAATTCATAGATTTCATTAGCTGCATGTACTATAATATTCTGTGGCATCAAAATCAAGTGAATATCTGACATGCGACAGATGATTATATTGATGATCTCAATTTGGCAAATTTTAGAGCTCAAATTTTCAGGATGGCTCCCTTCTGGTGGATTGATTAGGTTGCTACTAAAATGGGTAAACCCCAAGCACTTTAGTGAGAGACCCTGCTTCAACGCTAAGCACACAGCAGGACCTTTTACTGCACATCACGTTGCCTACTTCCTGTCCTTTTCGCTATCTAGTACTGTGCACCCTCATTCTAAGTATTCACCTTTCTAAGGGAAATAGATAATCAGCAACATCAAAGAACAGACATCAAAGTTTCATCAAATGACTAAGTTAAACTCCAAATTGGAGCATGAACAATAATGTAAAGTGGTTAAAGACAGCTTCAACTGTGCCTAAAGTTTTCCACATTTTATTTGTGTTATAGCAATGAATAAATAAGTTTGTGTGTGTGATGTGTTGAACTTAAGCCTAAATTACCATTACCTTCTTTCATTCATGTTTTTCTTCTTTCCAGTCGTCTATGAAGTCAGACAGACCGAGTCACAACCAAGTTGTGAATCTCTGCTGCTCCTGTACCCATTTCCCCATTGGCTACTTCTCCAAAGCCTAGGATCAAGATTTGCCAGAAAGGAAATTAAAACATTTCCAAGTTTTAATTGGAAATTAAAACTTCCATATGAAGTTTTAATTTCTTCCATTTCCACATTTCACATTTGTGGAAATGGAAGAAAAGACAGCATATAGTTTTCAGCAGATTGTACAATTTGGTTATGCTTTTTTTTTTTTTTTTTGTGGCTCTAGTGGCCCTTATTCGAAAGTAGGCTGACAGGAAAGAGGGCAAGGAGAGGGGGAAAGACATGCGGCAAATGTCGCCAGGTCCGGGAAACGAACTCGCGACGGCCGCGTCGAGAACTAAGGCATCCAAACGTGGGTTGTGTTAAACCCCTACACCACCACAGCACGCCCCACGATTTGGCTATGTTGACACAAAAAGAAAATGTGACCCAAATCCAGTTGTTTTAGCCCACAAGTGACCCATATCAGACTTTTTCACAACATCTGAATGGCCCATTTAAAATCTTTTCACCCAGTAATAAAGGTAAATAAAATTTAAAAAAAATAAAAAAATTAAAATTAATCTGATTTGTTGAAACTTCTTTAAAAAAAAAAAAAAAACACCATCCCCCCTACACTATTGCTCCATGCAGAGGATTTGGACTCTCAAACATTATACCAATTACTTTCAAGGCGTGGTGTATTAGCAAATTCTACACATTTGCTAATATTTCCCCTGTAGTATGTAATGCGACACTTTGACGTGATGAAGCTTTACGGAAATTGCCTACGCTGCAAACAAGCATCCTCTGCTGTTGGAGAGAAGTGCCAATCCAAACGATGCTGCTGTTAATTTTAATTCAATATTTGGAAGTGTAGCGAATGTAGGCTTAACAACTTTGTTCACTTCTTCTGCTCCCATTGCTGAAAACCACACAGACAGTTGTAACATAGCAGAAAAAACACCATTGTTCACAACTTCTTCTTCTGTTCAGGGATTAGTCTGGTAGAAAATCTGAGTAAATTAAAGGGAGTGAATTAAAGGGAAGTAGAAAAACCCAGGCTGTGCCATGAGTAAGATTTTATTCAATGGAATTGCACAGGAAGGCAATGGATAGTTTTCAAAGTGTCTGCAGTTTGAACGGTCAAGTTGCATTTTTAACCAACTTCTATGTCATTTGCGAGACGTTCATCACATTGCTGCACCAGGAGAAGCCAGATGCAGTGAATCCAGATGCAAGTGATTGCTGAAAATTGTAATTCTGGATTTATGAAAGAAAACTGTGACTGAAACGCATCACCTCACCATCCCAACTCTCCTGGTTTTCACTACACACCCGATCAGACTTCTCTACCGTAAACAGTGTGTTGTTGTGTGATGTCAACGCTCTTCTTTTGCGCATGTGGGTTGCTTTGAGGTTGTAAACCATTGACAGAGAAGTCGGTTTGTGGTCACATTAAATTTGTTGTAAGAATGATTACAAAAAGAAGAAGAAAAAAAAAGAAATTTCAGCAAAAGATTGAAATCGAACATCAAGACATGCTGTTAGAATGTAGCCAATTTGTTGTGTAAATTCTACGGTGATGCTGCATAGGCAAAAAAATTCCCTTTTTGTCGCAATAAATCCATTTATTGTGACGAAATGAATAGAAAAATCTGAAAAGGTGATGGCTTGTATAGAAGGAAAAAGCGTGACAGAGTTTAAACATTTATTCTTCAACCTGTCACACACACACACCTTTAAAATTTGGCTGACACTCACATGCACATCCATGTTAAAAGTCAAAACCACAGGGCTTCACAGTGCAGCTATCTGGATGCTACACTGGGGCTGGGTGACCAAGCAGAGGCGCCTGAGCCCATCAGCAATATGGTGGGGGAAGTGTGTCTTCTGGGAAGGGGGTGGGGAGGTTGAGGTGTGTGTGAAGATGCGTGTGTGTTTGTGTGTCTGATGGGGTTGGGGGGCAGGTCTCAGGGTGGTGGGAGCGCAGGCGTGCAGCGAGAGATAAGAAGTTGTGGGATTTCTGAGTTGAGAAGTGGGTGGGGGGAAAAAAAAAAAAAAAACAGATGGATCTGTAGGCTTTGTTCAAATGTATGAAAAAAATGAATCAGATACAAATAAAAATAATGACAAATTTAGTTTATTTTTTTAACACTGTGCAGGTAATCATCCATAAATAACCCAAACATTTCAATTTAATTGGGTTTCCAAAATAATAAAAAAAAAAATGTTTACAGTCAACATGACACTAAAAAAAGATTTGTTGTTGCATAAACAGCAGCAAAACTATGGAAGATTCCAATTTTTTTTTTTATCTGCTGACATTAAATGTTTATTAAATGTTTAATGCATTTCCAGAATTTAACAAAGAAATTGTGCCTTTCTAATGAGGGTTTCAAGCCTCTATTATTCAGCCGAGTGTAACATCTGCCATGTTCAGCCCTTATCCACTCACCACACACCATCTGCTGGGTGCAGCTCTCTACCTTACTTTTATCAAGGAAGCCGTTAGCTGGGGATTCCCGAGTCCTCTCAGAGTCTTATTCCTACTACTTAGGGATAATTAATCCAGTAAAAAGAAGGAAAAAGAAAAAGCTCAGAGGTGAAAGGCCAGATATGGATGATCCACAAGGGAGTCTTATGTGAACGGAATAGAATCTAGACAAGTTCCACAAGATGTTATCCAAATAGGCAGCAGGTATTCTTGTCCGGGCAGCGGATGCGTCTTCTGTTCCTACAAAGAAGTGGACGCACACATTAGAAGGGGACACCAAGTTCCTGCATGCGTACTTTCACACTAGCAAAGAGGCAGATGAGACCTACGCTTGCCTTCCATCTAGGGTGATGCAATAAAACTAAGAAGGTGAGAAACAGCCTTGCAACAACAACAAACAAAAAAAAACTCACAGCGCTTACCAAGCTTCATGCCCGGTTTCTCTGAGCGGACACTCACACCAAACACGCCCGAAGCACGGCTCTCGACTGAGGTAAGCACATTTTCCTGGTGTTGCTATCCTCACTTTCACATGCGTCAATGATACCTGTGTTTTTCCTGTCTTCACTAATCCTAAATTGACTTTGAGGTACGACAGACGTACGCGGTCGCCTGCAGTGGACATAACAGCGGCGATGACTGAATGCAAGAGGAAAAGAGAAGCGTAGGTTATGCAAAAACCTTAACGTGACACAGTCATCTCATCACTACATAGATGAATACACAATGACTTATAAAATAAAAATCCATGGGACCCCGCGATTGCTCATATCTGCGAGTGGAACTGAGCACCCAAAAGATGTAATGTTTGAAGAACAGCAACAAAAAAATGTCTCCTCACATATTCCTGTGACTGTAGGTATACTTTTCACCCAAAAGTGACAGTACATTCGATTAAAATCGTATTCTGAGAATTTACCCACATCAAATGCATACGCTAAATGTATTAGACACACACACACCCTGACAAAAACAAAGGGTCCTGTGGGAGGAAGTGTGCATGAGGGAAAGTACCTTGTAAAAGACAACAACAACAGCAGAAGTGCAGGGAGTGACAGCTGTGCACTGAGACTGATATGAGGGATCACCTACGTACAACAACAAATCTACGGCTGCGCAGCACGACTGCCTCGACTCTTTGCAAAGCATATCTGATGATGCTCTGTTGTTAAGATGGTGTCCAAAATCTATTACTAAAATGCAGCTTCTAATTTAAAAGAAAAAAAGCCCATTGAAATCTACAATGACGTCATGAGTGACTGCCCCCGGGCTTTTCTGTGACGAGTCCAGCTTCGGTGACATCAGAGTATCGTTTTCAACGACACAAGGTGGAACTGCACGCAGTCACATTTAGGGAGATCCTCACGCTGGCTCGCAACCAAGCTAACATGTTGTAGTAACTAAAAAGTTAATGAATCCAAGTTTTTCCAACTTGCAGCTTGAACCTGCCCAACCCTGGCGGGAAGCGTGTCTGAGATCCCAGTTCTAAGACTGAATGCAACAATAAGCTAAGCAAAACAGACTGGTTAGAAAAAACATATTTATATAACGTACTTCAAGTATCTTGGAGATCTTTAACCCAACTCAGTCCTGTAGCAGCTTCTTATGGTGTTTTGACTGAGTAAAAATGTTTCAGTAAAATTTGCTTGTCTCGTTACCAAAAAATAAATAAATAAAAAATGTATTGGTATATGCGGGGAACATCTCAAAGAAAACATGAAATACTTTTGGTTGGTAAAAACTTAAATTTGTAAATTTGATTTTAAAAATTGTATTGTAACTTGTATTACAATACAGGAAGACCAGTCAATACATTTAATTTCACATAAAAGAGAATAAAATAGGGGGGAAGGGCCGCCGGGAAGATTACTTATTGTTTTAGCTAAAAACAAACCTGAAAAAAAGAACTAGAGATGTTTTTTTTTATTATTATTTATTTGTTATTTATTAGCAGAGCAGCACAACTTGCAGGGAATTAAAAGGTTTTGATGTTAAGTTCTGTTAACACTGCTTCAATTGGGTTTTCTATTGCTGCAGTAAAGACCTACTTCCTATTTTTAAAGGGCTGCTGTTATGTATTAATCTAGCACATAGTACCATTTTATTGTACAATTAAGCAACTATATTACCTTCAGTTGTTTAGAAAATTATGTATATATAAGAAATAACTTCACAAAAATGTGATTTTGTATCATACCTATACACGCCTTGAAATTGGCCTCTGTCTCTTTAAGAACCTCCTTCTCTCCTTTAATCATGTCGTCACAGCAATGCTTCTCCATGCCGTCTATTGCTGTTTCTACCTGACCACTGAGCCTTGGGCCCCAAAACTGGCATGGCTCTGAGTCCACCGTTACATAATCGAGCTACCAGAATAATTAGCGGGAAACTTTACCGAATACTTTTGCTGTTGTAGTGGGAATCCCATGCTTGTTTTCTGGTTGCACAAATAGCTTCAGATGTTTTTTTTTTTTTTCGTCATACATGTAAATGAACCCAGGGGCACACTCTGTGTTAGATTCCCTCTCATGCACTCATGTATGCAATCAAGAGCACACCTGTGTGCAGGTGAAGCACTTCAACAAGCAGTTCGGCATTTACTAATCCAATCCACTGTATTGCCGCAATAAAAAAAAAACAAATAAACAAGCAGTGTTGCTTGTAAGATTAGTGTGATGCATTGGTATTCCACCAACATTGTCTTAAGTGTCATTATCCGGCACGTTGGCCAGATAAGTTGTAAAGTGCAGGTGCACAGCCCTGTGGACAGATAATTGGTGGGCGAGGAGTTTTTCATATGCAAACACATACACACTCACACACACTTGTACAGGTGCGTCCAGGTTGATAACCCGGTGACATGCAATGTCACACAATGCTTCACACCTGCAAAATAAAAAGATAACCAGACCCAACATGCACTTACAAAAACTCTCTCTGAAAAGTTTTGCATGCTGGAGACCCGTAAAAAGGATAAGCTAGAAAACTGAAAACAGTCAAAAAAATATTTGACACCCAGAAGAAGTGGTTCAAACATGCAGTAAATATGCAGTTCAGTGGTGGATATACAAATTTTTAGATTTGCAAAGAGCTGACAGGTTGGTATGGTCACCAGGGGGCATGAGTCGAGAAGCTTTCAATAACCAGTCAAATCAGTGAGTGAAGGTATAATCAGATTAAGAGGATTCTTCCTAGATCAGGGGTGGGCAATCCTGGTCCTCGAGGGCCAGTGTCCTGCAACTCTTGGATGTCTCCCTGGTCCAACACAGCTGAATTAAATAGCTGAATCACCTACGAAGTGCAGTCAAGTTCTCCAGAGTTCTGCTAATGACCTCATTATTTGACTCAGGTGTGTTGCATTAGAGACACATCTAAAAGTTGCAGGAGACCGGCCCTCGAGGCCTGGAGTTGCCCACCCCTGTCCTAGATGCATTGGACTACACCCTCAGCACTAGACAGAGTTTGACAGGAGTCATTTTGTGGGTTTGAAAGACATCTGGTAGTTTGTGTTAAAATGCCCTGCATCTTGACACAACTGGGAAAAACAGAAGTCACTGTGACCAGATGTTGGAAGCAATGGGAAACTACACTTAATGAAGACAGTCCAAAAGAGGGAGGACTGTTTTCTGAACCCAAGATATATTCTAGATGTAAGACACGTCACAAAATAGTTTAAACACACTGTAACCATTTTTAAATTTGACATTTAATTATCTCAGTTTTAGGATTTGAAACATGTTAAAATGTATATATAGAACTGATGAAATAAGTTCCTTTTTGATTGGTATACTCATATGGTATAGAAATTGGGCCTAACGCCAACCTAAAACCAGTACCACATGCCTGTCAAGACCAGTGAGACAGCTAAAATGAAGGGAGGCCCTGCCAGTCTTCCCAACTCGGATACATGTAGTTTATTGCAGGCAATTAAAAATCAGCTGTGGAAAGGCAAATGAAGTTTCACATAAGGCCTTGTGCTCTTTCAGAGCATGCTGCTGGGATTGTGGCCCCAAAGGGGCGTGGCTTAAAACAAAAAATCCTAGCATTTGTTAGAGCAATGTGGGTTAGGCATGCTATGTGCTGCTCTTCATACACTGTAACCTGCTCAAATAAAGTTTGTGATTAAAAACATGTTCACCATATTTGCTCTTCAACACAATTTGAAAGGCGACGGCCCGTCGCCTTTCAAATTCTCCTTTATTCTTTCACCTCATATCTTGCTAGCATTTTAGAACTGCAAAACAAAAAGGCCTTATGCAAAGATGGTATTTATCTTTATGACAGATTAAATTGTCAGAATAGTGTGAATGTTTAATACCTTTTAAAAAAAACTTATTTCAGACAGTATTAAAATTTATTAGGTTTTAAGCTGTTTTTGACATATTCCATGTCAGGCAGGTAGTACGTTGTAGGACGTTGCTTTTTTGCGAAGTCTTTTCGAAGTACCAACAACTGTGTCAGAGTTTTTAATTCTTCTGTTGCTGGTCCAACCTTTCTGATCTCAACCATTTAGTTTTGTGTTCACCTTTTTTCTTGAACAAAGCAGAATGAGATAAAATATACAAAGTACACACACCGTTGACCTGTAATTATGAGTGTTTATGACATCACTTTTCTCTTGTTTGTTTCTTTGTGGCTTTTTGTCCACCGTTAGATGAAGTTAATTATGCTTGGGAAGATCATGTTCTTAATCAAACAAATGACAAACAATAAAGCACAGTTAGTGTAAGCAAAGCATGAATAACTACGCCTCAGGGCTGAATGCCCTCTTTGAGGGGGGCAAGAAAACAAGCTGTTCCTGAATCAGCCAGGGCCAGGCGTTGTCTGGGAGGCTGTGGTAAGGCCATGGGGAGGATTGCAAAACAGGAAACACAGGGCCTTGATAGCTCTTACAAAGATACAAGGGCACAAGCAAATGGTGTGCGGGGCATTCAGAGATGGGTTAGACTGAAAAAGAGTGTGTGAAGGTATCACAGCAACACGGCCCCATCTGATGCTTTCCACTACTCACTTCAGGATGTATGCGTGTGTGTGTGAGAAAGAGAGAGTTGGAAAGATGGAGATGTGTTTAGAGCTGCTCTGATCTGTGTAGGCTTTTAGCTGACTTATGTGATCCACAGGGCTAACCGGTAAACTTTATGAACCGAATCAGAAAGCCTGAATATCAGCACACATGCACACAAAAAAAAAGGGCAACAAACCTTAACGAGTTTCTACTCAGCATTTTCTCTGTGCATATTTCTATGTAACACACACACATTGACGTGATGCATTTTCCGTAAATCTCGAACAAGTCTGCACATGTAAAATTGGCCCATGATGAGATCCCAACACAGTACACACGTGTTGAACCGGTCAAACTGCACTCAGTACATTAGAAGATTTCATTAGAAACACGATAGGGTTCAGTCCTCAGAGGGGCAGGTGCTGCGCTTCACAAAACACCTCCTGGAAGTTGTTGCAACAGCATTTAGAAGATCCTGTTATCTGTCATCAAATGGAAAAGCGCTTTTGTTTTTCCATCTTTATCTTTTCTGTGGCTGAGAGCATGCAGATGAGTTACCCAAGACACTACTAATACTTGCAACTTTGAAAACAGAAACAAAAAGCTTTGTCTGTTTGATTAAAATGCCTTTGTTTCCAGGTAAATACTGTGGTTAATAACTCATTTTGTCATATGTTTTGTGTTTTAGTTATATTATTGAATACATTATGCACAATGGCAAAAAAACGCTAATATTTTAATCAATCTAAAAAGACGATTACTTAAAGTTGGACATATATGCTTCAACTTTTAAGATTAGCTGCTTAAATGGAGTTTTAATCATTTCAGATATTTAAATATGCAACATATGGCAAAATAAATTTACATCCAGAAATAGGAAAACATGTAATTTTCAGAAGAAGATGCCAGATTTTTTGAGTTGGCAAGAGCTCAATTAGTATGCTTTGTGTGTGCAGAAAATTCCTAAAATTATAGGAAATTATTAGATATATTACTACTTATAGTAAATCACAATTCTATTTAAAATAAAACATGTAAATTAGAGATGGACCGTACCTATAAAATCACAATCATAATTGCAATATCAGGGTGCAATATTGAAAGACTGCAAATCTTGGTAGGATTTAGTGTGTTATGTGTCATGCTCTGCACAACTACAATCCATCTGGCCAATTAAATGCATCCCAAGCTCTCTTAATACTCACAACATGGATATTTCTTAAATACCTGAGATGCTAGACCTCTAAAAGAGTGGTGGGCAAGTTCTGTGAAGATAAAGAATTAACAGAGTTTGGAAAATCACTGTTAATCATAATTGATATCATTAGTGACATTTTCAGCATTAGCAACTGTAATTTAAATATTTACTGAAATTGTGCAGTTAATGTGAACATGAGAGGTAAGCCAAAAATATTAACCGAAAGTAAAGTTGCTAATAAATGTAATGAGAAATCCATCCTTTGATGTCTGGGACCAATGGTGGAACTACTGGACTCTACTCAAGGACAAGCTGTTGCAAGAGTCTCTTCATCCAGTCCCCTGCGGTTCATGCAATTTAAAATCTAGCCAGTGCTGCCAGGGACTTGGGCACTGCTGCAAAATACACAAAGGCCATTTTGTTCTTCTGTACGCTTCGTACATATGGCTTGACAGTTTCTTGGTAATTCTTAAGTGTTTGTAAAATCATTGAGAAGAATAACAGTGTCCTATTAAATTAGCTGGAAATGGAAAGAGCAATTAAGATAGGATGTTGTAATGATAAATGATTCATTTTTAATAGAAACATTTTAACATTTAGAGAAAAAAAAAAAACAGGTGCATTTTTTATCACTGTTCCTGAATTAACATAATTTTCTTACTATAATGAGGTATAATATAGTTTTAGCTCACTTTGGTTAAAAAACTGCAGACAGAAGCCTAACAGCTAGGATAACAGATAAACTTTCAGGTAAAGGATCCAGCCTCAAACAATGAAAACCAGAGAACTTGTAGAGGAAAGGCTGGCGAATGATGAGGACCAGATGAGGGTGAGCTTAATTGGAGGAGAATGTGGAACAGCTGTGAGAGAAGAGCTGTGCATAAAAACACAAGAGTGACACTAATATAGGAGAACTCCATTCTTTTTTGCGCATTTCTGGGTAACTCTAAGGTGACTTTTAAATATGAATAAGTCATCCACTTAGAGATGAGTGTGTTGCTTAAACTCAATGTGAATGATGTGATCAATTTCAAGTCTTCTGAGAAGTTTAGAGCCTTTGTCATGCTGAGCTGGACCAAACAGGGTCATGAAGATGATCTTTGCGCTGTGACCTCTGGAATGTTTGACGTGTGAGACTGGGAGCTGAATTGCTTTGATTACAGTAGCACACATTTTAAATACGCTTTAGAAATAAAACGATGCCAAATGTGCAGCAGCCTCGGTTGGATTTATCCAGTGTACAGTGACACTTATGTCGCAAATCAAATTGAAATATTTAGCTTTTGCAATCACAAAGTAGAAGTTAGGACTCGTTGTGCTGGAGAACCCTGAACCCTCACACAATGTTGGATTGTCCACTATTGCTTAAGAGAAACACAATGCAAAAGTGAAGCTTTAATTTTTCCCATTATGAGGAACTGTCCAGGCTGTGGTGTGTGTGCGTGTGTGTGTGTATTTGGGGGGGAAGGAGAGGGGCTCTCTTGAACAGGATGTAGCTGTGCAAATGCCTCAAAGCTTCTTTTACTTGTGTTTGCACAAGAGGTGAAGCAGTGAAAACCTTCATATCCTTTATGTAAGCTTCAGGTCCGCAGTCCACCTGTGACTGGGACTTTACCCTGCCTGTCATCACACTGTTGACCTATCAATCAAAAGAAATTAAAATGGACACTCAAATCTCAGTTCAGGATCTACTCTCACGTATCAGACTCAGAAAAAAAAAAAAAAAGCTAAATTGCAAAACTATTTCACAAATGGATATCTAGGTGAAAGGATAACTTTCCACCACCACACTTGAATGCAAATTATATGCAAACATACAAAAATAATGCAAATAGTGAGTTGGTGATATGGAAAATTTCTGTTTGGCTCAGTCACCACTGTGAATAAGACCTGTAACATGTCAAATCTTTTATTAAGCCATGTCTTTTTCGGCAATACAACGGAAATCAGATTTGTTTAATCGCCTTCCTGGAGTTGATTTTCAAGCAGTGAGTATTGGCATTACATTTTTAAAACTATATATTTCCACCATTAACAACTAATTGTTGAGACAAAGACCAAAAATATATAAATAAATCTATTTATATGGAAAATGAATATCTATTTGTACAATATAATACAAAACCCCTAAGCAAATACACGTGCAACAAAAAGTAGTAGTTCAGTGGAAATGACCAAATACTTTCAGCAGGATTTCTGCTTTTTGTATTTCCACAGAAATTCTCAGGTAAAAGGATCAAGTGATTAGTGCCTCACTCCATAAATTATACCTTTATAATTAAAGCACATTAAACTTTAAAGCATTAATTGGTAAAGTTTTAATCCCACTTGGTTTTTCAGAAACTTAAACATGTTACCAGCGGTGTGGCCCGCTCATATTTAGACAAGTTACAGAATTAATAACTCTCTTTTATGGAAAGGTTTATACACATGCATCCCCCTTGTCACACACTAAGATGCAACAAGATAAAAGATAATAATTGAGAAATAATCAGCTGCATAAAGCGCTTCGGTCCATCCGTGGTGTTGAATATTGCACTTCAGCCACTGAAACTAAGCACAAAAAAGATCAGTATGTGCAAAGCTGGCAGAGATGCTACCCAAAGATTTGCAGCTGTTATTGGACTCAAAGTACAAAGTATTCATAGAAGAGCTAAAACAAATGCACACTACACTTTTAAGATTTGTTATTTGTAAAAAATAAAAATAAAAAAAATAAAATGTTTGAGGCTGTAAGGTGTCAAATCTTAAAAGTAGTTTATGTAAGGGGAGAATTTGCACAAACTTGAACTTGCATCTCCACATCTCCACATGTCAGCAGATGATACCAGTTTGCTTTGTTTCCAAGACACGTAGAGAAAACCGTGGTAACCCCGGGGTTAATACGCATTATGTGCACAAATTACTAATCGATTCACCTATTTATTAAGTGTTTGCTTAAGATCAAACGGCTGATCAATCTGAGTTTATTTCAGCCGGACCTTCTGGCCAAACGGGCTCAGCAAGCAGCTGGTGAAGGGAACAGTAGCAAACAAATAACTGCTCCTTTGTGCATCTATTATTACCCAGGGAAACAATGGTGTAATTTATTATATTGTCTGTAAGACATTAATTGTCCAGTTGTTTTTTCAGAAAATTCTCACCATCTTTCCTCACAAAGTGTTGTTTGAAAGATTTACAAAAATAAAAATCCCCAAACATGACGCACTTGTTGTCTCTGACCCTTTCGGTCCAGTGAAGACTTTAGTTTCTTATTTATGTACTTACTTACTTATGCACAACCAGGCATTGGCGGTCATTCCTGTCTATTCTATTTGATCATTGGTAGTTACATATTTTCAACCCCTGTTTCACATTGTATGAGAAGAGGAAGTTTTAATTAATGTCTCATCTTCAGAACTATTTCCACATTATTTCTTTAATGGTAATATTTCTCAGCACTCGTGTCTATTCCCAGAGACCCGTTTGAAAAACAAATAAACTATTGCGTTTAGCAGGAATTTTGCTGTCAATACTAAACAGCAAAATTCAGAGAGCATCTTAAAAAGGGTGTTTCATTGTTTTGCTGCACAGACTTTAGCTAATCTATGACTTCACAAGGAGGATCTCTGAAAATGAGTCATCGACGCCGATTCTTTTGAACATTTTCTAAACAATATTAAGTTCAGGCGAGGCTGTGTCTGAGGCTGTTCTGAGTTGAACTTGTCATACAGTAAAAACAATGGCAGAAAATCCCTTGTTAAGGCGCAGACTGTCAGGTGAGTGAATCTAACTTTAAGCCTTGGGGACTTTATTTACTGTACTAGGTAATAGATAGAAGCTGACAATGTACTTAGTTATGGCAGTCGTCATTTTTGATGTTTCATTCAGATAAAGCAATAGGATTTTGAGATTTTAAAGATCTCAATATGCACATTTGTCGACTGTAAGTAGTATGTAATTGAGATTTATATATCTATATTTGCCTGATAAAAATGACAAAGAGCATGTAGTAAAAACAGTATTAATAATACAAAAATATTATCAACTAATATTTCAAGAAAAAAAGTATCTTGAGAAAAAAAATAAACAGCTGAATGTTTTCAGTTGCTTTTTAAATGAATGAATGAATATACTTTACGAACGCCAGACGGAAATTTACAAATGAGTTCAGAATCTGAAGGCAGGATAAAAACGAAGGTATCTCGTTTAGTTAAGGTGTAACAATCTCCTGAGAGCGATTGGATTTTTTTACCTGGTTCAAGTAGATTTAGGTTTAAGAACCAAAGGGTTTGAGATAGAGTGTGTGAAAAAACTATTTCAGACAATGCTTTCCTGAGTGATCTTTAACAGACCCAGGCTGATTGAAAACAATACTCGAATCACTAAGTATCAGCTTGATGGTCGAGTTCAAAAGTCCAATCTGCTGCCTGATCAGAGGAACCATGTTCTCCAGACTTTGAGGAGTTTAGTTGAAGGGAGTTTTTTTCTTTTGCCAGTTTTTAATTTCTTGAAGCCACTCAAATCATTCAGAGAGTTTTGAAGCTGGTGTAAAAAGAATTGGGGGCAAAACTGAGACTTTAAGTGGCTCACATGCTACAGTAGTAGAATGATTAAATTTCAAAGGGTGTATTTCAATCAACTACCTTCTTTATGTAGCTGAACAGAGTTAGATATTAGAGATTATTTAGGGCTACAAATTAGCTCTAGCTCTCGTTTTACTGTGCAGAAAACACTTGATTTTGAAGTGTGCAGCTTCAAAATTAAAAACAACGCTGCTTTGGTTGTCCTGCAGGCAGGTCAAAGGTTAGATTCAGTTTGGGACCTTGCTTGGGGGTGTGGGGAGCAGGTGCTCTTCACTGTCACCTTAGAGTCTTTCTTTTTTCTTTTTCTCTTACCTGCCTTTCTGAAATGGTTCACACAAGCGCAGAGATTAAAACCCGCAGCACATACGCCTTTACTTAGCTCGTAATTGTTCCACGTGTGTTCCTTAAAAGAGCAGGAAGAAATGGTGAATGAAAAGCAATCCCTTCACATCCAGCTGATAAAAGAGCGAGAACCGGTCTGGCGACTGTGACTAAATGATTTCGACACAGTTGTCGATGGATGGATGCAGGCAGTGGGAGAAAGAAAGGAAGAAAAGACGAGAAAGAAAGGGAGCAGCATCTCAGGCGGTTCCAGGTAAATAACATGACAGACGAGAAGTGCCACACCCCCTCTTTACAGCGCACAAACGTGTGTGCATGTGTGTGTAAACAAGTGGAAAAGGATAAACAAGAACAAGAGGATCACGCCAGATATGTTATCCTTTTTAGTCACTCTCACTTACATCCAAATAAAACCAATAGGTGTCGGTTGCTTGTCTCTAAGCTGAACATAACTCCCCAGACAGTTATGAAAACTTTGTGGTCCAGAGTTGGCCAGCTGATGCCTATCTAGTGGTTTTCTCATGAATTTCACATTTGATCCATGTGGGTATCTGCCTGCAGATTTCTGAATGGTGTTTCAAACCCCCACCCCTTCTAACTAAAAAAGAAAAAGTATATAATCCTAATTTGTTTTGTTTGTGTCAATCCTATTTCCCCCCCCCCCCCCTCGCCCCCCGCCTGCAACTTCATGTAGTATCTATCTATATATTGTTCTCTTCCCTCGCCTTTTACCTGGACCGAAAAACGCCTGGGGTTTTTCTCGTGGGAAAGTCTGGGAGAGGTATGCTGCTCCGTGAGCAAGCAGTGAGAGAGGAATCCCGTTTTTCCGGGTCCAGTCTCACTCCCCCGTTCCTTGTTCCTATCCGAGGCTTGCCGTCACGACTGACATCGTGTCCGGACTCGCAGCCTGAGTTGGGATACTCTCACCTGTTCCTGCTCAGCCGGATCCAGTAGTTTTGGTTGGGCTTGCAACATTGAGGCTTTATTTCACTTTGTCTTTATTTGTCCTTCACTCATGTTTTTTGGGGCAACTATGATATCCTATGTTTTTTTTTTTTTTTCTTCTTAATAGTTATGCTCACATTAGGGAATTTTAGTCCAAACTGCACCAATAAAAACAAAATTTGATGATGAATGCAGATTAAATCACAAAATTTATATCGATCCTAGGTTTCTGTTTCAGAGAAATAACACACATTCACGACGAAAAGATTCACTTCACACCTGTTGTTGGATCCAATGCCAATCCACATTTGTAGAACTCCCCATTCAGGTCAGGTGAATGACTTTTTAAGGAGTCACATAATTTTTGGTAAGTGTCTTATTGAGAAAGAGGGGATTGGAAGGGGCCTCAGTGGAAAAAGACTTTGGAAAGACATTTTTCCATAATAGTTTCAAGTTGAAGGTTTTTCAAGCCTGCTTAAACTTACATCACCCCATCTCATTTGGACGTATGTCCAGACTTTGACTAGGTGTGTTTCCACTTGAATTTTGTTCTGTTGCAAAATTCAAGTGTGTCTCAGCATAGGAACTATAACTTTCATTTACAACAACAAACAAGTTCAGGACTTGAAGAAAAACAGCAGCATGTTTGACTGTTTGACTGTGAGTGTGATGTTCCTTTTATGAAATTCTGTTAGTTTTACACCAAATGCAACGAGGACAGAACAGCTTTTATTGAAGTCTTGAGGATCTTTAAGATGGATTTCAACAAATTTGAAACAGTGCTTTGTTTTTGTTTTTTTTCATGAACAATGTTGAAGCTGAAATCTCCCATGCTTGCAGCTGTTTCTTATTGTTCAATCATGAAAACTGATCTTAACAAGTAAGACAGGCCTGCAGAGCTTTAAATGCTATTATGGGTCCTGGAAGTCCTGGGTGACTTGACAATGAACTTTGAATAATTTCTGCAAGTCAACCACTCTTGGAAAAGTCCACCACCGCTCCATGTTCTATCCAATTGTACATAAAAGTTCTTACTGGAGTCGCAAAGTCTGAGGCTTGACCCGTATGGGAACATTTTTGAACATCAGACAATTTCTGTGCCCTACTTCCATTTTTTGGGGGGGACACTAAGCTTTTGTTTTTTATTTTCCAGATTGCAGGTTGAAAGTGTTTTAGAAAGCATCTCTTTTGTAAAAACGTTAATATATTAGTCCGACTCTTGACCGGAACTTTAACCCCAAGCGCATCAAAACTACACATCATAACAACGACGACGAATGACGTTCATTAGTCTTAGAATCCAATAAGACACGGAGAAGAAGCTCAATTTTGTCCTCACTCCGTAGAAAAGACTGCACTCACACTTTGTTGTTCTCCATTTTAGTTTACTCCACATTTGGCGCCACTTACAGGAACGAGGAAATAAGAAACATCATCTTGAGCTGTTCTCTACATTTCAATGTGTAGAATATCCTGTATTTTATGTTTTCTCCTACATGTTATGTTGCTTCTAAGTTATTTAAGTGCCCAAAGGTCTGTATTGTCATTATTATTATTGTCGTTTTAAAAACACACGACTGTTTCCAGAAACAGTCGTGTGTGGGCCTAGGTGGTTCTGAAACAGACAACTTGTTGTAGAAAAAAAATATTTTTATGTGGACAGGGCCATAAAAATGGCTTTTTTCAACTCTTTCCTGACTGATGGAGGGAATATCTTTTTCTTCACATATAGCATAATGTCTTTCCATTTGTGATCTCTTAGCCTTCTTTGTGTTGTCAAACTGGTTCTCGTATTCTTGATTCTACATGCCTGGTATTTGTCAGGCCTTTGTCAAATTGAACCAGAAGATTTTTGGGTCATCACAGAGAATGTATTATTTGAGAAGAGGAGAGAACATATTTTCACATAGGGATTTTCCAGTGAAAATTTTGTGATTATCTAAAGCATTTAAGAGTGAACCTAAAAAAAAAAAATGCTTGGAGAAAGGAATCCCTTAGGGAGCTATAAAGTTTTACATACCACCGTAGGGAATTGCATATAGATCAAACAGCATCAAAGTAGTATTTCTAACCCTTTAATATGGATTTATTCGCCTCCATTCTTTTCAGACAAGATGTTACATCTTAAGTAATAACACTTGGTGCTTTGAATTATAATGATCGTTTTACATTTGTTTACACATGTATTGATGAGAAAAAAAACTGTTTTCTGAACAAAAGAATGAGTTAGACATTACTTTTCTTGAATAAAAGTGGAAACTTGACATATATATACACACATATATATATGTATATATATATAGATATATATGTATATATATATATTATATAACTTTCAATGACAGTTGTGATTCTCATTTCTAAGACAGTGAAAATGAAACACAACGCGCTTGGAAAACAGGAAGGATCCTTATCAAACACCCACGCATGATGTGTTCATTACGATCCACTTTCTATTCCATTATCTGCACACCCTTTACCGTGACAAATAAGTCCTAGATGAGTCATATTATTTGATGCATATTTCCAGCATTAACAGGCTGTACTTGTCAAATTCTATAACTTGCCGCTGAAAATTAACCGTAAGCAGAAGTAAGCAGGTTCTTCCAGAATGTCTGTTTTTCAGAGCGAAACATGCCTTCAGAGAGGTAGAAAAATATCACATCCTGGTCTTGGTTCCTAAATTAAGTCGTACACCTTAAATATCGTGTTGTCCAAAATCAACCATGCTGGCCGGCGAAGGGAGAGCTAGAATGACAAGCGCGCGGAGAGGTGTGGTGTCCAAACTTCTGGGCATTTGAAGCAAGAGAATGAGTAAAGCTGACTGCAGAGCATTCACACCGAGCCGACAGAACAGCCAACGTCCTTCCTCGGTTGCACAGACAGTCTCTGAATGGACACAAAAGAAGACAACAGGAAGTGAGTTATATTAGATAGCAATATTATTAAGCTACCAGAGAATCATCCATGCTAGCTGAATCCATACGCATTTGAGGACTAAAGCAAATGATGACGCAAGTGACGCCCTTGTGACCTAACTGTCTTTGTAAGTCATTTTTCTTTTAGTTGTAATTTTGCACATTTTTAAAAGATTTGTCATGGTATCCACAGTGGAGTATGTTATCTCATCACCGATTTAAGTAAGGAAGATCAGCAAAGGTCATGCTTGGACTTCAGGAAGTATAAAACAATCAAATGATTTACTCTCACTGGGAAGCGGTTTCAATCTTTATTACACGCTTTAACAACATCCCGGAGAACTTCTCTTGAGGAAGTCAGATTCAGGAGGAACAACGGCAAATGTAAATATGAAGTCATGTTTTTGTGCATCGTTTGTGTGTAGGGTGGCAGGTGTATCCCAGTGTGTGCGACACGCAGCCATCCTCTGAAGAAGTGCACACAGAAACACCCCCGACACATTCACAGAAGAAAAAAAAAAAAAAGAGGAAACTCTCCTTCAATGAGGTGAACAATACTCGGCATATCTTGTCATATTTTTACTACACGCTTCCTCTCGTTGTGACAACTTCCCCACAGTTTTCACTACTATAGCGCGGGGCTGCATATGAATGAAGGGAGATGCACAACACCGAGACAACACACACACGGAAGCAGAGGCAACGACAAGAAGGGCTGTTTTGCAACTAGAAAGAGGAAGGTACATGTGTCACACACGTTCTTGTGATGCAATATGAACACTCTCGCACACTTTCACACACAGTCTTATTCAACCTCACATGCTAAATATCACACTCATCTGCAGCGTAAATTTTCATCGCACACACAAAAACAGCTACTGTCAGACATGAGACAATGAGGGATTTGACAGATCCTGAAAGCATCTCTCCCTCCCCGCCCCCAATGCTCGGTTTAGCCTTATAACACACACGCACACACCTATTTGAACTGTCCGACCCTCCTGTGTACACTGTGTCTCCCAGCTCTCCGTGGGTCCTCCTCTCCAGCCCAGCAGATTTGCATTGGATTTGCCTGTCAAATGAGTTGCATGGGAAAGTAGGAGTGGATCTCTGGAGAACAAACTCCTTCAGAATTCCCCTTCCCTGGTAGATTCCCGAATCCTATCCAACAATAAAAAAAAAATAAAAAAAAAGAAAAGAAAAAAAACAAGCCAAGCAGGATAAAGGCTGATAAAATAGTTGGACATTAATCTCCTTTTATTCATGCATCTGTTGTTCACACAAAGTCTTCAACTGCGGTTGATGCGGTCAATGAACGTAGCAGATTCAAATTGGCACAAAGGGAGATTCCTGAAATCCCCAAACATTTTTTTTTTTTTTATTGCCTTTTGGTCGTCTTGGATTTTATACTGTTAAATATTGAGTGCTGGCTGCCACAGTTTGTGCCATTCTCATAAACATCAAACTATCACCGACTGAGGCCACAGCATTATCATTCAACTCATTTGCTACATTAATTACAATTATTTCACTGAGCTTTTTTCCCCCCTTTCTTCTTCAAGGAGTTCAAAATCAATCAGGTTAGATGGAGAACAACAGAGAACATTACTTCTCAAGTCTTGCCACAGATTCTCAATTGAACTTAAAGCCATGTTATTTTTCCTGCCACACTTCATTTTGCATTGTAAAAGAAAAGGGGGGTTGGGGGAGAAAAGTTACTTTCTGGTCTCGTCTGACTAGAAACACCTTCTTCCACATGCTTTGTGTGCCTCCAACATGACTCGCAGCAAAATATGAATTGGATCTTTCTTCTTGCCGCTCTCCTATTCAAGCCAATGCTGTGGAGAGCACAACTAGTAATTATCTTGTATTCTCCCACCTAATTAGTGGATCTTTGAATCTCCTCCAGAGCACAGGCCTCTTGGCTGCTTCTGTGTCGATCAAATAAAATCCTACTAAAACGTGCACAAGGCAAATGTACATTTACACAGCAAATTATAAAACAGCATAATAGTAGTATCATTAACATTGAAATGTACTTATACACTTACCTAAATCTTGCAGGTTTGTGGTGGGGTTTAACATTTTCAGTGGACAATGGGTGAAAGGTGGGGTATGTGCACCACAGACAAGTCACCACTCCATCATAGGGCAACAAAAAGAAACACAAGATAAACTTCTATGCATGCACACACTTACACGTAAAGAAGGCAAGAGGCAAGTTACATAAAGAAGCCAACAAATAAACATGCTTAGACTCAGTGTTGTATAGTAACGAAGTAAAAATACTTCACTACTTTACTTAAGTATATTTTGGAGTACTTCATACTTTACTCGAGTAAGAACATTTTTGATAACTTTCACTTTTACTTCACTACATTTCCGAACTTAATTGCATACTTTTACTCCGATACATTTTCAATGTGTGGTTTAGTTACTCGTTACAAAGAAGCGAGAGAGAAACGCAAATGTTTTGATCCACCTACTGATTGACTGCAACAAAGCCTGCTTGCCTGGGCTTGTTCATCTCCACCAATAGGATGCACAGGTTTCACCTCCCCACTACGTCAGAAAGTCCAGCAAACAGTCTGATTGGTTAGTGCTCTGTTTGTGTAGGTTTGTGCAGCTTTGGTTTCCGAGATATTAAAATGATTTTTTAGCTCATCCAGAGTTCACCATCCCCGCATTTTGCTCCAAAACAAACCAAAGTGGGCTGGTTCGTTAATGCTCCGTTTGTGCCGTTAAAACAAATGCAGCAAAGTTGTTTTCAATTTGGATTTTGGCTATTCCGATATCCGGTGTGAGCGGCGCCTAACTCGAGGTTGATCCGATTCATGAACGCTAATTTCGGCCAGCCGTTCTCTCGGTCTCCCCTTCCTCAAGGTGTCGGAGTTTCACTCAGGGAGAGTCAACAAATTTTACATCCTGAGAAACTAATGGAAATAGATTTCTTGCCTTGTGACCAACTGACACAAAATTCATTTCACTTACTCTTTAAGTAAGTAATGGATGGCCTAAAAAATAATTTTTAATATCTCGGAAACCAAAGCTGCACAAACGAAAATTTTAACGGCACAACCAATTTAACCAATCAGACTATTTGCTGGATTATTTGAGAAGGTGGGGTGTCAGCATCACGGAGGTCTGTTTCGCTTCTCCCATTAAACACCAAGTTAACAAAAATCTCTCCGCCTTCAGATGCCAATAAGCTGCATTTCCCTCCCAATTCTATTTTTTTTTTGCATAATGACCAGTTGTGGCACCTATAGTTTGTGAAGTAGAGTAATCGTAAAGGCTTTTTTTCTTCATGTTGGCAGCATTTTCTGTACTATTTTTCTCATTTTCATCACTGACCTTACTGAAAGGGAAAACTTAAGGCTTACAAAAACTTTATTTTCTGTCCTGGAGGGTTTACTAAGAAGCTGGTTCAGTTGTAAAGCAGGTTAAGTTAACCTTGTGGTTTCGGTAAAGCACCTAATTTTCTTAACTAAATGATGCCTGCAGGTTTATCTATTAGCAGGTTTCATTTTGCCTGCACTTGGTTGTGTACATTATTTTAAGTGTATTTAACAAGTTTACCAAAATATAAAAAATGTCATTCAAACTGCATTTGCCTTGTTTTACTTTTTACTTGTACTTTTCATTACATTACTTGAGTACATCTATTTTTACAGTACTTTCCATACTTAAGTACAAGACTTTCAGATACTTTAATACTTTAACTCAAGTAACATTTCAATCAGTGACTTTTACTTTTACCAAAGTCATATTTTGGAGCGGTACCGATACTTTTACTTGACTCCGAGATTTCAGTGCTTTATACAACACTGCTTAGACTTGCTTAAATTAATTATAGCATATTTTATTGCTGTTCTGGTATGTTCTTAAGCAGGAGTTTCAAATCTATGAGAAGGGAATTCTTATAAATCCAACAGTGCTAAATGTTGCTAAATAAAAAGAGGGAGTCGCTAAACTTCTGCCAGTTTGTCCCTTAATATATTATTGACACAAACAAAACAAATTAGATGAAATAGTGATATTTGCTAAAAGCTTTCCTTTCTTTTCTTTTCTTTTCTTTTCTTTTCTTTTCTTTTCTTTTCTCTTTTGTCAGATTTTTTTTAAATAACAAACTTTTATTGGCAAGGTCATGGAATGCACCAAACGGATAAGGTCTTTAGAAGTAGCAGAACATTTTAAAAAATATATTTGATAGCTTTTCAAAAACCTAGTAAATTAGCTATCTTTTAAAAATGTTGACACAAAACGTTAAGATAATACTCAGAAAACAGTGAGGCATGTTTTTGATGAGGAAATAATATTATAACTTGACATAAAGCTGAAAGAAAGTTGATTTAACATAAAAGTCCCCTTTAGCATATTTTACTTCAGTGCTACATTGCAAGCTAAGGTAGTAACTAACTGCCCAGAGTTTTTTTGTTAGCTGAGGAACTTTATTTTAATTTTTGACAACATTTTTGCTGCCATGTAACAAACTGAGACACCTTTGTTACCTTCAAACCAATTAATTTTTGTTACTACATTTAAACTTAAGCACAAAGGAGCTTTTTTTTTTTTTTTTTTTAATAAATCTTTTCTTTATGGTCTACTTGGAATTCAATCAAGGTAATGTTTTTTTGTTGTCCTCTCTTAAATTGCAGCTGTTTTGTTTATCTGGGGTTTCCTTTCAGATGAAAAGATAATCTATGAACTATTTCTAGCAGCACAAAACATTTGTTGGTGTTTATAAATCCAACATGTATATATATATATATATATATAAGGTGGTGTGTTGGAGGTTCACAAACCGCAAAAAAGAATCCCACCATTAAACCCTGCCATGCAAACCACAAACAAACATTACACATGCCCCCCCAAATCTAGACAAAATAAACACAGTCACACATGGATAAGTCTACACCTAAAACGTGTGTTTACAGGAGCAACAATATGACTGAGTCCGTGTAATGGTGATAGCATTATGGCTTTGACTAATGATGCTGAACTGGAGGAACAGGCCAAGCAGGTTGAGCTGCACTTGATACAACAAGAAAGCACATGATTTACAGGAAGCTACTCGTGTTTCCTCAGTGAACTCGGGAGGGAATACTGAGCAGAAATGGAAAAACACTAAAGAGACGTCCATAAACGTTTGTTTCTGAAGAAATAAACTTTAAATAGCAAAAGAACATTATATTTGAGCTTACTAGTAGGACCTCTTTTCCAATGAGCTTTTTGAAGGGATTTACCCTTAATATTAAAAGAAATTAACAAAAGGTGCACCAAAGGACTCCTTTATGTAGTTTCACGTTATACTGGAAAGGTCCAAAGTTCAAACCATGGCATAGATCTGATCAGAACGCGTCAGAAATCGACAGGAAACCATAAACATCCTACCTAAACCATTAAGTTTTTTTGTCACACAAATCAGAAAGAAACTTTCACTGTGTACAGACTCCAGCAGCAGCTTCAGTGACAAAAAAAAAAAAATAAAAAAAAAAAATCAAGACCTCTGTTAGGAATTCACTTACCAAACAAAGGTTCATATGTGCCATCTATCTTGCTCTCATCTGCCCACAAACTCTTGCACATATTTTGGAAGATGCAAATTGTCAGAAGCAGTCAACAAATCCATCAGTAAGCATATGCTTGCACCAAATTAAAATAAAAAATATCTGAGACTTATACAGCACTCTACTGGCCATGATTCCCACACACTGAACAGATGAACTCTGGCAGATGCGTCTCTACAGGGCAGATGTGTATTTTGTTCATCATCCCATAAGCAGCTGCAAAAAAACAAAACATCACATTAGGGCCACAAAATATTGTTTTCTCCCATCTCCCTTTTTGTCACAGGAATCGCTTTATTAATAATGTACATATTAATTGTTGTTTATGATGTGAACTTCTACACTTGATGTGTGGGTGTTGATGTTGAAGATCTCAGTACCGCATGAGAAATTAACCCTTTCCTCCCCCGAAGCGTTCGCTTTAGTCATTTGATGATACGACCAATGTGCTGCATGGAAAACACCTTCTGCTATTTAAGAAGTAATGAGGATTAGAGCATGGTTAATGTGTATGTGTATGTGAGCATAAATCACATACACCACTGCAAGATTCACATTAGCATCCACCATTTTATGCTTTATGCGTTCTTCCCCTGTCGAACCAGATATTTACATATACTGTCTAAAAAAGATTTGGCTAGAGTAAATATGACTGTGTTTTTCCTGATTTGAGTCAGTCAGGATTACCAGAATTATTTCCATATCCTTAATGACAAAATAACAAGAGTGAATATTTTTACAGATTTGCTTTAATATGAAAAAAAAAAAAGGAAGCCAAGAAGAAGTTTACAGAGATTTACAGAAACTTGACAAAACTGGTATAACCGAGTCGGGCTTGTAGGCCGCATTGTGCACACAGCCTTTTTACCTGGCTCCATAAATTAGTCACCAATTTGTAATGGCCGCAGAAAAACATTGACTTTGTTGTCCACATGCTTTAATTTCCCAGCTTCGTCATTGAGCTGACGTCCCATTTCCCTCGGAGTTTTGCAGTAGTCATTATGGCCACTCACTTCAATTGTTGTTTATTTGTCCATTTGCACAATAGCGCATATACAAATTGAAGCATTTCACTCTGATGTTGTCAGTTAACATGTCAGACTCTCACAAAGCCATGTCGTTATCATCCTCGCCGATTTCCGAAATTGTTTAAAGATAGAGCAACATAGTGCATGTAAACTTCTGAATTTGATTAAAGCATTGAACAAATCAACAAAAGACTGTCTCAAATTCTACTTGGCTATTTATGCATAAACTGACAAATATTTATAAAGAAAATCGAGGTAGGGAACTGTGTGCCACCAATGGTCTTCCTGTTTGAAACACATACCGAGAGCAGAACAAGGGGTGTTTTCATATAACCAATGCAGTGCAAAAATATATAAAACACTCTTTATTTAAATTAACAATTTAAACAAACATTTTTCTTTTTTGCACCACTCTACGTGCTGTGTACTCAGTATGTCTGCCACACAGGAAGGTCATTGGTGCTGCATTAGCTTCTACTTATGTTTCCTGCGTAAGTTTTCACACCATGCAAAGTATGTCATTAAAGGTTGTAAAGGCTCATAACAGAACTTTTGCTTAAACTGCTCCGACTTGTTTTTGGACAGTTACAAGCTCTTGGGTCTTAGCCTCTCTCTGACAAGCTGTTGAATTCAGAAATTAATTAGTTTCTTCAGCAGCTTTTTGTCTGTGAAATGGCTTGGACACAGTTTCATGGGAGAAAAAAATGGTGGCTCTAATGCACAATAATTTGCCCAGAGCTGAAATATTTCCACAGTTCTGATGGGCTGTCAGGGATAATGAACAGAAAGCTCAACAACAGAGCTCCTAAGAGTTACATGAAGTTGGTTTGGGGAAAACAGGCTCCTTAATCTGGTCCACAAATTGATATGCGGCATCTTAGAGGCTGTCCTTGAGGGAAACTCGAAGTGGGAACTTTATCCCACTCTGTTATTTTTTTTTATTTCTGTTAAATAAAACAGAAATAAGCAAACACTGTTCTAGCGGCCGTTGCCATGGTGTTGATAACTGAATTAAGAGCCTACTAAATCTTAGTTATTCAAAGCAGGAGATTAAGTGTCAGACAATGGAAAGGCAAAGGGCAAAACAAAAAAATACAGAAAAGAGGATGCTGACTAACAAGAGATTAACCCTTTCGGTGCACAGCACAGAAGCCAGACATGCGAACTGAGAAAGAAGCCCTACAAGAAGCCACAAGTTTCATTTTTCACTTTCTGCACATAGCCCTCTTATCTTTGAGCTGCAGGGCCAAGACAGATTACAGTTGACATTTCTTTCTTCTTTTTAGGTTAAAACATGTCCATCTATAAAGTCAGGTGTGAATCCCACGTCTCGCAGCTATAGATGATGGCAGGGTTACATTCGGAGGTAGATGTTTATCTGCGCAGTGGTCTGATAGCGCGCGTGTTTTTACCAAGGGAGCGTTTAAGTGAGTGTAATTTAAGGGGCTAAAGAGGGGGCTTTGTTTGCAGTGTCAATATTTATAGTGACACATGCTGGATGAATGCTGACTGACTCTACTTAAATTGTATGGGCGTGTGTTTGTGTGTGTGGTTATGGGGGTGGGAGGTAGTGGAACACAGAGCATGAATAGGCACCTGATGACATGCCCCAGTGAAACAACTAAGGTCATAATCATAACTTTGGTATCTTAGAGTCAATAAAAAATGTAAGTTATATTGCCTAAAGTCCTTTCAGTTGCAAGTAATTGTTTGTCTCTTGTCATGAGGGATTTTTTATTATTTTTTTTTTTAAGTCACAGAGAACAGAGAAAGTCTTGATGGAGCATCTAATAATAGGCTAATGGTTGAAACTCTGAACAAGATAAACTTTAGAAAAGTCAGCCACCACTGTGTAATGTGATTTATTAGCGGACCCCACATCTTACACAATCTACAACCCTGATTTGCATTGCAAATCAACGGCATGCAAATGAGGGAAACACAGGCTGGCTGCAACACTTATCTGCACAGAACACCACCCTACATTCTTTCGGCTGGTGTATAAAAAAAATAGTTTTACTCTTCCTCTTTGTTTAAAAGACACTTATGTTTTTCAGAAGGTTTCACCAGAGAAGTTCAGTTTTTTATGAGCGGTCAGAGAGCATCTTAATTTTTAGAGTCAACATTGTGACTCATTCTTCCTCATCCTCTCTGCTGTTTGACCTGTAAACTACAACTGATCACAACTTTGCCTCCAATGTTTCTTGTTGACACATAAACTTTGCGGCCCCAAGCTACTACAGTTACATCAGAGAAATCATCACTTTGATTCATACGTAACCTAACTATTATTTATACTATAAACACGGCCCTGTGGAGAGCCCCCGCCTTTCCCCCTTTCCATACGGGATGGTGGGTCTCCCTTTCGCATTGACCTCTTACACAGTCACCAGAATTGCTTTGTTGCCATCTAGTGGTTATTTGAATTTAGCAACTTGCTCCTTTTAAAACATTTGATGGTAAGCACAAACAAGTCAGTACAAATCTTAATTAGCTCAAAAAAAAAAAAAAAACTTTATTGTTTTATTCACAGTGCCCAAATGTATACAGAGACATTAGGTGAGCCACCCTGACATGTTCTTACAGTCATTTTTGACACCAAAGGGCTTCTATTGAAAGATTACACGCTGCACAAAATGTTAGTCCAGAAAGTAGACATTTAAAATCCTAAAAAAATGAAACCGATCAATGTCCTTCTACTGCAGATATCCCAAGGTTTATAAAAACGTTTAAAACTTTGTATATTTTTAACATGAAAACAGTCAAAAAAATGAAGAAAATCAAACTTTGAATTGCATTATTTTCAAGCATTAGGTCAAAGTCTTACAAATTACCAGTGTACAAAATGCACAGTGACTTACAACAGAATTTATACCTATTGAATTTCACATTTTGTCACATTGCAATTGCAAATTTCAATATATTTTATTGGGATTTTGTGTGACTGGTCAAGAAAGAGCAGTGAATAAAACTGAAGTGAATGGGAACCTATTGTTTTTAACTATATATGAAAAATGGTGTGCAATTGTAATCAGCCCCCTTAAGTTTGATACCCTTAAGAGATAATCCAGTGCAACCAACTGGCCTTCAGAGGACACCTACCTAATGCTAAAGAGCAGGAAGCAGAAGGCCCCTGTTGAAAGCACAATTTCCTGTTTACAGTCTGCTGAACACCATGGGGAGACAGCATAAATATGGAAGAAGGTGCTTTGGTTATATAAGACCAAATTTGATTTAACCCTATGGTGGTGGCAGCATGATTTTGTGGGAAAGCTTCAGTGGTTCAGATAAATACACTGCAATCCTGGAAGAAAACTTGTGATTGGCATGTAATTATGCTCCTATTTCACAGGGATAATCATCATAAACATACAACCAGAGCTATAATGGAATGATTTAAATCGAAACACTTCCAGGTGTTAAAATGACCTAGTCAAAGTCTTAAATCCCAAATCCAGTTAAGAAATTATAGAAAGACTTGGAAATAATGCGTGGAGAATCTGAACTTGAGCTATTTTGCAAGTGATGAGCAAGCATTTCCGTCTCCTGTTGTGCACAGCTGGTACAGAGAGATACCTCATAAGGGTAATAACTAGATACATTTCTGTTTATAAAAATATTGGCTGATGGGGCAAAATACATCACAATTTTCAAATCTGTATTTGTAAAGAACATTAAATAAATCGTAATTTCGTCTTTACCTCACTCTCAATCATTTTGAGGTTTGTCTTGATTTATAACGAAAAACTCCAATTAAGTATATTAAAGTTAGTAGTTGTAGCATTACACTATGTTTAAGTTTAGGACATATGTATACTTTTGCAAAGCCTTTTTGTTTTTTTGGAGAGAGTGAAATACAAGAACTTAACAGAAACAGATGTATTTGAATATCTCATGGTACCAAATTACAAATTGTTACAGCTTCACACTAAACGTGCACATTTTACTGGTATACATTAAGATGCTGATTTTAGTAAAGCTGATATTACACCTGTATGTGAACATACAGTACATGTTAGTCCTGCTGAATAAAACCAGTATGGCTCAGTTACCCTGTAACAGTGTTCATTCTGAGAGGTATTCAAAAACAAGGCAGCCTGATGCTTGTTGCCTGGACCAGGTCTGCACTGACAGTAAATATATGACTCATAGTGAAGAATCTGGAGCACTTGCTAGGTAGCATATTCAGAAACTGATGTGTCACTTTGTTCCCGGTTCATAGCTGCTTTCAGGTTTGGAAGCTGTAAAAAAAATCAAAACAGGACTCAAACAGTGTTTCGGGTCACTTTCTGCTGCTCAAAGAGGCAATTGTGCACTTTGATCAACTTAACCCCGCCAAGTGTTTACAGAGGCCTTTTTGTCTGTGCTTCCCCGTTGCACCAGTGCTGCTCGAACAAAGTGGAAATCTTAGCACAGCAAGCAGAGTGCCAGTGTAAAGACATATAGAGTTATATAACCGACACAAGTATACAAGCCAGAACTATACACAGGAGTTTAACGTTATTGCACTGCGCCTCTTAACTGGGGCAGATATTGCAGCTTGTATAACTTTAACAAAGCATTTCTCAACAAACTCATAATTTTATACCAACAAGATTTGGCAACAAATCTTAAATTCAACAACCTCTGGTGTACAGTATTTAAAGCAGGGAGGCAAACATACATATATTCTATACTTGTATTTACAAATACTGGATGACCTGCTGTCAAATGCCTTATCTTCATATGGCTCAGTGCATCCATGGACGTTACACATATATTACCCATAAATATCTTTTTAGCCAATGTTTATAGTAACAGGTAGCATATACTTTAACATTAAGTGAAGCAAATAAATACAGTTACACATAGGAACTGGCAAGTGACCAGATCTAGATGATATTTAGCTTGAACAGAGATAGACTTCTGGAAACTCAACAGTCTGATAGCTTCCCAGTCAGTGAACAGACCAAAGCTATTGCCGTTTGATTCATCCCATAGGTTTGAAATAAGATGGCAAAATAATGTTTAACCGGACTTGAATAATTTAGTTGCATGTCTGAAAACCAGTCGGATTTGCAAATTCTTTTGCAGAGCCAACTACTAGAAGCAATACTTTCCAATAACAACACATTTATCATCTTTTTATGCTTTCAGACATTAAAGGTAACAAGTGTACAAATCGAGGTTAAACATCTCTATGTATATCACTATTATCCAGCTTATATTGGTGATATGAGTGATGGCAGATACCAATCATCAGAAGAACTAAAAATAGTGTGTCCCAACAACTTTAACTATGTTTTTTTATGCAAAAGAGCTTTATTTGATTTTTTAGCTCAATCACTTTAAAGAGATCTCTGATTTTCCGAGTTGGAATTCAAACATCAGGTGGTGTTTTTGTTGTATTTCCAATCGGGATCTTGGAAAATCTGACTTTGGAGTATGAACAGAATAAGAACACAGCACAAACACTATCATGTTTGGATTCACACTTTGGTGTGGAATATGTTACTTATTAAAAAAAGAGTGATAGTTAGCTATGTACAGTAACACTGAAATGTTCCAAATAATATCACCTTTTAATGCACAAAAGGTGTAGGAAGCATTAAAAATGGTTTTTTGTTTTCTGCATGGAGAAGTGTGCAACCCGGGGTTGTTTGGGCAAAAGGGAAGAAGATATTAGAGCAAAGTTGAACATGCTTTACTTGGAAAAGTTGGCAGCCCTTTGTAAATATCAAAGTGCAAATAATAGGCTACATTGTTCTCTAGAGCAATGGTTTTCAAACTGGAGAAAAAGTACATCTGGTGATCATGTTCCCTTTACCTCTGGAGTAAAGATGTAAATCTGGGAATGACATCAAAGCCAACTGAGACATGTTCCAGTTCCAAGTGGGGGTCGCCTATTATCATTTAATTTATTGTCAGTGGGGGGAAAAGTATTGCAGTATGAAATGTGATTCATGAACTGGTGAGCTAATGTGTTATAAAAGTACACCAACACCTTGGCAATACTTCACAGTTCTGAGACGCCAAATCTGACCCTGATACTGAATGAAAAACCTACCAGGAACAAGATGCTACAGTACTGAGCCCGTGTTTCAGTGCTGATATGGCTGAAGAACAAGAGGCAGAAACTTTAATATGAAACATATTGTTCAGAAAACCCTATTAATTTTTTTTTTTAACTGACAGACCAAACGGCTGTTAAGGCTTTGTTGTGTATGAGCTTGTAAAGTGAGGCTGTGATTAAATCTAGTTGGCTTTTAGAGAAAAGTGAGAAGAGTTACATTTTCAAGTGACTTACAGAGTACAGAGATTAAAAAGGTTTTGGCATGTGAAATGTTCAGGTTATCCATCACAGTATATACAGTTTATACAACTTATAATATGAAGATCAACCTTTTTATTTTTTTTGTATTATTTGGCTCTTCAAGTTGGTGATTCAGCTCAACAATGAAACATCAAGCCGGCAACACTGACCTAAGCCACTTTTAGTGTGAGTCATTATTTAAATTGATGATCTGAGTCAGTCTCACACCGAGAACATGCTGGATGTTAAAGTGTACAGTACCTCGACATAACGACTCAAAGCATAGAGTTAAAAACGCACTTCAGTGAAAGGTAGACAAGTGAGATAAAGACATGAAAAAACGTTGTACAAGAGTGCAAGCATTTTTAAATTTTAAAAACAATGAAGGATGTGAGGAGATTGTTATTCTATTATACTTTTTCAGCAAAGTCCAGCTGGTTTTTATATACGTCTCATTTTTATCGTTCTTATCACTATTATGCCGACTAAACTCGTGTTAAAATTCACATCTGAACCCTTCGTTAACACATGTTCACTCGTTAGCCTTTTAGTTCTATTTGAGCGCAAAGTTACAAACGAAAGCAGGTCCACATTTGTTTTTCTTACTAAGATCATTCTGCTCCTCAGTGAATCCACTTCCATTTCTTTATCTCCTGCAATGCTACATTCAACAACAACTCCACAAGGGGGAGCTATACTTCTTGTTTCCTGGCCACACTGCCTTCCAGTGCTCCCACTGTAAGGGCAACGAGCTGTGGAAACAAACTTGCTGGAGAATAAACATGGATTTGGATTAAAACATCTCCCCTCCATGTATGCTGGAGATTAAAAACCATCAGAGCAACAAGAGAGACATTATGGGATGTCCTCTGCCTCCTCTTGTTCTCCTTTAGGCTCAGGCTCTTCGGCATGGGGGTGAGTTTTTGCTTCTGCAAGTGTGTGTACGTATCTGAGTCGGCTCCAGCAAGCCTTGTTCTTGTGCAGGTGCCCCATCATTATTTGGCTGAGCATGCTGGGCTCAGTGAAGCGCTGCCACTCCTCAAACAGAGGCTCCACGATGTAGGAGATAAAACCTGAAAGATGTGAAACTCCTTAATAAGGCCTATTTAATGAGACTGTCTTGATAATTAAACAGGATTTACCTATCTGGATGGCTGGCACAGAGTCTGTCTGTTGGTCACACAAAGGACTGATCTCCAAGTCAAATTTCCTTTCCAGATCACCTTAAAGGTCAATAAAGACAGAATTGATCAAAACAATTGCAACAAGAACAAACAGTGAAATGAAGTGCATAGACTTGGCATTTTAAAATACACATCTTCTTCACCACACCACAATACTAACTCTAGTTTGAAATCTGATATGTAAAAGTTTACTTACCCTGCCTATAAAATTCCTCACACACCCTCTCACTCCATTGCCTGCTCAGCTCCCACTCTCGACATGGATTACACACATCAGCGCATTTCAGGGCAATCTAGAAGAAAAGAAATGAATACAAACATATCACAACAATATGGAGATCTACTACTAAAGCTGTGTGAGAAAATTATCATTTGGATACCATACAGTTGAATCTACATGCTTAAAAATACTGTATAAAAATACACACAACCTTTTTCTTCACTATGACAGAAAAAATCAGACTAAATGTTTCCCATTTATATGAGCATGGAAATTATTTCAACTTGTTAAATATCTGCATGTAGAGAGAATTTTATCATTAATTTCTCTTAAGTTTAGAACTTTACAAACATTTTCTTAGTATTTGACAGCACTACATTTAAAGCTTCATAACTTGGATCGAAGGTTTTAGGTATCCTTATCATCACACATGAAACACATTCATCTCAGGGACACAAACTCTCTTTCCTGAACAGCATATACTGGGCAGACATTTCCATGATGTTTAGGCTTGCATATAATTACTTCAACAACTGGACGTGTCAACCTCAGGCATCTTGAGAGTGTCTTATGTCTCTTTTTATCTGTAAATATCTAGTTCCAACAGTACATTTGAAGGGGGATAGGCAGCATACCTGGAGTATGAAATGCCTGTGTGTGGCCAGCTGAAGGTCCATATCCTGGTTCTCCAGATGCTCTCGGAGAGTTATCAAGAATTCGTTTTGTCTGTTGATGTCTGTAGCCAAGATGAGAGAACCCAGCTGCTGCTCTATATCCTGGCTGTAGAGTAGAGGAAGGCATACCAATTAGCTTTACTTAACCTGCTACAAGTTTCATACACCATGCCTTCCCTTTAACAGCCAAATGATCTTATTTTTCCTGGTCAAAGACATTCATGTGAAGACTAAAAGTAAAGTCACATGAAATCCTTTTATTACTTTATCCTGTGAACATTGCTATTGAGTTCTAATTTCATGCTAAACTTATTTATATGAAAAGAAAACCTACAGCTACAATGGAAATAATAAGAAAAATCCAGCTTGTAAATTTAGTATTTTTTCAGTGAGAGATAATAAATACTTATCAGATACTTAGTAAGAGGAAAAACGCTCCCTAACACTGTAACTCCCCAAAAGGGTTCATCTTAACTTCATGGGTGTCCAAGGTTTTTAGTGTACTGTGTTTTTTGAAATTAGATTTGCAATGTGCAAAACAGTAACATATTCCAAACATTAATGAGTAAGCTTTAAGTAATTGCAATGCTTTTAAGACATGCAATCTAGTAAAAAGGTGCATAGTTTTGTAGATAACAAGAGATCCTTCTAAATAAGGTAGACAACTTTCCAAAAGATCAAATTATAAAAGTATATAAAAATAGTAAATCTAAAAAGAAGATTTCTAAAACCAAATCATAAAATATTCTGATTAAAAATCAGATTAAGTAAGATGTGTGTTCTTACGACATGTCAGCCGGCAGGTGGCTCAGCAGAGCAGACTCTCGGAGCATGCCCACAGTGGATCTCCAGTGGTGGCTCTCCAGCACAGAGGTGTTCTGCACAGCAGGAATGTCATTCAGTATCTGCTCCTCTGACACTGCACACACCACAGGTAAACCCACATGCTGATACCCATCCACCTGCTTGTGTTTACCTGGTAGAGGGATGCCAGGTGGTGTCTGGTTTTAATGAGAAAAGGCTGGTTGACTCCAGGGTGATCCACGTCATGAGCTGCTGCTGCCATCAGACCCAGGAACACATCCAGAGGAGTCAGCAGCTCTGCCAGCTGCAAACACAAATGTTCTGAGAATCTCCAAGAGAGATGCTTGTGAAAAATCTAATTGAGAAATCAATGCAAGTCAAAATTTTCAGCGTCTATTTTGTCAAACGTTCAATTTCTGGTCAATGTAAAGTTTATTTAAGTTGTCAAATAACCCAAAGTATGTGAGAGAAACCTTTCAACAAAATATCAAATTTGAAGAATACTAAAAACAATATTTTTTGACAATTAGGAAGCAAGATTAAATTGGGCCCTTGTCCCACCTTGTTTGCAATGGTTACAGTAACAATTTCATAATTGCTCTGACTTTACATTTGGGCAAATTTAGGTAGGAAGCAAGTCTGCTTCTTGACAAGTGGAAATCAACAAACACCTGCCTACAGTTCAATGTCCAATTTTCTTAAATTTTCCATTTTGAGGAATGGCTAAGAGAAATTGGATCATTAGTTATCTACATCTCCAAATTTGGTTTACTTCCAAATTTATATCAAAAAACAAAACTGACATTGTTACAGGTGGCCAAAGATCCAGCCTCCTTATGCATCATAGCATGAAGTAAATCCTAAATGCTAGGTAAAGGACAATGGAGCACATTGATTAGTGAAAATGCAGACTTGCTTTTTCTCAGAGAGTGTTTCTTATCTTCAACATACAGGTTAGTGTGCCGTATTGAATTTCATTTAGTGCTGTTAACAAAACAGATTAATCACAAAGTGCCTCTTGGAGCAACAAAAACAATTACTGAATAAGGGGAAAGATGCAGAGACGCTTAATCTGGTCAGAGGGTTTCAGAAAAATCTCTGAGCTCTAGATGGATGTGTCACAGTGATCAAGTGAGCAGGAGACGTCCCTCTGGGAGCACAACTTATAGATTATGTCAAGGAGAAGCTCAGGCCTGCTGAAGCTTTATAGTGTGGGCATGACAAGAAAAGAGTGTGTATGTTTACCTTGGTCTCTTTTATGTAGCAGTACATGGCTTGAGTAACATCAGCAGCATGAACAGCATTATGATATGGATTGTGGGAATGGTAATCTTCCTGCACCATTCCTGCAAAACATTGTAAATTATCAATAAGCACTGATTGTAATAAAATTAATCTACAAGGTCTCTGTTCATTCTGGTTAGTTGAAACACATGATAATGCAGGAATTATTCTCATAGAATTATGTGAGGAAATAGGTTAAGTATTTGGTATATAAAAACAAACATAACAGCAAAAGACTTTTGCTATCTTACCAAGAAACCTGTGTAGTTTAACCATGTCCAGCTGGAAGTGGTGAATCAATCCACAAACATTGAAGAGATGGCACATCAGAGTCACAAGACTGTTACCTACACAGGTAAATTGTAAAAAAGGCATATAGACTTGGATCATGAAAAAATACATAATAGAATATAGATTTAGCTAGTGAAGGACGAGCAGTCATGTCAGATTAAAATAATCTCACCATTTGTAAGACGATCGAAGACGAAAATGTCAAAGTTCCATGTGTCTACTTTTGAGAGCATGTGCTGTGAAGAAAGACATTTATAAGAGTTGATTCGCGATTAAAAATCATATGTGCATCTTTGTTTGCGTGGTAATGCGTTTTTGTGCCCTCACAGCTGCCTGTCCCAAGTAGTCATCATCCAGCAAGTGCAGGGACCCCGGAGTGTGAGGCATTAATCCCCTCAACAACCTGGAGGCATGGCAGTATCTCTGGAAGCTCAACAGACGCTTCAGCTTTCTCCTTGTTCCGGACTCGAGCTCCCCTGGCCGTGAATTTGCTAAATTAAAAAGATAAATTAATTAAAATTGCATTTAAAAAAAATTAAAAGTCAAACCATCTTCATTGTGCATCATAATGTCCTTCATCTATCTATATATCTACCTATAAAATAATCAATACTTAAATAGTGGACAGTTTAAACCATATTTGAGTCAATGAGGATTCGTACTCTTTAGGATCTGCAGGTCAATCGGAGGGTAAGAACCTCGTCTCTCAGCCAGCAACACACCAGCATGACCGGCGTTCAGCCTGCCATCAGCTGTCAGAAAGAAAGAGAAGAAGAGCCAGATAAAAAAAACCAGCAAGAATAAATAAAACGATAAAATGGTAAAGCAATAAGTGACGTGTCAGTGGTGTTTCAAAAGGACAGTACTGCTGCATGTATATATATAATATGATTTTCTAAATCTTAATGCAGCAATCTTGGGTTTGTACATTTTTTGTTCAAATCAAATATTTTCTAAGCAAGAACTCTAGTGAAAAAGGTACGCAAGTACCTAACAGTTGTTTTTCGATAAAACAACAAATTGTGTACATAGATGTGACCCTAAATTATATCATATTTAAATAGCGTTAGAAATTATTTATTTTTTTAACTATTCAAAATTATCTCCAGGCCTTTACTTGCTGGGGAAGCTCAATATTTAGGAACAAACAACAAAAAAACAAATAACAGAGAATCCTGAAGAATATATGAGCAATTCACACACCCAGAGGCCAGCGACAAACAAGATTAAACAGAATGAGGTCTCAAGTACACACACGCACGCGCACGCATGCACACGCACACACACACACACACACGCACACGCACACCCCCCCCCACACACACATACACACACACACACACACACACACACACACCAAATCTTCACTTGAACAGTCTGAAAACTATGGGGATAATGAATAATTCATAGTTCAGCAGTTAGGAACTGGAGCATAGTTTATCCCTAAGGTTGCCAGTTCACATCACCTCAGTGACTGCCGTTAAAAGCAGCTGGCAATGGCTTTGCTGTCACTGTGGCAACTGCCGGGACATGCCAGATCCCGCCTTCAAAGTGCAGCCTCAGAAAGCATTCAGCGTGGAAGAAGCAAGGCATCACTTTTGTCAACTTTGGAGGAAACTGGTACAACTTCCTACTTTGGCATGCACAGCAGCATGACCAAATACACAGAAAAGTGACTCATCGTTGTCAAGTGGCCTACTTTGGGCAACAAAAGAAGCGAACGGGGAAAAACAGTTTTTTGTTTAATCCAGAGCGTTGGCAGAGAAGACGAGGACAAAATACATCTTCTGGTAAACAGGCCAAGAACACATCACACCTCCAGATTACAGACAACCACATTCATTCACACAGTCAGCCTCCTCCAGCTCTCTGTAGCACTTGATTCTTCTCCTTTCTCTGCTCCATTTTCACCCAATTCTTCTTTTAGTTCTGGTTCCTGTGTTTACATCCTCCTCCTTCCATCTGATCCAATCCTTCCGTCTCGCCAGCCGCCTCTCTCCTCTGTCCCTTTCTCTTCTTCCCTTAGCTTGGCGGTAACTAGGTCATTGTTTTCATGCGGCACAGAACTGGGTCATTTACGATAAAAATGCGAGTCAATCAGAAAGTGTGCTTAAGGAAGCGCCAACGTGCCCAAACATTAACACTCATTCGGTATGTGTACACCCACTTACAAATGAGGTTAAATCCCAGTTTGAGAAGCAAAAACATGAGTGTACATTTGGCACACATACTGACATGTGGAGCTGATCGAAATATGTGAGCTTTACTGTGTCTGTGGGTGTTAGTTGCACAAACTGTGGTTTGATGTTGTTTTTACTTTTTAAAACCTGAGTGATGCTAAAACTCAAATCTACATGCTGTGAATGCACAGAAGCAGGTGATGTTTTCTTCTGCCTGCAGCTGTTGCTGCTTTATTTACATGCATGTAATGCATCTATACCTCTATATGTTAATAATAAACTATAAAAATTTGTAAAAAATAAAAATAAACTATTGTGTAAAATATAGCTGAATCTGAGATTAATACACAATCAATAAGAAGACACAGAACTTCTCATTTTCTTAATTTGACATTAAATCAGATATAAACTTTCTTAAATATTTTCAAGGTCAGCGAAGGCAGATAAATTATTTTCCTGAAATATCAAGTTGTTTCTCCACCATCAGAACATTGAGCAACATTGATGGACAGCACTAAGATCCTTCTCTTGGCTCTGATTGGTTGTTTTCGTTATAGTCAAATTTAAAGTGATCTTTTTCAAAAACTTTGGTCTATTTTTCATGGCTATCATACTATGGTATAGCTTATGCATAACATCCTACAAATCTGGATTTTCCCAAATAATTAGTGTTTGAATTCTACAATTACTGTTTTGGCTGCTGCAGCCTCCAATCCATATGTGAATTGTGAGTTCAGCTGAAACATTATCATTAAATCACAGGTGATTTAAAGGAAATCGCTCGGCGGGAAGCAGAACAACTTTTGCATCTCGTTTTGTCCAAACAACCAAATGCAACAAAACATGATGAGAAAATAATTTGTCAATGCTTCATATCAAAACAGACAGTAAACATGCTAGTGTTAACCTAGCAGATCACCAAACTGCTTCACATGAAAATATCAGCAACTCACCAACATGTGAGTTCATAGAAGATTCCAGCTTTATGTGTAAAATCAGATATAAAAAAATTGTAGAGTCTCCTTCTGAAACTTGCTGTTGCTGTCAAGAAAACAACTGCAGACTCACAGAATGCTAATGACGACCAGGCGATCCTGATAAATGGAGTCCAAAAGGTGGGTAATAAAATTGTCTGGGTTAATTTTTTTGACGACTTGTTTAAAGAAAAATCGCTCTGAATTTACATTTACAATCTGCATTTGACATGAACAAGTTTTCTTTTATGTAAAAAAAAAAAAAGACACAAATTTTTTTTTTTCTGTTGATTTTTTTTTTTCTCCAAAACCTGAACTTTGGGTCGTCTTAATCATTTATTATCCTGACAACATCAAATGTCCCAGTGACTTTCTCTGCATATCTGATAAAATCTCATAGTACCTAGAAGCAATAGGCTTAGAATATCAAAAGCCTTTCACCCTTTTAAAAGAAATAATCACATGAGGTCATTACAGTTCAAGGGAAAAGTGTAGAGAATTCTCCATCCTCCACCTTCTGAGTCACTGCAGGGAATTTCCCACAGAATTAATATAATTTCAGTTTAAGATTTCCTGTGATTGACAGATTACTTACAATACTGCCCACAGAGCTTGTAAGTGTTAAGTCTAATGTGTCTAAGTTTACCATTTTCCTTTGTAAAACCTATATTCTTGACTGAATCTATGTCAGCGTCATGGGGACAACTGCAGCTCAGCAGATGGTACCACAGCTTTATTTATTGGAAACTCCGGCTCCAACTGCCCCAAATAACTCGTTTCTCTGTCTCATCTACTCAGCTGTCTTAACGCCTCCAAGCGTCCACCTACGTCATTCGTAAACATATGACCAGAGGCATGCTTGTCAGAGTTAATCTGTCACACACGCACCTATGGACTTGTCAAATCTGCAAATATGAACACAAGCAGGACAAAAGAGGGAGATCTAATTTTAAGTTCTGCATGAAACCAAAGAAAAGATTGGGGATTAAATTGTAAATCTTAAAACTGAGCTGAAAAAATGTCCTTAAATTGCTATGAGGGAGACCAAAACCGTCACACTGTTAAGAATTTTAATAGGTCACAAAGCTTAAGCTATTATTGTCCTGACTGAGGCAGCATGAACTGCTGCTTGGTTAAACTTAACCAGACACATTATGAATTTATCAAACGTGTCTTCCACAAGCTTAACTCTGTTATGAATTGTTATGGATTCTTTACCTTCCACATGTGTATTGCTGTTTTCTGTGCACTGCTTGATCTCTTTGACCTCGTCAACCTCCTCCTGCTCTTCTTCCACCCAACTGCTGCCTTCACTTCTCTTCGGCCCCCGAGGGTCTCCCCTGCGAGTTCTCCAGGCCGCCCTGAGCTGTCGGATCAGAGTGGGAAGTTCCAGGGCCAGCGACAGGCCAGCACAAGTAACAGGAGGATTCCACACTCGAGAGCCAGGAGGCTCGTCGGGACAGACCCCGACACCGAGACCAGAGCCCTGCATCCTGATATCTGGACCCCAGAGCCTCTCCAGTACTGGCATTGTAATACCTCAAAGAAATTAGTGGTGCAGAGACGAGAGGATGACGGTGACAAGGAGACATTGAAGAAGGAACAGCCCACCATCAGATTAGAATGACAGATAATACAAAGGGCTAACTAAGGCTGAAAAAACTCTGGAATCAGTGTAACAAAGACCGCCTGGAGAGATGGAATCAACAGCATAGGGAAATAAAGCAATCCAAAACCGCCACACCAAAGAGAAGAAGAGGAAAGTCCAAAAGGCAAGAGAATAATCTGTCGGTATCCTTCTCTCTCTTTCTTCTCTCTCTCTCAGAATCCAGAACTGATGTTCTGCTCCCTCCTTCTGACGCATACCGACTCATCTCCAAGGTCCCACTCAGTCTGTGCTATTGAGTCTAAAAGCCCCTCCTTTCTCAGCTCAGAGCTCACTTACACGCTCTCCCTCAACCAATACGCTGCTGCCCAAAGATGCTGCCAGCCCGACTAGTGCCATGCACGCAAATTAATGCTTTCCCCACACATTTGCCTTTGTAGCAATAATTTATATAACATCAATCAGGCAATTAAAATTGAACAAGAGATTAAATACACCTTTTTACAAAAATATTTGATCTAAAATATAGAAATGCAAACACCAGGATGTGCATTAAAATGAAAATATCACCCCCTCCCCAAACCTGTTTCACTAAACTCAAATTGAAAAAAAATATATATTCAGTTCATTGTTTAAAATAAAAGGATATATTGTTACTTCAGATATATAATTCAATTTAAAATTGCCATTTGATTTTACTGAAAATTGTGAACTGATTTTTTTTATTATTATTTAAATCGGCAGACCTGCTCCACAATATGGACCACAGTGCAAATGACGGTCCACTGCAGACAATTGTACCGGCACACTCACTGACGTACACACTCAGCCATCCACATGGCCTTGAACATCTCATATCAGATGCAAGAAGTCAGCAACAAGAAATTATTCTAGTGAAAGCTGTAAAACAAAGAAACAGCCTGGGAAAAAAGAAAAAGGGAGAAGGGAGATAATATAAAACACAAAAGCACCATGGCAACATATAGTTGTTTGTAACTGATTGCTCACAACTCTTAAGAGTAAAATATGGAATTTGTTGCTTTCTGTGCAGTTTATGGGAATAGTCAAACCACTAATCAAGTAGCCTAGTTAAGATTCTCTATGTCACATCTGTAACTTGATGTTTTTGTCCACGCACATATTTAAAATCAGTACTTAAATAATAATGTTCAAGATTATTAAAGACAGGCACATAAAAATATACAATAGATTTTACATCTATTTGGCAAAGTAAAGAACATATATTGTCCATTAAATATATGGATTTTTCAAATTCAATGTTGCTGCTTAGTTAAACTTTCAATGCAAATTCAAATGCAAACTGCAAAGAAAGAATGCAGATAACAAGGTCGGTGGAAGTCTTGTTTAATAAACTCAGGCGGGGAGAGGACTGCTGGCTCCAAAGCTATTTTTGCAAATCCTTCCTTCAAAGACTAAACATGGCCGTAATAGTTACTAAAGACAGAGAAGCTTACATAAATGGGACAGCGTGTTGATTCATTTGTTTTTGGTCCACTTTTAAACCTGAATTGGTCACACTCTTTGACAGATCAGGGCAACAAATTCGGCCTTCAAAAACTATATTAATGTGCTCTTTCAAGAATGTGCACATTTTGAAACTTATGTCACATACAGGTTTTGTCTTGCTGTATTTTTAGGGCTTTACATCAATAACATTCTTAACCCACACTTTAGATATTGGCTAAAAACTTGAAAACTCATGTCTGTTTATGCAGATTACATATTAGGGAGTATGCTTAATGAATTAAGCCTTCAGGAACCAAACTCTACGTTTTCAAAAGGAAAACTGTCCTCATCACTTCCTGTCCTCATCACTTCCTGTCCTCCAGAACGGTTCAGACAGTTCTGGGCCTCGAGGGGCCAGTACACTGCATGTTTTAGATGCTGCTCGGCTAAACCCTTATAATTTAAATAAAGATGCTCCAGCAGGCTTTGCTGAACTTGGTGACATGCCAAAGAGATAATTCAATTGTCTGATTCTGGTGTGGCGGAGCAGAAACACAGCCAAACTATAGCTGTGAGACACTGAAAGAGCGTTTGCTGGAGCTTTTTTGTCATGAGCTTTTACTGGATTCATTTGATGTTTATTTCTCATCTCTCCTCCTTTAAAGTACTTTGTAAGCCACTAATACAGGAGTTTTCTGTCTCATAAATTTTCCCTTCTGTCAGTGTAACACCACAGGAAGATATATATTTATCATGTATCCGATCTCTGTTGGTAGAGCATATATCAGTGAGTGATGTCACTCAATTTGGCTATTTAAAAGATTGAATGAACTTTAAAATAATTGGTTATAAATTGCTTAAGATCCTTAAGAGAAACCAAAATATCCTCATAATTTCAAAGAATCTCTTTATTAGCAGAAACCAAGTTTTGTCGATGATTTATCCACACAGTTTTCTTGCACCATTTCATTCTCCAGTGGAAATCTGCATCCTGCTGTGAAGGTGAAAATTAAGTACACTTGTTGGAGGTCATCTTTGAATTGTCCTTAAAAGCAACTTGTTGTTCTCGCTGTTTATTTTGATGTGACTCTTCGTTGTCACAAGAAACAAGTAGAGCTTTGCAGCCATAAGAAAAACATGCAACATCTTTTTTTCTTTCTTTCTCTTTTTAAATAACTCAGACATTCAGCAGAGAGTCTTTTGAAATACTCTTTTTTTTTTTTTAACATTTCCACATTTGAGCAAAGTAAATGCCCAAAATGTAGTGAGCATTTTTATTCAGCCATCCAGTCAAACTATATTTTTACGCGATTATGTGTCTCCCATATAGGTTATGGCAAGAGGCAAACAAGACCTCCTAAGGCAATGGTCAGCAACTTTAACAACTCTATGAGCCATTTTTGCTTCTGGTCCAATATGTTTAGTGTGACAAAAGTCATCCATCCATCCATTTTCCATCACCCTTCTCCCTAACGGGGTCGGGAGTTGCTGGTGCCTATCTCCAGCTGCGTTCCGGGCGAGAGGCGGGGTACACCCTGGACAGGTCGCCAGTCTGTCGCAGGGCAACACAAAGACAAACAGGACAAACAACCACGCACACACACCTAAGGAGAATTTGGGAAGGCCAATTAACCTGACAGTCATGTTTTTGGACTGTGGGAGGAAGCCGGAGAACCCGGAGAGAACCCACGCTTTCCCACTGAGAACATGCAAACTCCGTGCAGAAAGACCCTGGGCCGGGAATCGAACCCAGGACCTTCTTGCTGCAAGGCAACAGCGCTACCCACTGCGCCACTGTGCAACCCTGACAAAAGTCATATAAATCTTCAAAACAAAATTGCTTATTTTTAAAAATATCTGCAATAGCAGCCTTCTTTAGATTTTTGAACAAAAGAAAAACAATCTCATTTGGTTTTAGGTGTTAAAATGAAGAAAATCAACGATGATGCATCACAAACACAAATCATAAAATTTGTGATTGTAATGCAAATAATCTGCAAAAGGCCTTCAAAGTCTGATTTCTCTCACTCATTAATTTAAAGATCTATTAAAAATTTTGCTCACTAAGATCCAAGTCTGTGGTTTGGAGTTACAGCTACCGTATTAGTCTACTGACCTAAGTCCTGTCACATTGCAAAATGTACTCAAAGACAAAGTACATGTAAAACACTGCATGTGCTTATTTTGCATGTACATGCAAAACAAGTACAATTAGGTCAATGATCATATAATGCCTGAGCTTTACATGAGCATTTACAGTGATTGCGAGCGTATGTTTCTATGTTTCACCTAGATATTATGCTGGGTAAAAGGTAAGTGGATCCACACCAAACTACAGTGTGTGTCTCACTTTTGCACAGACCTGTTCCAGAGCATCAAAAGTTCTTACCCAGCATGCGAACCTGTATGACATTCTGCTCCAACCATTTAAATGCGACACCTCCACACCTCTGTGGTAAAGAGAAAGATGGAAGAAGACAGAAAAAAAGAGAGGCCTATGTTAGCATTGCTTTTGCTAAATGCCTTCAGAGACCAACAGCGACCCTATGAACAAACAAACTGTGTGTTAAAAGTCATGAGAGAGCTTTCTTGCACTCATGTGATGCCTGGAAAGCCGGGACAACTTAACCCACAAGCTGCTATATTTATTCTTTAGAGTGCTATTAAACTAAATCAAATTATTAATGTGTAAAACATAAATTATTTTAGGTGTTTAACCAACGTTTACTTTTGACCTTCTTAATTAAGTCAAAATCTGTTTTTACCTCAGCATGGTCCAATTCTGAGTGTACATAATCACATGTAATGTTTTAAATTACTAATCTAATTAATTTAATTTAAAATATCCATATTATTCGTCATGACCACAGGGATTAAAAAAAAAAACTGAATGAAGAGCTGCACTTAGTGACCCTGGCATCTGCAATTCCTGTATCAACACGCCTGTGTTTGGGACACAGACACTGGAAAAAGAGGGTCAAGTGGCACAGTGCCACACACTGCCAATGATTTGCACATTAATCATATTCTTCCATATGACTCAGCCTCTTGGAAAGTGAGCTTTTTTTTATTGATTCAAAGGTGTGTTTGTAATCAATTCAGGTCACAAGATAATTATGGTTTTATACTTCCTGTGGCAAATTCTGATAACAGAATACAGAGAACAAAGAAAACAGGACACATGTTACAACATCCTATTCAGTTCACTACAAGACAATATATATCAATATCTGAAATGATTAACACTCTAAGTGACGTTTTTTCCTAATTACACTTTGAATTTAAGCTTTGGAAACATGCTTATGTTTGGCCAGTCTTATAACAAAGTCTATTTAATTGCGACCCCGAGTTTATAAACCTTCAACGGCTGAAACTAGAAGTTCATGATGCTCCTCTTTGATGGAAAATGTGTAAAGTCTTGTAGAATAGAAAAATGCTTATTTCTTTTGAACAAGGGTTTGTTTGTCTTTGAGTTAAGATGTTGCTCACTGTATCCTGATTAAGATCAGGTTATTATGGATCAAGTTTTGTCTTGCACTACAAGGAGACTTGGTTTATAAAAGCAGTCATTCTCCTTCAACTTTTCCATTTTATGTCTCTCTGCAATCTCAAAATAAAATCTTCTTATTCACAAACAAACTTAAAATAATGTGTGTTTTTCACTTATTATACCCTTTACACTAAAACCTTAAAAGAGAATCGAGTTCAATCAATGGGCTTCGAAAGTCACCTTGTTGGTTAATACAGGAGAGAATTCATCTGAAAAGCAGCCAAGAGGCCCATGGTAACTCTGGGGATACTGCAGAAAGCCACAGCTCAAGTGGGAGAATCTGCTGGATGGAACATTATTATGGTAGCTGTGACTTCCACATAACTGGGTGTTATGGGAGAGTGGTGAGAAGAAACCATTAAGACTGGAAACCAAAAAGAAATTCAATTTGCATTTTGACACAGTCTATATAGGAGATATAGCTAGTATATGGCAAAATGTGTTCTGGTTAGATGACACTAAATTGGCAATGTTATGTGCAAAGCACTATGTAAGTCTGCCAACAAACACTGCACATGACCCTGAGCACAATATCCCCACCATGCAATGTGGTGGTGGCACATTGCATCATCTCTGAAAGCTGCAGAGATGATGAGAAAATTGGTGGCGCTATATACAGGGCAGTCATCTTCCAGAAACACAATAAATAATGCAGCCAATTGAGGATCGGTGTCTTGAAAACTGACGTTCACAGATGCTCCCCATCTAAAACTGACTGATCTAAAGCTGCTTTGCAAAGCAGAATTTCAGTTTGTCGATTAGTGAAGCTAGTAGACGCCCCTCAATAAGTTGGTTCTGGGGGGACCAGAACACAAATGCATGTCATAGTTTATGGTCTTTTTATTGTAAATTGTTTTTACACACCATCAGAGCCTTACCCCGACCCTAAGAGCTCCTCAATAACACCCTTAATATTATATTGTAATGCATTTGGCGGTTTGTAACAGGGGAAGCTATTGAGAGGACCAGTGAAAACTTTCAATTCATCATAGGTCATGTATAATAATGGCTGCCATAACTAAAACATTTTGTGTATGTGAATAGTGGATGAAGGTGAAAGAGGACTGAGTGCACTGAGCTGTGGTATTTTAGCCACATGAGGGCAGACATGCACACATTGGTATTTTGACTGTGGGCTGATAAACTCACTGGGCCGATGAACATCCAACAAATCATCCGTTATCCGCTAGTGTTCAGTCTCAGCCCTCCAGAGGAAGACCCGTGTACCTTGAGCAGTAGGATTTACATGTGAGCTAGCACACACTGTTTACTGGCAGGCAGGAAGTGGGCGGATGGAGGAAACCCAGACGCAGTGACTGATCACTCATCCTCCCCACGTGGTTATGGCATGTTTACAGGACAGCAGCCTGGGTTTTTTTTCCCCTCTCTATTCAGATGCAATGTTATTCATATCAACCGACCACCAGAACTCTCTACCCCCTTTTTTGTGTGCTTATGTTATACGGAGTTATTCAAACTAAAGCTATGTCCTCAAAAATGTTTATGAGACATATTCTCAGGTAAAATATGAAGCTCTAATACAATTACTTTACCTTCATAAGTCTAAATTATCCTACTAATATTACACATTTATACTTTTAGAGTAATATAAGGAAAACAGATTATTTCATAAGTGAACATTTTTGACAACTCTGATTACTTAAATGAGTCACAATTAAAGGCTAGCTGTTTGGGCATCTGTTACTTCTGCACCTTTGGTCAGCCGGCTCATAAAAAATAGCTACAACTTTTGCTTTTCACACACTTAAAATTAAGACAAATTTGGTCGTTCGAAATATTTATCAGAGTTTTAAACTACAAGCTACAAGCTGCCTGGTGAGCTTTTCAAATAAAAGTTCACATATTTATGTTAGTGGAATCATAATACTTTCATGCAAGAATATCATGACAATCTGATAGACAGTTGTGTAATAAGTTTAATGAAAAAATTATATATAGTGTTTAAAAGTCATCATGTGGAAATGCATGTCTTCTGGATAAAAGTAGGAAAAATTGGCAGCTGACATTTAACAATTAATAATTTATCAATATTGTATGAATTTAAGAAGAAATTTGAAAGGATTTCTGAAAAAGAGGTAGTTTTTCTTGAAATGCCATACATACCCTAAATTATTGAATCACATATACAATAATTGTATATCTTTTCTCATACATAAAAATGTCTATTTAGACATTAGTTGATGTTTGTACCAAGAACTGTCACATAAGTAAACAGAAAGAGCAAATCTGTCCTGTTTTATATCAAGTGCCTGCCCTCTGTTTGCATGTTTTCTGCAGCATCCACGCTGCAGGTAGACTGCTGTAAATCTGTCAATACACTGACGTGACCCATTGCAATAATAATAAACAAGGCCTGCTGTACCCTGTTAGAAAATGCAGCAAATTAAATAAAAATATTAACTTGCCATATATAACCTTAGCAAAAAGGTCATAATGAATGTGAAGCATGCTGTTATAAATACGATAATATCATAACGCTTTATGATATAAGAGCAAAGCTGTAACTTGCTGAGAGTATTACAGATTTAAGTTACCTCGTATCATTGTACAGACTTCACAGGTCATTAAAGTGGAACAGTTATTGTCTATGGGTCTCAGCACTACCTTCACAATAACACAACACTGTTTCCTCGTTTCCAGGCACAGCTGTAAATTGGCAGTTTCACATACCTCGACCATTAAACAGGACATTTAACCATCCCGACTGCTCGCGGAGAACAAGTGAAGGCGACGGAATCTGGCGGCGTGTTTTCATGTCAGGAGAAACGCAGGAGAGCTCCGCATTCAGCAGGAGGAGAGCTGACGGAGCCCGAGCTGACACCTGTTTATTATAAAGCCAGCTGTTTCATGCTCTTCTCGTCAGTGACCTTGTTCACCCTGTGTGGGAGCAACAGGAGGCTGTTTAAAGAAAAACCTAGCGGTGTTTTCTCCCGCAGCGCCTGTCCGCGTGCTCTACGTGTGTATATGATCACGAGCTGAACCGCAGAGAGCGGAGAGGGGAGGGGCTGGTTGTAGCACCAGGGGGGCGGGACTTAAGACGGAGTGGACCAATCGGAGATCGGCAATGTCACAGCTTTCATTAAGATTGGTTGGTTAGAAATGTAGGTAAACAACATGGTTTGTATTATGATTACTACACTGATAAGATTTACTCAAGGTTTATTACCTTAATTAATTACAATTGGAAAGTAAAAGAAGTAAAAACAAAACATTGAAAGAACAGTAGAACAATTTAGCCATCACATAAAACAAAGATTGAAGACAAGTTAAAATGATCTGATAAATGAATGCTTCACCTTGAAGATGAAGAATTGTAAAGGTTTCAGGAAGTTGATTTTAGAGGTGTGAAAGAGAAATTGAATTATGGCTCAGTATACAGATCTCTGATGTCCAAAGCGGTATGCATGGTTCATTCTTGACAAATGAACCATGTAACAATAAACTTTATATTCAAATCCAAGACGGTCTACTGCCTCACACCAATGATTACCAAATGTTTCATTTCAAACCATCTATTTCCTGACGTTTTTCAGGAAATAGATAGGAGGAAGCATATTGGATGAGCAGCAACTGCCTGATTGACTTAATGTCATTTAGGACAGAGTCCATGTTGATACATTTCTGACTTGCGTGCTTTTTAGCTATGTTCAGACTAGTTATATAAAACTGCAATGCGTTCACTAAGACAAACCCAGATTTCTGAAACTGAATGTTTCCAAAAAAAACAAAAAACAGGATAGATCTTTAATTTTAAAAATGTTATTGAACTGTTAATCATCCTTGACCTTCCAACTAAGAGGATAAATAGATGGAATCATACAAGTGTAATAACACAACAAATAAGCATTGAATATGCTTATTAATAAGTTTGAGGTTAGACAAACTGGAAAGTTACAGGAAAGTTAGTTCTTGCATGGTTTCTATGTGAATCTCTTTGTGGACAAATCTCTAATGCTCAGATTTTAATCTTGCATATTTGGAGGTCAGGTAAACTTCTCAGGCTGTTTGTGCCTCGAGGATTCGAAGTACTAAAATAGAGGACAGACACACTTCTATGAGGTTTTTAAAAGTCTCCACAATAAATCTTTTATAGTTTTCAATGAATACTCAGACTTTTAATAAAGATCTTATTGTTTAGGAATCTATTCTCTGAGGCACACAACATCACATGAATATCACTAACTAAACCATGTCCAGAAGCAATAGTTATGAACAGTTTGGTCTTTATTTAAGGTGTGAATTATGAAACGGATTATATCAAGGCTTTATGACACTATAAAAGTTATTCTTCAGTGTCATGGGTGCGTATTTATGTTGTGCTACTAACGTTTATATTTTAAAAAATCTGACAAGGGGTCTATAATCTTTACAATCCAGAGACCAATATTTGCTCTCATACAAGCTAAATAAAACTCATTTAGAAACGCAAATGCAGCATGACCTTTAAAAAGAAGAAAACATAACTCTTCTCTGCTAAAATACAGGCAATAAAAGAAATGTTTTCAAAAACAACCACTTTGTCAAATTTTTTGGTTCCAAAAAAACAGAACGGATACATTTTCTTCCATAAGCAATTGATATTTGTGGAAAAATATGTCAATATTTAATGACGAAAAAAGTCTAAAACATTATGTTAAAAACAAAAAAAAAAGAAAGAAATCAAAATAACTGTTAAGATCTGCATTTGTTTATTGTTTTAATTATATCCAAAAACAGTGAGTCTTAATAATCAAAGTTAGTGAGACCCACTATTTCATTTGAAGCAAGTTTTGAATTTTTTGTCTGTTTAAATATTTTTGCACTTTACTTTCTTTACCATGTGGCATAGGTAAATGACAGACAATTCCCTGCACAGTTTAGGACCCAGTCAGCCAGTTCGTCTGCCAGAGGACGTCACTGTGGTCAGACAGTGTTACGACCTTGATAGGCAATGCCTGGTTTGCAACAGTGTTTACAACACACACCGTGCTTTGTAGCATTGCGTATATAAGGCAATACTTGGAATTCCCTTTACATGCCTTCAAAGCTATAGCAACCAAAAGACTGTGGGATGTTACTCTCTTCACTTACAGAGTGTCTACCTTCTCACGGTCCTAAGGGTCTGGTGTGAACTGGGGAAAAGGTCTTTTCAGTAGGTGGCCTTCTTCTGCCTGGAATCAGTTGCCGAATCTCTCAGGTGTCCAGGAGCTGATGTCTCTGTTACTATGTTACGTAAAGTGTCTCCAAACACAGCATGTTGAGTATTCTTTGGACAGTAAGAGGACATTTGTAGATATTGGCAACATTTTATATGCATTATGATCTGTAAAACAAAATTGTTGGGTTGATTAGTGCAAGAAAAAGAAACCCAAATTTGCTTAGCCTTATTATATGGCCAAATGGATAGGCTGGACAGAGGAATGTTAGTGCATTTATTGCTGCCATCTAGTGGAAATGAAGAGTGTTCCTTTCTTTTCGTTTAACAAAACACCCTTAGTCTAATTAGTTTTTTTTTTTCTTGAGCACTTTTTAGTTACATGTGACCTTTATCACTAATAAATAACATGTTGTGTCTGCCTGGGCATGACTGGGGTTTGCTTTTCTTTCTAAAAAGTACGGAGATAAGACATGGTGTGAACAATAGTGGTTTAGGAAACCTTTACTGTCTCCATTTATATATTAAAAACTTCAAATAAAAAGCAACAAATTCAAAGTGGAAATATTTTTTAATTCTTAATGGCCCTGAGAAGTTTCAGAAATGTATTTGCAGAACAATCTCTGACAAAGAAGCATGATGGGGGGGCATTAAAACAAGAGCCTCTTCTGCATTACACAGAAAAGAAGGGAACAAAAAATTGTCTCGTGTGCCATGTTGTAAGATTTTGTCTTTTCCTAAAGGGATGACAGAGGACAACAACACAGCAAAAATAATATTATATATAACACTTTTGCAGGAAAAAAAAGAAAAAGGTTTTTATTGAAGACAATAGATCAAAGTTTCTGTGGGACAACATGCTGCTATGTACAACATTTACAGATTTTAACTGTATTTAGGGAAAAACAAGCAACAGTAAACATTTGACGTAAAACAGTGCAAATGTACTTAAACAAAAAACTTTAAAAATTGCATAGAGCAGACTTCTGAATATTAATCTCCACAATTTTCCTCAAAGATTTCTGTAAGTATGAAGGTAGGTAGACAAAAGTCTGCCTGCTTCAGTATTTGATCACATTATAATTTTTTTTTACAAACAATAAAATATCCATGTACAAAAATAGAAGCATTATCTGAACCTCTGTTTAAAGTAACAGTTTTGAAAAGGTTCTCAATCCCAACACATACCAACAACAACAAATAAAAAGACAGAATGAGACAAACATTTATCAGAACTCCCCCTCAAAAAAGAAAAGTTAAAAAGACGTACTCAGTAGTTTCTGCAGAAATCTGTTAAGAAGCTTGTTTATTCTAGTGATGGTCACATGTGACGTGGCATGAGTTTAACTAGTTAATAAATGGCGACGACCCTGACTGCGTCTGGCGTGATGGGAAACCTGCAACAGAAGAACGGGGTTAATATTTCTGAGACAAGACGGTGAGGAAAAGGGAATTTGGATTGTAACTGTGGAAACATACAGGGGGCGTATCTGGGCTACCAAATGGAGAGAGTTCCACTGAATTTTCTTTGTCTGAGGAAGTGTTGTGACGGTGCTGAGCAAACTTTTTCTTTAGTGCTCGAGCAATCAGAGCGGCGGGGTCATTTAGCAAAGCAGTTTCACACTTATTGCTTCTCCTCCTGACTGGAGTGCCTCCTGGTGATCTGTAGAGAAAACAGACTCTAATGTTTACCACAAAGCAATCTTCTGTGGCAGTTAAACAATGTAATGCACAAAAAATACTTCAGATTGGAACTTTCAAATTCAAGAACTGCTTTTCTCAAGGTTCTTTTAAAATACTTTTGGTGGAACATCAACTCAACTTGTTCTGGTATCTAAAGAAGGCGTTGTGGAAAAATAATGCAATTTATTACATTTTTATAATTAATTCATTACTTGGTTATCGCAAGTTCTGATTGGCTGAGCAGGTAGCCATAACAACTCCTGCCCCAGAAGTTCTAGCTGTTGCGTGAGAAAGCTTCTGATGCTCAGAAAAAAGAGAGATGGAATCAACCAAGAAAACTTCTTTGAAAAGGCCAGGAGTCTCATGCATAAAGTGTGTGTGCGCACAAACAATGTGCGGCGCCATATTTTACGCACAAGTCGGCATATATAAAAATGAACTTTGCGTCAAAGCTTGCATAAATACATGCACACTTTTCGCTGGTGTGAAACTGTGCGGCAGCCATGCAAACTATTTCTGTGGACAATAAACTAAAAAGCGTCAAAACTCCCCAAAATACACTAAAATCTGACTACATTCATTGTTATTTAGACCAAGAAGCATATAACCTGATGTTTTAGGGATTTTTTCATGATTTTAATATTTTATTGTTTAAACGAAACAATGAAATTGAACCGCATTTATCCTCAGACAATAACCTGACTCACACACAAAATAAAGAAACCGAAAATAAAAGGGATGTGAAAACCTCACTAGGAGGTAAAAAATATATTTCCTCATAAAGATGTAACATAGAAGCATTCTATGCAACATCTATGCAAAATGCTTCTATGGGGTAATTTCATTCTCACAAAAAAATAAAACATGGTTGGATCAGCAGATAAACTCCAAACAGGATTGATTATTTTTAAGGTGATGGAGGTGTGTAGATAATCACACCTGTTTAAGTCGCTGCGTAAAGGTGAGCCGCTAACTGTGGAGCACTTTGGCTCTGATGGAGCACATCGCCAATGGAAGAATTCAGAGGGGCCGATTGATCATATTGATCTGCTGGGAAATTTTGATGATGGTTTATGAGAGTTTAGATTAATCCAGACTGATTATCCTGGAGCTCTGAGCAGAACTTATAAAACGAGTCATGCGGTACCAGTCCAGCTGCAGTCATCCTTCAGTGGAACCGCCAACTTTGTGAATGCGCCTTTCTGGACAGAAAGCATCTCTACTCTTTAAATATACAACTTATGCTTAAGATTCCACTATTTTTAATAAACGTCCATTTTACCCACTCAAATGACTCTCTGTCTGCCTTTAAACACCTGGCTGAACGCTCTGCTGTTCAAACAGGCATTTGCACAATGTCTTTATTTTCTTTTTATTATTATTATTTGTATTTTTTTCCTTTATTTAAAATGTATTATTCTTATTTTTTTTAGGTTATGTTATGTTCCCTGAAAGCACCTTTTAAATATATATCATTACAATTATTATACTGCTACAAACAAGGACATTGCCATGGTTATTGCTTCTCGTGATGGCAGACTTCCGGGTATTTATACTAATTTACATATCGCCTCCTATTCATGGAGGCGACAGGGCAGACCAGCTGCTGTTTCTGAAATACGACACCAAACTATATATTGTAATAAAGTTTTCCTTAGCTCAATTATGTGACAAGAGAAACATAGAAAACAAAAGTTATTAAATTGCAATAAAAATCAAAAGTTCTTCTTGAGAACAGACCAAACTCTTACCTCTGAACTGAACGCAGTTTGACTTGATTTAAATCCCTCAGAACGTCCAGCATCGAAGGAATCAGTTTGTTTTCAATGTTTTTGCTGAACCCTGATTGCTGGGCCTGAAGCTGACCCTTATCAGAGTTGTTCCTGCGCTTTTTGATCAGATCCATCACAGATGATTTCTCGCTGAAGGAGCTTTGGGAAGAAGGAGGCAATGGCGGAGGTGGCGGAGGTGGTGGAGGAGGAGGGGGAGGTGCATGACGAGGTGTGGAGGTGAGAGCCGGGAGTGGAGCAGGGGACATCAGAGGTGAAAATGGAGCATTCTGTGTCTCAGCCAGAGCTGAAAAGTAAGGAAAGGATCATTAAGATTGTTATTTTTAGAGTGTTTGGTTTGCAGAAAAATCTCAAATGTACCTGAGGATGGAGCTGCAGTAACAATCATGGCGATTTGAGCCCGAAGCTTGAGCAGTTCGCTCTCCAGCTGGGTGATCTTCTGCAGGGCTTCAGGATCAGCCCTCTGTTGCACACACCATTCTCCTCTTCTCTCAGCTTGATTCTGAGCCAGCCTGGGAAATCTCATCAAGTCTTGACTAAAAATGCCATCTTTCTTTGGAGGTAAATGGTTCCTTAAAAATCACACACAATAATATTAGTAACGTATTACTTTCCTTTTAATCCTGCTATTAAAATATGTTATCGGGTGTGTGTGTGTACATTGTGCAAACATGTGGTCACTCTTCATAAAGCAGAATTATAATTCAGAACTGTTAAACTTAATAAGCAGAGCACTGTTAGTCTTTCCTTTGTGAGATATTTAACAAACCTTGTAAGATTATAGCAGACAATTGAAACATAATTTGAAACTTTTGATAACTTCCTCTTCCTTTATAAAAGACACATATCCTGAATAATTCATCTGTAAAACAAATCTCTCACATGAAAATGGAAAAAAAAATGCAAAAGCTGGTGCAACCTCGCTGCATAAGTCTGCAGACCCTCAGTTTTTTTTTTGGCTGGTATTTTGAATTGTGCAGAAAAATCTAGGAATCATCATATATTGGCACCTACATCACTTTCTACTGATGTTGCTCATGTTTTAAGTCATTGTATTGGTCCCATAACAAAAACTAGATCAAAATTAAAGACCGATGTTTATTTACATTATGTTGCACTGCACCCCTTGTGTGTGTTTCAGAAGGGAATCGGGTTAATCATGTAGTACTTTTTCAGTCACATGACATTGATAGTTACGCAGTGCATGGTTATAAGGATGTTTAAAGCAGAAAAGCAACATAGGCAAACTGGTTGCTTTTACACAGTATCGAAAGTGTGGAAAGATATACATATAACATCAGTTATTGGCCATAATTGCAATATTAATATTGGACATCCACCCAAATTTTCAATCGGTGCATCCTTACAAAATTCCTAGAAACAAATTAGCCCTAAAATTTATGATCATCTACCATTTATCATAAATAATTCAAAAATATTAATGAGAGCTTTCAAAGTTAGATTTATAACAAACTGCAGTCATAGAAATGACTGAACTCTGCAATTCATAAAATTAAGTACATATTGTTTTGCTCTTTTTAGCTGAACTTTTTTTTTTTTTTTACAGGCTATCACTAAATAAGTTTCTAGTTTAATCTGTGTTTTCCTAATATATATATATATAAAAATAAAAAAAAAGCATTTTGATCTTCTGATGCATTGTCATTCATTGTTTACCTGGTTCTGGCAAAGCTCTCCCCCTCATAGTCAAACACCCACATGACATCTGCAAATGTTGGTATGGCAGGTGCATCAGCTTCTACCTCAATGTATCCATGGGGCTTATAGGTAACCAAGGGGATCTGAGATAAAAAAATAAAATAAAAAGTCACATAGCTAAGATTCTGAGAGGAAATAATTATTGTATTACATGTTTTTATCCAACTCTAAATATTTTAAGTGTGATTTTTTTTTATCTGTAAATGTCAGAAAAATGGTAGGAATCTACATAAGGTTACAGAAAACCTTTCTTGTGACCAAAAGGATTCTTAATTAATTAAAACAGAAACCCATCAATGTGCAATAGGAAATACATGAACAAATACCTCAGCTCTACAGTGCTCTGTAGAGTGAAAAGTAATTACTGGATCAATTAAGAAAAGCTACTATGAAAAACAAAGATTGTGTAATTATCTCGAGATAAACACAACTTAATGTTCTAATTACCTGAAAATGAACACGTGGAGTGGGCTTCAGTGGGAGATTCGTGCCGATCATTCGTACAATGCTGCGATACTGACCGCACAGCTGAGTGTCCCACACAGGAACAAGCTGCAGTCAGGATGAAAAATAAGGAAGAAACAAGTTAAATGTGACACAGCGGTGAGAAGAGAGATAACAAATGTTGCATTTATTGAGCTGCAACAGGGCTGCAGAGTCAGCAGGCTTACCATCTCTGGAGGTACACCAAAATAATCCAGGACCATGCGCAGCACATAAAGAATATCCTCTACTAAAGACATGGCAAGGACTTTTTCCTGCAGCAGCTGATGACTGCAAAGCTTCTGTTTCTGCTGACGGATAAATTGTGAGGCCAACACAAAGAGAAGTCACATACCTTAAACCTGAAATGACCACATAACACACACAACCAAGATTTGATGGCATCAAATTCCAGAACGCAAAGACAGACATTTTAATGCAGAATAAGCTCATGTTCTTACAAAATAGATCAATCCAAATCATTCATCCAACAAATTAATCAGTGATGGTCTATTTAAAAGGTTAAAAACTTGTGCATCATATATAAAAAAACAACCCAAAACAATCCAACACAAAATGTCCATAAAATCATTTGGAGAGATTAAAAAACAACAATAAGAATGTGAATGGGTAACTGCATAAATTCAGAAAGAATGTAAAGCTTCAATGTTTTTATGTTGATTGATATGTGTGTGTGTGTGTGTGTGTGTGTGTGTGTGTGTGTGTGTAATCAGTATTATGCAGGAAGGACAGGACTCTCTTCAATGACGAGAAAATATTAAAAAAGAACTACATGAGAGACAATGAAGCAGATTTAAAACTGGACAGAAGGCAGATATTTCACCTGCAACGCTGCTGAGCTGGTAATGCAAAGCCTTTTAAGCTGGTGCCATTTTAACCCAAAACATGGTCACAACCAACATCATAAACTGATGGTCAGGAAATCTTTCAGATCTTTAATCATCCTCTTTTAAATTAATTCAGCTGAAAACCCTGATATTTTCAGATATCGGAACTAGAAGATAACTTTAAGGGAAAAGAAGTACTGTCCTGACTGAGCACTGCAGTCCCGCAATGCACGGGGTAAAGCTGCAGAGGTCATCAAAAGTAAAGTACCTGAAAACGCCGCAGCGAAGATGAGGTTTCAAAAGTATAAAACATAAGAACTTACCCTCAACTCTTCCTATAGTCAGAGAAGCCACATGTTAATAGTTAGGCATCTCCTCAATCCTTTGTCGAAATTGAAATTAAGCCAGTTTAGAAAAAGCAGTTTGGTTCCTCACGCGTCTTAGCAGCACATCCGTAAAGTCAAATAATGCCGCAGTAACAAAACCCTTCCTGATTGGCTGCAGATTGAGGAGTGGGGCAAATATCCAATAGGAGAGAGCGACTTACAAACGCTTGGCACCGTATGACAACCAATAGCTCGTCGCGAGAGGAAACCCACCAAATTTGTATTTTTCTGCACGAGCGACTTCTTCTTTTTGGTAAGGAAACGTATTTAAGCTCCATTTAATAACATCTGTTACATTTTGGGGACGTTTATTGAATGTAGTTAGCGAAGGTTCATTGTTTAAAGTTTGAACAATCAATGAAATGTATTTTAAGTCGCGTAGTTTCTTAACAGTGTCATGAGACAGTAGTTAGCGTCGTTAGCTTGCCATAATGGAACGCAGAGGATTGGATCGTTTATGTATATTTTACAAATAACCCTTTTTCCAAAGATGAATGTTAAACTTTACTATCTGACCATATTTATGTCTTGTCTCTTTTAAAATGAGCCGCATACTTGAGATTTAGGCGCTTCAAGACAACTCTTTCGACTTGGTTTTGACGTCAAAAATGGCCGGATTATCATTGAATGCATCTTCCAGTTTCAGGTTTGGCCAGATTTTCAGACATGATGGATGCACTGTCGGTGGTGTGTCAGCTTCGGGACCTGGCGTCTGAACCACAGAACCGAGCTGTGATTGTCCAGGACCAAGGTTGTCTTCCAGGACTGGTTCTCTTCCTGGACCACCAGAATCCAGAAGTGTTGTTTGCAACCCTGCAGGTACAGAAATGTTGCAAAAGTATTGATTTCCCCTTAAAATTTTTTAGATACTCAAAATATGTATATCATTTTTTTTTTGTGCTACGTGTATTGTAAAGTATAAGGAAAGTAATAAAATGTTCTCAAAATGTTTTATCTCAATAATTAAGTGATTATATATCCTGTCCTTCAGAGATATAAGCCACAATAATTTGTATTTGTTTTGACTGTTAAAATGGAAACCAGTCAGTCATATTGAACAACCCAGTCTTTATTGTTTAAGAAATAAAAAATGTACAATGCATCTGTTTTTTTTTATTATTATTTTTTATTTATTTGTACTCAGACTCTTCGTTATCTGGCTGAATTGCCTCTCAATGTACCCATTATGAAGAATGAGCTGGGTATGATGGTGAGCTTGGAAAAACTTATCAGGAGGTAATGAAATTTGACAATATTAAAAAGAGAATATTAATACATTTTTATAAAGGTGATACTTTTATGCTGGAAAATGTGGCATCACCCACTGTAGATTATCAATACAGTAGATACAAGTTATGTTTTTTCCACACAGGGAGGGCCTGTCTCTTGATATCACAGCTCTGGCTAAAGAGGTTTATAGCATTCTGAGAGCACCTGCTAATCCAGCACCACGCACACCAGAGAGGGAGAAAAGAAGGAAGCAGCAGTTCTTTATCAATTCTACCAACAAGAAGGCTAAGTCTGTCACATTACACATCCAGGGGTTGGACAGCACCGTAAGTTTTCTAACTTATTTACAATCTGATTTATACTTCATCTCGTTTACTCTTGCATTTTCTTGCTGCGTTCAAGCAACAAAGAGGCTTATGTGAAGAGGCTCTTCTGAAAGTCAAAGGCGTGATCAGCTTCACTTTTCAAATGGCCTCAAAGAGGTGTACAGTCCGCATCCGTTCGGACCTTCCCACCGAGGTAAAGAGAAGGCATTCAACATTATTTTGTTCTGGTTTATGCCCGTCAAATCCAACCAGGAAAAAAAGTGGTGCATTTTGTCTGAACTTGTGCATTTTCTGTCAGAGTCTGGCCACAGCTATCGCTTCCACTAAGGTGTTGTCGGCTCAGCAAGTGGTGAAAAACGAGGCCGGAGAGGAGGTGAATATCATTCAAATAGAATTTCTGCAAATCCAGACCGAGCTTTTAAAATATTTAATATCTCTTCCTTCAGGTTTATGTCCCTCTGAACTCTTGTGGCGCCCAGGTGCCACAAAACGCAGACATCCCAGACTACCTCCCAGAGGACGAGGAGAGCCCAGAGAGGGAGATTGACAAAGCAATTTCCCGCACTGCAGCTAAAGAAGATTCCAGTGGGAGCTGGCTGAATGCTGCTGCTAGTTTCCTCACAAAAACCTTCTACTGGTAAAGCTCTGATTTTGTCCTAAAAATGTCCAGATAGACTCCCTCTTCTCACTGCTGAGACGGAGTCCTCATACAAGCTGCAATGTTCGCTGATATGAGGGGTTTTGTCTGCCATTCAACAAGCAACTACAAAATCATTGCTATGTGCATGTACATATTTGTCTTCTAAAAATCTTTCAAGCTAAATGAAAGTGTAAACTTGTGTATGTCTCGTTCTTTTTTTATGTTCCATTTACTTTGGACTTTTCAATTTGTTTTTGCCTTTTCTAGGCATCGTTTACCTCCCAACATGTCAGCCATGTTAATCTTACTGTCTTACTGTTTGTGACTACTTGAACTGGTTTATGCTGAAATAAATGTACAAAAGATTGTCTGTATTGTTTGTGCGCATTGCCTGTTTTGCTCTAAGAAGTAAAAGAAAGTCTGTCCAAGGTAACCAGAGTGAATATTTAATCGGTTCCAAAAAGTTTAATTTTCCAACAAATAGAGATGTAATAATTTTACACTTCAGTAATACAATGGTTCAAAAATTTCTTCCCATCCACTGTCCTTAAAGGATTTGTTTGCTTTCAAATTTTTATAGTCTTTCAGAAAATTTCCACTTGCTGATATTTACAAACTTATAGTCACCATGATGTTAACAGTCCAGCTGGTAGAAACCTCCAGCTCACAACTAGCTGAATGAAAAATGTATGAGAAGCTGCTAACAGTGGGGTCAGAACATTTAATCTGGCTTCAGATGTTTGCATCAAAAGGAAGACATGGGAGAGTTTGGCTGCAAATGCCAGAACTCAGGAATGCAGATTCACCTTCAACTCAGTGTAGAAACAATGTCGCCCTACGCAGCAAGGCAACCAACTTCACACTTAGCAGCATCAATTCATAAAAATTATTAATTTGTTTGATTCGGTATCAGCTGTAAATTATTTCAAGTCATTTTGAGCCGTCTTAGGCCGAACGAAATTCAGCTTCTAACAGCCCAGAAAAAGAAAAAGTAAAACTCTTCCAGTACTCTGGGGCAAGTTGTAGGATACAGCTTTGACTTGAGTTTCAACTATAAAAAGGGTAAACAAAATGGCTTCAACCCAAAGTAAATTTCTGGAGAAAAAAAAGGACGCAGGCAACTAGAAGAATCACATTATATCTGTACAGCAATTAAATAAAGCTAAACAGAAATCAGAAGTTTATGCCCCATTTCTCTGTTGCCTAAATAAAACAGAATCTTCTTTTAATAATTACTTAAACTAAAGTTTGTAATACTCAATCATCTTGGCTCTGTCGACAGAATACATTGCATTAAGTGACATTTCCAGATAGTCTCTATAAAACTTAGTGCCATCACACCATCACTTTTGTACCGATTCAACCAAAAATGCTGAAGCTACACAAAAACTGCATCAGAGCCTTATTTTCCTTTCACATTGCAGACGCTGAAAATTAGGTTAAAGAACATCTACAACGAAAACGCTTCAAGTATCATGGTTGGAGACTGAAAAGGTAATCTCAGTTTACAAGATTAATACATTTTTCTTCACTCAATCTCAGGAGTTGAAGTCGTATTGTGATTTTGGGGCGTTGGAGAACTGGGGGGGAACAAGAAGATATGACCAGCTGTCACAGAGAAAATTAGCTCTTTGCCTGAGTTTCCTAAAGGAAAAGACACTTCTCTTGGAAAGGATGTCTTTTTTTTTGTTTTTTGGAGTTCTTTGGAGACGCTGGTTTTGGGACATTGCAATGGCGTTTTTGTCCACAGGAGAAAGAGAATATAAATACGGTGTTGCTAATCTCTCCTTTGGTTCAGTCTTCATAGCTCCATGATTCTCTGCCTCCTTCCGAGCGCTTCTCCTGTCTTCGTGGCTGTGGAGTCCAAAGTGTTCCAAAGCGGCGTCAAGCTACATCTGAATTTCAAGAAAGAAAAGGCAAAGGAATAAGAGCAAATAAATAAATGCAGTATAACTCACTAACCTAAAAATGTGAAGGAATAAAGTAAATCTTTTTCTGAAAGAACAAGTGCTTCCTGTACACACACATCTACAATCAAAACAGTCCTGAACAATACATTTACAGTCCAATTTTGGCACCTGTTTTTGCATACGTTATCTTGAATATTAATAGTTTTACGCACTTTGTACCAGACAACATGATCTAATACCACCTAGTTACATTGAATGAATGGAACATTTGTGTAGGAAAACGGTGTAAGAACTGATGTCATTTTTGTCAAACATGTCTGCTAGGAATTACCCACCTCTATTTTGAGGTTGAGTGTACACATTACGTGTCACATGTCCAACTTAAGGTAGTATAATAAGTCAACAGATATGCGAAATAAGTCGTATTGACCTGGTCCTTGCTGGGCTGATATATCTTCAACTGCACTCAGAGGCTTTAGAAGACCGTTCTCCATGAAGGCTACGACAGAAACCTTACTCTCCTCTTCCTCCGTCTCCTGCTGCTCCTCTCCTACGGGAGGAGACAACCTGGAATGTGAAGGCAGCGAGATCACCTCTTCAAACTCCCCGTTCTCCCTGTCAAAACCAGAGTGGAAGTAAAAAAAAAAAAAAACAAAAAAAAAACACATTTTAAATGTTGCCATCAGCGTTGTAATAAAACAGGGTAGAAATGAAGCGTTACGCCACCTCTGGCCAGGGTGGCTCAGAGGAGTGGTGCTGGGTTGTGGGCTGAGGTCAGGTTGGTGACCGTTGCTGTTTGTCTGAGGCACGGTGGCTGCAGGTGCTGCAGGAGAACCAGAGCTCACTGATGGAACAAGAACAGTAGCTATCAGTAGCATCCTTCAGTGGAACAACAGAGGAGAGGTATTTTTGAAAGAAGAGAGGTGTATCCTATTACCTGCGCTGTCTCCGGTCCTGACTTTCTGAAGATGAGGGAAATGAGAATAAACATTTTGAAAGGTGTCGTAGGTGTCGTTTTCGCTTTTTAACTAATATGTGCTTTTACCTTATCTGATGTGTCTGAGCGTCTGGTTCTCTTCATGATCTCCTCAAGACGCTGCAGGAGGTAAAGAAAGGAGAAAATTGAATTGAAAAACATAGGTGATTTTTGGATGGATTATTTATTAGTGTTTGAAGACGTCACCTTTTTTCTCTCCAATCGTTCTGCTTCTTCCTTCTGAAAGTGCTTCTCCCTCTCCTGCCTCAGTCGCTCTGCCTCCTCCCTCAATCGAGACTCCTCCTCCTCTTTCTAATCCAAACACAGAGACAAGCATCGAGACAGAGCTCAGCTAAATTCAGCAGCAACAGGTAAATCTCACTGAACCAGAATAATAATAGAAAATCATGCAATAAAAACATTAATGGAAAATACTCAGATGATGATATTATTGAAGATTAAAGCTGTTCTCTCCTCACTTGTCTTTTTTATTTTTGCTTGCAATTGTGACATTCAATGTTTTAGGAAAAATGCTGGTTTCCTCAATTACTATGTAGGTTAGACATAACATTTCTGTGTAAAATATATTCTTAATTGATCATAAGTAATATATATTTTTTGATAAACTAAATGTTGTGTTTTCACACAAATACTGATAATCATGGAACCAAAACAAACGAACAACAAAAAAAAGGTTGCTGTGTCCTTTGACCTGTTTCTGAAGTCTCTCTGCCTCTTCTCTCTCCCTCTGAAGTCTCTCTCCTCAGCCTTTCTCTCCTCCTCCTCATGCTTTCTCCTCTCCTCTGCCAGACGCTGGGCCTCCTCTTCTCTCTTCGCTCGCTCTTCCGCTTTACGACGAGCCATCTCCTCCTTTGCTAATCTGAGCGGAGAGAAACAAATGACGTCGACGCAAGTCAGCCTGCAGCATCGGTGACACCAACAGATATCCTCAAAGGGCCTCCGTACCTCGCCTGCTCCTCTTGTTGCCTCCGCTCCTCCTCCTCTCTCTCCCTCTGCTCCCGGGCCAGCCGCCGTTTCTCGGCCAGGATCCGACTGGCCTCCTCTGGATCTGTGGTACCAGCTGAAGGTTTCTGAGTTGGAGGACTGCTTATAGTTTCTAGAAAATATAAAAGAATTGTTGAAAAAAATACATCCTTCCAGCATGATTTACTTCTGTGTCTTTATGACTGACCGTTGACTTCAGCTGGTGCCTCACTCGGGGGATTGTTCTCACCCAGTGGCTGAGGTCTGGGTTGGGCAGGACTGAAAATCTTTGCTTCTTCCTCTTCTTCCTTCGGAGCTGCTGTTGGCGTTGAGGGTTGGGAGTGCTCAGGTGTGATCCTGACAGGACGAATGTTTCCGGGATCATCTGAAACTGGAGATTTAAGCAGCTTGGGAGTTGGGGGACGTCCCAGTGTCTTCTGTGGAGGTCTGTGAGCAAACGAGAATAAAAATGATATTAGACGCTAAGGTCAAAATAAGAACTTTATTCAAGCTTTATTGAATAAAGTTATTTTGCTCAATAAATTTTATTATTTATCATTCAAGCTTCATATTTGTTTTGGAGAGAACAATAGATTCATCTACCTGCCAGCAGAGGGTGGTGTTGCTTTGTTGGACTTTTTGCCTGAAGAAATGGTGGACTTATTGGGAGGTAACGTCAGAACAGGAGCCAATGGAAGGGACAGGTTGCTCCAAGACTTCCTGATGCCGTCACGCTCCTTATGCTTATACACATTTTCAAAGATGCAATGATAAAAAATATTAACATACATTTCTTTGTTTGCTTTATGCTCCCTCTGCATCTAAGCAAATTGGTACAATCCCATGCTAAATTATGTCTTACACAGCATGAAATAAAAAGTTTGGGGTCGTTACATACCAAATGAAAACTAACACAAAAACAAAGTAGACCATCATTGTGAGGCAGAAAGAAATGACACACGGTTTTCAAGTTTTCCACAAATATAAAATTGAAGTCTATGACAGATATTTATCCAACCTCCTTAACTCTCATACCCACAAATAAAATGAATCTATCCATCTAAATGGAGAGATGAGAAAAGGAAGAAATCTGTGACTGTTTGGAAAGCATTTGTGCTGGGAAATACTCCTTCCATACCTGCGCAGTTCCTGTGGTCCTCCTACGAGAGGTGGAGGAGGCCGGCAACGTTTTCTCTCTGCTCAGGTTCCTGTCCTGGCTGCGACAGTGAGGGAGCACTTGGGCCTGCAGGGTCTTGAATGACATGGCGCCCATGGGGTGGCAGGAAACTGAGCGAGGACACATAGGCATGGCTACAGTGATGATGCACAAGGTGGAAGGGGAGGTTTGGAGTGTTTTGGAGGTGTGATTCGGAACAGTGTGGGAATTTGTGGGACACCAGGAAAGATTTGGCAAAAAGGAAAATAAAAATAAAGTTCAGAAGGAAAGGTGAAAATGTAAAGGAAGTTAGGTGAATGGTATGAATAAAACCATGCATTTAGGGAGGTCAAACATAGGGTAAAAGGAATGAAAAGGTGATGTTTGGTAGTAAGAAAGCAGAAGAGAAAGAAGCTGTTAGTGCTACAGATTAGTAGAAGCACCACATAAATACAGACATCACCTAACACAAGAAACACCCCAACGAGGGAAACATATTTAGTTTATTATTCAATCAGGACAAGCTAGGCAGTATTACACATTACACACAACATATGCACAAACTACAACATGAAGAAAAAGCTAAAGTGCACATTTACGCATTGTGTCTAATTTCAGGCCAAAGAGCAACGTGAAAAATAGACAAAGAACTTTAAGTCTGCAGGTCAACATAGGTGAACACTTTATCCCATCACTTCCCAACATTTTTTTCTTAGTACCTCCTTTCTTACAAAAACAAGTTACTTTACCAAATGCATATTTAGAACCCAGAGCACATAGTAGTTATATGTGTGCTCTTATGAATCCACCTTTCTAATTGATCTCGCTATTGGATATATTTTCTGGTAAACAACCCACATCCATGGTGACTGCTTGGTGGCCAATGCACAATCGTTTTTGAGTTTGCTCTGTTCTGAAATGCAAGGCTTCTGAGAAAACGACCCACACATGAAGTCCGATAGTCTGTTGAGTCAGGGCATAGACTGAACGAATTAACACTCCATCAAGCTCTTTGGTGAACCCAGGTTTAGAATCACTGTCTGCAAACTTTGATGGAGCTTCATTTTATTTTATAATTCTTTATGAAATTTGTAGTTTCCAACATGAAAAAATAAAACATGCATTAAAAATGACATAAAACTACAATACAAAGTTCACACAGTAACCATGCAAACGTTTTGCTATGGAGACGGGAGGGGCAGCCAACGCGGTCAATGGGTAAATACTTCCTAACCAGCTTAGACACCAGGATCTTGTGGTCTGCTTCAGTACATGTGTTTGTTTACGTGTGTGTGTGTGTGTGGTGACCAACAGTGAGCTTCGGGTGCCTGATACAGGCTGGTAAAGGCAGTTTGGGACAGTGTAATGCTTTAAGTCCACTCAAATCTTATTAACATTGAAAGCCCTCGAGGTCAAGAGACTCTTAAAATATTATTACTTATTTCTACTGCACAGGTGAAGATATATGAGTGATTGCAAAAAGTCTTTCATCAAATTTAGGATAACCAAACGCCCCAGAGTGAAAGAACCATGGACTGGACTGTGTGTTACCTGACTGTTCTCCAGACAAGCTCATGGCACTACGACTCCGGGCCAGGTATGAGTGCGTTGGCTGCTGTAGACGGTTCACCATGCTGCTCTCCCATGGCGTCAGTGGGAGCCGGCGGAGTCCTGAACACAGACGCATGTAACACCTGAGCTTTGATAACAGCTAAAACCATTACCTACCCACTTATCAGCCCAAGCAGTCAAAGCAGATTATAAACCATTCGGAGGCCCAGCACATCTTCCCTTTACTTATCCAAAGTGAAAGGTGAACAGAAGTCAAGTTTAAACCATGAACACCCCATTGCATGCATTAAACTGGTAATTATCAGAGGAAGCAAACTCCTTGAAGTGAACTGCACACAAAAGCAAGATGAGGGCAGGGGAGAGATAACAGAAGGCTGCAGCATAAAAATATCATAATGCAGCATCAAATTACAAAACCAGACTTCCCAGGATTTTATACAAGCAGTTTAAATATCTGACCATAACTCCTCAATTGCACAATGGGAACACACATATAAATAATGTTCATGATAATCCGTTTATCCACTTTAACATCAGGCAAAACATGCAGTGCAGCAGGGCTGGCTTGGACCTTATTCAATGCTCTGAAAAAGTACTTTCACCCCACAGTCCTTTTGGTTTTCATTGTTTTGGCACACTTCAATAGATCAAGCACATTTCAACGTCAGACAAAGATAACCTGAGTAAAGGGAAAATTCAGTTTTTAGAACATAATTTCATTTATTAAGGAAAAAATAAGACAAATTTCAATTTACCTGACTCAGTGTGAACACCTGAAGAGAACTTAAATTTAAGGAAAAAACGTCTGTACAAACCAATCTGTCCCTATGTGAAAAAGAAATTGACCGCTATAATGGCTCTGCCCACCTTGGAGGCAAAAACTGTCTTTGAGTGTTGGTAATGAATGGAAGAATTTTAAACCACTGTTTGCAGAATTGTAAGAACTTGTTTAACATCTTGCCACAGCATCTCAACAGGATTAAATCTGAAGTGTATCTAAGCCACTTCAAAATCTTAACACTGGACTTGCTGATGTGCTTCCAATCACAATCTTGTTCCATGGACTATTTTTCCAAAAAGATCTTAGGGAAGTTAATTACTTTGAGTTATGTGGCCATAATTGGTTTTCACGTTCTCCAAAGGTTCTATTTTTTCCAAATTGCTTTCTTCTTGGCAAGTCATGGTCACTTTCTCAAACTGAAGAAAGATGGGCTTGCAGATTTTTTAAATTTCTTTTATGATCTCTAAGACAAACTAATGATGTGCCCTAGGAACAATTTTGGTTGTCTGGCCACCTCTTGGCTTTTACTGTTATTCCCTTTTTAGACTGATAGATTTAAAGGTACATCAATCTTTACATTAATTTAGATTGAGGCATAACATGTCACTTACATTTTATTGACCAGTTGTATATTTAAGTAATTTCTTGACTCTATATGTCAGACAGGTTGGTTTTGATAACTTTTGTCCTTAATAAATGAATTACCACATAAAAAATGCTTTTTACATTTGCTCAGTTTATCTTTGATTGATATAAATTTTTTTAGCAATATAAAATATGCAAAAATGAAGTAATGTAATGGGGTAAATACTTTTCATAATATGCAAGTAAAAGATGATAAGCTGAAAACTGAAGGAATGAATGCTCAATGCATGGTATTGTTAAACAATTTATAGTATATATATACATATATATATAATTTTTAAATATGCCCATTTATTGTTTTCTTTTTTTTTTTTTGGTACAACAACTGAGGTATTGAAGAAGGTTTTAAATGAAAGTAACAGGCGGAATTAACATAATAATATAAAATATGGCATTTTTTTAGCCATGATGCATATATAGCATTCACATAAAAAAAACAAAACAAAACAAAACAAAAACAGGATTATCCTACAGAGGATTATAGAAAGGGGTTACATTGGAGCCCAAATCTAGTGATTAAATACTCCAGTGTAAGCATGTGATCATTCATAATACAGTGAACTGTAGTGAGTTGTAATTTAAACATAATCTGCAATCAGAATCCAGACATCCATCGGTTAAATTTAAAAGAACTATCTTTTTTTTTTTTTACTTTCATTCGCAGTTTTCAGCCCATGATCTTTTCTGTTCTGTGCATTATAACATAAGCAGTCAAAAGTGCCCTTAATGAAACCTGTGTTTTTGTGCTGCGTAGTCTTCCCCTGATGTAGGCGGGGTTTGGACTGAGCTTTGCTTATTACAGGGGTGGAAGCTGTTCTCATCTGTAAGCCTGTCAGTAACATATAAACATCAAAGGAAACATGATGTTTGAAACTTTGCACAAGAAAAAATACTTCAAAAACAATAAACAGTTTAAGAAACACCACCAAGAGTTTGGACAGTAACCTGTCCAAAAAGCATGTTACTGTAAACAACTATCAGAGGCACATATATCTGGGAAAACAAGTACATTTTTATATGTTTTGGTCTTTCATCCATACAAAGCTCCACCTTATACCACTAAAAAGATTATTTATGAAAGTGCCAACCAAAAAGGAGATTTGAGAAAATGTGTGTCTATATAGAAAAATGGAAATTTATGGTCTCATGTATTACAGTCTGCGACAAATAATGCACAAAATATTTCTACATACTTGCTTTGAGATAATTCCCAATCGAAATCGTCTTGTGTTTTAACTTTATATTCCAATACATTGTTACTGACCACATATGTACAATGTTGGTTTTGAAAACAATGTGGAAGAGATATGTATATATATATTTTTTTATAAAGATCCAGTTGTGTGTACATGGCCTGAGATAAGTAAAAAAAAATACAAAATAAAAAAATAAATACAAAATAAAAAAATAAACTTTTGCTGAATGAATCTACACTAACTTTGACAAAGTAACTCAATAAATTCCAAATCCCATTGTAATTTCTGTACACTAACAGCAAGCCAAATATTCTTATTAACCTTCAAAACAAAGACTTAGGACAATCCAACTCTCAGCTAAAAGTCATATGGAACATCCCAACAACAAGTGTGAAAGCAATTTAAATAATAAATAATAAATAAAAGGAAACAAAGATATGAGGAGGTGACATGTGCATGTCGTCATTTTCATTACCTCTGTCTGGCGAGTGCAGCAGTGTGGCAGACGAGGAGGAGAGGCGCTTGGTAATGATGTTATCTGTGTGTTTGGATAAATTCACGGTGGACACCGACCTTCTGTCAGCATCTAGAATCAAAATGAGAAAAATAAATTAATGATAGCAACCAAAAGGAATTGAGACCTGACCCAGCAGGTTGTACATTTCTATACATTCATGAATTTAGGTTAGAACTGGAAAACTACCAACTCCTAAAATATAAATGAATTAGTGCTAAGTGGAAATATTGTGTCTTTGCGATACGACTTTGGGTAACGTGGTGCACTGCTAACCAAATACTAACGATGTCGCCCACATTGGTCTACATGTGTACTAATGAACACATGTAGTGCACTAGTGCTCTAAAACTAGCCAGCTAACCGACACAGAGCTATAATATTCACAGTGGGACGTCAATCCGTATCTGCGGTAGAAACTGAAAGCACTTTGCATGTGCTCCAGTCCAGCAAGGTCGAGTGGACAGAGGAAAGCAGACTCCACAAAACCTGAACCAAGAAAGAGCAAAGACGAGATACAGAGCAGGAAATGAGTCAGAGAGAAGTTGAACATGAGAATGAAAGAGAGAAAGACAGGGAAGGTGGAGAAGGGTGTGAGTAAGCAGTAACAACAGAAGGCAGCGAACCTGAAAAGTGCAAAAACAAACATAATAGAACAATTCTGACAAGCTGAGGCGGCTGGAATAATTTGTGATTTCTGTGGCAGACTTGATGTGTTTGTACAGGGCCTTTGCGTGTATGAATGTGCTTCAGTACCAGTTGGTATGCTTGGAGTGTTGGTGTGCAGTGCTCCTCCCCAGGACCAGCGGTTTTGCTTTGGCCTGGTTTTCTGGCTCCGGTCCAGCGTGCGGCGTATCACTGCCTCATGACGCACCTTCAGTCAGAACAACAGAGAAAATCTTCAATGTGGCAACTTCTTAGGCTTTGAACAAGCACAGTATAATCTCTTCAGTCTCTGTGGTAGTGAAGAAAGTGTTTTTGTACACTAGTTTTATGGCTGCATGAGATATACCAAATAAATTAGGAGGCAAATCATCCAAATAAGACTTGTATCTCAAACAAACAGAAATGGGAGATAAAGGAGCAATGCAAAAAGTATGGAAAAAGTACCTCAAAGTTATCACTTCAATTAGAGATTAAATTTAGTGTAATTTAACCAGGGTGAGTGTAAGTCATAAAAGCCCCAGTGAAAAATGCTACAGTTTAAATTTCAGCATCAACATGTATGTGGAGCACTGTTGAAACATAAAAAACTTGGAAGCCCAGTTTGTACAGTTGAAATCAGAAGATTAAATACACCAAATAAAAAGGTATGAACATGTTCTTTCTCATACTTGTCTTGTTTTAGGTCAGTTAGAATAACCAAAATTATTTATATTTGCTAAATGCCAGAAAACTTATCCAGGACAACTTTCAGAGATTTTCTTTCTAACCATATCTGAATATAATCCTACAAGGTCAAGCAAGTATACACAATTAATGGATGAAAGTATATCATTTGCTGAACTTATTTTATCCAAACAGATCAGATTTGATGTAAAAAAATATTCATAACATTGCAGTTTCTATAATGGTTATCATTTATCTTTTATCACTCTCAGATGAGGCTCGTCAAGCATACAAAAACCAAACAGATGTATACCCGGTCCTCCTCTTGCTTTTGCCTTCGCTTCTCCTCCACAGCGGCCCTTCTCTTCTCCTCTTTTAGCCGCTGCTCTTCCAGTTTTTTCTTCCTCTCCTCCAACTGCTTCTCATAGTGCTGCCTCGCTCTCTCCTCGCGCGCCTGCCACTGGGCTTCCTTGGCAGCTGCATGCACGTACACACAGACAAGTTGGAATTTGACTTGCAAAATTAAATTCACACACATATTCATGCATGCACATATCAACAAGGAGAAGGGTCAACTGCACTTTCCATGAGAATGCTGTATCTTCCAGCACAAAGTAAATCCTTATATGAAGTCAGATCTTTGACTTATGTAAAACATGTCCAGCATGTGTAACAAACAGCTTTTGACTTTTCAGCCTTAATAAGACCTGCCTGATGGACTGCTGTATTATGTAAGGTAGAATCCATGGCAACTGGGTGCCTAGGTTCACCCTGGATTTTATGTAACATCCAGGGAAACCAGCACTTCACAGCTGCCAACCAAGTTCAGCCACAAAATGTCAGGAGAGAATAAAGAAGAACAGCCACAGATTCACTTTAAGGTGCCTTAAGACATAAATTTCCCTCTGAATGTCTGTCAAACACATGAAGATAAAGAGTGCTCACCATTCTGTTTTTCCCGCTCCTCCCTGCGCTCACGGGCCAGCCTCTGTCTCTCATCAATCTTGTTAAAGAGCAACGAGTCTGCGGAACAGTTTAGTAGTACCATTAGCAAGTCTTCCCTTTAGAAGGGTAAAACTGCCAAGAGAAATGGGCAGTTTTTTTTTTTGTTTTTTTCTGTAAAATGCATTTATTCTAAATGAGTTACCTGTTTTGGTAGCAGCATAACTACTTGTGTTTTTGCTGGTGGTCCGATTAGGAATGGGAGGGGGAATAGGTGTCCCAGTGGGGGAGTAGGTCTGCCCAGAGGCTGAAGACCCTCGACCATCCTCAGACCTATACTGGGAGTAAGATGCTGAGAAGAAAACAGATTGGCATCAAACACTGAGCAAAGAGACAGAGATGGAAAACAAACAAAACAAACAAACAAAAAAACTTGGACCATAAAAATAAGTTAAGATTAACTGGTCCAACATGGAAAAATTAAAAATTATCCATGGGTATAAAAGTTTTATGTAGTATTTACACGTCAGAAGCTCATTTCAGTTATTTTACTGCCATGGTAGTGGACTTGTCCAAATGTAACTGCTTGTGTCCAAATGGCTAAAATTGAGAGCCAAGTCACCCGGGAGCCAATAGAACCAATAATCAATAGCTCAGCTCTAAGAGAAGTGAAAACTGGTTATAACAAAAAAAAACATAAATATTGAATAATGTTTTTTTTTTTTCCTATCAGGAGACCGCAACCATGTAACAGAAACTGCAGGCACACGTTTAGTCTGCTTTTATTCACACAATTCATAAGATGTGCTTGTTTTTACAAATCTTAGATGTATTGCTGCAAGCATGTTCCAGACATATAAACACACCTCTCTTTTGTTTGGACCTTTGGACTATAAAGCAGCTACAGTATGGCTTAGGTGTATTAGAATACATCATGCATGGAGTTTTCATGCTTTCATGTAAACTCCATGCAAAAATACCCCAAGTGGGAATTTGAATGCAGGACCTTTCCTTTTTTTAAAATTTTGGTTTCAAAAATATGCATACCTCATGATGAACATGAAGATTATTTTTTTTATTCTGTGACATACATTAACAATTGGAATTGGTAGATCAGACCTTTATGAAAATTTGAAATTGCCCTGGAAAAACTAAATATATCTCTATTTAAGAGAGACATTTTATCGAGATTTTTGATCTTGGTATGCAGGATTATGACATACAAGTCTCTACCATTGTACTATAATAATTCACAACTCATGAAATCTGACTAAAGATTATCAGTCATTCCTATTAGTGATTAGTTAAAGCTTTATGTAAAATGTGCTAAAACACATTATAAATAAAAGCATTAAAACAACCCTTTGAGTTGTAACATTAGTACCATTCGTAAATTAAGAAGACAAAAACAGAGTTCTGTAAAAATATAACTTGAATAATAAAACAGAAATTTGTGTGGAAGAGGCGAATGTCACAATTCATTCAATTCCTCCAAGTCCAACTAAAATAATACACTACAACACTCATGTGGGCTTCCTATCTTTTCAGCAACGCCACAGCTTGACTAGTAATTACCCACAAGAGGAGCAAAGTACAAATTTCATATCTGATTTCACCAGTGTCTAAAGTTAGACAAAGTGTCTATTTAAAACTCCTGATTCTCAATTTCTTGTGTACTTTCAAGCATCTGACGTCGCTGACTCCACCCAGACAGGCTCGGCAGGGTGGAGTCAACCCGGTTGACTCCACCCAGGCTTGCAGTTTTACATGAACTTGCAAAAAGAGTCGAGAAAAGACATCAGGTCATAGTTGTCTGAGTATTGTATGTCACCGTGTATGGGGCAGCTGCAGAGGTGTGTACACAAGCATTCACAGGTCTGCATTGCCTCAGGTAGATGTGGTCATAGCGACTATTATTACAACAAGAAAGGCAGCACCAGGACTTTGTTCGCACCTGAAAATCAGTTTCCTCAAATAAAAGATCGGTTCAGAAAGGAAAGGCTCATTTCCCGCAGCTCAATATTTAACTTGATATTTGTCTAGAAGCCCCTCATTATGAGCTTGGCATGACATAAAAGAAAAAAAAAAAAAAAGGTGCAAGAGAATATATATTTGCTTTTCTGAGGTCATCAAGAATATCAAGAAGGGGGTGAGGGGCAGCACTCCACCACAACTGGCAACTTGTTTTGATTCCCGAAGCTTTGAATAAACCTCGTTCAATGTCCCATTCAAATCTGTTCCCTCATAGCCAACTTTCCCTGGCTCTTTATTCCCTCAACTTATCCAGGAAAGGTCAGAATCAGGTAAGATAAAACCTGTTCATCTCATTTTAGAGTCTGTCCGAAAAGGCCTTCTCCTAGAGAGAAGTTTATGAAATGTGTATCTAGAGAATTAAAGAGAAATCCTTACAAGATGTCCAAAAACCTGTCTGTTAAGTAGAGTAACTTAAGAGAGGGCAAAACATTAGTCTTGTCTGAACTAACTGATTGGGTCCTTTCTTATTGACAATGTCTAGTTTCCTTTGAGGTTTGAGCTACCTATTCTGATGCTAAAACAAACGGAAATATATGCTACAGGTTTTTTGATAGACGTCATACTTTTGAATCTAGCACAAATGAAGGCATTGCATTATTTTAAACGATCCACCAAAGCATATATTGGTAAGATGTATAGTAGCTGATTTTTATTGTGTGCCCTTTAAGGGAAAACAGTTCTGGCCTCTGACCGCATGATTGGTGCAACCTTACTTTAACCTTCTCCTGAATAGATGTCAGGAATAAGCCACTTTATTCTTGGCCAGTAGAATTCAGATATAATTCAACACAATAGACTGCAATATGAAATAGCTGAGTGTTGTCATTGTTAAAGTCCACAATTACTTATCATAATAGTTAGGCTACTTCCTTTAGCTTTGCAGTAAACCAAGACAAAAAGCTTCCTCTGTTTTCATGTTTTCATTTTCGTTCGTTTGTGCCAACAGAGACCACACATTCTTAGTTAGGCCCCTAAACCTGGAAGGGTGGCGGTGTTTACGAGGTGAAAAGTAGCAGCATGTTTTTCAGAATGGATTTTGAATAGTGTTACGTATTAAGGTTCGAAATTAAAGCTCTGGAATTATATTTGCCAAGGGTCAGCTTTAAAGACAAAAAGCAAGTTGAGAGTGTCTCAAAGTGATTGGAAAACACTAACACTAAATACAGTGGAGTTTGTGTGAATGGATTCACTAAGAAGTGAAAGCTTAAATAAACTGTATTTTGAGTGCAGCATACAGAACAGGATGCTCAGTAGCGTGAGGTGCTTTATGCCCCACTCTGCTGTTGTTAAAACAAATGCACAAAGCTAAGTTCGGAAGCTGTGTGCATCGCCCAAAAGAAAGCTACGCAGAAGTAATCAAATATATATGTGAACAAGCACTTGCTTAAAACATGAGACTATGTTGAGGTAAATACATATTTAATGAGTTACAAATCCTACTAATTCAGTGTAGGATTTTTATGCGACATCCTACTCCCATTAATTCAACTATTATGCACCAACAGCACATATTTTAGCTAGTTGAAATAATCTGCTGCTCCAAATTTTAATTTTGTCACCAACTGGTTAAAGTTCTTAAACTGATTATTGCACAGAAAGTAAAAAAGAGGAGATACAGAAACAATCATACAGTGTGTCCCCACAATGTATTCCTGAGAAAATTTTATACTTTTACATACTTGAGTTCTTAATACAATTTTTATGTAAAAATACAGAATAAATGAAGTGAATTTACTGCAAAATTAGGATCTAAACACAAAGTCTGCAAAAAAAGATCAGATGGGCGAATTAATGGCCATTTCAGACAGAGAGACAGAGTAGAAATAACATTTTTTCTGTGCTTTATTTTATTTTTCCACGTTTTATACATGGAAAACATATGGAATGACAATACCATTGATATTATTGAAATATAATTTTTTGAATTTATCCCCATAATATGAAGCAATATTGTCCATTAAAATGAAAGATTTAAACATCAATCCAAATATTGTCTTACATTTCTGCTTCAAACTTAAACGTTCACCTGAAATTTATGAAATCCATGTAGTGAAAACCCAATAACCAAAAGCGCTTCAGTATTTCATGCCAGACTAGTTGGCAAGAGAGAGCCATTATCTCTGCAACCTGACCTTGGATAACCAAAAACCAAGTGATGGATACCTTATAACAAATAAGTGATTAATAATAATAACAATAATAACATCAAACTGTTGGTACAAATAGCATATTTTAAAAACAATCAGTCGCAATAACCTCTCCACTGACCTGCTATACTTTCAGCACAGCCGTGTCCTTTCTGTGCATCTCACAAGCATCTTTTTCAGAGGTCACTGAATCAACAAACCTCAAAGTGTATTTGCTTGTGCACACCCGCCTGCTGTTTAGCACCATTCGCAAACACATTAAACCTGCTATACAGTGTAATTGGACCTGCTCCCAGTAGAGGCGTCCTGTAACCAGGTCCACTTGTCCTTCTGCTCTGAGGCTTCCAACACTTTTCTTTTTTTAAAACATTCAACTATGTGGGTTAAGTGGTGAACTACATTACAAAGCATAAAAAGGGACAGCTTCTCAGAAACTGGAAGAATGTGGTTTGTATTTAAACTGACATTTTAAGAGGTGAAAAGGATATTTTTGCTTTGCATCTCCAATTTTACTTTTGTTTTCTCGTGAAAATCAACTGTATTTGTCACCCTTCATATCAGTCTGTGGTTTCAGTGATGAAAATCAGTTGAAAATAATTAAAATTGCACATGCCTTAACCTGACAGCATTCATGCACATATAGAAGATTTGTTAATTTCATGAAGAGTTCAGTTTTTGGAGATATAAGTTTTTTTTCCACAGCCAAAATATAATATTGTACAGAATATAAGTACAAAAATCTCCAGATGGTAATGAGATTTTGGTGAGCTAAAAGCAGAATGCACAGTGAAAGATACAGTCAAAGTGCCTTCTTTGACTTCTGACCATAATAAAACCCAATCTTATGCCCTTTCATTCCTCTTTTCCACAGTTCTTATCTTCATCTATTGATTAATCAAAATACAATAAAATTGTATTTAATATAAATCCTCCAGTTGGTCAAAGCACAGGGTTTTACCTGAGTTGTTCATAATGCCAGATGTATTGATCCAAACGTGGGACCTCTGACCCTGCCTGGTCTGTCCACCTCGGTTAGATCAATCACAGGGTTGGCAGCAGGGTTCCTACTTCCTGAAAACATTCTTCCCAGCAGAATCTGAGCTCAAATACAAAGTCCACAGTCCAGGTAGAAACCAAAAGGAAAACTCCTCCATTCCGCTTTTTCTACATTAGATTTAGAAAATGAGCGAGGTCAGTCGGTGTCACCGCTGTTGACTCGCCAGTCCCCATCCTTTTGTCTGTGTGTGCATGTGTGTGTGTGTTTATGCGCTTTGCATGAATATGTGCTACACAAAATGAGATATAAGTGAGAGTGTGACTGTTTAATCTGGCCCTCCCTCCTCCTCCGCTCGTTGTCTGTCTGTCTGCACACCCTCCCCACCCCCAGTCTATCTGCATTCATCGGCAGTCAGATTAAATGGTCAGAGTTGGCGATTAATGCTCTGCCGTCCAGGCCAGTGGGCAACAGGCAGGCACAGTGTGCAGCTCCTTCCTTCCTTGCAGCCTGAGAGGATTAGCTGCTGCTAATGCTAAGCCAAACTATAACCTCCAAACACCAGAGTGGCAAAGGGGGCAGGGTTGAGAGTATTCCTTTATAGCTCTGGAATGGCAATTCGGTTCTGGACGAAAGGTGCAACAACAGAAGTTTTTATAATTTTGTGCTCCGAGCTGCATTGTCTTGCATACATAGTTCAGCTGAAAAGTAGGAAGGCTCTCACAAACAACAATATTTATGCAAAAACAAAAATCAGACTGAAAGTTTGCCATCTTACTTTTGTCAAGAGATTTCTCAAAGGCTACCTTGTCATACTTTTGAATTGTTCACAAAGTTTGTGACTCGAGTTAAAGGTGATATTACTTCATCTGATAATTTTCTGGGAAAGTGCTTGCAAAGCAAGTTAAACAGCCAAAATACAATGAATCAAAACTTTCAGCTGTTCTTTCCATTTAAAACATAGAGTATGTATTAAAAAAAAAATTTACTTTGTGTTTTTACACATTTTTGTCATGTTTCACCCTCAAACGACTGCGTATTTTATTGGGAAAACAAAGTCGGTCATAGTTGTAACATGGAAAAACATCTGCTGAAACCTTTCCCCATTTTAGTTGCAAAATAGATCAGTTCAGTCAAAAGATAGAGTCAGTGAAAAACAAGCAAAAGAAACGATTTTGCTGTACATTCTTAACCAAATGTAGGTCTGGGCACCTCAACACTCAAATTTGTTAAGATCTAAAATTTGCCATTGTAGCTCTGGCTATAGATTGAGGCTCAGCCTGATGGAGTGACAGCTCTAGTTGCAGTCTCTAACAGGTTTTTCTTCCAATGTTGATATGCATTTAGTTCAGTTCATCTTACAACTTGTGCTATTAAAAAAAGGCCTCCCTACAGAATAATTCTGCAACCACCATGTTTGACAGTGGTAATGTCATGTTCAGGATGATGCATTAGTTCTCGGCCACTACGGTATCAAGTTACGGTATCTTGTGACCGGAAATAGGTAAAAGCTGTAATTCCAGCCTCTTCCTAAAAGGTATTGCCCAAAAATACTTAACTTTTGAAGACCTCCCAATTTTAAGAGAACATCCCAGCACTGCACATTTCTTGCTGCTGCGACTGCAATCATATGTTGGGGGGTGTTGACAGACCTCTTTGCTTTCAAACGCATTACCATCTCATACACGGAGGAAGCACACTGCACCTCCGCTCTCATCTCTGCTGTCCTTGTCTTGACCTAATCTTGCAGGCTCAGCTCATTTTCTTTCTTGCACAAACAAAAGTGTCCATCATCACAGACCCTGTGCACCAACTGTGTCTGCAAAGGGCAGGCTAATCCAAACCCCATAAAGCAAAGTACAGCAAGATATATTACTTTTGAGTATAAATATATAATGAGCCATACAGTAAAAAGAAAAAAAGAAGTGCGCAAATCTTTTGGCACGTCACATTTTCAGAGCATCTGCAGCTCTGACTCTCTGGAGAATGCTCAAAGTTTCCTCAATTCAATTATAAACTCTTTGTCCCAGATAATGCTCTTAATTTAGATACATTAATGCACACTCAAAACTTGCACGGTCACATTGGACACCCATCAGTCGACTTTCCTTCATACCTCGTTTCTTTTTCCTGCCAGCCTCCCTCCGTCTCTGTACCTCCTCTTCCTCAGTGATGGTAAAGAGTGGTTGAACCGTCAGCCGGCTGCCTCTCTTCCTCAGCTTCCACTTGTCTCTGGGTGATCCACTTCCTCTACCTCCTCTTGCTTCCCTATCCGGCATCGCCTGCCCTGTTGCAACCGCTCGAGCCCCCAGACTAACTCACCCGAGCCCTGCCCATCCCACCCCACCCAAAGGAGATAGGGAGCTGTTCCAGAGGACTTTGGAGGTCAGGGTTACCCCTAACAACGCTCTTCTTCAGGAAGATGTAGGTGTCTAACAGATAAATACCCGCAACCATGTGAAACAAGCTACTTTAACTCTAAAAAGGCTTTCAGATGATACAAAAATAATTTTGAGGACAGCCAAAGAAAGGCAAAAAAATGATGAGTCAAGAATAAACCCAGTGCAATGCAGAGGAAGGAACAAACAGAGCAGCTCAGAGGACCAGTGAGCAGAGAGCGTGAGGATGAGGATGAGCTCTGGTGGTGTGGCTTAGAAAAGAAGACTTAATCCACAAGAGTGGTTCCGCAGAGGTCTACAAGAACCGCACAAGTGACTCCTCTGGAGGATGCTGCATCTGCCGTCTCCACATACACCGCCACCTCCCGTCTTTATAGTCCCCCCACTAGATCTCATCTGCAAATCTGCCAGGAGAATTACATCACATAGCAAATCCTTCTACTGTACGAAGATATGCGCACACAGGGACAGGGAGAATAAAAAAGAGGTTAGGAGAGTCGATAAAATATTCAGTGCAGCTCCAGTAGTGGAAGGTGAGCCGGCACAACGTAATGGGTTTCCCTGACAACAGCCGCACATGGACCAGTGACACAGTGCAAAAGTAGGAGTTTGACAGGTGGACGTCAGAGCAAAGAAGCACAGTTGCTGATGCTACCACTCGAAGACAAATAATGCAGTACTGGAGCCATTGCTTTGGAACGTGTCCAGAGAGCACATGGTTTATGGCTCCACCCACTGTCTCCACTTAAAGAGAAATCATATTATTTTTACATGGGCAGGTTTCTGGTAGCAAATTATGCTCGACTGATGAGTGTATATTCAACCTGTTCTTTTATGTTCCCATAAAACTCAAGAGTGCCAACCGCTTCTGGCATATTCTCCCACACCCATAAAACAAATAAACAAGAAAGCAAGCAAACTTGAAAAAAATACATAGCAAATGTTGTCGATGTTACTGATAAAAAATTAAAAAATTTTAAAAATCCAAAAATAGTTTTAAGAAGTATTACCTCTGGGTTCCCCAGTCTGCTTGTATTTTTTTTTTATTTCAGATTTTTATTAATTATTTTAAAAAACAAAAAACGAAAAAAAGGCTGCTTTTCTTTCTACTTCACAATTATGCTGCTACTCACATACAATCTTAATATACAAAACAAACATTTATAGTTTACAAGGCAAAATGTGAAAAGTTTTAACGACTGTGAATACTTTATACGTTTGTGAAATCAAAATACTTAATGAGTAGTTTGTCATTGGGGCTGTTCATTTGATATCTCTTTTAAAGGAACTTTTTACAGTTATCACAATATAAAGGAATTCAGGCCAATAGTTGCAGCCTCATCTCCTCGGAGAGCATGTGCTGCACAAACACAATCATGGACGAGCGATCTGATCTTTGTCCCCACAGGACACAGCAGTGCTGTAAGCCTACACTTGACTTTAATGTGATAGGCTCTGCAACACGCCCTTCTCACTCATATTCAGTGTGGCAATAAGGCACCAGTACGAAAAGGATTTTTACATAAAAAAGGTAAATGAAGTTCATTATTGAGTGTGGATGTATTGATACTGGGATTTTACAGTTAACAAAAATGTATATCTAATATTCCTACAGTGAATCTGTTATAACAACCAGAAACTGAAAGACAGGAAGGACTAAATGGAAGAAAGAGGAAAGCACACAAGGAAGAAAAGAGGGTTAACACAATGAAATAAGGGGACAGAAAAGGACAAAAGGGAGAAAGTGTTAGGACACAAGGAAGGAAAGGAAGAAGGAAGGGCTTTAATGAGTAAAATGAGGAGGAGAAGGGAACAGAAGAACTTGGGCAAAGAGGAAAGGCAGACAAGGAAGAAAAGAAGGCAGAGCACTAATAAGATTAAATAAAACAAGAAAGGGAGGATGGAGAGATGCAAAGAGTGAAAAATATTTTCTCATGTACCATTTCCCTTTTCCATATAGAGGCTCTTCTCTCTGCCCCCTCTCTGTCTGGTTACTGTCAAATAAAAGCCAATCGTACCCAAAAAACTCTTTAAAGTCAAAACAACAAAAAACAAACACAGAAATTAAATTCCATCTTTAGAGCCACCTCCTCTCCACCATTTGAATTTTCTCGTCAGAACATCATTCAGGTTCACAGAAAGTCTTAAGCATATTAATGGACGGAAATGAGGCCATTGATAGTGGAGAAACTACACTTCCCTTGCATTAATGTATTGACTTTTAGAACTAAAACTAATTATGCTTAAGCCAACACTGAATGCCCATTCATAGCAACAGGGCGTAGGCTTTGGGGCTGTATTCAGAGTAAAAACTTGTTGTTGCTGCAGTTCAGTCAGTGGGTATCGAGCAGTCTGACGTTTTCACGGCGCAATGATTGAGTAAAAATACTACAGCTTCATGGACTCATCATATTTACAAATGCAACTAGTCCTAATCCAGTTCATTTATTTTAAAACAGAGAAGAAACACATATAACTTGTTCTGCTAAATTAGCATGATGCTGCCACCTGCATGTTTTTGTCTGTTTCAATAGCATCACTATCAGGGTATTGGGGTCTTTGCAGCCAAAAATATTGAGAGACACTTTTATTTCTTGTATGCAAAGACAAAGAATGATCTCACTGTGTTGTGAGAAGTTTAGTAATCCAGGAAGCATAAGTTTTTAAAACTTAGCATTCCTCGATACAGGAAACCAATCGGTTGGGCATTATTTGTAATGACCGAAAACAGCAAATCATTTTATTCACAGACAGATTAAGACTGTCTTAATTAACAGACAGATTAAGACTGTCTGTGAATAAAAGGTTAGGAATACAAGTAACAGCTGTACTTTCACATAAACTTAAGATTGTAATGGCAAGCATATAAGCCAAACAGCAAAATAAAAAAAAAAAAGACTCTTTGATTTATTGCCTGCGACAGACTGGCGACCTGTCCAGGGTGTACCCCGCCTCTCGCCCGGAACGCAGCTGGAGATAGGCACCAGCAACTCCCGACCCCGTTAGGGAGAAGGGTGACGGAAAATGGATGGATGGATGGATGGATTTATTGCCTTTTATTCGTTTAACTTCTCATATTTCTCAATTTATAGTTTTGAAGTGTTGATTTTTGTTGCCAAAATACTGCTCTAATAGTGGAAAATAGAAATGGACTGGAAGTGATTCATGCTGTGAAATGACACGCTAATCTTCATTTGTAAATCCGTCCAAACAGAAAGAGTCATGACATGACACACTACGGAAGACAGAACAATGACAAATCCGAGTCATAGAGTCACAGCAGGTAGTAGACTAACAATAGATAATAACAAGCACCTGCTAAATCCCTATTACACTGAGGGGCGAGGCTACATCAGGGGCACCGGATTCATTTTTGAGGTTATGGGGGCCATAGGGTGTTTCCTCACCTGTGTTTTGAATGTCAGGCGTGCGCACTTATTAAATTGACATGATGGCACCTGTCAATCAATTCATTGGGTTTGTTGCAATTTCTCCTAAAGTAAACAGTAAACATCCCTGGCCTGGAGGATAATGTTTTTGGGTCTGCCATGCCCTGCGGTCTGGCTAAATTTCAAGATTATTTGCTATTAAATGCACTGCGGTCATAGAAATTTGGTGGGAAATAACAGTAATACAATAGATGTCAAATATCCTCCAGCGATGCCAATTTAGAGCAGCAGGACAACCTAATGGTGCTGGAGCGTCATCACGTTATGGCGCAGCAGCGCAATCTGGACGTTGTGGGTCCAAAACCAAAAGCCAGCGCAGATATTTGCTGCATGTTCCACAAATTGTGCAGGAAAGAGATGTCTGAGTGGGACAGACAACCAGCCAGACTGCTGACAATATTTTTGCATTAAAATCAAAATGAAAAACACCATGGATTAACGTTAATGTGGTTGTTAATTAGCAGACAAAAATGAATTTCAACAGCCAACAGAGACCTGAAAACCATCAGTAGCCATCGATATTTATGGCTTCTGATGGCTGATTGGCTTTTGGAAGAGAAAGGGGGGTCAAAGGGTCAGGGGGGCCGCTTTTATTTTCTTTCAGGTATTTAAACAGAACTTCTTTCCTATAAACTAAAATTCACTCACACAAGCAATTAGTTATACTTTGATTAATCTTTTGCTGCAATATAGGCCTACATTAAAAGAAAATAGTTACAACGATCTAAGGAACAATTTCATTTCATTTCTCAGACGGCGGTAAGTTTATCTCCGTCTATTTTTTATCTTTTTTTAAGTCAAGTCTCCAGAAGAACAAACCTGCGTTTATCCATTAATCCACCTGTCACACACATCGAGGGAAGAAGCACTGACGGAAACCAGCTGACAAAATGTCAGCAACAGGTGTTTGCCAGGAGCTCACAATGTCGCTCAACAGCAAAGACAAAAGAACAACTAAAGAGGCTTGAGAAAAGCAGCTCGAGTTAAAGTCGAGCAATAATAAAGAAAAGCAACCGGTTGGGTGAGTTGGTTGGCAGATAATCCCATTCCCGTGACCGACCGGTGGGGAACCCGAGTTTGTTTATAAATTAAGAGTTTAAATCAACGAGGAGAAAAAAAAACAAAACCCCACCAGAGAGGCTCCCGGGAGCGCCGCGTCACAACTCAGACTGAATGTCTGCAAGTTAAAATTGTTTATGGGAGTTAAGAGTCGCCTCGGCATTAGAGCTCACCTTGGGACTCCGGAGGAGAGGTGTCGCTGCCGTCCTGCTCCGCCATTTCTCCTGACGTCAGCTGAGAGGGATCAGCAGCAGCAGGAACCAGAGGGACCTGATCCCTACACAGGGCTGCGGCGACTGGGGCCCCTCCCACGGACAGGTATGGGCTCATCGTCCCAACTCTACCCCACCGAGAAAAAAAAAAAAAAAAGTGCTTCTTAGAAATAATAAAGACACATAAAAACCATTACAATTTTGCTTTCTGCAGAAAAAAAAAATATATTTGAAATGATTTATGTTATTGCGCTTATTCGCTTTCTGACACGTGGATTGGTCAGACACGATTTACTGTAAATGAAGGAAAATCTAAGGGACATCATCTTTGCAGACATTTTTAGAAGAGAAAGGGGCCAGGTGAAATGGTTCTGGATTAAACGCACAATGTATAAGGGCGCCATCTGGTGACCAGCAGAAGGGATTTCAGAAAACAATTCGAATTGAACATGGGGAAAACCATTTTAAATTTCAGTTTGTTTCAGTTGTGGTTCATACAGATGATACCCAACAAACCACATTCACGGATTCAGAGGCCGGAAGCAGCCATGTTGGCAACACACCTTACCAGCGTGCTTCTTGTTACTGGCTGGAGGAAGAGTTTGAGCCCATGTCGCATGAGCTCCCAACAAAATACAATACATAACATACTGTTTGTGGTCGTAACTTTACAGAATCAGGAAACGTTTCCTGCATTTGTAAACCTCAATAATCCATGTTACAATTGAAGTTCGCGATTGTACCAGCAGAGGGAGCCCTGCTCTCAATTTAGAAACATTTCATTCATCAAAACAACATTCAGTATCTTTTGTTGCTTCGGTATCTTTGTCATTTTGGTTCTTTCATGAATTCATAAATTCGATCCATAGAGTATAGAAGGGAGATAATACAGATGAAAAAATACTTGAGGTCATTACAGTCCAAAACATGTTAAAAACATAACAAAGGGACATTGCAGTTAGACACAATGAGGCCCAAATATCACAAGCTCGTGTCTGTTAATTTAGTCTGCAACACTGGCAAAATGTTTCACTGCTCCTGGATGAATGCACGCTAATCTCTCTTAACATCCCTGCTTTTTAACCAGCCTGTGCTGGTGAAGTCCCTTCTCTTTACCCTCAGCAAAGCAGGATTTGATTGGTGCACAGAAATCTGGAGCCATGGCAACCAGCTGTTTGGCGATTTCTCAGATGGAGGAGGTGGAAGGAGGAGATTGGCCTGTAGGTATATACTCTGATACTGGCAGACAGATAAACATGTTGTCTGATGGGGTGGGAGAAGCAGAGAGCAAACGACTAGGAATGAAAAAGGACTGTATTCATTCAGCTCCCTTGTGTTCAAGGGATTTGATTTGAGATTGTCAACCTCAGATCATTCCCCTCCAAGCTGTTTCACACAAATCCCCTCCAGACGAAGACGGCCCATTTCTTTAAGCTCCTCAGGTTTTGGGTACGGTCTATTTTATATTTGTTTAAATTGCATGCCTCAGAATCCCAGAACAGGATTAACTCGGTAGGCTGGTTGAGAAAAAGATCAGACCAAGTTTCTACAAATCTGGCTGTGATCAAATGCTTTCATGGAAGGCTGATTGATCTGTCGTTAACTGGAGAAAAAAAAAACAGTAAAAGACCCCAAACAAATAAATATTGATATTTATCGCCCACAGAATGCTTGTTTTGCTTTTATTCCATGTACTAAAAGGGAAGACCCTTAAAAAGCATATATGCTTATATTTCTTTGACTTGAATTAGAGCTGGACTGCTTGCCAGACATTTCCCACCCGAGGATTCAGATCTCCGGATTATTTCTAGGGTTCTTCACTGAAGGCCGCACTCGGCTGAGGGTGGGGGGTGGTCTGTCAGGGAATAAGCCGATTGAAGAACTGATTGATTTCTAGAGCGAGTCTCTTCATAGGGTCACTTGGATTAGCTTCTATTTTTTTCACTCGGAAATCAACAAGCTTTTCGGCCTTTGAACATCAGGATAGAGATCAAATATGTTTCAAAAACAAGTGAATTGTTTGCAGGTAATCAACCAAGAATCAAGAAAAACAAAATTCTATTTTTTACACATGGCAACATGGGTATATAAAATTAAATACAGACTACAACACTAATAAAATAAGTCTTTTTTTTTTGTTATCAAGACTTATGTAGGTAACAGTATTCTGTGAATTATCTCTGCAATTGGTAAAATATTCTTCTACATGTGCACCAAAGATGTCCTCTCTTTTGATATGTGTGGTAAAAATATCCTCTTTATTTAAATAATTTGCTAGAAACAGATGGCATTGAAGAGAATGATCTGAGCAGACAAAGATCCCCCAACAGGATTCTGCCCTTGTTGTCTAAACAGACTTACTCTTCCTGTGCACAAAGTCACATTCACAAACACACACACATTAAGCAGTCTCCACAAAGTGCATGAGGGTAAAACCAATCTCATTCCTTTGTGTTTGCCAACAAAACAGCAATCACAATGAAGTAAACGCCTCAAAAACAAGTAGCTCATGCTCAAAACGGGTCAGCAAGCATATGGCTCTGTGCTTGTAATGGTGTCATTAATTGTAAAGCCCTGATTTAATCCTTTTTACGGGTGCACAGGTATTCTAGTCAATGTTTATAGTGTGAGATTACCAATGAATTGTTTTGATAAAAAGCAAAGATTATGAACCATTGCATAAACATCTAAATAGTATACGTACCGACTGAGTCACCACGGCCCGTTGCAAGAATACGTCACCAAATGTTTGGGTTGCCAGTCACTCAAAACTGTTCATCAGTTTGTACCCCCAGTTCCTACTCATTCATTTCAACCCAGCCTTTTTTTTACATTGTGTCTATTTACAAACCATTTCATAGCTGTTTCCTTTGGTTATGTATTACAATATTTACTGTGCTAGCGATACAAAAATCTCATGTAATATTTTACATACACCTTATTTCCATTGACAGATGGTTCATGTCCGTGTTGGGTGTGATCGTGAAAGATTATGATCCCTATTTCAAACAAAGTAACTCTTAGCAAACTCCTGCTTGTTGATACTGTCTTGCAATTCCTTACAATATACTTAAGTGGATTGTAAGAAGCTCTTGTGAGTCACTAGGCAGGTAGGAACTGAAGCATGATTTTAAAGTGTCTTGTAGCCAAAGTTCCTTTATCATACCTGGAAAAAAAATCAGGTAGTATTCAAATGGAAGGGTGCAAAATGGCGGGGGAACTTGGATACAAGTTCCCCCGCCAAAGACTTTCTTTAAAAGTCTTTTTTTTCTAACTATACAAATATCTACAAAGTAAGGAGTTTTCCCATTGTGAGTGAATATGTCATATAATGTAACTATTGTAGTCTTTGGAATAGATAACCAGGGTAAAGTAGAAATTGTTTCACTGGCAGTTTAAACCTAAATAGGTGCAGTTTGTAGTTCTTGTATGTAAATGAAAACATTAGCTATCAAGCACAACATTCTCAAAGTTAGGAATCAGAATGAATCATGCTTCTCTTGCTGTTTGCCACTGAATAAAAAGGGTTGAAATACTCAAGAAAAGAAGACAACCTCTTAAGTAAATATTCTGGAGGAAAGATTTGCAAAGACCTGGACATTTCATGCTTGGAGTGATTTAAATCTCAGTGGAAACATGCAAAAAAGTCTGTATGCAAATCTAAACACATCTTGATTTCAGGGCTATTATAACTTGTCCATCTCATTAAAGAAAAACCTTTGGTCAGACAAAAAGCTTAGAATTTAATCAAATTTGACGTGAACATATACAAGGCGGGTTTGGATTCATTGTTTTATTAATTTACCATGAAAATGTGCTGTCCTGTGCATTTTTATGGCTACAACTTTAGTGATTTTCAGAATGGCATTCAGTACTTCCTTGTTTCTGTGTGGTTCATAAAGTATGCCATCCATTCCACCAAAAAATCCTGACTCTACTTTAACCTGCTTTTGACTAAAGTGGCTTTAAATTGGTTCTAAACCCAGCAGCTGTACTGGTAAAGGTAGAAAATAATTTAGCAGACTGTGAGATGTCGAACGTGCCTACATCTTTTCATGCTTGGAGTTGGAACATTTATGTGTGGAGTAAAAAATAGAATAGGTTCATTGTAGTGAAATTAAAATGATTTCCCTTGAGATTTCAACCAACCCCCACCAACACACACACACACACACACACGCAGATATACACAGGGTACACAGGGTCTGCAGAAATAGAACACGTGTATGTAGTATTTATAATGTAGAGGAAACATTGTTTTAAGTGGTTTGCTGGACTAAATGTCACGGTCGAGTAGAAATAGAGTAGTAGTAAGTATCCAGATCTCGTAATGCAGCTGGAAATATAACTGTAATCCACTTTGTAAACCACAACTTCCTATTTCCTGCTACTTAGTGTTGATCTATCCTTTAAAATGGACTTAAAACACATCAAAGCTTGTGGATGTGACAAAATACATAAAGGTTCAGGGTTATTGGTTAATTTTCAAGGCACTGCATCACAGTGTGAAGCTTAAATGCATAGAATGTCTCAGAGGTAATAAAGTGAATTGCCTGTCATGTGAATGATGAAGCAGGCCCACAGCAGCATAAAGCATCGCCTCATTTATGTGATGTTGTGCGAGTTTCTCAGTGGTGGACATGGGAGGTTTGTCCTTCAACTGGGGACCGTTTGGAGATGTTGTCAGTGCCACTTTCCATCTCTCGCTGTTTGTCAACTCTCTCTGCGCTGCCCCTGTCAAAAAGCATCTTTTCAATCTTCGTCCCCCCTCTTCTCTGTTTCTGTCTCTGTACAGTCCTGTCGTGATGGATCACCTTACCGACGAGAGAGAAGACGGGCAAAACAGCAAAGTAATCTGTAACAGAAAACGTAGTATTGAAGGAGAGGCTGTAAACTGGAAGAGGGGGAAAGAAGATATGCAATATACTGAGTTCATTTGGGCTATTTTGCTTGAGGATGTTTCAGTTTCGTTCCCGAGAAATGCTCAGCTCTGACAGCACAGTCTGCCAGCAGCTATCAATAAGGGCACATTTGTCTTTTCACATTATGTCATGGACTCAGACAGGCTCCAATCTTCTGCCAAACAGCTATCATCTTTTCACATCGGCTTTACCCCACTCGAGCACCATGACCGAGCGTGTTGGTCCAAAGCTCGCTGGTGTGCAGCCAGCTTACTGAAGCAAGCCCTCCGAGTGGTGAGGGAGGCTCCTGTCTTTAGCTATTCTCCTCACATTCACCTTGCAGTCCCAATTATTCAAGGCGGCACGCATGCATGAGCGCTGCCTGCCAGGCCCAGCTGTGAAAAGTGGGTCATGGAATTTAAAGGCACAAGCAGCCCCGTTTCAAGCACTTGATTGTGACGGCACCAGTCTGGCACCGGTCTGTGACGGCATCGGTCTCACCACCCTGGTAACATTCAGCAGCGCGTTTGTGTGCAGGTGAGAGGCCCTGTCTGTTTCGCAGAAAGTTTTCTTCCTAAAGAATAAATTGGTAAAGATGCAAAACGATCACTTTCACATTCTCTTGGTGGGAAAATAACCGGCCAAATTTTAACATTCTATAAACTGATCCATATCCACCATAAACTATACTTCTGTTTTGGTCTCTCTTTGAACATAAGGCTTCAATGAACATTTCTACCCAGCAACAGGGTACAGTAGGCCAGTAGGCTAGCCCATATGGGGGGTAGATGTCTCACTGAGGAAAGCTACTCATGCACACACTGAGCAATAATGTCATACCCCGATGAGCTCTTTACAGAACCAGACAGCGTATGGGGGTGTCCTACTAATCTACTGCCAACAATAAAGATGTAATATGCTCCTCGTGCCACAACACACTCATGTGGAAGAATATCCCATTCCTAAAGCTGCAAATGGACACATAATGAGTATTTGTGAGTACAGTAGTCCTTTTAATATAAATAAATACTAACATGCCAGAATTGCATTCCTCTGTAAGAAAATTGCACACACAGGAATTTCTTTTTCAAACAATACTCAAGTATTCTGCTTTTTTTTAATTATTTTTTTTATTTTCATTATCAGCAAAAAACAAACCACACACCACATTACATTTTATAAACAGGAATACTCATTGTGGATGTACGAAATAAAAGTTCAGCTTAAAACCTGAATAGGTTATTTCTAGCATCAGTGATAAAAGCAACAGCATTAATCATTGTAAATGTATAAAAAGGAAAGTGTTTAAATTTATCAAATAATAATAAGAAGAAAAACACAACTTTGGGCAAAAAATATTTCACCTCAACATGCTACTTTAAAAATTCATGCAAATGTAAAGCTTTCTAAAACAGTCACTTTCAAAACACTCTCCACATGAAATCCAATAACTTAGAAAATATCAGCCTCGTGTCCCTGAACTGATCCTTGAGAGAAAATAGTTTAGATGACCGCAACAAAAACCAAAATGTATCCCAGTTTCCATTAATGGCTTCGTCTGGCAAACATATGATCTTTGTTGCATGTTATGCCCTTAACTGGGCCAGTACCCACTGAGGAAAAAAAAAAAAGAAGATAAAATCCAGTTTTAAACAGACATGTTTCTTTCAAACACATTTCTCTGGCATCATTCATCAGTGAAAACGCTTTTTTTTGTTGTTTTTTATACACACAACTAAATTCTGGGAAGAACATCAAAAACAGCACCATTTAAATTTTTCCTGGATTCTTTCCAACGTGACACTCACGTTGACTCCACAGTAATTGATCTACAAAGTCATACATCTTAGGCAAGTCAAAAAAAGATGGGTTTTTTTGCTTAAATATAAGGTTATATTATACTCTCTATGAATCTCTGTTGTTAGCATGCAATTGGGTGTCTCTCTTATGCTTTGATCCAACATTGTTCTGCTTTTTTCTTAAGAAGTTGATGGATCCAGTGGCAGGTGTAAGCCTGCCCTGATCTAACTGGTACATCTACTTTGCAAATTACTGAGCCCAAAGCCATAAAGCATGATTGTATCAGAGTCTACAGGTTTGTTGGTGTTGTTGGTGTAATAAAAGGCCACCATCATTAATTGATACCTTCACCCATTCTTTTAAACCTGGTAATATGCAGTTGCAACATTCTCTGCAAAATCCTAAGGTTTAAACGCCTTAAAGTTTGTCTTGACTTAGTTATAACCTAAAAAACAGTCTGTTTTAAAATTCAGTGTGAGATTTATGACTCGTGACATATGACGTTTTGGATGTGAAACTTTTGGCACACCCTCAATTACAGAACATGGCTTATTGGAGTGTTGCCTTTCAAATGGATCTAAAAAGTTACCACACCTCTGTTTGAATGGGAGATTTTAGTGAGGCTTAAACGTTTCCACTTTTAATATGACCTTTAAGCATCTCAATAAAAAAAGACAACTTTTATATTTTAGGAAAATTTTCAAAGTGCCTCTGATTAACACTGCATACAATTCCACCATTGTAGTACATTTTTCCATGTCAGAGAGAAAGCCATGGTTTGCGTAGAGCTTTTAAATCATGAGAGGGATCTCAATGTCAAAAACAGTCAATCACAAGAACACAAAATACAATTTCACAATTTTGAAGGGAAGTCGGCAAACTTTGCCAGGTCTTGATGCATGAGGGCGGTGTGATAATAAAATCCAAAGGAGCTGTGACAAATCATTACCTTGTGGATGTGCAACTGCATTATTGTTTTTTGGGGTTTTTTTTTTAAACCCAAATATTTTAGTCACATTTTTTTTAAACATTTTGATAGAGGGGTGTGAACTCTTTACAACCAATCTACTGCTTCAGAGTTTGACCTCACGACATTTACTCTTCAGCTGTCGGTAGCTGAGGCTTGCTGCTGACAAAAAATCGGAACTCATCCTGAATGTCCTTAAAGGCAACATTGTCCGTTATCAGAAAATTCATGTTAGCAGAGGTAAATGAAGCCAATGAGAATAACCTACAATGTTGGAGCATAAATGGTCACATCAGCCCGCAGACGGAGCACGAAGAGCACGATCAATGAAAGGCTGCCAATCATACAGGTTTTTGTAGTCTCGAACAGAGAACTGCAACACCCATCATGCCTTGCTGAGATGAAAAGTACAACATTAAATAACTAGCAAAAATATTGGTAGTGTTTCGTTAAATATATCGGCACTCCATTAAGAGGTTTTACATAAAACAACAGACTGAATAGATTCGTTATGTCTAATTTTAATGCTCTTAAAAATCAAAAGAACAGCTCTCCTTCACATGTGATAGCACTGACATGATGTGGACAAAAAACTGACGAGAAAAAATGGCTGAAAACAACTTTTGACTCAAGAACAATAAATAACCACTTTTTTTTTTTGACGTAACAACAGACACTCCAGTAAAAGAAGAAAAAAACTTAATAATGAAGAATTGTGTTTTTATAGAGCTTCAGCTGATTGTGCACCTATAGTAAATATATATTTTTTACCACCTCCTTTGATTAATTTTGTCCTTGTTTTGTTTTGAAGGTTGTTTTTTTTATATATATTTTTTTATTCTTTGGAAGGTTGGTCTTAAAAATGTGTGAACTGAACATGTAGATTTAGGTGGTGATATTTTTGTTATAAACATACTCACAGTCCGGGCACATTCCTGGTCTTGACATTTTATCCTTCGCTTTTTTTCTTTATTTTCTTTTTTTTTTTTTTGCGTAAGTGACTGTCAACAGTCTTATGTTATCATGACTTGTAATCCTCTGTGCTTTAAAATGAGTGATGGGTGCCAGATTATGGATATTGTGGTGAATGTTGGCAGATTACGGGGTGTTTCCTAGAGGTTTGATAAACGATTCTGTATTATGACAGTTTATGTTGGGTGAGTAAAGTAGGTGAAGCTGTAGTGACATAGTTTATGGTTGGTAGATACTGGACAAGTAAGCCATTATAGGCCCTTCTTGGTCGGAGCGCTGAGTTTCCTCATCCCCCTTATCCTGCACAGCAACTCACTGACAAAGTTCTGAAGAAGAAAAGTAAAACAAAGTTAGACTGTTCAGAAATGCACATTAAATTCAGTGAAGGAGTCATTTAAATGCCTCCATGAAAATTAATTTTTTTGCAGTCTTCATCCTTTGTTCAGTGCTGGTTGGACTTTGCAAAGCAATTTCTCATTTCAATTAGTAGATAACTGCCAAATTTCCCAAAATAAGTAGCTTAAAGTCATTTTCAGATGCACAAGAATCAACACAATCTGTGTACTTTAATGGACTACAAAGGTAGACAAGCTAAATGAGCTAAAATAATTTCAGATTAAAACACACTAGTGCATTTAATTATTTAATTTAATTGATCAAACATTAACTTATTATTAAATATGAAGACATTTTTTTCAAAAGAGAGCAGAAAAATATCTAGGAAACAACAAAAGGATGCTATGCAAAGCCAGCACAGAAGCAATTAAAACACCAAACAATTGTTTTATTTTCAAGGCGTTTCAGAACGTAGGAGCATGTTGGTCCAGATTTGAAACCCTGTGAGTGTTTGATGAAATTAGCTTTTTGTGAATTGCATAATTTTGTAAAGATTATTGCGACACGCACTCTCAGAATCAAGCAAGAGGTTATGTCAAGGTCTGGTTTCAGTGTTAACTACCTTATTATACAGGACAGTGCTCAGGATGCAATTCCAGATGTCTCCCCCTTCCTATCTGCATTCATCTTTTACCCAGCAGGTGTTTTTTCATTTAACCTGAACAACCCACTCTGCCTCATCACTCCCCCTCTCACCTCATGTCTTTAATCTCCTGTTATCTTCCCCACTCTGCCTTCAAGAAGCAATCTCACAGTCCTTTCACCTTTCGTTCACATTCATCTTGTATATCAATTACCCCCTGTCTTTCACTTCGTATTTCCACTTGACTGAGAGGAAGGGTAGCTGTGTGCACCATTTTTAATCCTGAGAGTGGGTAGGTACAGCCGAAATGTTACGGAAAACACATTTAAACAAAGTCCAAATGGGTACAGAATTGTTTTGAGCATCCACCATTGGTTTTAGGGTTCAGTAAAGCTAAATATAATTAATAGGTATTTAAAAATTAGTACTGTTATGGAGGTATGTAGTTGAAGGTGTATAGGTTGCATAGCTCAACAACTGTTACTGCAGCTAAACAGCAGTGACCTTGTAATAAAACCACACACAGTGACGATGACAGATGGGGGGAAAATTTACCATGTGTGGAATTAATGTGATTGGTTTTTAAAAGCTTTAATCATGCAAATAGCCTAATGCAACCTCATCTAAACCCAGACTCTTATCTCTCTGAACACGTCAGTATGTATTCTGCAAGTAATGAATATTATGAAGTCCTGTATCAGGTAGCTTACTTGTGCTTGTGCACGCATAGTTAATTAGGTATTCATTAGCATACTAGAACATGGTGGGTGCAGGCTTTGGCTCTAATGGTTTTTGTGCTCCAAAGAAGCTCACCTCTGTGGGTTTGTAGCAGTCTGTTAGCGATTCCTGTGAAAAGAAGAGGGGGAAACAGTCGTTAGGAGGAAATTATTTACCGCTGTTTTTTAAACCTCAGCAGATTCTGCACATTTAGCTTTTCTTAACAGAAACTCACATTCTCCATTGGTTGTTGGAGTCTAGCCTTTATTCAGATGAGCATATATGTATTTAATTAAATGTTCAAAAGGTTCTGAGATTTTAGGAATAAATTGCTAATTAGCAGACTTGAGCAATGTTCACAAGTCATGTCTCTCAAATTAAGTCTCAAGTCTTTAGGGCCTGAAGGAAGCATGCTCTCATCAAATGCAAGGCAGCTAATTTGCCAATAATAAATACATTTCAAGAAAGGAAAGTTTACACAAAGCCTTACACAGCAACTATTGAAACAAACTAATAATATTCAAGTTTTACCTATGGGTATTTAATTTATCACATGTTTATTTTTACCAATAGCCTTTATATTCACATGATATTAACAGTTATATCTTTACTGAATATCCAGACTGCTTAACCACCACATCTCTATAAAGGATTTCTCATTCGCTCTGTGACCAATCATCTCTGCTAAAGACTTGTAGATACACACAACCACATACACACATATGAACACACATTTACCTGTAGTTTGCTGGCTCTCTCATCATCACTGTTGACCTCCAACAAGTCATCGATGTCAATCTCTACCTCTGGCATCTCGTCCTCCTGAAACATAAAATAACCCTTTGTTAGAGAACAGATGGAAATGCTTTAAATGCGCAAACAAGATAAGAAAGTAGAACATTTAACTAAAAAACAAAAATGCAACTGGAATATTTGTGTTGGCAAGAGGCTTATAAACACCCAAACCACTCTGTGGTCCTGCCTGCTAGGGACATACATCATTTGGAAATGTCATTGTGCCGGGGTTGGGCCGTTTAGCGGCTCAGCGGTTGGAGGCTGCCTTCAGCTCAACACCACATCAAAGCCCCAATGCTTCATTTTATTTCGCCACAAGGTTTTTGCAGAGGAAGCAAGCAGGGAGGATAAACCTTTCCCTCCCAGACACCGCATGACGTGTTCAACGAATGCTGTCCTTTTGGGAAGCATCGAGCTAAGGCTCTTAAAGGAACTGAGCCTGGGAATCCAGTTATTTTTCCACCTTTGTTTGCTTGACATTTATAACAAACACTTAAGCATCTGCTGATGTCAAACAAGTCAACAGAGATATTTGATCACCTTCTGCTATCTTCCAAGTGGGTGGTCAGGTTTTTGTGAGCAACCCAGGCAAAACTCTCCGGGGTTATTTTTTGCACATTGTTCTTTTCATTACTTTGAAACAAAACCTCTGCTCAGAATACGCTCACCTTGCTGAAAGCATTTTAATCCGTTTCCTCTTTGAAGATTTACTGAATATTTTTGAACAGTTGTGTTTGCAAATTTTTCAAATGCTCGTTTATTTTTCTTTACATTTGATGTGAACATATTCATGCTATTTTTTTTTCTATTCTGCCATTTGACATTGAAATCCATTTTGCCAAAAAAAAAAAAAAAAGGTTTTTTTTTTTTAAAGCCAAAAGGCCATATTTCCATCTTTGTTTCGCAAAGATTAAAATAAACCTCCTTACTGACGCCAAGGAGGTTCAATCTAACGTACAGCGGGACGGAAATGTTGCTCACAGCTACTTGCGAACCATCGTTTCATAACAATGCCTGTGAGATAATTTCTCATCTCTACTCTAACACAGCAACAGGGATGTTATCCAGGGCTTATGTGTATGTGTGTGTGTCTTTCATGTAGCCAGGAGCACAGCATGGTATTAAGACAAAGAGCATTAAAGCAGGAATGATATTAGCTCCCAGAATTATAGTCAGTCGGCTTCATTCTGTGTGGGCAGGGTAATAAGAACACACTGAAATCAGTGCAAACCATAACCATTGAAGCAACAATGCAAAAAACATGCATTCTTAAAGTCTAATGCTGAAATCTCGCAAATGCAAATTAATATGACAGAACTGTTGATGAGAAAAGAAATAAGCCTGTGGAGCAAATCTCCATAAAACTTGGGTTTAATGGTTAATAGATTAAATATCAGTTGAAACCAGATTTTTGCGTACAGTGCATTATTTTTTTTTGCCACTGTCTGACATAAAATTCCCTAGTCTTTGTCGAAAATTACTTGCTTGCTCAATGCCAGATTAATCAGAGTTGATTTTGTTTTTGCATTTCTATATGATTTAACCTTTATATTCTGAAGTTTACTTATGTTTTCTTAGTACTTGGTAGATTTAACTTTTAAAACATGTTGGATATCCTTTGGCAAAGCTTCTCGCAGTAGTTTGCTGGAATATTGGGCCATTCCTCCAGGTGAGCTGCTTTGGATCCCACCTTCCTCACATATAACTTTTCAGCTCTGAGACAAAAGGGGATTTTTCTCCACTTCAAAATATCGACTTTATTGTCCTTAGATCATTTTGTAACTATTCTGGCTTCTAGGATTTGTCCCTTTGGTAGACTTATTCAGACACACGTTATTGCCTGATGTTTTTTCCATATTTCCATATAATAATTTCAATGTTGCACATGTGTACTATTTATACCAAACAGCAGCTATTGGTGTTAAATGACTTAACTATGGTCTCAGTTAAGACAAACAAAGCAAAGTGATGTAATGTAGAAAAATAAAAAACTCTGCCCTTGTAACCGACTTTGGTCTGGACATTTAAGTTAATATTACACAAAACTATTTCCATTCATAGTTCAGGTCTTTGAGAAGCAATCAGGGAAGATCTTGCTTTAATTAAATCTTCTCATAGGTTTTTATTTGAATGAAGCTTTGAACTTCTACTGGTTCAATTTCTGGCCAGAAGGTGAACCTTTACCCCGGTCAGAAGTGTTCTAACAGGTTTCCTTCCAGGATTGCCCTCCTGCTATCTTTCTGTGAACTCAGTCCATTATCTAAATCCGACAGATGACCTAAAGTGAATTGATGACTCCACAAAGTTTCTCCCTTGGAGTTTGAGGACAGGAAGCAAAGGTCAGTCCCCTCAGTCTTTCTCTCTATCAGTCTGTGGGGTCATCACTCACTCACTAACTTCTGTGAGAGTCTGATTGTTTCACTTGTCAGCAGGCATTCCATCACCCTACATCCCTGTGAATGGTGATGACATCACACATGGCTGGAGTGTGAAGCATGACCGTGAGCAATTGCCAGGCTACATAGAAAGTCTTGATATTAAAAAAAGCTGTCACAGGAAGACATTGCACATATTTAGTCCTTCACAGTGGAGTGTGAGTAATTATAATGGTCTGAATCCATGCAACTCCTCCCAATTAGATTATTTTCAGTGCCTGCAGCAGGTAAAGTTAATAGTAACCGCAGACAACACAAGTAAATTAGCTATGCAAACATTTTAAAATGAAGAAACAATTGATAAAAGTGCACTTCAACCTTATTTGCTACACGTAAAAGTAGCAGTTGTTTTTTTTGTTTGTTTTTTTTTTTGCATTTGCATTTGCAAATGAGAGAAATAATGATGAAAGACATGGTGTGTTCAGAGGATATGGGCACAAGGAGCAGTGTTTTTTGTAATCAAGGCAACTTTGTGAAGACTGTGCGCGAGAACCAGCTAAGAACTGAAAGCCCGATAGAAAAACACAAAGCTGGACTGTCAGCCTGTGAGCCTGGCAATGTGTGCAGACAGCTGAGAGCGCATCTGTGTCAGGCTTGTTTTCACCGTCAGCTCAGCAGCCGGCAGCGTTTTCAGTCTGGTTCAGCTGCGGTGAGGTGAATCTAAGCTAATGCGAGCAGCCCAGCCCTGTGAGTCAACACAAACTCCATTTAGACTTTATTCAAACAGTATCTATGAACAAAGGTATGAGGAATTGCTTTACTTGAATGAATGATTCACTGACATCCCTATTCATAACCCGCTTACGTGAACCAGACAGGCTGGTTTCATATAATTGCAGTTCTAAAACAGATGATTATCCACAAGCTAATAAAGTCTTGTTGATGGTTTCAGTCCATCAATATCCCCAGGTTAAATGGACTGTCGATTTCATCAACTTATTAAAAATTATGTTTGGGTTCAGGTGTTTACAGATACGCCAACGTAGTTGTTGTTATATGAGCAAATGTTTGTCACTGTGGATTCAGTGTAGAAGTAGACTTCTAGAGTGTCCTCTTGTCTTCTAATTCTGCTTCTTTACACTTTCACTTTCGACCCCACGCCATTCCCTTTCTTCTTCTGAAAGTGGTTGCTCTGTTGCACACACTCCCAGAAAAAAAAAAACATAGAAGTCTGTGGCTCTGACTTTACAAATATGAAAGTTCAAGAGGCACGAATGCCTTTTTCACCTCACTGAAGCTAAAAGGCAAGGAAAAAAGGAAAAGAATGTGGTCCAAAAGAATCAAACATAAGGAATCTAATATTAAATCCTAAAAATGTGATTGGTACAGAACACACAGAGAAGAAAAACAACAGTTGGTAAAAGCTACAAGATTAACTAGAATAAGAAAGACATACAACTCAGATGCAGAGAGATGAAGCGAGCGCCGATAAGTGGGTCATTGTGATGATGATGATGAGGCGAAGGAAGAGGAGGATTGTGCAACACTGTAAAATCTCCCAGCTCAGCTTTCTTCCTCTATATTCTGCCACACTGTGTCACATCAAAGTGCCGGGGAGCTCAAGGTGGGCTGAAATCATCCCCTGAAATTAAGTTATTAAGGATGGAGGAAGTAAAAACAAAGAGAATTGACAGTGTGTGATGGGAAAATGACTGTCACTGTAATTTTGAATGGCAAAGATTCAAAATGAGGGAAATAGACAAACAATAGAAGGAGTTCGGAAGAGGAGAGAGACTTTGCCAAGGTTACTGTTAAGGCCCTTGTGGATTACGTGGCTCTTGGCCCTCCCCCACTTTCAAACACCTCCCTGTTGTCGTTTGGTGCAGCAGTTTGCTGAAACCATAGAGCACGAAGGATGTGACTTTACTGGGTGATGCTAGCAGCTGCAGTCACAGCTCTTTCTCACGCTGATTCAGCTACTCCAGAGGACACTACATCAAATAGGAGAACTGCTAGAAAACAAAGGATTGGGGCATAAAAATCCTAAAATTAACATTGAAAATACAATTAATTAGCATGACAGTGACCCTCTAAATTTCTGCATGCATAAAATTCAAAACATTTACCCCTGACTGCGAACTATTAGTGTAGTAATACCACTGTTTTCAAGTGGATCTCTAATGTTACCTTTTACATAAAGCATTTCTGTTTTGTGTGCTGTGGCCGACATTTATAGACACTATTTCATAAAGGTCCTACTGTCTGTCATCAAGTTAGACTGCTTAGTCAGTCAGTCACTGGTTGAGATAAAGCTGCCAACAATTAAACCATTTCTCTCTCCAGCTTTTTACTTTTTATTAGAATAGAAAGTAAGCCTATGTCAGTTCTTTTGTTTCAAACTTCCAGTCAGTTGAGATGGCCGCTCATGCTGAGGCAGGTTCTTCCTGTGTATGGGGAGTTTTTACTTTCCACTGTCACTGTGTGCTTGCTCAGGATGAGGGATTTATGTAAAGTCATTCCGTGCTGAAAGACAGTATGGCTTGTTACACTAATTTCAATAATGAACTGAACTTAATTAACTTTGTTAACTAGGATCAGTTGGAATGGACATGTTTTTGAATTGAAATGACATTTTTTTGTCATGTGCCCTGAGACAGCATGTTGTGAACTGGCGCTATATAAATAAACTAAATTAAAATTGAACTAAACATTTCCTTTTTTAGGACAGCAAGAATCATCAAAAATATTTTGATAGGAGAAGTTCCCAAATGAAGTTTCTTAGAGAACCTTCAATTCATTTCTTCATATCTTCATGCATGTATTTTATAGCATATGTAAATATCTGGTTTCACTTTTTTGTTTCTTTAGCTGTTGATTGCACATATTCTAACCAGATTCTACTGTCAAGCTGACCACATTACATTCATAACTTGAGTAAACACAGCATGCACTCTACTAAACTTTTATTAAACCTTATTCTGTATGAGCTCAGATGATGGATGTTTCACAATCTGCAGTTAATTATTCTTAGTGTCTTCTATGGTGTAACTAATCCCCCTCTTGAAGCTCTTCATAAACAGCTTCCATCAGCAGTCTCATCAACAGCTCACATCTACACACAGTGACATGCTGTTGCTAGACAGAATCACCTCTGGTTAAAATTCTTGTATATATTTAAGAGTTAAATAATCCTATTTGTTCTCAATCAGGAATATATCAGACCTGGACATGTAAGGCAGATAGATATAATGTTACTGTACTTGAAATCCAGACAGTTCTTCCCTGAGGCAAATCAATCAACAGCTGAAGCCAATGTAGACCTTTGCCCTCAACACAGAGCAAATGATCGGCATGAAAACATAGATAGCATTGAGGTCAAAAGCAGCCAACCATCCAGCAAACAGAACAGAGAGCTAAAGAATGTATTTAAATGAAAAGTTTCTCAGTTTTTGAAAACTGTAATGTAGGTGAGAATAAAACAAACTAGCTGGAAATAAGATCCAGATTTGTTTGAAAAAGTGAAAGCACTTTCTTACTGAATCCATCCAATTTAGTTTTTGCATGAGTCACTTTGCACATGCAAAGGTGGATAAACAACAAATGCACTCTTGAATAGGCGCTCATCCGTCTGCCTTTTGTGAGTCAAAACAACCATCAGCCTCTTTCTCTTTGCTGCAAATGCAGATGCTGTTTTGCATCTCCTCCTCCAACCTTGGAGCGCACAGAGTGCGAGTTGATGTTTTTAAACGGCGTGTTTACAGCCCTCCTGACAGAGAAACCAGTAGTTAACCAGATCTAGGAGGTGTGAGGATAAAATGACTGAGAAATGAACTGATTTTAAAAGTGAATTATCGATCAATCAATCAAATTTATTGTACATTTCACCAACAAAGCAGTTCAAAGTGCTTTACATCATAAAAACACAAAAATCAACAGTAAGAACAGGCAATTGTCATTGATATAAATTTAATCCAGGCGTATCTTGGCTGACACAGCTGATACAATAATATCTATTCCTCAGCAGCACACAGAATTACATTTCAATGTGCTACAGGTCACTGTTTGTTTGGTTGATATCTATTTGATTGAAACCCACATGAAGAGAGTGAGCGTGCTGGAAGGAGGATCACAAAGTAGAAGTGCAGAACCGTGAAGTCAGTTGAGGTGGACGAGTGCAGACAGTGAAAGGAGGATAGAAAAATTTAGCACAAGCAAAACTGAACAGCCAATAAACACGCCATAACCTTTGTGCTCAGTGTTGATTTTTGAAATTGACACTCGGTGCTGCCAGTGTGTCTCAGCAGCTGGTGGATTTCTGCTGGCTGAGAGGGCTCCTTGTCAACACCTCTGATTTGTTTAGCAGCAGATGCACGTGTGTGTGTGTGTGTGTGTGTGTGTATGCGTGCGTGTGTGTGTGTAAGTGAAATGTGTGGACGTGTGCTCAGTCACAGACACTCGACGAGTGTCTATTTTGATCCATCATATCTAACTTTCCAAGCATGGATTTTGTAAACAGAAGACTGACCTTTCTTCATTTCTCAATCCGTGGATCAGTCAGTGCAGCAGTAACCATTTGATTAATAGCTCCAATTCTGATAATCGGAGATGTATGTGGAGTTTATAGTGACTTGCAGAAGCCCTTACCCATGGAACCTTTTCCACATTTTGTCCAGATACTTCTGGATTTTATTTTTAGTGAAAAACCAACACAAAGTAGCACATAATTGTTAATTACTCCTGGTTGCATTTTCTTCCATCTGCAGCACAGACTAAGGCCTTCTTATGTTTTTCTTTGCCAAGCTAAGCAAGCTAAGGCAGACACAAAACGTAAGCAAACAGCAATTTTCAAGTTTTCCCAAAACTCTCAATTAATATGATTGATTTAGCTTCCCACCGCATACGACATGTAGACCAAGTAACTCAGCTTTGGTCTCTCTTAGTCATAGCATATCCTTCAGCATGTTTATTGTCTGCCCTACATTGCTCCTTAAACTGGCCTGAAGAGGCTCACAGGACCTCTTCAGGCCTTTTTTCAGCAATGGTTGATTTTGGATGAATTAACTGAACATCATGCGAAATGTTCAAAGCTTGAGATGCTGTTTTATAATTACATCTTTTCTTCTTTGAGGTTGCAACATCACAAAGTGAGAAAACTCTTTATTAGTATGAATGCTTGCAAGGCACTAAGCTTGCTTGTTTGTTGTGTGTGCTCATAGCATGATGCATTAGGTAACTCCGTATGTAAAGTAATACTCCTGTCAATGAGTGCGGATGTATATTTTCCCAGGCATGCTATTGAACCGGTCTAATGACTCGGGCTTGAATTCTACTCCTCTGGTTCTATGTGAGGCTCACGTGGTTGCTCTTGTTACTCGGCAAAAAACACATGACATGCACAGGGGAGGAAAAATCTTCCCGTCTCGACTAGTCAGATGATAAACAGTGAGAGACAGAAAGATGAAAGACATTTCATCTTGAAAGGCAGAAATCTTAGACAGATTTCTGCCCTTGAAGTGATACTTGAAGGTTAGAAATCAGCAACAAAATGCACATTTCTTTTTTCCGTACACATATTCATAAACACAAAAATCACCTGAAGGCATTTTTTTTTTTTACACAAAATGCAGTTTCAAAATTAACCTGCATACCTTATATAATCCATGGACAATAGGAACAGCAGTCAGAAGCAATGGTATCAACCACAAGAAGGTGCTTCAAATCAGGAGATTGTTTTTGCTCCATTTGGTCTGAACATGTACACTCACCAGTCAGATCACTGTCATGCTCATCAGTGTATGAAAAGTCACCGCTGAGCATGTGTTAAAGAGTAGCCCAGTCTCTTCAACCTAAAAAAGGCCACATGGCCTCATATAAACCCACAGACAGTAAAAGCCTCAGGGCAGAAGCCTTGTATACCAACAGACCCTGAGCTGGCAGAGCCACTGAAAAGTAGGGCATTTCTTCCACTCATTTGTATCTCCAAGGCATACACATGACACAACATGCAGAATGCAAGTGTATAATGGATTTACTGCTGTCCAGTAAGAGTTTATGTCTCGCATTATCTTCATTGATTGCTCTTAGACAGAGAGATCCATCAGTCTGCTGACACATTCTGCCTTTTCATCACCTAAACTGGGTCTCAGCATTAGCAGGCACTCAATTAGAGTCCACCTAATCTATTAAAGAAGAGAAGGAGTGTGGTGGTGGGTCAGTAGTTACAAACTAACAAGGACTTTTGTCTTCTTTTGTTCAGTTAGCATATAGTTAACACATAGGGGCTGACAGAAAATATATATGTGAGAAAAAGATTATTTGTTCAGAAAAGAACTGCAATGCAAAGACAAACCAGATTTAATGTCCATCTTCTAGGTAACATAGGGGCCCTCAGTGTTTTGTCTTGCTTTTATGTTATTCTATGAACAGCTTTGAACAGTGACCTTCAGCGTGCGCTGGACTGGTCCACAGCTGAGTGACAATCAGACAGACCGGGGCATTGCTGTTTAAAAGAAAGAGCTGGACCCAAAAGCAAAACTCTCGCTGTATAGGTCCTTCTCTGATCAAACCCTCACCTTTCACACATGTGGCCAAGTGTGAAAAAATCCCATTCTGGACACAGGAACAAGTCAAAATGAGCTGTAGACGAGGGGTGCCCAAGTCCAATTCCTGAAACTGTAAGATACCTTCCTTCTCCTTTACACCTGAATCAAACAACTCTAAAAGTGCAGCTTTTAGCACTGGAGAACCCAGCTAAAAGGGCTGGAATCATTTGATTGAGGCGTGTAGAAGCAGGAGAACATCTAAAAGCAACAGATAAAAGATCTTGAGGACTGGATTTGTGATCCTATACTACTTGAATATTGATTAAACAAGCAAGATGATTTCAATTTTTGCAAAGGTCTTAAAAGTTTGACACACTCTGAACAGCAAATTGCGTTACTAATGGAATCTGTTTAGTTTATTTTATCACATTTCTGCCTCAACAAACAACCAGACTTCACTAACAAACTCAAGCCCCTCTATCATAGTCCCCAATGTACTATCAGGTTTTCTTATGAAACTAATACAGTGGATGACCTTTCAGCAAGAACAGCATAGTCACCTCTACATGTATCTAACACACACATGCTTAAAGAACATTATCGAAACCAATTTGGGTTTCAGCATAAAGGTATTTACAACAGTGGTTGGAATGTGACGCCCTGCTTACAGTCATGTCCATAAAGATCACTAGTATATAGTAACGACCTCCTGCTCAAACACTCGAGGAGATGATAGACAGCTTTAACAATGCACTAAAAGGACAACTTGTCGACATCATCAGGGACTGCTTTCACTACCGGCTTTTATTGAAATCCTTCCAAATCCCAGTTCAGCTCAGGCTAATAACGCTCTGGTTATCGGAGACCGGTTGGAGAGCCAGAGGGGGATCATCATGGGATATTATCTTATTGGCTAAGTGAATAGATATGAAGAGATGCCCTGCTGGTGTATATATTTCCTCTATATGGAAAGAGGTCAAATGGACAGGATATTATGCAAGAGAAAAAAATATGGAAATATATTAGCTCATAATTAATCTAACATTCAATTTGCATTAACTACATCCTGCTGGTGGAAGTCTGACATGCAGCCAAGAACTCAGTCAGCTTTGAACTGTTCAGCCATTACAGTTGGAAACAAGTCTTTCAGCTTATTTTAGCTCAAATAAGAACCACAACAGAGAAATAAGCAGGGCTATAAAGAGAGGGAGAAGCTCACAAACCCGATGACAGACATGAAAAGGCATCGGTCTGTGTTAGAGGTCCTGTAAATGCAACACTTATGGCATTTTCAGCATGAGGGAGGTAAACGTTTGGAGCGCCACACACGTGTAGAGTTTATTAACCTCGTGTGTGGAAAATATTTGCATTGCAATGCTCTCTCTTATTGCAGAAGGGAAGGTATCAAAACCTGTTCTGGTAGTTGGTGTCGGACTGTGATTTTTTTTTGCCTGAGCTTATTTTCAGTACACAATGCACAAATCACTTGATATTTTGGCATGCTTTGTTTTGATAAAGCCGCAATCTTTAAAGGATTATATTGGGAGTGTACGCGATAGATCAAAATAAAACTCAGCACAATGGCAAAGTGAAAGAAAATATATATTTGATTTTCTTTGTTAATCCAAAGCTACTACTCATTCCAGTAGCTTTGGATTATGTTGAGTCATTGTTCTGCTGGGAGGTGAACTGGAGTCGCGTCTGTTTTGCAGCCTTTAACGGCATCTCTTTCAGGATTCCCATGTTTTCAGCAACATCCATCTTCCAATCAAAAATGACCAGCTTCACGTGCCTGCAGAAGAAAAGCATCTTCACACCATCCGTCAGTGTGGGGATGTTGTTTTCAGACTTCAGCGTTCTTCTCTACATTATCATGGCTAACGATTAATCCCTTAAATGGCTTCGGTGCTCTTTGGCTCCAGTGATGCTTTTTATTGGTTCGTGTTTTTTTTAAAACCTGTGAAGCTTTGGAAGAAGACCTTCACTGAGTAATCAGGTGATTTCTGACGGCAATGGGTCGCATTTCACAGTATCAGCCACATTTTCTTTTCGATACACAGTTAAGCTCTTATTTATGTTCTCCTGTCTCATAAAATCCCAATAATTCAAGGTGTGTGTACCCCGCTCCACCCTGTTCTTTTTAGAATCTGTCAGTGGTGTAATCTCTGTGTGGATTATACCATTGATAGATGGAGTGATCCACGCACATACATAAATATATGCCTGACTGGAAGTGACAGACGTATTGTGTGTGAACATGTGTGTTTGTGCAGACCCTTGGCATTAGGGAGAGGGTTGCGAGCCAGAAGAGGTGATTGGCTGGGGAGGAGAGTCACAGCATCAGCACATCCTTTAACCCAGTGCCCTTCTTTCCATCTTCTCAACACCCCCACATGGCTCTGCATGGCAGCATAGTGTATGTGGGAAACAGGAGAGTTTATTGGGAGGGGGATTTGCTGCTATCCGACCTCTGACACACTCTCTCTCTTTCTTTCTCCACATGCGCACACAAGGCCTCCCTTCCCCCTTTTTTAAAGTGTTAAAAGAATGCGACGTGCAGACGTGCGCACGCACAGTAATTGGGGTGGCCAATATAAGGCGCAGGGACAGATGCACCGCAGAAAAGTGCGTATAGGTTAAAAGGGCGAAAACCGTCGCCACACCAACGTCAAACGACTGAACTGAGACGCCCGCGCCATCTCATAAACCGACAATAAACCGAGCAGCTGGGGGTTTGCTTAAAGGATATTGATGAAAGGGCTTTCATTAGTGTCATTTACGAGAAATTATACGGTCTACGTAAATGGATGCACACAGAATTCCCTTTTCGCAGCTGCAAGCTTCCTTGGAGGCGGGGGGCGACCGGTGCGTAAAAGGACAACCATGCGGTTTCTCTGCTGCTGCTGCTTTTTCTCCCCGGCCCAGGCATCCCTTGCTCAACGACAGAGACAGAGATAACAAATAAAGCTCTCGGAGCCACAAAAGGCACACATAGATCTCTGAAAGCCTCAGCATCTATGGCGCAAAGGAAAATGAGAAAGTCAGGCTCCTGGATGTGAAAAGTTGATGTGTGATATTGTTATGATTTTGAGTTTTCATGTGTAAAACATTTGTTTTACACATGGAAAACAGTCTTGCAGCTCTGATTGACTGACACTACAATAAAAAAAATAATAATAAAATGACACAGAAACACGCATAAAGTAACCTGCATTATATTTCCCGGCCGTCTTATCTCCTTGTGCATTTGCAGGGCCCCCCGCTGACAGAGGGTGACCCGTCCTTTACTCACCTCACAGTCATACAACTTGCTGAGCTCCTCGATGATCCATTCTTCCAGCACGAGTCTCTTCCGCAGCTCCTTCCTGTCGTACTTGACCGTCACTTTCCCCTGCTTCTTCTGGACCGGGTCCTCGCCGTTGATGGGGCCGGAGCTCACGCAGCCCACACCGGGCGCACCTTGGAAGAAGACGCGGCTGCCTGCAGTGGGCAGAGGGGCACTGGTTTCGGTGCTGGCGGCCGACATAGCGGGATGAGAGGGTTTGTTGCTTGGATAAATGTGTTAATGAAGTGGACAGGAGGGGAGGGGGGAGAGAAAGACTGCGGAGCTGCACGGCAGACAGGGGAATGTGCAGCAGCTTTTAAACAGTTGCTATTTAAAGCGCAGCGCCGTCGAAAGCCGAGAGGGCGGAGCGAGCGCTGCAAGAAATGCTGGATGGCATACGTCGGGTTTGACGTGAAATAAAAAAAAAATAAAGACTCCAAATAATAATAATAATAAAGAAATAGTGGAATATGGAGATGACAATGGAACAGAAACGCAAAGGAGTTTAATTTACTACAGGAACGTCGCATTGACAGGTGTTGGTGTTTAAAAATGTACATATTCAAAAATAAGTCCGGTTAACAGACGTAAATCATTTTTTTTGCAGTGAATCTTTCGATTTCCCTCAATGTTTTTCCTTAGCGCACCAGGTTGCGCAGACAGTTGCGCCATCAAGAGGCGGGAAGGAGAAAAATCTGCTTCCCCAATTCAGACAATCATTTTATTTACAGGCGCATATATCAATGAACACCGAGACGTCTATTCCAACAATTTAGTTCAAAATCTGAAACTCAGATTGGTTACACAGAGTGATCTATATTACAAGTTTTTCACTTGCAGCTCATAAAAACTCGACAGCATGATGAAATTCAGGACATTCTGTTTTAGATCTCGCCGCCCCAGAGATTATTAGTGCCAAAAATAATTGTTCAAGTGTTCTTGTTTGTAGCTACAAACAAAATCTCAGTATCCCTATTTACATTCTTTTCATTTAGATAAAAAAAAAAAATTGGCCAAAGAATTTTTGCGCCACCTATTGTCCGAATTAATCCATGATACTATGGTAGAGATCAGGTTTTGTTACTTTTTGAATCATTCGTCACTGAGACGAATGATTCATAAGGAAAACTTTCAATAAGTTTTCCTTAATTAAATCACATCTCATGGTGTTGACTCAAATAGATACACTCCTCATTTTTGGAACTGAATGTAAAAAAAGTTTGTTAACATTCGGGAATGGTATAAATTTGGTCAATAAGTAAAGGTGATTGATCCTTATTGGAATTTTCACAGATGGACTGAAATTAAAAATGTCCTTAAAATACATAATGTAGGTATTTCTATCATCAACCACATTTCTAAATCTTTTGTTTTCATTTTGCTCCAAATATCACAAACCTTTTCTCAAAACAAGACTTCAGTGCGTTCTATAAACTACACTTATTCAAAGTGTGATATTCAAAAAACTTGAATTTTTTTTCCAACACAATTTAGTTTATTTATATACTACCAATTCACAATAAATATCTCAAGGCCCTTTTCCAAAAAAAAAAGAAAAACAAAACAAAATAATTCGATTCAATTCAATTCCATCACATAGACAGATTCAAAGGCAGTTGCATTTGCATTTGAACACAGCTTCTGACATTTCCTAATCTGTTTGTTTCAGAACCGATCAATAAACCATAACAGAAAAATTACTTATATCCCAAACACTTTTATTTCATTTACTCCATGAAAATCAATATTTTATTAAAGATTTTTGTTAAGTGTTTCAATTTGCATGTACTATTCAGCTTTCAGGACAGGGAGAACAAAGTGGAATATTAACCTGGGTACAGGACTTTGAAACTTAAACTTGCAGACTTTTATGTTTTTTTTTTTGTGTGTGTTTTTTTTTTTTTTTTTTGTGTGTGTGACCTGGTGATCCTTGGAATTGTTTTTGATCTACAGGGTGCCAAGCTCATACGCCTTTCCCCATGTTCTGACTCAGCATAAAGGCCCACTTCAGATAACAGAGCAGTGTTTTATAACACAAGGTTTGCACTCAGCAAGGTACAGTAGTTCCACTCCCACTGGCAGCTGCTCAGTCAGTCATGGCTCTCCTGTCTGAACTCACACCCGTCCTCGCTCTGATCCTGTGCATGGTGGCCGGCTTTTTGTTTCTGAAATCTCGGGCACCAGAGACCAGTCCAAGAGTAGCAGGGCAAACCAAAGGGCCTACAAAAAAGGTGTTCAGACCCTGGGTGGATCAGGACTTGCAGGATGACACAGAAATAACAAGAGGAGGTAAACTCCAGTTTCTTTTTTACTAGTCAAAGAAAAATAGGATTTTCATGTTTTGCGCTTGCATCGGATGCAAAAGGCTTTACATAAATAAAAGTAAGAAAAAAAAACAACGAGCGATGATTAAAAATGGACATACAACACTAACAGTCATATTAACAAACCAAAAAATAAATAATGAGCAAAACAAGCATGATTAACAAAAATATCATAGGCATCACGTTTCATTTCTTTGACATCATTTTAGATGACGATGAATGGGTGGAGAACAATGAAGAGGAAGCCCTTGCACATGTTCCCTATTCACGACAGCGCTACCCGGAGGAGACCATGCTGCAGAGGTCCAACGACTTTTACTCCTTGATGAACCAGAGGAGATCTGTTAGATTCATCAGCCCCGAGCCAGTCCCACGAGAAGTCATCGATAAGGTCATCCTTACTGCAGGCACGGAACTTATCAGTTTGGCTTTTTGCTGCATTTGAGGATCAACAAAGGCCATCATAACTGGGATTTTTAAATCCCATCAGTTTATTTTTAAATGTGCTCATCAGCTTGTTCTATCTCTGTTTAGGGACAGCGCCAAGTGGTGCTCACACAGAGCCCTGGATGTTTGTTGTGGTGTCAGACATGGACACAAAGCACAAGATCAGACTTATTGTGGAAGAAGAAGAGGAGGTGAACTACCGCCAGAGGATGGGAGATAAGTGGGTCCATGATTTGGCCAGGCTAAGGTGAACACATTTACGTTTTTTTTTACCATTATGATTATGATTAAAAGGACAAAATATGCCACATAAATCACTCTTGTTTCTGCAATACAGGACAAGCTGGATTAAAGAATATTTGGATGTTGCTCCATACCTGATTCTCATTTTTAAACAGACTTATGGGATTCCACCAAATGGCAAGAAAAAGACCCACTATTACAATGAGATCAGTGTCTCTATTTCTTGTGGAATCCTCCTGGCTGCTTTGCAGGTTAGAAATACAAAATATTCTATGAAATACAAATGACACTAAATGAAATGAAAACGTTTTTTTTTATTATTATTATTATTTTCCAAATGCACAGTTATGTTCTCTGAATATTTTTCCAAAAACACAGTATAATCTCCAGCAAAGAATCTGATTTTCTGTTTGTCAGAATGTGGGCCTAGTAACCGTCACATCAACGCCCCTGAACTGTGGCCCTCAGCTCAGGCTCCTCCTCAAGCGACCGGTCAACGAGAAGCTGCTGATGCTGCTTCCTGTGGGTTATCCTGCAGCTGACGCCACTGTGCCAGATTTGAAACGGAAGAATCTGGAGGAGATCATGGTGGCCACCTGAACAAATCAGAGAATATAAAATGTGGAAAAGTGTTCAAATGTCTTTTGAAGGACAAATACTTTTAAAATTCTAAAACTACTTAGGCTGCAAAGAAAAAAAATGGTTTTAGTTGGTATTTTTTGTATCAGCAGCAGTTTAAATAGCACAAAAACAGTGTACTAATGTTGATGTATATTCTCCACTCAAGAATACTTTCAGTCATCTGTGTAGGAAACTATGTTATTGCTCTTCTATTTTCTTTTTTTAATAAAGTAGTAAATAAAAAGTGTGAATGCTGATATTTTTGTTGTATTCCCAATTTTTGCTCATTAAATTTGTCCTTGTTCAGTAGGTGTAACACTTAACCATGTGATTCTTAAAACATTGGCCAGTGGTTCTGTTTTCTAAACCATTATTGCTTGCTCATTTGAGACTTGTGTGTAGGCAATACTGTGGTAAAATTAAATACTGCTGCCAAAGGCTACCAAAGAATGGGTTGGAAAGATAAATTGATATTGGCTCACTAAAGGTGCAATATATGGGTTGAAATAAAAAAAAATTTTCCATCCATTTTCTGTACCTTAACTCTTTAAAGATCACAGGCAGGGAGTGCCTATCTGCATCAATTAAAAGGTGAGAAGTGGGGAACACGCTCAACATGTTAATACTCAATTCTGATTTGTTGTGATATAACTGACATAATTTAGATGTGACCACTATCAGACTTTATGTGCAGTCTACGGCCCTGAAGTGAAATGCCTGCACAGAAGATAATACGATGTCACATGCACCACATTGTTTTCAGAAGGTGTATGCTTCTTTTGCACCTTGTTTTACATTTGTTCTTGTCACATTTCAGTGTTGCTAAGTTGGATGAAATGCAACATGACAGTCCAGATTTAGGTTGCATTGAAAAACATTGGATATAAATTATATATGAAAAACCTGGATTTAGATTTGTGCATATTATGCGTGTCCATACTATCTAAAAAGATATTGCCAGAAATAACGGATTTGGTCTACTCTTTTCTGTTACATAAAAGTAGCAATACAAATACACACACTCAACGAACATTTAATGAGGCTGATAAAACCTACATACATGTTTTAGGATTAGGAGATGAGAACCCAAGAAAGAACCTAAAAATGCACTTAAAGAACATCAAAACTAAGTCCAAATAGACCCTGGCTGGACCACAAAAAACAAGCAATTAAAACTGTATGTCTATTAGCAATTGAATAGAGTTGAATTTGGATAACAAAACTACATTGAATGAAATATTGCCTTTCGCAGTGTAAATGCGAAGCAACAATTCACCAAGTCTAACTCTAAAGAATATTTTTAGATTCGAAAAGTGAAGGAAACCTTTTTCTGCAGTGTAAATTTAAGACATGATCACAAGCCATAAACAGTAACTTTTTTACTTGTCATGATTTATCCATCCAACTGTATTGTTGCCTATTTAAAATCTATTTCAAACATAAAATTTTATTTTACTATTTGTACTTAAACCAGACTTAAGTAACACAATTATATATTTTTTTTTTATATATAAAAAATATTTAACTAAAATATAGGGCTCCCGACCCCTTTAGGGAGAAGGGTGAAGGAAAATGGATGGATGGATGGATAAAATATAGGGCAGAAAAAAAAGTGTATTTTTTTTTTCCACGTATTTAACTAAAACATAGGACAGCGCCCAACATTTAAACAGGGAACTGTTGGGGGAACCAATGCGCTGTCGTTGTATGTGTCCTACCGTTACTGAAGAGAAGAAGAAGAGAAGCCACATTGCGCAGGCGTACACCACGTACACCGAGGCATCGAGCTCTGTCGGCTGGATGCTAGCAGGCTAGTCAAACGAAACTCTGATACATTTTGGGGCTCTGAGGGGGAGAAACACGCAACGGTGGGGAACAAGGGCGAGCCCAGCGCCGCTTCGATATGGCCGGACAACAGTTCCAGTACGATGACAGCGGCAATACGTTTTTCTATTTTCTCACGTCCTTCGTCGGACTTATTGTGATCCCGGCCACATATTACCTGTGGCCCCGGGATCAGAACGCTGGTAAGGCCCGGTGGTTGGCTCTCTGTTGTCTTATATCGCTCTGTAACCCTGCCTGGACGAATACTAGATGCTATGGAAACATATCAACTTGTAAAAATTGAAATTTTCTTATTTTCACAGCCTGGAAATGTACCATTGTGCAAACTGAAGCTAACAAACGTCAGAAATAGGATGCACTTGTCTTTTTGTCTCTGTTTTGGCATCCAAACACCTGACTTTATAGCCCGTGTTTGGATGTAATCATGAAGCCAATTCCTTATTTAATGTAAAGTTGCAATTTAGTAGTAGTGTTGATTTCTCAGCATCTCAAGTTTGTCTTTTGTAAAAGTCTTATTATAGAGTATTCTTATCTTACTCCTGCTATCTGTTTGTAAACAACAGACATGTTCTGATGTAACCGAATCAGACAAAGTTCACCAGTTTGTTGTTGTGTTGCAGTCCTTGTATATTGATGCCTAAAATGTTCCATTCTGTTAAACTAAATCTCACCTAAAAGGAACCTACTCCTCTGTTTAACATTTCACCTGTTTCTGTTATCTAACTGATGTAAGTCAGAGAGTGTTATCATCCAGATAGTACTGATGTGTCCCTAACTGGTCCCTCTCCATCTTCCTTTCAGAACAACTGCGTTTGAAGAGCCTGAGGAGGGTACATGGCCGGTGCCTGTGGTATCGGCTCAGGCTGATGAAGTCTCAGCAGAGCATCGTCCCGACACTAAAGTGAGTGCAGACAGCTGGGTTTGACCGTTTTTAAGATGAGCTAAAAGCCTGACGCGTTGCAAGACGCCGTTTCTGATTGGTTCATAGAAGCATTTTGTAGCGCTATGGCCACATTTTGGAGCATTTGGCTCTTCAGATCAATTTACTTGCTTTTGCTGTGAACTTCAGTCATATGTGATTGTTGCTATGTGGGGAGAAAAGTTCTCATACATGAAAATCCAAGCAACACTTACAGGAGGGGAATCTCTGTCTTGCATTTGGATCAGACATATTCAGTTCTGGAGTAGAGGTCGAGACTTTAACATCTTACTTTAGAATCTCCACCATGGAAACCTCATCTCCTAAGCCCCTTAATAAAAATTTTCCAAAATTTTAAGAGTGTCCTTTTTCTCTTGTCTGTATAACATCAGATGTTTTTCAGTCAGTCAGTTTTTTTTTTCTGTTTACTTTAGTTCTAAGCGATGATTTGTTGATATAAAGTCCCCACTCTAAAATATCCTTTGTTGGACCTTGGTGTTGCCTTTGTCTTTTCCGAAAGACCTGCATATGATTGGATGAAGTGTGTGTTTTTCTATTACTGTGCTGAACAGAAAGATGAAAAGCCAGGTTCTGAAAATGCCTTTTTGTTCTTTTAAGAAATCATTCCCTCTTATCACGGCTGACCACCCACTGGAGATTTTTATTTTTTGCCAAATGCATTTTCTCCACATCTGGTGACATTTTGCTAAGTACCCATTCTATGACTTTTACACTCCACAATTACACAAAGATTCTCCCTAATAACGAGTGTGTGTGAATGTTCTTTGGTGCTGTTCGCTCGGTGTGTCAATATTTTGTGATGCATGTTAAAAGGTCAGGCGTTACACGGTTTAGGCAGCTCGCCGAGGGGGAATTATATGAATGACCTTTTATTTTGTTTAAATCTCTTGGTGATGTTTGCTGTCTCTTTAAACATGTTTTGTGTCAGGACATGTCCACTAATACTCTTCTCTCCATGTTTTCTCAGAGCTGTTTATGTTTAATCTCTGAGCTTTTATAGCAGCTTCTCAACAATTTGCCTTCTGCCGCCCACATTAAACATTTCCTCTGTCATTACATTCACATCCTGTTTACCCTCTAAAATCTAATATTTGGTTTGTAGGATTTTTGTGGGATACTGACTCGGCCTGCGTGTTTCCAAATAGCTTCTCATTACAGTATCACTAGGTATAAAATTAATTGAACTGTTGTAGCCGACTATTGTAATCAGAGTGCTGAAGTTGAACTTTGCATGCCAATAAGCTATGCGGCCTGATGGATGAAGTCAAATTCTCCCAGATGACAGCTTCCAATATGGTCACAGAGAGAGTTGGAGACGTCAAAAGACATGAGAACAACATGACTAATGACATCATTACTACGTTTAGCGGCAATATTGCTGTTGTGCAGCTTTCGTGAGTGCTGATGAAGATTTATGGCATGCTTGTCTGAAAAGTCGCATCACTTCTCTGCTCATCACCGTTTCACTGTTTTTATAGGAAAACGTTTTGCGTATTTGTGCCATCAGACATCTGAGCTGGTGCAAACTAGTAATCCGTTGTCACGGTAACACATTCTGGGCACATATTTTCTTACTTTTGCCATTGTCATGGTAACAAGTTCAACATCTATCTGTAAATGATAAAACAATAAGGATGCCAGAACTTTTGTGACCTTCTGCTCAGTGGAGATGCATCGATTGTAATTCGTTTTCTATTTCCTGATGACAGGTTTCCTCTCTGAAGGGAAAATTGCTGCTGGGGATGTTAAGGAGTGACTTTGAGTTGAAAAACTAATTTTTGTAGCAGATATGTTGATTTCAGAAGCGGTGCTTTTACACATGCATGTGCTCATTTTTGTATTCTTTGTCACTAAAATGCATCTTTATAAGCTAAGAGCAGGTGCTCAGTTTGGTCTCAAGACTGTTTGTTAGCTTTGATCCAAAATGGATCAGTTTGCTTCATTAATATTTGGACCATGTGAAATCTTTATTTTCTCAGAAGACGAGAACACGTCTCTAGTGGCCAGATTACGTTTGTATCATCCAGAGAGACTAAAGACCAGTTGGGGATTTGTGGTGATCTACAGGATTCTTTCAGCCACCAATGAAGAGTCAATTATTTATTCCAGTATTGAAAGGGTGAACAATTGAGTAACAAATAAAATGATGTACAGCTTGACTAAAACTTAAGATTGAAGAATTCTCACCTAATCCCGTTACAATTGTTACTACCTTTTCTTCACCACTCTAGTTTTCATCCCTCTATCCCAACAGCATAAAAAGAGAACCATGCTTACTCTTTCTTGGAATAAACAAAGCTTTCATGAGTGATTTGTGTTTGATCCTTTTTTTTTTTTTTTTTTCCAGAAAAGTGGCCTTGCTTTTTGGGTGGGCTGTATTCCTACTTCTAGCCTATAAGGTGTCCAAGCTGGACAGGGATTACCAGGAGTACAACCCTTATGAAGTCCTCAACTTGGAACCGGTAAATTAGTTTCTTCTTCCCAATCACTTTAATGACTAGAGAGTTATGCAGCATCCAGAAAATCAAACCTAGGTTTGTCTTGAGAAGTGAACATCTCGATGTGAACTCGTTTGTGTGATTGTGTTCTTGTCTCCAGGGTGCGAAGGTGCAAGCAATTAAAAAACAGTATCATCTACTGTCACTCAAGTACCACCCTGACAAAGGTGGTGATGACGTCATGTTTATGAGAATTGCCAAAGCCTATGCTGCGTAAGTGGGTTTTTTAAAATTTATTCAATTACTTAGTGATTTAGTCAAATCAACATTGTCAGTGTTTTGTATTTGGTGAACATATTCTGTCATTTGTTTGTTTCTGCAGTTTAACCAATGAACAGTCGCGACAGAACTGGGAAATGTACGGTAACCCAGATGGTCCAGGAGGTAAGTTAAAGCTATCGGTGTCGACCCCAACCTTTGCGTTGCTCTGCCGATATCCACTACTTTAGAAAACTCCTGGTTGGTGCATTTCCTCCAGAAGTTGTTTTATTTATTTTGAACAAACCCTTTTTAATTTATGCCATACCACAAAATGTACAGTGACAATAGCAAGCTTTTTAAAACTGAAAATATATGGATTAACTGCCTCCTCCAGCATGAAAATAAGGGGCAGCCCTTGGCATTCGGTCTTGTAATACAAAAACTTTTAATAATAATTGCATAATATTACATATGAGGTTGAACTGTTAATAAATTAACATTGGCCATAATTTGGTCATTAGTGAAATCCTCAAATGATAGACTGTAACATTTCAATGCAACTCAACAAAGTATTTATTTATTAACTATTTGCATTATGGTTTCAGATGAATTATTAATTCACTTGGATAGTAACATAATTTTTACAATTGATCAAATTTTGCTAGAATACAGTTAAATGGGAATGGCTAACTGCCCAAAATTTGCACATTAGTAAAAACAAGCCCAATATTTAACCAGTTAATATTGGGTTATGCTTTTCCATTAATGATGATTGCATGAAAATTGTATTAGACAGACTTCAGCTTTAACTTCATAGAGTGTTTTAAAATAAGCTTGGCAGGAGGTGTAAAAAAACACATAAAAAACTTTTTTTCTGCTTTGGTCCATTTTCTCTCTCCTCTCCCAGTCACCAGCTTTGGTATCGCCTTGCCTGCCTGGATTGTGGACCAGAAGAATTCCATGCTGGTATAAATTTTATAGCTAGAAATAATGGGGCTTTTTTCGTTCCATTCATCTGAATGTCACACAATGAACGACACTAACAGAGAGATTTCTTTTTATCTAGGTGTTGTTGGTCTATGGCCTTGCCTTCATGGTCATCCTTCCTGTAGTTGTGGTAAGCTTTAGGCACAATTTCTTTTTAAGTCAGGTTTTGTACCAACTATAATGTTCTTCTAATGTACGGTGCTTCATTTTTGCCTGCTTGCTTTAGGGCACCTGGTGGTACCGCTCAATCCGATACAGCGGAGACCAGATCCTCATCAGCACCACACAACTTTTTATGCATTTTATTTACAAAACACCAAACATGAACATGAAACGTGAGTTTAATCGAGACTGAAAGTATTTTCACATACATAGTTTTTTTTTAAATTTTGAGGCTCTGGTACTTTGTTAGTAGATCTTTTAACGTTTAACTTCAGGTGTCACACATTTTTGTGTCACACAGGACTAACCATGGTCCTCACTGCAGCCTGTGAATTTGACCCTCGCAGCAATAAAGAGGCGACCATAAGACCCACAGACAACGTCGAAGTGCCGCAGGTAGAAACACATCTTGTCTGGAGATTCAAAGACAGGAAATGTTTTTGGTCTCTGGGCAAAACTTTAGTGTTATTTTTGTTTTAGCTGTGTGGAGAAGAAATAAACTTTTACTTGCTTTGGCAGTTCCTCGTGCCTGTTTAAAATACATGTAGCAACCTGTGTCCCGTCATCTTTTTATGTGCTGCTGGTTCCCATTTAAATATGCCCTTCCTCCCTATGTTCTTGCAATGAACTGCCAAATTACTAATTTGCATATGGAAGGAAGAAAGACATTCATCTTATTATAAATACAACATAATTTCAGTGTTGGATAATCTAAAAGAATACAGCCAAAAAATACTTCATACTGGAATTTTAAGGGTTAGAAACGAGAAAGATCTGTGGATTTTTGTTTATGATGAGGACTGAAGTTTTTGATGTGATTCATTAAAAAGGAATATTGGAAACCGTGTATTGATCCAGTAGTTCTACGGCAATCCATAAAGAATACCTTTTTAAATTCTGGATTTTTGTTCTTCCTGAATCCAGGCAAGAACTGGATTCTTGTTTTGAGAAAGAGACAGAGTGTAAACACTAAAATGATCAATTAAAGGGTTACGAATTGAGAAAATACCTAAATATTCATGTATAGTGGGAAGCAAACACTCCTCAGAATCTTTTACCAAATCTCTACAATTTATTATTTATCTCAAAGAATTTACCAAGATTCAGTATTTTTTGCCTATGCATTTGTTGCAGTTGATCCGTGAATTGGGGAATATCAACGTGAAGAAGAAAGAGCCTCCGTTCTGTTATCCGTACAGCTTCAAGGCCAGGGTGTTGGTGCTCTCACATCTGGCCCGCATGGAGGTGTCAGAGGACTTAGAAGAAGGTAGGACTGATCAGTTGAATTACATTTTAAATGTTCTGTTCATCCATTGTTCCTTTAAATTCAAACACTTACGAAGCTTCTTATTTGCAGCCCTTTTTGTGGTGGTGTAGTTTTGAAAATATAATTTTGGTAATTATGCACACATTTATAAAAGTCTCTGGAGTAGCGGAGGTTTTTGAGAATGAGTTCCAGGAACTAAAACAGCCCCACAAGCTGCTGAGCGCTTGATAAACTAGAGGAAATTCAACGGAAGGAAAAGTTATTAAAAATCCAAGACATGGAGAAATAACCTGTTCACATGTGATTTATTGTAAAAGTAGTAAACACTTAAAAAGATTAAATGTGTTCTCTGTATTTCTTCACCAGATCAAAGATTTGTGGTGAGGAAGAGTCCTGCTCTTCTTCAGGAGATGATCAATGTTGGCTGTCAGCTAACCATGATGGCTAACAGCAGAGGAGGTACATACAGCGATGGTCACAACCCCTGCTGAGCATCACAATGCCTCCATTTCCTTTCTGCTAGAAATAATCTGCGCACACTTGCTTATTCGTCTCTAGGTTTCCCCGCTCCCAGACTGGTGACCATTGAGAATTGTATGAAGCTGACCCAAATGATCGTGCAGGGCCTGCAGGAGACCAAGTCACCGTTGCTGCAGCTGCCTCATTTCGAAGAGGAGCACCTTCGCTACTGCATTTCTAAGAAGGTAGGCTCTAACACAGGAAAGGAAAAGTTGCTAAAGTCTGAGTAATGGGTTGTTTTATTATTTCTCTTTTTTTAGATTATTTATGAAGACGGTAGACAAAAAGTTACTTTTAGCCTTGAAGCACAAAACCAGTAAATATGATTACTTCAACAAGAATAAAAAAGTTAGCATCAAAGTAATATCTGTTTATGGATTATTTTGTAGTTTACTAATTTAGTGTATTTGAGTTGTTTATTTAGTATGAAACCCTGAGGAATTGTTCTCTTCCTGTCCTCTGATGCGTCCCTGCGCAGTATAAGGTGAGGACGCTGCAGGACCTGGTGAGTCTGAAGGACTCGGACAGACGCAGCATGTTGCGTTTCCTTGGGGAGGAGAAGTACGACGAGGTCATGGCTGTTTTGGGCAGCTTCCCTCATATCACCATGGGCATCAAGCTACAGGGTTAGTCCAGACAACTTTTCATCTACATTTACTTCTTGGGAACTTGTCTTCAAAGTGCTTCTGGGTGGAAAATGTGACATTTTAAGTGTGGATCGGTTAAGTTCAGCTGCTATTCTCCTTTTTCTTTATGTTTGCTAGTCCTTGATGATGAAGATAGCAGTAACATCACCGCAGGCTCAATCGTCACAGTAACAGTCACCCTAACCAGGAAGCGTATGGCAGTAAGTATTTCATTTGGTGGAATGCTAAAACTTACTAGAAAGACATGTTTTTTGTGGTTTGTATGCTACTTCTGGTCACCAGAAGAGGGCACAGTTTGCTAAATTTAAGTCTTTAAAAGTGTCATGCCATCCTACAATGCCTGTTCATTGTTTGCAGGATATGTTTGAGAAGGAGCAGGAAGCATCAATATGTCAGGGAGAGGAGACAACCAATACAGAGGAAGCAGTAAGGGTAACCCGCCATCTTTGATCTGCAGACGGAAAGCGTCAGCGTTTGTTAAAATCCCAGCAAAAATAAATGACAGCTTTTAATGTCGTCTTAAATTCAGAATCAGGGAGACACGAATAAAGCCAAAGCTAAAGTTTGGCAGAGCAAGAACAAAGGGGCCAAGAAGACAGCCAAGTCCAAGAAGAAGAAATTAACCAAGAAGAAAGTGTTGCCTGCTCCTGTTAAAGGCAAGCAGGCCAATGGCAATGTGGCTGGAAATGTAAGCATCCTAAAATCTTGGCTGAATGCGACTCATTGTAAGAATGAAGATCGTCTTGTTTCAGTTTATTGAAATGTTTACAATGTCTCAGGAAATGGCAGTTACAACATCAGCTGCAGCATCCGCAGCGAAGGAAGACGACGACGAAGCTTCAGATAAAGGCAGCGAGTCGGACGAAGGCGAAACCAACAAGGATTCTCCCAGCGAAAGAGATGAAGAGAGCGACAAACAAAGCGACACCGAAGTCGACGAGGGCGGTGGAGACGACGAGGAGGTCGGTGTGAAGCTTTTATAGACACCAAGTAAAGGAACGTGAGCTTGCCTTCAACTAAATGTTGTTTCATCCAACCTTTCAGGAGTGGGAGGCGCTGCAGCAGAGCATCCAGCGGCGAGAGCGGGCGCTACTGGAAACGAAGTCGAAGGTGACGCACCCCGTCTACAGCCTTTACTTCCCAGAGGAGAAGCAGGAGTGGTGGTGGCTGTACATCGCCGACCGCAGAGATCAGACGCTCGTCTCCATGCCCTACCACGTCTGCACACTAAAAGACTCAGAGGAGGTGAGACTGTGCTTCTGAAAAGGTGTTGAGGAAAGTCAGCGGATTTTCCTCTCACTACTACTTTCAGTATTAATGCAGTGTTTTCAAAATAAAGTTGGAGGAAAAGCTCAGCTTTTTCTACTATTTTAGCATCAATACAGTGTTGGCTAACCTGTTCGTTGTTTTTTAATTAACCAATTAATAATTGGGTAACAAAAGGAGCCTAATAAGGCTTTATTTCTTTTAAACAAAATTTGAACCAAGTGAAGTTCTACCCCAAAAAGAATTTGGGGTAGAACATATTTACAAAGTTTTATTTTTTTTTTTTAATCTTAAAGGCAAAATGTATGTTCTTTTTGTAGACCTCTCTTTGCAAATGGCCTTTTTTGATTCCAAAATTGCTGAAAATCATTTCAACAATTGCTTCGTCGCGATTTTTTTTTCTTCTTAATTTGCTCAAACTTTTGATTGATGCGTCTGTAGTTTCTGTTACAATGCACCCATCAACATTTCCTCACATTGTGTTACAAGGCCGTCCTTTGCACTCAGCATTGCTCCCTACGAGGAGTTTGTGCATGTTTATCCAGAACAGTTTTCTCCAACAACAGCCCAGATTGACAGGAAGGTAAAAGCTTAATGAGGGCTCCGTTGTAACACTGCGCGGCCAGCTGTCGCTACGGGAGCTGCCCCCTTTCGTGCATGATGGGTACCAATCAATTAGTCTGTCTCCTCGATAGTTTCTCCTATGCTTGCATTGTGGGATTTAAGGCTCTGCGTATGTACCGTATGTTTCCGGCAGCCCAGACTGGTTGCTTCCCCCCAAGCAGACGGGGCTGTTTACAGCAGCCATGTTCAACTCGCTTACGATGAATAATAAAAAGCTTCATCGTGCTGATAATTAGATGTTTACTGTATGTATTTGTACAAGTTGCTAATCACAGCCTGATGTAGAATAGGTAATATTTATAGTAAAGCCCTGTCATCATCATGGTTAATTTCTGATGATACACGTCGCTGCCCACTCCTCTGAGAAGACCATTTGTAAGGCGAGCTTTTGCAATGGAGCCATCTTTCTCTCTAAATGACAGCACTGCAGTGGTTTTATGAAAGCTTCATTTAAAAACTGTTCAGATTCAGTTTGCTGCAGCTTTGTGCAAACTCACATTTAATGGTAAATTACAATCTTAAAGCAATATTTTTCTTTCCGAGTTGACAAGAGGAGCGCGTCCAGTTGTAAACAAACACTTTAGGTGGATTGTTTTGAAAAGACAACAAGATAGGAACTCGGCTGGAAATAGACTGACTCTTAAGTACAGATGCCAACAAGCTGTGGGTTACAAGTCCTCTGTATATTTTCTTAATGGAAAGGTTTAGAAGAAGTAGCTGGATAATATGGAACTTTAAATAGAAAAACGTCAAACCCTGACGTTGTTACTGACCTGATCTTACACCTAAATAGTGCAGATTAGCCTACCCTAGTTAATCCGGTACCGGTGACAGATCACTGGATTAACTACAGGTTTATCAACAAAGAATGGAGAGGAAGCACCCAGTAAAGAGGTGAAGGGAGGGTCCTGGACCAAATTTGACACGGTTCTTCTCTAAAGTGTCTTTAGACTCGTATCTCCGCTTTGGAAGAGCAATAGTTATTTGAAAATTGACCAGTATTCAGTTCAGTTAAATGTGTCTCAACCTTTGTTTCTTCTTTTATTTTTATTTTTCAGGTGGAGCTAAAGTTTCCAGCCCCATCCAAAGCAGGCAACTACCAGTACTCAGTCATCCTCCGTTCTGATTCCTACCTGGGTCTGGATCAGTTCAAACCACTTAAGGTGATGAGATGTTTGTTCATATGTTCATAGTGTGTTTTTAATATTCTCGCTGTATTTTACAGCAAATCTACATGATCTTTTCAGTTTCTTTGTCATTTTAAAACAGGCAAGAATTACAACCGAAACTATAGCATTTTTCTTTTATTGAATATTGTCAAAAAATTTAAAATAAAAACTAATTCAATTCTTTGCAATTGTAAAAAAAGAAAAAAAAAAAAAAAACAAAGATGGTGGTATTTGCTCCTGGATTTTTGTTTAAATTAAGTATAATATTTGGGTCGTGTATTTAAATTTAAACACCAAAGAGCATTGTACCTGGATCATAAAATACATGTTGGTTATTGATTTACATATCAGTATTAAGCACATTACAGCCAGGGACTTTAAAAAAGTTATCCAAATTTTTCCCATATCTTTATATGTAATATTACTTTATTATGTATTATTAATATTTTAGTTATTTCCAAGGGCCTCATTAGATGAAAAAAGAAAGTTTCCTGTATTTTTATTTTATTTTAAAAGTGGTCTTTTTTTCTGTGTGTGTTTTCTTTAGCTGGAGGTCCACGAGGCCAAGGCCATGCTGGACAACCACCCGCAGTGGGACATCCCCGACACGGAGGAGGAGGACGAGGAGCAGGAGGACAGCGACGGCATCGAGGAGAGCGACGACGAAGACGAGGACAACGACTGACGGAGCGGACGCGAACGAGTCGGGGCCGCCCCGCGGAGCGACCGCTCATCCACTAGTGACGAGGAGAAGCCGTGCCTGCCATAAACAAAAACACATGAATGAATAAATCACTGAGGAGAATTTCTACACTCAGAACCCGCCACCATTTTACTTTTACAATGTCATAAACTGTGACCCCTTGGGGCCTGCTCCTATCTCCCCCCTTTCTATAGAGACTTTGTGTTTCATCGTCCGCTGCAGGCGGACATTTCTGTGAATACTAACAGGCCTGAGTGCGTGAGTAAGTGAGTGTGTGTGCTGTGTAAAGTGTATGTGTTTGTACAGGTATGAGAGACAAAAAAAAAAAAAAAAGAAATAGCTTTGGACTAAAGGACCTATTATTATTACATGGGTTCTTTTCCTCGAGGCGGATAAATAACAGCTGCATCCATTTGCAAAACTAACAGAAACAAACAAACTCTGTAGGGACGTTGTCCCCACTCTCTCGGTTTTAAAATTCTCCTGCGCCGATATTTTCCACACTTATGAAACTTTCTGTTGTACTCTTCATCTGCAGAGGCGTATATTAAAAAAAAACATCTTCTCTTTTGAGTGCAGGGGTTCCACAAGTTTATATTTTTGCTGTTTTCCTTTCTTTCCAGCGTCACAACTGTATTTCATTTGTACTTTTTATTTTTATTAATTTGTATGTTGGTTCTAAATGAATCAAATGAAATAACTTGCAGTGTTAAAGAGACCTATATTCTCCATTTGTTACATGAGGAAGTAGAAATGCCTCAGTCAAGCAGTCAAGGTTCAGCAGGTCATATGCTTAAAATCTGACTCTCTCCCCTCTATTATTAAGTGCATCAAAACAAAAATTTCACAGTCATGCTGCACTTTTTGTTTAACTGCAATAAAAATCTGGAAGTTTAGAGTGAAATGGTTTGCAAAAATGGAGATAATCTTGGAATTCTTTTGTCTGTATGCTTCGAAACTACTACCTCTATCAATATACTTTTTTTTTTCTTATTCGTGTGAACCATAAAAACCGTGATCGGTGCATAAAAAAAAAACAAAACGGTTTCAGCCATTTGAATTGACTAAGATAGTGATCTTTACTCCTGGCCTTTTGGAGTCATGCATTACTTCGATTTCCTCTTGTTTTCTTTCCACAGTTGTAGCACATTCCAGTGTAAGTCATTGTCCTATAAGGGCCTTATAAATACATCTGCTGAATCGCAGCGTATGCATCCTCTGGTGGTTCCCACGAGCAGATCGGATTTATTTTCCCTGTAAAAAAACAAACATCTGAATTGTTTATTTGGAGTAGAATACAGCTCCACGTTGTTGGGGCTACATATCACTCACCTTGTCATGAGGAGTTGGTTATTTTCCTTTTTTTGTGTGTGTGAAATATTTAGAGGTTTGAATGTGATGTTTCTACCACACACACAACTGAACAAATGGTTGTTGGAATTTAATTTACTTTCATACTAAATAGTGTTTTTCTCACCATAAAGCAGAACCAGCTTACTTTTTGACTCTTGTTTTTAGACCTGAGGATTGCAAAGCAAATGGAGATGTCTTTCATTTACAGTTTTTCTTTTTTAATCTTTTGTCGCAGTTGAGCTACAGCATGTATTCAGACTTGTTGTGTTTTCATCTTTATTTGTAGATGTTTTAAGAAAAATCGAAGCTTCTCAATGCAGTTCTGTAAACTCTGTAACTCTGCAGTTTTAGTTCTGACAGTCTTTCACTAAGAAAATCTGTACATTTGTTTATTTTGTTGTTTTTTTTCCAGAGTGCATTTTGGTTTTGTCATGTTAAGCGTGAGAGATCTGAATTTCTGACATATTCAAGGCCGTGCTCCGTCACTAGAGCACAGGCGCTTAGACAATTCCCCCATTTTGTTACAGGTCAGGAGCAGGTGTAAACCAAAAGTTACTCTTCCCTCTGCAACAGAATGTAGCATCGGTGAATTGTGCCGCGTGGGAGGAAATTTAAACGAAACGCTGCAATGAGGCTCCACCGTCCCTCCCACAACCAACCGCATCCAGGTGACTGGCCCGCAGGCCGCCTCAGTCTGGACAAGCGACTACCCAAATGACTATTGATCTGCCACTTTTGTTTACAAAGAAGCTGTCATTGTAAATGGGGAAAATATATATATAAATATATATATATTATTTGTATTTAAAATCATTTCAAATAAAAACTTTTAAATGAGTTTGTTGTCTGTTGAACTACCGGACTTGTCATGGTGTACAGTTGGAGATTAGGTTTAAAATACCATGGCAGGGTAATCAAATGTTCATTACCCGTTTAAATCGTCATATTTTTTCCTTCCACTCAACATTCCAACAGCAATCCGTCAGCTACTTTAGGAATGAGAAGAGTGTCAATGTAATGCTGCCCAGGCAATATTTTGATCACACATAACTCTAGAAAGTTAATTTAATTATGAACTATATTTCATAATCCACAATCAACCCAAAAAGTTGATTGTGGATCAATTCATTAATCCACAATGAATTTCAATGAATTTATGGTTGATATTTCACTCATTATGTCTCATGTGGGGAAATAAAATAGGGGCTCAATGGCTTCGCAGGTGTGGGAATCCCCTCTCGGAGGTTTTGCAAATTTAAACGTGAGTTTTTCGAGATGAACCAATTTGGTTGACACATCCTTTTTAGATAACAAGTCGGTGTTGGCATTCTGTAACTAAGTGCCACGATTAAATGGAAATTATACTGCTGTTGAGCCATATCAACTTTACTATTCAGCCACTTAAAACTCTTGAGACGCTTCGGTTCCATAGTTGTTTTCTGATAAGGCGAAAACGAGCGATGCAGCTTTTGAGGCAAGATAGGAAAATCAGCCACACCAAAAAAAAAAAAAAAAAAAATCCCCCCGTAAACCATCGTTTTTACTCTCATCAGCCTGAGTCCAGGTGAGACCAACTCTGGTCAGCGCTTTCGCACCGCGTGTTGTCTTTATTTATGGAAAGGTGACACTGCGGTTCGTTTCCCGCCCTCAGAGTCCGGTCCTGCTCTCAGCCGCTTCCCTGCCGCATCTGAAGGGGACGAGAACCCGGGCTCATCCGGCCAGGCGGACCGGGAGCCCTGCGCTCGCTCCGGCTAACAGCCCCTCATCCAACCGGCCTGCAGTGCGCTACCTCGGAAGCCTCGACCGTAATCAACCACACGGAGAAAGGTGACTAAAAAACGGCATAGTAGAACCAAAGACATGATACATTATTTATTATTTTTGTTTACACCGAAGGACACGCTGCGTGGAATGTAAATTAATTACATTAAGAAACACGTAAGGGGAAGGTCAAATACACACATATGCTTCTACACACATTACACTCGCATACTTTCACACAAAGGCCTTTGTATTTGTAACAGACACAGAAACTGAATCATCTCCTCACTCCCATCTCCAAGGAAATAGAGTTTTAGGTGACGCAGGACATCGGATGACCACTGGGCATGTTCTTAGATCATAAGCAACGAATCTTCCCGTTTTTATTATTATCCTGTTTAGACTCGGGGCCCCTGGTTTTCACTTCTAGTCTGTAATGGTAAGCGTCTCTTTTTTAGCGCTAAAAAAGAATAAAAAAAGAATAAAAAAAAGTAAAGTCTGATTGCTTTGTGTTGGCTGATTTGCTGCTCGTGTGCTTGCACGTTTTTGGTCTTATCGGCTCAGAATACATGTTTTTCACAACACATTAAGAAACACGTAAGGGGAAAATAAGAAAATAACTTACTTTGTAATTTTTTTTTATTCCCGTGTGTATTTGTTAGTCATCGTTTACAATCATCCGAGCTTCTGATTAATGTTTGTACTACACAATATAAAGACATTATATTCAACGCAATACTATCCTATTTTTTTTTAAATCCAGGCAATTGATTTTACATATCTAAGCATGTGAACAATTATCATTTTATTAAGTCATATGTGGTTGTTAGACTTATTTGTCAGATTAACAACCTTTAAGCTTGTTGGAAACAATTTCCAACAAGTCCACATTTCTTGCTTCAGTTTTATTGTAATAGTCTAGTCTTAAATGTTATGTTTTCATTAGCAGATTGGGATTGGGTGATTGAACAGCCAGTAGCTGCTTTCCTTAACAAGAAGTAGGAGATTACACTGCAAAAAGTGAAATCTTAGTAACATTAAATATCTTAAATTAAGGAGATTTTGCTTGTTTTTTTCTCTTTCTCACCAAGAGGTTTTTATGTAAGAATATTTTTCTTATTTTAAGTGTTTTTGGACTTAATTGTCTCAGTAAGATATAAAAGCTTGATACTAAGAAAATATTACTTATTATGAGTAAATATATGTACTAGAAACTAGAATATCAATATTTACAAAGCAAACTTCAAGTCTGGAACTTATTTTGTCAAAGTAAACTTTTCTTATTTCAAGTACAAAAAAATAAATGTGTGTGATTGTTTTTCTGTTTGTGTTCCAATTAGCAGATGATCCAATAACTTCAGTCAAACAAGACCACTTTTCAGTTCTGTGGTGATTGTGAAACCAACTCCCTACCAGCCACTGGAACCATGCCTGTCCTGATCTTCTGAAAGGAGGACTGACCCTGCTACAGCTGTCAGCATGTGTGTGTGGGGCCACTCCTTTCTGTGCTGATGACAGATGTCCATAACTGGGACAAAACCTCCACATATAAAAGCCTCTGGCTTATTGGAAGAAGTTCATTGCAGAGTAAGCTCCTATATTAATACTGCCAAAATCTAATCCCAAGATTTCTTTTGCATTGGACAATTTGGTTTGCTTGACTCTTACGGCATCTTATGAGTGCGGCAGATCTGTTAAGATCTTCGTTGTTCTGTTATTTCATAGGAATAGGATTAGGGTTAATTTTTTTTATTTCAAGAAAATGATACCCTATTTTTGTACATTTTTTCTTGTTTTTGAAAGGGGTCTTTTTTGCAGTGTGTGCCTGTGAAGCCCTTCGATGCAAAGCAACACACTGCGCTTTTATCTCTGCAGATGACAGAAGTAGAGTGACTTCAAGCAGCACTTTCAAAAGCACTCCGCTCAAAAGTCACCGGTCTACTTTCTTAATTTAGTCAAAATGATTCAATTCCCTTCAGTTTATTTATGAAGCGGCGATTCTCAACAAATGTCATCTTGAGGCAATTTACGAAAAAAAAAAAAAAAAGGAATTTCAATTCAACCACACATACATTCCATTTGGTCTTAGTTGTCAGACAGTGCATTAAGTTCAGTTCACTATTCAAATTAGTTTAAAAATGTTTTTTATCCAAGGAATCCCTGCAGAGTGAATTGAGTCATTGACTACCAGCATTCACAGGTATTCACAAGAATGTCGTGACATTGGACAATATTGAGAATATAACTTTAGTTAGCATAATTATAGAGACAGGTAATATTAGATGTAGCATGAATTTTTAGGAGTAGCCTTGTACTCTCGGCAAACTTGGATAAAATCCAAACTGGGGCACCTGGTGACTCTCTGAACTTGCATACATTGCTAGGGAGGAGGCGGCCTTGTATTCCTGGTAAACTTAGATAAAAACCGGGAGGACAGGGCAGCCTTGTACTTTCGGTAAACTTAGATAAAACATTAAAGGTATAAGAAAAGTCTTCTCCAAAGTATGATCAAACATATTAAGCTATTTCCTTAAGCATTAAACAGCATGTTTTGAATTAGTTAGTTTTAAATCATATTACTTGCATGCAAAGTATATTACTAAGATACAATAGGATTATTAAACCATTATTTTTACTCTTAAAATTATTTCAGGTATTTTCAAAAAGAGCTTTTCCAAATTAGACAATCTTGCAGTTTTAAATCCGAACGTATAGTTAATATTTGTAGCATTAGATTTTGTTTCAGTACACTAAACACTATCTGCCTGAAGCACTGAGGCAGAAGACAAAACAGACCTTGGTGGATGTCATAAATTCTGGTCTAGGATTGTCTACAGGAGACACCTGGTATCGCAAGACCCAGTTTGACAATCCATATATCTGCCTGTGGGGCTCTTTAGCATGAGGTAATAAAATTAACATTGGAACAGCCCTGCAAGGAGAAGGCACACCTTCTAATGCATATATTTAAATGAGGGGAATACACATTCTTATAAAATGGTTTGTTTTACAGCAGAAGTTCGAATCTCTTTGTGCTGAGTGAGAGATTTCCAAAATGCATTTTGTTTATTTTCTATTTCTGTTTTTCTGTTTCTACTCATGCAGGTAGTTCTATGTTTGTCATGTGTTGGACTTTTTGATAATCCGGGTGTAACGCTGTTGTAACATTCTGTATTGCATTGAATTCTTTGGATAAAACTCTGGAAATATCTGAAGTCAGCGGTCGTATGATTGTTCTCTGAAACTCCACTGCACACGCAGAGTTCCTGGAACCCAGAAGATAAGAGGAAAATAACGAGCAAGTAAATATAAGTAGATTTACTCCTCTTGATTTTCAACAGCAATCACTTACACTGAAATGATACAGAAGAACTGAGCATTTTCTGTGTTAATACAATTTACAACCATAAAAGTGTCAAAATGTTAAGCTAACGTTGTGGGGGTATGCTAACGTTAGCATTCCAAATTCAGTAGCAAAATCTAGCAGCGCAGAGCAGAGTGGAGCACAATTAAATTAGAACTCAGTGTTAGATTTTTAGGAAACTGGTTAAATGAAAATGTGTTTATTCAAAAAACATAATTACACTATTATTTCTGACTGCCATTTAAATTAGCTAATCCCACAAAATATTTTTTTCATGACGTTATAGCTTTCCGTTCTCTTATCAAACTTTATTTGGTGATAATGTCTGACACTTGTGTCAATGCGTATATAGAAGTTCTATGTAATTATGTCCTGTGATTAAACAAGTTGGAGCTCTTTGAACGTTTGAACAACAATAATGACAGAAATCCAATTTAACCCGGAAGAAAGACAGAAAAAGCTAAAATTGCAAAGGATTATCCTTAAAGTGCTCCAAGGATGATAAAGGCCAGGCCTCAGTAAAATAAATAATAATTAGCAGAAAATAAGATTTGCTTAGAGCATGGGATTTTGGCTTCATATTTTCCCCGATTTTCTCATTCCCATCCCTGCTTGCTTTTGTTCTGTCATATAAAAAGGAGAATAAAGCTTTGCTTGTTAATTTTAACCAGCTCCCTGGACGCCAAATTCCAGTCACTATTTTTGTCCTAAAGACACATTGTTTCTACTCTTTCTTCTACCATTAGCCTCCCGTTTGTGTGTGACCTCTGAACACATGCTGTTAGAATAACTTATTTCCCATCTTTCACTCTCATTGTTTAGATTTGTTCACTTTCTGTCCTTCATCTTTTTATTTGATGTTGAACTAATTAAAACACAAAGGAGTGAAAGGTTTCCAAATTAATTTGTAGAAGCCGTAATGAAATGTTATCATTTCCTCTGACATTTATTCAGTGTGATGGGCATCGTCCTTCCCCGGTGGACTGTGAGGGTATGAGACTGCGCGGTGGCCGTGATTTCACTACCGCCGACTCCAACCAGGAAGCGGCTGCTCTGCCTCCTTCACCTACCATGACCTGGCTGCCTCCCGGCGTCCTCGGAAAAGGTGTTCGTTTGCGACTGCGTCTAGATCGCCATGACCACCGGGGGCGGGGCTGCTGGCACCTAGTGGACCTGGAGGCAGAGTCAGAGCCGCTCAGGGAGAGAATGAGGAGCCCAGACCCTGAGGCCTGCATTCAAAGTAAGGAGATTGCATCAATACAGCGTCAACTAATATACCTGAAAAACATCTTTATTTTCTATTACTTTGACTTAATGCATGTTCCTGTTTGTGAGTGTATTTATTCACACCTTCTTGAGTGACTTTTGGAGCAGGGCCTGATTTAATCGACTGCTGTCATAGCAACGCTCTGCCTTTGCTGTAAATAAAATTCATAGGGGGGCAATGGCAGCCTGTTCCAACATTCCACTGATTAGAAAGCACAAAAAAAAAAAAAAAAAACCCTAAAAAAACACCCAAAAAACAGTTTCGTATTCATCTAAGAGTGGAAATTTGAAAGTTGAAATTCAGCTACATAAACTATCTGCTTTTATTTTGAAGTGTTAATGAGTCGGGGCATAATTAAACTTTAGTTACATATGTGTGTGAGTGTGAGAAATTCAGTGAACCATTTGCATGTGCCATTTCCTTTTTATGCACATAGGTGCAGAAAGATGCTAATCTCTTTTCCCTGAAGCCAGTTATTAAGTTATGCTAATAACTGCTGATGCATTGCTGCGACTGTGACACCAACGGCTTCCTGACATCTCTTCTAACTCTCCGCTGTGCTAAAACAAACCAACGTCTTTTAATTGTGAAAATAAAAGATTAGCGTAAAGGTTCACCGATCTCTTTAATTGCCTAATTAACCACAAACAAATTAGTCTTTGGTCCTGTGATGCATTGTGCAAGGTCAGAAATGCACATTTTATTTGCTTTTGCAAAAGCACCGCTGTTGTTGCTTATCGTTAATGAGGCCTCTCCTCTCATATTAGCCCATTTTTAACTAGGAGATGATTATCTGTTCTCGCTTGGTCTGCCTCCATCTGTAATGTGACGTGCTGGAATGGGGCAGGACTGATTGAGGATTGATGTTAGAATCTCAGTGTGTAATTACTATCCTGATTAATGGATGCCCTCGCTGTGCACACACACACACACTCACAGGCCTCTGACGGTATCAGTCAGCGGAAAATTGGCATGCAGGCCATTTTTCTGTAAAGACAGTCAGTAGTTTAAGTCTCTAAACCATGTATTTTATTGTCATCAATTTTGGTGGTAGAGCAGCTTGAGAGCTGGAGTGTTTCTAGTATTGAATGATGCAGTGGGTAATGTCTGTCTTTAGGGCCCCACACAGCAATACTCATCCCCCCACCACTACACTACTCATCACTAAATATGCTTAATGTTAGATCATTAAATATTAATCAGTTTTGATAGATATTTAGACATTTTCAGAAACTGATTGTTAAAATGACGTTTTCTTAAGTCTCATGCAGTGCATGAGACTGCATGAGTCTACTCTGTCTACTCTGTCTCATAGAGTAGACATAAAAAAGTTTGCCTGAATTATTCAGAATTTAACCTCAGTTTTATTGGTAATTTACATTTAAATGCAAACAGCATCATCAGTTAGAAAGAAGAGCAGGACATTTGTAACCTATAAGACAAAATAACAATTGTGGAGCCTGTCTTCTTCTCTGCAGGGGATCCATAGAGCCTTGCCTGAGGTGTTATTTTTTATCCTTTGTGATTCTTTGTTTTCATTATAGATACAACAATAGCAGCATGGAGTAGTTAAAACAAAAGCAGAAGAAGCCTGCAAACAAAAGGAAGAATGTGAGATGTGAAAGCTGTGTTTTTTTCTTTTTGTTTTTTTATGCAAAGCAGTGCAATCTTGAGAGGTTTCTGTTGTCATCATTTGATGTTTACAGGGAAAACTGTCCTTTAACCTGACTTCTCCAAAAATAGCTTTAAATGTTAGCGGAGACTCCTAAAAACTCTATAAAAAAGGATTTCATTCTTTGTGAATGAAGCTGAGATTTCAGTTTGCAACCCAAGCACCTTGCAGCACAAAACACGGCGCGGTTTCAATCTCTTGTAAAGGCAAGAAACACCCCTGCAGCAACTGTAATTACATTATAGCTACACACACACACACGCACGCCCACGCCTGCATGCAAACACACACCCGTCACTTTGAGCTTAGCACGTCTGCCGGCTGCCACGGGATGTTAGAGACGTGTTGCTATGACTACTGAAAGGGGACACACAGGAGAGGAGAGGTGAAGAAAAAGAAGGGGTGGGGGCATTTCGGGTGGAGAGGGCGGAGATAGTGGGGGGGAGTAGTCCGAGGCTGAGAAAAAAAAAAAAAAAAAAAAGAGAAGGGCTTGTGGAGTTGCCGGTGTCTTGACAGCAGTGAGCGAGCGAGAAGCTGGGAATAAGTCGAGCTGTCAGGGGAGTATCCGGAAACCTGCAGCTGCTGGGAAGCGTCACTCGGAGTCCGGAATTACTAGACAGCTGTGCGCGTGGTAGGTAAGGCTCAGGACGATTCAGGGTCAGCTTGAAGCATTTGTTTTTGTCTGTTTCAGTCAGTGAAAAAGAAAAGGGAAAACAATTTGGCACCACCTAATGTGGTCCGTCTGTTTCTGTCAATCCCTGTCTGTTTATGCAATGAAATGATGTGTTTCACATTTTGTTTGCGGTGGAATTTATTAGATAGCTTTGGCATTTATGCAGACACAAACACACACAAAAAAATGCTTTTTTTTTTTTTTTTTTTTTGCCTCATTGGAGCCAGAGTTTAAATTGAGAGAATATTTCAGATTATTCATCAGATTTCATGAATACAGCAGAGATGTTGAAATCTGACATCACTGAAATGCCAATGAAATGAATGGCACTGAGACAAACGCTCAAATCTACTGATAGTACACTTCATTGATTGGTAAATTGTGTGGGTGCTGTGGGTGTACATGCTTCACTTTTATTTCCTGTGTTTGTGTAAGACTGTTTTGTGTGCGTGTGCGTGTGTGTTTATGCATGCACGGCTTTGTCTGTCTCTTGCAGAGCAGTAATGATATTTATTGCAATCTTTGCAGCTGGAGAGGGGGAGGGGTGCGGTTGAGTACAAAGCTTTATGTGGCTTTGCATCTACTATTTCCTATCATTTCTCTTTGCGTGTTTATGAAAGCGTGTTTGTGTGTGTGTGTGTGTGTGTGTGTGTGTGTGTGTGTGTGTGTGAGTGCGTGGAGGTTGAAGTTGCATGTCTATGTGCGATGAACAGGCTCTCACTCGCTACTTTCAGTTTATGCAAAGGAGCATCTCGCTCTTTCCCAGGTCGGATGAGCACCCTTTCTGCCGGCTTGGAGATGCAAACTTCAACCCTGGAAACCCAGTTCATAGTGGCACCCCAGGCTAAAGTAACTGGCCGGAAGAGAGGACGGCCTCCTATCCGGAAGCTGGATTTCCAGAGCCACTATGTGGATTCTTTATCGCCCTTGAAGGTCCCAAAGAAGAGAGGAAGGAAGCCCGGCTTTAAGGTAAATTAACAACATGTTTGCTTCAAATAACAGCTGCTGGCATTATCATTTTTCTTTCTTTGAGAGTTAAACATTTGTTTCTCAAGCTGTGGGGAAATACCACTGCGGTTATCTGTGTATCTACACAGGATGTAACTATGTAAAGAATCTTTGTTTTTCATTGTGCAAAGGCTGTCCCTCTCAGAGGCTGCACAAGAAATTAAGAAACTGTAAAGCAATGTGTGAGTTTTTTTTTGTAATAAAGTAGGTTCACTGAGAAAAGTATACATTAGTTTTCAGAAAATATGTTGAAATATATTTTACAACTGACAATCCCTGAAAGATTGATCTACAAATATCTTGAAATATACTGAAATAAATTATTTCTGAATGCAATTAGTAAAAGTCCCAGGTCCAGACTCAGAGCAAAAGAATGTGGCATAAACAAATGAAAACGTTGTGCATTTCTGTCTAGAAGACAGAAATGTTATATTTTGGCCATTTTATGGCCTGCATAATCATTGCCAGCTGTCCGGCAGTCAGTGAAACGCTCCACAATGAAGGTAAGCCACAAAATGTCAATGCTGGGTGTTAATGGAGTGCTGTATGCAAGCATGTCAATGGAAAGTTTAGTGGAAGTAAGCATTCAGTTGAAATATCTGTCACTTTTGTTTGTGTTAAAGTCTCCATAAAGTAAAAAGTAATAACAAGATTCTTATATATGCAACTTTTAGGTCAAGAATGCACATTTTGCACAATTCGCCTGTTCAAGTGCAATGTCAGTACAGTGGAGAAGAACTGAGGAGGAAGCCCTTTTGCACAGAGGACTTCCTCTTGATTTAGCAACAGTGTTAAATAAGATCATGATCAAATTAATTTGTAATCACAGAACAACCATAATATCAGTAGATTACATCAGACTTTCACATGCAGAACAATTTCTGGGACATGTAAACCAGATTAATCAAAAATTTCTATATATATATTTATTTATTTTCTACCCTGTGACCACTTTTCCACATGGCGTTTTTGATCTAAAATCATATATATATATATATATATATACATTTGTATTTCTGAGTCTTAAATAGAAAATTTACAAACTTTTTGGTATCAAATTTATAACAAATAACAAAATAACTTTTCTGTGATTGATTTCCATTTGTTACCTTTTGTGAAAAATAAGGAACTGACTTGGAGATTTGACTTGAATATGGAGATAATTTTAGAACATTGTTCTCAACCACTGGTAGCATTATCTTTATGCAACGTTTTGACTAGAAAACCTAAATTAAATAATAATTGTTACATACCAGTCCCACCACTCTTTAACTTTGGGTCGGTCCATCTCTATTTATCCTGTGAGCCACAATGTAATTTGTTTTTGAAAGTTTCTTTGTCATCATAAAATCTCTTCTGTCAGCTTATTTCATTAAGAGTTTATTACAGAGCTCTATCATTTCTATTTTCTGGGAATTAGAACACAGTAGAAAAAAACCTGGCACAAAATCATGTCATTTAGATGAAAAGCAGAATATGTTTTACATATTTGACTTCCTGCAGGCTGTTCTTCCTGTCATCAATCTGCAGCAGTGACATGAAAACAAACACTGATTAGTCTGTCTGTAAAAATGATGCTTCCTTAGACATAATCTTAGGGAGCATTTTTGTGGCTAAATCTACCGATAAACTCGGAATAGGTTAAGTAGCGCAGCCAAGACTAGCATAGAAATACAATAAAAAAATATTTTTCTGGAGATTGGATTAGTAGTTTTATACAAGAAAAGTAGTAGATATGAGGGCCCAGAAGAAAACAGGGATGAGAACCGAAATGGTCATTGGGGGATCCTCTGTTCAGGATTTGTTTCCGAGCCGCTGAAAGAACAAGACAAACCTTCTTCAAGAACATTTTGAACTGCTGCCATAAAGCAACGGGTATGGCAATATCAAAAGCAACATTGTCTTACAGGATTGTGAAGCCAACAGACAAAGTGCAAAAACTAGATTACATTTTAAAACAGCAGCTACTGCATCGTTAGAGGCTAGTTTTGAGGTGCTGCTACATTATACCGTAGGTGTTTGTACATTACTATGTGTTCTGTGTAGAAGTAAAGATAGTAATTTTCATTCATCCAGTCTGCTCTATTTTGTTCTTCAGAGAACCATAGAATCTATAGAAAAGCAGAATTAATATCCAAATGTGTATGTGTGTCTACCTGTGCAGCTGAAGCCCAGGATGGTGATGTCCTCACTCGCCAACTCTCCTCCCAACAGCACGCCAGAACCTGAGATGGGGTCTATCCCGCAAGACGCTGCTATCGTCCCCCACTCTGCCACACCGCAGATCCTAACAGGTACACACACTTTCATATACAAATACAAGCTTTTCAGTATAAACAGGTCAGACCTATTGTTTTTTTACATTTATTACACACGTGGAGCTCTCAATACTTTTTCTTTCCTTCATCATTTCCCTGTACTGATAGGAACTCTAATTGGGATAAATGCATTCATCTTTTATGCAAACGTCATCTGTCTGCTTTGATCTGTAAAGGCATGAGTGCCCATCTGTCTGATTATAAATACATTCAAATGCACCCATGTTCTTGTTTGCATAATTTTAATTTAAGCACAGCCTTCAAACACAAGCGTGATTTCTGCTTTTCCATTAAGTCATTTAAAGTAGATTTGAGTTTGTTTTGTTTTTTCAATTATAACAGGAAATTCTAATTTCATAAATCCATCTGTATTTTTGTGTCCCTTTTTATTAAAAAAAATATTTGAATATTGCCTTGGGCATATTTGACATTGGAGGGGGAATCGCATGTTTTGAGGACTGGCCTTCATGTTTGATGTCAGACTGTAGACTTCCCGAGAAAAAGCACATATGTGCAAAAAGGCTCATGCATGAATCAGTAAGATCCCTGTGGCGTCACCCAGATACATATGTAAATCATGTGTGTGGTTAAATAGAGAAGCTCTTTAAAATATGTCATGTGCTTTTAACTGCAATTTGTAGAGAATAGGCAACTGTGAATTGTTCATCCCATAATAAAAGGATTTTGATATTTTTCTGTTTCATGAAAGTATTTAGCAATTGCCAGTAAATAAAGACAACAGTTCTGTTCTTTGTGTGTGCAGTACAAATATGAGAAGTATGCGTGTGTAGGTACATAATCTTCCATATTCATTCTCACAGATCTTATCTCATAATTGATTTTTCTGAATACAATAAAATACGTTTGACCTTTGCCAAAGCACGCTGTTGAGGTAATCCAGAGGCGTCTCTGTGGAGTGTTTCCCGTCTTATAAATCCGCCGTCTGGCAAATCCATAACTGCCTCGCTAGGGCAAAACCAGAAGGCATCTGCATTATCGACAAGCTGAAAATTGGTCGACACAAAGAAAACAAATACAGAGGATTTACTGTTTGTGGCTCTTCCATTTTGTTTCCACACAAAGAATGGGCTGTGATAGCTGCCCTGAAGATTAGCTCTTTATTTTTAAAGAAAAACTGCTGTCTGATGTTTGTAGAAAGGAAAGTAAGATAATCGTATTTTAGACAGAACTGAAACTCCACACAGAAGTACAATGGCAAAACAATATTCAAATATGTTTGAGATAAAGAAATAGACTGATTATAAAAAAAAGCCATAAAATAAATAATTTGGTCATGCATATTCTTACACAGAAGAAATTACAAAAACACAATTTTATTATATTTTTCTAGTCCCCAGAACTATCATTGCCCTATAAAATTGAATCCAAAAAAAAAAAAACTTGTAGGAAGACTTCTCTATTCTGATTTTTTATGTTCCTTTGGGAACTTCAATCAGTTGCTCTTCATAATAACAGTCCAGCTCATCAGTCTGTTGGAGGGGTCTTTATTCTTCTTTATTCATTTTTATTTTTATACAAACCAAAAATGACCATTTGTTAAAATATGTCTCTGCCAAAAATAAACAAAAAACTAGCTTTTTCAATTTCTAGGAGAAAATTGACACGTATATCTTTGCAAGATTTGAGAATGAGATTTGTTTTGAGACGTGAGCACAGATCAAGGTCAGAAATCCAAAGTGGTGATTTGGTTTAATTTGTAATTTCTTTGTTTCCCCAACTGACTTATTTACACACATTGGGATTTAAATGAAGTTTCTCCTTTAAGTTTTTTTCTTGTGTCTTCCAGGTTAGTTCATTTTAAACCAACTGAATTACAAACATTACTAAATAAGTAAAATGCTGATCCTATGCAACTTCCTGTTTTCCTTCTCTCAGCAGACACACCCCTGCCTGATGATTTCATATGTGACCCGCCTGCAGACAAGCGCTACACCGTAGATCTGAATGACTCTGCGTTCAACATAATGGCATCGCAGTACCAAACCAAGCCTTCTTATATTTACCGTAGTAACAGCTGCTCCACTCCAATAGGTTTATGCAGACAGGTTTCCAGTCCGGCGACTTTCCAGGATGGAAATAGAACCGGTGAGAAAAGTAGGCTGTTAATGGTTTTTTTGTTTTTTTACTCTTTTAGTGTTGTTTTGAAGAAATAATAAATAGTCGTTTTACTTATTTTACTTATTCTTTCAGCTGTACATGTGTTATAAACCAACAATAAGCAGTAACAAAGCATTTGATAAAGGATAAAGGGGAGAATAGTGATTCCCCCCTCCTTTATTCCCTTGCAGTTGTGAAGTTTGTCTTGATTAAGTCATCATACATGTTTTATTAATTATCTACAAAGATTTTCTAGACTAATTACTAAACAATTTTAGCATTTGTGCATCATCCTTAAAGTCTGCGTTCATATTTCTTATTTTGAATTCTCTGGCAGTGTTTTTCTCTGTTTCAAAAGGTGAAATGCAAAACAGAACCAACTCTCACTAGTACATGTGAAATAGCTTTTCCCTTTCTTTATTTCTCTATTTGAACATGTGACACATTGCATGTCTCTTTCACTTCTATCTAGCTCTCCAGTGTATTAAATCACAGTTCAACTTCCTTCCTGTCACGTGCAGCCAAAGCTGCTTCCTTTGTTCACAATCTGCTTCATTTTAGATTTCATTATTAATGTTAAAGATTATTTAAAAAGAAAATCTGAGCAATTTTAAGACTCATATTTTCCCTAGAATGTACTCTGTTTATCCTCCAAAAAACATAGGTGTTTTTCAGTGTTTTCATGATATTTAGGCCCATCATTTCTGCTTTTTTTGTGTCCTCCGTGTTAAACAGCCCTCACTCCCTTGCCAGACGCTGGAGAGGCCAAGCGTCTTTCTGGGAAGGACCCATCCAATTGGGGTGTAGAGGACGTAGTGTGGTTCATCAAAGAAGCTGACCCACAAGCCCTGGCACCCTATGCTGAGGCTTTCAGGAAACATGTGAGTTCAGACTTTTAGTTTTCGGTTTTCCAGTTTAGTAATAAGGAGTTTTTCACGAAGCAACCTCCATATTTGTTTCATAAACTGTCAGATAGAGGATTACTTTTAATCAGAAATCACAAAGTTCAGTTTATCCATTACCTGATTATTTGCTATTAAAGGAATAGTTCAGGATTTTTAATGTGACCTTTTGTTACAAGGTAATAGACAGTTAATATAATAGAGTCAACAAATGCTTCTAGCATCTTAGTTTAGTTAACACCAAACAAGATTCACTCTTTCAAAATGACTTGAAACTCAAAAAGATCATAACGGTTTTTGGATATCCTACTTGTGGGCAGGTTTTTTGTTTTTTTTAAACACAGGACTCAATAATTATTTACACAGGAAATGGAGGGAGGAGGTGATGTGTCAACAATAATCTTACAGTGTAAAAGGTACAGACAGTGAAAACATGTCAAGGATTTCCAGTCTGACATAAAAGTAAAATTGTGTTAAAAGCAAACATATTGTAGTATTTTCAACCCCTTTAGATTTTCTGTTCTGAGTCGGTGCTTCAAACAGGAAAGCCATCATTGGCAAACAGTGTCCTACATCCATTTCCTGTGTCAAAACAAACAAACAAACAAAAAAAAGGCCATTGCAAATGTAGCAACTGTTTAAAAGCTCACAAAATAGCTTTGTCATAAACCAGAGACTGGAGGCTTTTAAAATGGTAGAATTCCACTTTGGTTTTGGTCTCTTTTAGCCTAGCTGTTAGCTTCAGCCTATAGATCCAGTAAATCTGGAACATAATTATATTCAAGATGAGATGTTAACTGTGGGTAACAAGACCTTACTTCAGAATTTATGAACCATCTCTTCAAAGTGTTGAAGAAGCATTGATTTTAATCTGTTTGGTATGGTTTGTGTTTCAGGAAATAGATGGGGACGCACTCTTATTACTGAAAAGTGAGATGATGATGAAGTACCTGGGACTGAAACTGGGACCTGCGCTCAAACTCTGTTACCACATCGACAGGCTCAGACAGAATCGCTAGTAATTTCCTGTAAGAGAACTGAAGGCTGAAAAAAACATCACCTCAGTGTCCTGAATATGAGGTCAAATTTAAACCTTGGTGCTTTCACTGCATCTGAACCACTTTTTGTTGACTGAACATTTTACATGTACTTACTGGGACTATTTGCAACTTTTTTTACTTACCGGCAATACTTGAGTGGCTTTAAATAGCAAATAGTTTTGCTACATACAAATGTCAGCCAACATTAACTATAAGCAGCATTAATTTAAGCGAACCATAATCACAATCATAGAGTGCTCCACTAACGGTCTACAAAGGAAAAGCTTGTCAAGGTGTTTTACCTCATTATCATTTTTAAACAGCAGTATTGCTCAGTTCTTCGGCTGCTTGTTTGAATACATTTTCTTTCTTTCTTTCTTTTGTTTTTCTTCTCCATGTTGGAATTGTACAAAGATATTTTTAATTTTTTGATTATGAAATTGTCTGGCAGGGAACAGCTGCTGGTGTATTATTGTCTGACTAGTTCACTAACAAGTGATGACAGACAAAAAAAAAAAAAAAAAAAAAGATCTGTGAACATTTTATCTCCACAAACTACTGCATAACATAATGGATCAGTGGTACTGTATTTCTCAAATAAGAACTCCTTTTAAAATTAGAAGAAAAAAAAAAGCTCATGTAACTTGGTGCTGCCACTACATCTACACTCAACATACTATATCATATATTGTATTAATGTCTAATTCTAACCTAATAGCTTGCCATTTTTGTTACATGGTACCTCATTTTATGCCATTCTGAGTATAAATGCCTCTGCTGAAGGAGTAATTGGTTATAAAATTTAAAAAGAGGCTAAGTGGCATTGAGCGTTTTCTCATGTGATGCTGTATGACAAACTTCTGGTTAAACTTAATCTTATGCTGTGCAAGACAAACTTGTGAAATATGTTAAACTTAAAGTTAACTTTTGATTAAACATGTTTTTTTTTATCTTTCTATATGGTTCTGATTATTTGTATTTCGATAAGGTACAGAATGGGTAGTTATGACTACCCATTTTCCACTTTCGCAACAAACTCTATCAAGCTCAATACATAGACCTGTTGTAAAACAAAGAGGTCCTGGATTCTGGGGTGGTGGATTGAAGGGTGATTTTTGAACTTTTCAATGGTTGTGGTTTTCTTTTATAACCTAATCCTGCCTTAAACCTCTTTATGTCTGACCTATCTGGTGTGTTGCTTGGTCTTCATAATGCTGCTTGTTCACTATTGTTCTCTACCAAAACTTTCTTCTTATTAGAACATACCTAGAACAAAGTGCACACAGGTGAACTTCATTTACTAAGTAATGAAAGGTCATGAAAGGAATTGTTATTTTTTATTTTTTTTTAAAGAATTAGGTTCTTTAAAGAAAGATTGTATTTAAGGGCATAGCATAGCAGTAAAGAGAGGCTGAATTAAAAAAGGCTATGAACACATTTTTATTTGTTAAAAAAAAGTGAAAACAAATTTCTTTCCCTTTCACTTTCAACTGTGTTTCTGATTATTACATAAAATATCAATACAATTCATTGAAGTTTGTAGTTGTGACAAAATTGTTAAGTGCTCAGATTAAATTGAAATTTTATAAAATGCCAGTTTAACTAATAACTTATAATTGCAATTACTAGTATAAATATTTTTTTTTTTTTACCCCCAATTTTGTCAGTAACTTCTGAGTAAAGCCAAAAATAATAGCTGTAAAATAACTTTTATTTTGAAAACAAATTTACGTTGCGTTGCGTGGAAAGTCGTCATTTCCGGTATCCTGCCGCGCAGCGAGCTGCCAGAGGTGAACATGGGAGACGTGTCGGAGAGGACCTTGCAGGTCGCAGTGGCGGTTTCTTTCGCCGTGGGCTTCTTGACGGGCTGGCAGGCCAACAGAATGAGGAGGAGGTTCCTGGACTGGAGGAAGAAGCGGCTGCAGGATAAACTGTCGGAGACGCAGAAAAAGCTGGACTTGGCTTAAATGGTAATATGACGTCAGAGTTCAGCTCATGTCTTTGGGAATTACCAATTACAAGCATACATTAATGAGGCATTTCTCCCCCATTTAATTAAATATTTGTTTCTTATTTGGCAGGTCGGCTGTGTGCTCCGTGAAGCTGGCTCATCCCGGTCGTCCTTCGTTTTTGGTCTTACCACACCCTGCACAACAAGTTTGATCAGGATGCCTAGCAAGCTCTCTTCAAGACTTCTATCAAAAGAAACATATCATGTGGACATAATATCTGGGAGTTTGTCATGTGTCTTTATAGCAGTGAGACTTTTTTTCATGTAATGCAAATAAATTAATATATATTTTTTTTCCTGCTTTCGTTTCTTTTTTGAAGTATTTGACGAGGTTACGCACAGCGATGCGTGACCAATAGTTAGGAATTTCCCGATTTACCTCTTACTGAACGGTGTAGTTTGAGGTTTTAAATTTGTGGTAGTAACTAGTCACCGTGAAATACCGAATACTTGTTTCTGGTGTGATTGTGCCATCTGCTGGATAGAAAAGGACATTACAGCCAATGCTGATAAATCATCCATCAATATCTCTGGTGTCAGAACAAAATTTAAGAGACTGACAATGACAATAACTTAGCCATGCAGTGGTAAAATCTGAGAGCGAGGTCAACAGATGCTGACCTATATTTTTATAAGAGCAATTATAAACATTCAAGGCAGTAAGGGTTTTCCAGTTAACTCATCGTTGGTGTTTATAAGCTGTGAGAAGAAAACTGGAATATCTATGGAAGACCCACAAAGTGAAAACTATATCTCCAGAGAGAAAGACCAATTGAGGTGTTGAAGTGACTGAATGTCTGCTATGCAACTCAGTAAAGCCCTGCTCTTAAATGTTCTGGGAAAATAGAATATTTCGTTTTGCAGAGAGACCTTGCTCTTCTTCCTACATAATTTATGAGAATAAAACATCAAAACAATTTGGGATGTGCAATGCAGTGAACATTCTGCAGTATTTTAAGGAGAACACACTTTAACACATTAGAAGCAGCAAATGCATGACCAGTATTTTGTCAAAATTTCTCTTTGATTTCTTGTTGGTTGTTACTTTTTCATTAGTTGTGATTGATAGAGTTGGCGTACATCTCAGTCGGTTGCATGGTAGGAAAAAGCCCAATGTGTAAGTCCACTAATATAAAAATAATTCAGTTGCAGCTCCGGAGAGAGCTGCAGGCTACTCTTTGCAACTGCTTTGCTACTATCACCATCTCAAAACCCATTTGGGTCAATACCTGACATTGCTTTCAATTAAACATCAGTTATATTTCAAGCGATGTACACAGATAAAAAGTTGTATAATTTATTTCAAATGTCAAAGTACAGACCAAGAGAGTTGAATGAACAACTTAAATACAATATTAAAGTAATTTCAGTATTTTCACAAGTCATGATTAAAATTATAGCAAAGTCATGTGACATTCTGGGTCACATTTACCTTTATCAACTTATCCTTAGAAAAACATTTAAAAAGCCTGGGGAGTTGGTTATCTACTCTTGTTTTGAAGCATATAAGTAACTCTGTCTGTTTTGAAGAAAGTAGAAGAATCAAATAGTTTTGATTTAGGATTTTATTGTATTTTTTTAACGAACAGTCAAAGGGCAGTGGTTGTTGAACAGCTGAGCCAGATTTAAATTCTCTCCTGTAAATGTTGGTCACTCTGAGCCTGTCTGTAGGGGGAGCTGGTGTTCTTTGGCAATCTGGGTTTAAGATTTGCCTGCAGCACTCTAAGCTTTGACTCTGAAATTAGATGTTTTGAGCAGATCTCTCTTTTTCATCATCACCAGATGAGCAGCCCTATTACTATGTCTCAACAAGCTTTTGACACAACCTTAAAACGTTGTTTTTTTTTTTCATGTTGCACTACATCAACTACTTGAGAGGCAAGTGAAGAGGGGTTATCAGCAGAGGAGATAGAGCTTCACTCCTCCAAGAACATGTATATATATGTTTCAATTTATATACATATATTTTCCATGATGCCTCGTACTTTCAGGGAATAAAAGTGGCACAAAAAAGATTTTTTGAGGAGATTTTAGGAGATGATCCAGCACTTCCTATTAAGGTAGAAATCAGTGCAAATTTCTAGGGGTGACTTTTAATTAACTCAATTAGTTTAATTAAAGCCTAACACTTAGATGCAGTATAGGGTATATTCTGCATAAGGGTGAATATGCCACATAAAACTGTGTGAAGACATTGTAGATAGCTAGTAGGACTATTCCCCTGTGAACTCTTTGACATTTTCAGCATAGAAAACTTGCATTGTCCTGAGAGTTGCCTGCTACAAAAAACACATTTTGTTGAAAAAGGGCTATTGCAAAAAGCAAACCAAAAAAAACAACAACAACAACTTCTGCCTGCAAGCTGCCCTGCATCCACACTTAATATTATATGTGGGGTAAAACTAACACTAGAAATCACAACATGGTGAAGGATGGTGGTGGCATCTTTAATGGAGAATCTAAAGCTTACAGATTATAGAATGATTTCAATCAAAGCGTATCATAGTGTCAAAAGGCCCAGTCAAAGTCCAGACTTAAATCTAATTGAGAATCTGTACTGAAAATTGAAAACTGATGTTTGTAGACGCTCTTTTTCCAGTCTGACTGCGATTGAGTTGTTTTAGAAAAAATAATGAACAGAAGGTCTGATATTGAGATTTTGCTAAGCTCGTGGAGACGTACCCCAAAACTAATTTCTACTAATTTCTCCTCACTCTTGTGTGAGGAATCACAAGCTCAGGATTATAAAATCAATATGATTTATGTCAAAAAAATCCAATGACATAAATTTCATCTGTTGATACTGATTCATACAAATGTATGATGATTTTTGTCATTACACAAAAAGTGAATTTTCAGAGTTTTGAAAAGTAAAATTGAAAGGATTGGCAGCAGCTCAGCAGGACTGAGAAAGTGTGGCCATGTGCGCCCCTTGAGTGGAGAAATGTGAAACTTTTTATTTATTTATTTTTTTGTCTTGGATTCTAGACAGAGTTTTATTGTCCCTCAGTGTCTAATGCTGCTACTAAATTGTGATGAATAGCTTTCTGGAGTGCAGTGCGAGCGCATGCAGTGTGTGACGCCAACTGTCTCTTCCTTGTTTATTTTGAGACAAGCTGTGCATTATTGTGTGCAACAGGCAGTGCTGGTGCGTGGGGCTCAGATGCATTTTCAAAGCGAGGCGAGGCGGCTTAGTGACTCGAGGAGATAATGCGCGGCAGTAAGGGTTCACATTGACTGGTGTGATTGATCTGATTTTCCTAATTGGCGCAAAGACCTTAGAGCGTGTGTCCTTCGTCTATATTGAGTGTGCTCAGGGAGTGTCATGTTTAATAAGCTCCTTGATTGGCTTTCAGGTTGTGTGTGATTGTGCCCTCTGGCCATCGGGGGAGTGGAAGGGAGCAGAGGAGAGCAGAGCAGAGGAGACAAGAGAGTAGAAAAAGAGATTTTTGCAATCCAAATGTCAAAGGAAGCAGATAAATAATGAAAGGCTTCTGCTGTGGTAGCAATAAATAGGTGTTATATGAGATGGAAGGAGGTGGAGGGAAAAAGATTGTAATGTGATGACATCTACCAGTCCCGTTGTGCTACTGCTTCTGAAATAATGGGCAGTAGTAAAGATTTTTAAGCAGTTAATACACACACTCACACTCGCACGCATGCCTGCAAACAATTTAGAAAGCCTAGATGAGGATTTCATGGCTTTGTAAGCCAATTGTTAGGAATGCTTTGCCCTGATTGCATTCAGAAAGGAGGCAGGTTCTGTGTCTCAGAGATGAAGGTGTTTCTGTGTGAATTATGTGTATTAGCCTAAGAACAACAGAATAACCGTTGTGGATAGACCTGCTGAACATCATAAGAGAGTGGTATTAACCACAGTGAAACAAGTCCTGCACATACCTGGTCATTCAATGAAGCAGAAGCCATTACTCTATAAGAAACATAAGAACTCTGATTTTAGTTTGTAAATGCACACAACTAGAAAAGAGAATATACATTTTTAAGATATATTTTCTGATCTGATAAAAAATAATGATCATTGAAGCAATTGGGCACGGATGACCCAAGGTTGTTTGGGGCTTTTGTTAGAATCTTGGGTTGTTTGTTTTTTATTCTGTGTTCCTTAGTCTCTCTCTTTGATTTGATTGCTTCGATCTCTGTTTTATTTCAGTTCAGTCCTTCTTAGTGATTCCAGTTTATTTCTTGTCTCTAGTTATTCCTTGTTACTTTAGTTTGATTACATTCCTTATGTCTAGTCATTCGTTATTTCCTGGTCCCCCTGCGTACACTCCCTCGCCCCCTGTGCCACTTTCTCTCTCTCCTCAGCCTGCAATCAGTTAGCCAATCAACACTTTTGCTCCTCTCAGTTTACTTCTGTTAATTCCTGTTTAATCCTTGGTCATGCTCATTGTGCTTTTGTTTGTTCCTGACATTTTTTGTTTTCCTCTGGCTCCCTGTGCTCCCATGTCTTTTTTGTAAGTCTTTGTTCACATTATTGTTTCTGTTAAATCTAATCTAATCAACTTGTCGCCTCAGATTATCTGCTTTTGGCTCCACTCAACAAACACACACTGTGACAGCCTTAGGAAGAATTTGGTGCAATGACCCCCTCGTCCGATGAAGATCATATAAACTTACCGATTCTTTTATATCTTAAGTTTACATGACAAAAGTCGTTTAAAACTTTTGAATTATCTATGCTGAAGTAGTCAAATAAATAAAATGTAAAACTATTCTCAATTAACAAATATTACAATATGGTGTGTGCTAAAATTTAAGCATCTATGAAAGGCCCCTCAAGGCCTGGGGGCCCTGAACAGCTGCTTAGTTCACTTCACCTTGGGATGAATGCATTAGGAGGAAAAAAGAGGATGCTTCAAGAACAGCATCAGAACAATGAAGTATGTGTGTCGCAGTATCTTGTGAGAATGCACTGCTGCCGAAGACATTGGTGTACTTCACAAAAATACATGTCATCATCATGAAAGACCATTATGTGGAAATATTGTAGCAACATCTCAAGACATCTGCCAGGAAGTTGGGCACAAATGGGTCTTCCAAATGGGCAAAGAGCACAATCATACCGAGAAATTACCCTCATACAAAATTTGTGGTTAGAGCTGATGAAAATGTGCGTGAGCAAGGTGGACCGCAAACCTGACTCAGTTACATCAGTTCTATCAGGACGAATGGACTAGCATTACAGAAAAAAAGCTTATTGAAGAATATTCAGACTGTTTTTCCATTCATACAGTTAAAAAGGAGTTCTGTCAAATATTGAGGACATGTACACTTACTATTTTGAAGACAGTTTATCATATTCTCTCTCATCATTCTGATATTTTGGAAATAGAAATAGTTTAGATAATCTTATCTGTTCTTAAGCGAAATAATTTATTAAAAGTAAATATTAGAGTTAAATTTTTTTTTTATGTGTAAGTATCTTATTACATCTGTAAATATCAGTGTTTTCACATGTGCCAATGACTACAGGGCTACATCTCAGATATAAATGCAAAAAATGCCAATTGCAATATGTTGCCAAGATCTGCACTTGAATTGTGATGTTATTTTTGTCTCTATTATTTTGATCTAGGGTTGTTCAGAAACCAGTTCTAAAAAGCTTTTATGTAAACACAAAGCGACAACTCTTTTGACCTGTGACTGTTGAGAAATAGCTGAGATATTCTTTAAACAAAATGCAATTCCTACAAATTGTTATTTTAGACAATGACCATCAACATTGTAGATATCACTAATAAATTGGCACCTGCTCTTATTATCCAACCTAGCAACACAAAACATGTTCCTAATATTGATTTTACTAACTTATTATGCCCAAATACCAAATAAAGAGAAAAAAGCTAATATTTGTAACACTTTCTGGCACAGATACAAATTGGTGTTAGAAATAGGCAAAGACTCTAATAACAATGATAACTACCCCCATAGAAATCACTGTTTTTGCAACCCTGCTTTGACTGTTGAGACCTTTTCCAGTACCAGGTCTACTGATACTAATAAACCCAGGTCTAGCTGTGGGTGGGATCCAGTCTAAGGTTTTGTCTTGCAGGTGGAAATCTGAGAGAACTTCATTCTGAACAGGCTTGTGTTTACCCAAATCCAGTAATGTTGCGTCCTCAATGATCTACTTCTAAAATTTACATATCCTTCTTTGCTGAGAAAAAGCAAGTGATAAACAGGCTGAACACGAGGCCTAGATTTTTGATTGTGGTCTAGCTCTCCTACCACCCAAACTTAAATATGATGTTTTTCCATCACAGGGTAGAGAAATGGTGTTTTCTAAAGTGGAACCCATCTCGTTCCACTTTAACAACCTTTGGTCTCTGTGTTGAAATCAAGCTGCTGCATTCTCTAATTTAATGCAATGACAGAGAAACCAGTGTGTTCCACCCAGCTTACCTTCTGAGAGTGTCTAAATCGAAGCTCATGCTCTGAGTAAATGCACCAAAATAAATGACAACCATGGCATAAAGCTGTTTGAAGAAAAGCAGGCTGTAAACTGAGGTTATGCTCTCTCATCTTTATATTTTTCATTTTTAGACACTTTCAAAGGAGCATTCACTGTTCCAGTTAAAAGGTTAAACCCTTCCCTCTGTAATGCTTTTACTGGTCTTTGAAGAGCCACTAAAATAAAATTCCTACACATGGCGTTCCTAAATTGTAATATAACAAAAAATGATCACCAGAAAACACAGACATTCATTCTCCACTTTCTTTACCACTTGGTCTATTCAAGACGAAGTAAGCTAAATAATCCATTATGCATTACAATTTGTAGTCATTAACTTCTACCTGGATATTTAAAATACAGAATATGAAGACCATTTAAATGAGTTTTTTTCCCAGCATTGAATTTGCTTTTAAACACAGTATAGATTTTTTAAATAGTTGATCATCATTCTAGTTATCTGTTTTAGCCTTTATAAAATAAATTTTGACATCATTGCTCTGAACCTTCCAATTTGGTCTGAGTCTCTAGCCGCTAGCTGTTCATTTGCATTGGAGCTCTTGAAACATTTTGATTTCAAATGATTTCTAATAATCTTTTCTTCTCCAAGAGGCTTGAAGGAAATGTGCTGCTATATTTTTATTGTACATAACTGTTACTAAAATTTCACAAAAGTTTGAGAGCTGTGGTTCTAACTCAAAGCTGGAGATAGGCACCATGACCCATCCAGACACCAGTGAGATAAGGGCGTAAGAACATGGATGGATGGATGAATGGATAGGTTCTAACTTTTTCATCTGAGTTTGACAGTGTAAAGCCTGGGGATAATTGGATCACAAACACACATAGGAACTGGTTTTAGAATGGATAAAACACACTTCAGTTACTCAGCCCTAGCCTCAACTCCATTTATGGTCCACGCTTAAAAGCCAAGTCGTGCCAGGAAACCAATTGAAGACACTCTCTGAGTTCTGAGAAAAGGAAGGGTCAAATATCCAGCCAGAATCATGCCAGACCTTATCCATAGCTATAAAAAAAGCATAGGATTTTTCTTCTATTTTCTAAGATACATTTCCCTCACATTTCGGGGTTGTGTGTATATTTTTAAACAATGTGTAAAATTTAGATTTTCTGATGTTTATTTTTTAATTATTTCATCCTGGAAAAAGAACAGATAAAATGTGTATTTAATGCCAACTTTAATAAGACAATCAGAATGAAAACAGGAAAGCTAACCATGGACATTATAGCCTGAAACCATTTTACTATAGAAGCAAATACCAGTAAATGGTATGTTCTGCAATGCAGACCTGGAAATTCAGGACACATTCTGTAAAGCTCACTCTATAAAGACTGTTAAAATATTCCTGTGTGCATAACAAAAGCCAAACCAGTTTAATAATGGAAAAGTGTCTGAGGCCCAGAATCAGACAGGCAGATACACCTTGGGCTGCGGATGTGTAGCTCTGAACTGAATGAGGTAATTATGCACAAACCACTTTGAAGACCCAGTTTGAAAATATCTGAGATTCCTTACCACACTGCTCCAAAGATGATTTGACAGAGGCCAAAGAAAGCAAAGCAAAGTTGAAAAAACAAACTAATGGAAGATAAGCAGAAGGGAGCAGTACGTACCTTGCTATATGTGTGAATGTTTCTGCATAGCTGCTCACAGTGTAAGTATCCTCAGTTCACCTCGTGTTTCATTAGTTTGGAGTTGTATGACACAAGCCTTTTTGTGTCTGTACATCCAGATCTGATACAAGGACAGGTTGACAACACCAGGCAGTGTCCTTATGTAAGCACAGATGGATGGAAACAGAAAAAAAAAGAGCATATTGTCCAACTATAGTTTCCTTCCAAAGAATGTAGCAAAACCCCTGACATTTCCCAAAGGAGAACCAATCACATATGCTGTTTTAAATTTTAATAGTGTGTTGCATTGCAGTGTGATACATTGCACATTTGTTACTCTTTTATTAAAAAGTTCAATTCTGACACAGACTGTGACTTTGCTGTAATTCCCCTGGGCCATAAAATTAACCTTTTAATGTGGGAAAGCACGATTCCAAGTGTGACAGCTTGTGTTTGTGCTTTTTATGATGGAAACGCTTCACAATCACAATGCAAACACACACATACACACGCACGCAGAAACACCTACAGTTCAGGCTAGATGATAGTATGCATACACATACACAAAGTTAGCTCATCTGTGGAAACTGCTTATTCCAGCTGACGGAGTGTATAATTCCAGCATTGGAATAATAATGACAGCATTGTAATTCAGACGGATAGAGGAGAAATTAGATTCTGGGGGGTTTTGCATATTGTCATTATTGAGTTCTTCGTGAAAGTGAAATGAATTAAGAGATATGATGGTTTATATGACTAACTTGCTGAAGTTACCCATCCATCCATCCATCCATCCATCCATTTTCCGTCACCCTTCTCCCTAACGGGGTCGGGAGTTGCTGGTGCCTATCTCCAGCTGCGTTCCGGGCGAGAGGTGGGGTTCACCCTGGACAGGTCGCCAGTCTATCGCAGGGCAACACAGAGACAAACAGGACAAACAACCACACACACACACATTCGCTGAAGTTACCCATAAGTCTCAATTTCTAGTAATTCTGTTTGTTGAAAATAAATCTTAAGTTCAATTGTACTGTGTTTTCAAGAACAACATGCACACTTTCATGCATATGCTTAGAAATATACCCTGTAAAAATGAAAAAAACAAAAAAAGGTTATTAGATCTACTCTTATCATGTGCAACAGAAATAACAAACGACTTATTACCTTTCATAATTTCCCATAAGATTTATAACTTCTAAAATAGATCTGGAAATCTCACAGAGAGTAACTGAGGTATCATTCTCAGTTATTAATGACACTTTTAATCCAAAGTTCGATTAAAATAGTAATTATTTACCGCATAACACTTCATGACAATAGTCATAAACATTCATGAAGACTAATCCTAATTGAACACATAAGCATGTCTCAGCTTACTTTGACTTCTTTGAGTTATGTGCACCAAATGTTTCCTGTTAAACTACAATATACACCAGAACAGCAAAACAAATTTAAAAAACTGATATTTAGTTTAATAGAGGGAAAACTCTATTTTATGTGAGTTTGATGGATTTTCAGTTGGAGATAAATCAGCTTGTCTGAGAATCTTTTAAGTGGAGGTGAGTTAACTTTTATTGACACTCTGCTTGTGAAGGTGACGCCATCATTTCATAACTGCAACATTTGTATTGCATTTACATCAAAACTGCTGAAGTAGCGTTGCCACATTCTGATCATGGATATTTTTTGTCATGACTATATGAACTTGGCAGCATGAATTAGATGAAGATCAAGCTATATTTACTAAAGTAAAAGGCGATGCTTGCAGCTGTACATCCACATATACCATAGAAAAACAAGCTAGTTAGTCAATATAATTACAGCTGTCCTTTGTTGTCAGGGTGATTTCATGGCCTAGATAGTTTAATCCCAGAGAGACAGTTTTGAGTATAAAGTAACAAAGGTTTGTCCTTCAGTTTATAGGAGCTTGTTTCAAGTCCGCTGGGTAAAAAATGAAAACCATAAGTTTAAAGTTCTCAGAAAATATTAAAGCATATCAAGAATGTGCTCTTTTGAAAGCGCTCGTGCACAACGCTGATCCATCACCGATGTGCCTCCAGGCAAATAATGAATGTAGTCAAACAGCTAAACTGCTGTGCATGTGTGCAGTGAGAGATGGTGCATGAAGCTCAAAGATGATAGTTTCAGCAGCTCAGGGAATGATACCTGCTCCTTGCGGGCATAAGAACAGAATTTTGAAGTCTGCTTGAACTACCAAAAGGACAACAGGGGCAGCTACCCAAGGGCAAATTTTAAATGTATAAAGAATAACCTATGTTTAAAAAAATATTTATTTTCTTCGCTATGGTGACTTCTTTCTCATGAGAATGCAGTACTACCTGCTGTGAGAGGTTTCTTGGAAGAGAAATTTGTAGAATGAATCTATAAAGTTACAAGCAGCTCGTCTCTCTTATTGTATCTTTGTGTTCTGTGGCACAAAGGTACACTAAGATACTAAATCTTTAATTCAGATATGAATTAAAGAGTTAGGCCTCTGCAGTATATGGAATTTTATTTGGATCTACCTAAAAAAAATCGGAGTCTTGTGCTGTTCAGTTATTATCTGAAAATCAAAATTGCACAACTGACATCTACACCTAAAGGGAAATGAAGTGCTGTTAAATACAGCAAACTCATGTAACTCAATCAAAGACCAATTAAACAAATTAAAAAATATGGCCCATAGATGAAAGAAACAGATTGTGCTATAAAATGGTATGGGTCTGAAAAGTGCACAGTGTTGCCCCTTTAAATTTTTTCTTTAAATTTGCTCGCATCTCATTCAGCATCAGCTTACACACACTCTCCAAATGCAACAACCTTGCTTTGTCTTTGCACTTTTGGGTCAGTCGTGCATGAATAAGGGGAACATAGTATTAAGGAATCATTTGGTAAATAAATAGATTTTCTGGCTTTCTGTTCACAGCAGTTTTGGGAATTTAATCAGTTTTTCTTCTAAATGTTTAATTGGTCTTTTAAAATCTGTTTTTGCTCACATTTTTTCTCAGTAAACCTCCAGTTTGCAATAAAGAGAAAAACATCTCTGCTTGGCTTAAGCAACTCTCTAGGTTCTCTTTGAGAAAAAAATAATCAAAAAGGCCAAATAAAGTGCCTACTGGACCATATTGGATCCTCTGTTTTTCTAACTTGCTTAGTCGCCTGCTGCAACATTCAAGCTCCTGTAAGAAATATCAAACAAGAAAGTCTTTCTTCGTCATGGTAATTTGTAAAGCCAATGTGTTCTTATCTATATCCTGGACCTTAAAGTGATAAAAGGTTGCCCATAATCAAAGTTGCACATTTATCCTCAAATGTGTCCGAGCTGCAGTTCAATCAGAAGTCCAATTAAGCTTTCACAGTGTCCAACACTGCATCCACCACAACTGTGTAAATGGATGATTGTGGTGCTTTTTTGCCTGGACAGGAGGCCCATCAAGCAAAAAAATTGACATTTCCTTTTCCATGCAATGACAGAAAGCAAGGCTGAAACCACCTCATTTCTGCCTGATTGTCCTCTTTCATCTTCTGTCTCTTCTTTCTTTACCTTTGATCTCACATTTCTGACTCTACAATTGTGTCCTGCTACGGCACTTACACTTGTACACAATGAAAGAAGACAGGAAGTGTTAGGCTTTTAGTGAAAAACTGTATACACATGTACGTGGCACATCCAGAAAAACACTACGCACGCTGAGAGGAGCGCTATCAGCTATGGAACATCTGCTCGCCATCAAACGAGGCATCAAAGGCTGCTTGTTACTTGGATTGCATTAGCTTCATGATGTTTTGGCTTTGATACGGCCCAGAATCACTTCAGCAAACAAGACGTGCTACCGCTACAGCGCACTGACTGTCCTCAGCCACAGAACAAAGCAACTCTCTTTTCTGGCTGTCTGAATAATCAAATGAAGACAGATAATGTACAAGAACCCCCTGCAAAGATTGTCTCTCAAATTGATCCCCTGAAGTGTTTAGGCTGTATCACCATATCTAATATTGCAAGCTATTACGGCTTCTCTTGATTTTTGTAAGGGAGAATGTCAGCTCATGCAGGCTTATCAATACTGACACTCGAGCGACAGACATTTTGTTTATGTCTCTTAAGGAGTTTAAAGGTGTTGGTGTGAGATAAGCTGAGCAGGATTTTTGTTTTCTCCAGGGAATGTTAAATGCGTCAATTGCTGTTCTTCCCTGGTCACAGTTATCAGAGTAATTTGGTTTCATGAATTCCAGGCAAAATTGGTGACTTATGTCTCTGTCATTATTTTGAAAGGCAAATTTTTGTTGGTCTTTCATAAACAACATGAACATGGGATTATGCATACAAGATATTTTGGAACATTTCGTCATCTTTTTCGAGTCTTTCTTTGGTTTTACTGAAAGACGACTGCCACATCATCCTATTAAAACAGATTATTGTATCTAAGAAGGCAACTGTTGCTTAAAGACCTTTAAGGTTAAAATCTCGTGAAAGTCTAAAGTCATTGGATAAATTGAATGCTAAAATAGTTTCTAATGCTAGCTCCAATTCATGTAAACTATGGAGTTTAGATAAATGAGGAACAAAAAAATAGGAAGGCTTAATAACTTATCTGTATCCGATAAACATCTCATGAAATTCATGTTCTAAGAAGGTCCAGCATAGACAAAACCCAAAATCTTTGAAATATTGTATCTATTTCTTTCTCTGTTTAGCAACAAGATGTCCTCAAAGTCCTAATGCTTTACTGGATTGAAATCTTGTGACTGTTTTCACTGTGGACTCATTGTCGTCATCAAGAAATCAGTTTGTGATAACCTAAGTGCATTGTTCTTCTCGAAGTTGAAGACTTTGTAAATACTTTTCACAACGCTTTAAATGTACCATGACTTTATTTCTTTTTTTTTTAAATCATAAAAGAAAAAAAAGTTTCCATTCTTGTCCACTGAACTTTTAGAAAGGTTTTTGGTAATTCGAGATTTCCCCTCAAACAAATTACTCTAATGAAACAGAACAAAATAAATGTAGTCACCATCACACACCAAAAACACTTTTTTTCCTACTTTAAGTGTGGACATTGTTGCTTGCAAAATCAAGCACCTGAGAGGCACCCAAAAGAGACAGACCAAAACAAAGATGATGGATGTCACGCACAAATTGAGATCTAATTTTTTCCCCCTCCAGCATGCACTTTGTTTTGCTTAATTAAGTTGCTTAGGTTTGGGGAGTTTGATCAAATTAAGTTAGATGTCTGGTAGACAGGAAAGAAGTGGGAGAGGGATAACGATGAGCAGGTTTCAGTGTTTTGGACTTTCTGTGTTTTTAAATCTCAGGACAATTTTGTGTAGCAGACTATGATAATCCATTTCTCAAGCTTTCTGCCTGTCTGTATTTAGAGGCCTATTGATAACCACTTAGATAAATGTGCGCTAACTATTAATGTATACACTTATGCTAACATAAGTTCATATTAAAACATCCTCAAAGTGTTCATTAGCAAGAAGGGATTTAGCCTAATAAAGTATTTTTCTTTTGGCATTGAATGATGAGAGCAATTTTTGGACACCAGGAGGATTTCCTGTTTTAAGATGATGTCTGACTTATAAACCATTTTAAGTTTCCAAGGGCAACCCTCTCAGTAACCTCTTGCGATATTTTCTTGAGCTAAGCGTAGTTAAGTGTTCAGAAGAAAGTCCATATGAGTCACATGCAAAGCCACCGATTCGAATAAAGCAACAGACATGTCTGGGGGGAAAAAGATGGGTCCATTTCTAAACCAGCTATTTCCAACTTTTGTAAACGGAGTTGTCTATGAACCCCAACTCGGTGTGTTATTTCCAGAGAGAAATTAGCAATGGAAGTAGCTAATTCTTGAACAAGTAGAAGTCATGGGCATGTTGGTAAAATCAATTTGGGAAAACAATTGCAGTCGCTCCATTCTTGTCCCCGGCTTCTGACGTTTGTCATGGAACCTCAACAAGGTTGACGGCGTTGCAAAAGTTCAGTAAGCTTTATATTAAAAGGGTATTAAATAATTATTTTCAACCACTTAACTGATTCTCTGTGTCAAGTGGTCATTTCAGCTTGTTACAGGTTTTCAGAAATTAAAAATACACAATCCATGTAAAAATTTTTCCACCTCCATTATGGACGGCCTAAAACACAATATTTGAGCTTTCGTCTTTTTCTGAAGTGATGTAACACTGCACAAAAACGGTTTTGAAAACGTTTGAAATTATACGAGTTTTAAAAGATCAAATTCAATCGCATGTCTGAGGTGGTGGTATTGTAGCGTTTTTCAGAACTCAAGAGTTTAGTTAAAAAAAATACACACAATGGTGACAAGAATAAAACATTCTTATAAAGAAGATGCAATAATCCAGTTGTGTAAGTATATAAGAGCAACATAGTGAGAAACATAATGTCAATATTGATCACCAAAATAAAAAAAATTCTACATCCATTGAAATGGGCATGATATAATCAAGTGAAAAAGAAAAAATTTTCTAAGAGACAAAATCCAATTAATTAACAGTCTTACAATTAGAGTTGCATCCTCTGTACTCTTTAGAAGATGTCTATTACTCAGTAACAAGATAAAGTTCCAGCGCAGAACAGGATGTATGCAGTTACAAGGGGTTGTATAAAAGCTGACATCACACAGAGAGAAATCTGATTGTTAATTAGCTAGTGGTGCTACGCACATCTGTGCAGGAAGCTGCAAGCTGCCTTTGTTAAATGGTTGCTAAAAGAACCGCATGAAGCAATGTAGCACTTTAGAAAATGTTACTATGCACCAGGCTTATTATTATGATATTAAGTCATATTGCTTTCTTTGTTCTAACATTTTATACCTATCAATTTCCAAATGTCTACATTAGAAGAAGATTGTGGGATTTTAAAGCCTCTTGACATGGTTTTATCAGGTGCCAGTGGGGGAAAAAAAGTGTAGCTCTTTGATTTTAGATTAACTTTACTTCCACGCTTTAATAATCCGAAGCTGTTCCATTTAATTTGATAAGTTCACATTTTTTAACAGCAAGACAGGAGGTGAGGAAGCGCTCTTATATGAAGAATATTTTCACAGATCTTTGCTCTGCATGTATTAAGACTAGCACAGGTGTAACATGAGCAATTGATTCTCATCAAATGTCCTAGAAAGCATTTACCATGCAGCGGTGAATCTGAGTCACAAGCCCGAAAATGGAGGCTGTCAAATTAAATTCAACCATTGTAAATTAGATCTTTTCCTACTTTTAATGACATATTTCATCTGATTGGGAGTAAAATTAAAATATAAGTGGAGCAACCAGAGTTCTTCAGATTGAAAATATATATGTGGGCGCTAACAATAAGATTGAATGAGGGAAAAGTAAGTCCACCGGCTTCAAAGACTTAGGGAAGGAAAGGGGCAATTATCAAACATACCAATGCAGAAGTCACATAAATCTTAGCGCATAACTGTCATTTCTAATCAGAAATTCATTTCTTAATCACACAAAATAAATTTTAAATGCAAATATAAACAATTTTGTGCTCTAAAATGGCACACTGTGCCTGAAAAATACATAATGCAACCTTTTTAAGACAGAAATGGTGAAAAAAAATTGCATGTGTCTTTTATTCAGAATATCTAAATATCTGGTTTAAACAAATTAAACAACATGTTTATATCCTTGCATTCATATTGCCAAACAACAAAAATATACATGGTGAGTTTCAATTATAGTGAAATATCATGCTGATTTCTGCATTTATTTCTCCAGTTGTTAAATCAACTTAAATCCTGATAGAGCTCCTTCCTGCATAACGTACACAGCTAAAATTTTACCATCACTTCATTGCAAATAATGGCGAGACTCATAATGTAGCCGGTTCTTCTCTTGTGTGGAAATCTGCCAAACATATATTAACTTGTTAAAACAGGTCAATGACTTTCTGCACCCATGTAAAACACACTTAAACACATTTTGGAAAAAAAAAAATAGGTCAGAGTTTACAAGTTAATATTGAAAGTTTTCATGGCAAAATTTCTAGCTGGGCTTTTGATAAACGTGGAAACACTTGTGCTTACAAATGTGCCAGTATCCAAAAACTCCACCTCGTGTTAAGTTCTTGCTTATGAACCTCTCCTCTCTTTGCCTTCTCCTTTCCTCTTGCTCTTTCCAACTGAATTGCACCGGCTATTGATTCTCCCGCAGGGGATGATTAGCCCTAACCTGTGTCAGAGCGCCAAGTCAGGGCAGTGATAATGCCTTCACTCAATGCACAACAACAACTCAGGTGCCCCCAGGAGCAAGTGCTAGCTTCTGGGCACAGGCTAGCATGCTAATTTGGAGAGTCCTGTGATAAATGCATGCTGTCAGTCCCCTTGAACTAAGTCAGGCTCTCAGCCCTGCCGCAGTAACGCCAATTCAATAACCTACATCCAGAAAATAGGAGAGGGTGCAGTTGTTTGTGCTGCATCTGTGCAGTACAGGCTGTGATACAGGCCATAACACTCATTCAAGAGTACACATTAAGGTAAATCCAGTCAGTTGCAAACAAAGCAGAGCAAACTTTATATTGCCACATATTTCATCTAAATACCCAATGCAAAAACACAAAGACGACAAGGTAATTCAAACATAATGGTCAAATGCAATGTGTGGATCTCTGCAGAATGCCACACACAATAGAACAGGCACGTTGGCAGCTTTGTCACTCAGAATTGCAACAGAAGAGACGGGGGACGCTTTTGAAAGGAATTTCTCATCCCTTTTTTCTTTTTACGAACCACCGCAAATTCCCACACAAACATGCACAGACTGCTGGATACACAGGAGTCTTATTTGCACAAGCTGAATGCCACACAAGCACCCAAAGCTGAAATGACTCTCAGCCTGTTGTGTCTTGCAAACATTAACGCATACATGGGGAAGTACTGATAGACACATCCCTAATCAGGAATCCTCTCGTGGAGCGGCTTACACGTGTAAACGAGACAAAGAGTAAAAAAGAGGTGTAAGATGGCATGAAAGCAGATTTAGAAGGTTTGCTCCTGCATCCGTCAGCAGCTCCATTCTTTTCAGTAGCTGTAGCAGTGATGCATACATGCCCGCGCACACGTGGACATTACTTTTGTGCAGCAAACACGCAAGCGTTTTGATGGATTTCCTTCAGATGCAAGGACACAATGCACATGGGTCTGTTGCAGAGGAATTCTCCCTACCTCAAATGTATCAGACGACAAGGACAGTTTAAATGTTTCCACAGGAAAACGCCGCAAGGAAATGATTTTGTACATTTTTTAAAAATTTTTTATGCTTGGCCATTATTCAAATGTGCTTATGGAGCTTGAAAGCACAATATGGGCACAATTTAGGAGCATCTTCTGCAACAACCGTACAAGTTGTTTCATGCTGAGTTACTTTGATGATTTTGCATGTTGACCTTTACTGCTTTGCTCAGCATGCAGGACAGCAAAATTCATTTTTAATTCACCTCACTGATTATTCCCCAGCTGTAGCACAATCATTTGAGCAAAGTTATTTTTCAATGTAACTCTTTAAAGAGAGCCAGAGGGTACCCATTTATCTTCCAGATTCAAAGATAAAGCAAAAATGCAATTTGTTTCCCATCCTTCATGTCTCAGACCAAGATTATGTAGTACTTTCATAGCTTGAGTTTGTTTGTGAGTTCTTCACTTTAGTTTTCTGACAAAGGGTTACAAATCCCATTAGAAATGAATGGCTGGATCACTTTCTGTGAAGTAGATTTACATAGCACCTACTCAAGGGTCAAAGATATGTTTCTGGAGACATGCATGAATAAATAATAAGTATTTGTAGCAGCACAGCTGTATGTAATATTTATGTAGCAGAACGCTGATGTCAAAAGAAAAGTTTTCTGAGCAAATGTTTAATTCAGTATTTTTCAAACAATATGGGAGCTAATTGCTCAAGAAATGCAAAACAAGAACAATAGCATAAAAATGGAACCTCATTAAGAAAACAAAGAAATGATCAAAAACAAAACAAAAAAGATTTCAACACTCAGGTGATAAATTTTTTGTTGACACCTTGGCAACACCTGAGTTACAAGAAATCTATGAACATGTTTTCTAGTTGTCAGAATAAGGATCCATTCCCACCAAATCAGAACCACGGCGCAAAATTAATGAGTATTTGCAGGTGAAGTCTTCTGGCCATTGACAGCTTCTTAACTATCATGGCAACATGTCCAAAAGGTGGGGGTTCAAAGTGTTAACATAAGTGGCTTGGTTATTAGAGAATTTAAAACACAGGTGGTTGTGGAGGTTTCATGGTAAGGCTGCAACTTAATCCAAGCGCCGTAGATCCTGTTGCTACTCTGGCTTCATCCTGAAGAACCTCACCAAGTAGCTGGAATGAACAATTCATGCTCTCCATGGAGATAATTATAGTGTTTTCCTCAGAGTCCTGGCAGTACACTATAATTAGCATGTGATTCCTAAATAGAAGGGCAAGCACCTTCAAATTTACAACCCTTCTTGTTTTTTTTGTTGGTTGCTCTGCAAGCTGAAGACGAATTGAAGCTCACAGTGATCAGAAAAACACATGAGGAAATCAGTATTTGTGTACGTGATTCCTCTTGTCTGCCAGAGCATTGGTTAAAATATTGTGAAAGAGTAGCATGTTGAGCACATTACATCTACTTCAACAGATAAAACCTTTCACTTATATTACCTTATGCTAATATCATTAGATATGTAAAATCTAACGCTGTTTCCTCCTCCACAGAGAAGCTAAATATGATGACAGATGCTCAAATATCTTTGCTGAAAAAAAAAAAAAATCATTTGGGCTTTTTTTATCACCAAAAATTTAACAACAAAACAAACCCTGCAGGATTTTCTGATTGTTCTAAATGAACTGCTAATGTGCTTTGATTTACTCTTTGGTTTTGTCTTCAGTCACGACCCGACTTCTCAATGTAAACAACTATCTGCAAAGGGGCGACCCAGATTCCTGCGGACACATAAAGATGATAAAGTGAACACCAGAAAGGCATTATGTTTGAGCAGACTTTCAAGAACCCTGAGTCATAACCATAATCACAATGATCAAATTTAAACTAAACCTTACATCCAACGTTCTTGTTTAATGTTCAAGTTAACATGACAACGTTTTGGTCAAAATTTTAAAGAAATGAAAAGAACAAAATGCCCTTGTGGCTTTAATTGTCTAAAATTCATGATGGTATTTTAGTCTGCAGCCTTATTAGTGGAGAGTAAATATAATTGCCGTCATCTCCAGCAGCTCCCGATCTCTGGCTTGGTCCATGTTTCTCCTTGCTTTTCTCCAGCTCGTTTGGACTGTAGTTGTTGCAGGAATGCGTCAGTGAATAGCTCCCCGCCTCGTCAATAAAGCAATCATTAGTCGCTGATTGAGTTTGTGCTTGTGTACCGACAGGACATTGGATTGGGTGAATGGAAGAAAGGAGCAAGGAAAAGAGAGGACGGCGATGGTGAGATTCGATATTTTGACGCGTGTTGGCTGTGTCTGTCTCAACCAATTTAACTGACTGCAACCACTCAAATTGTTTTTTGCGCATAGTGAAGCTGGTGAGATCCAGATGCTTATGACCGTAGCTGTATATTTATACCTCACCATGAAAAGCATCTGCACCACTTGGTTTGTTTTTGCTTCTTCTTTTTTTTTTTTTTGTCACACTATTTTTCAGTTCATCAAGCAGATGTACCATTACACAAAGATGAGCTAAGAAAATGCAAAAAAACCCCCCAAAAAAACAACAACTATTTTTAAATAATGATTTTATTTATTAAGGGAAATAAATAAACCAACCTGGTCCATATGCAAAATGAATCATCATCTAATCCTAGTGATAGTCTTATAATTGGTGGCAACATCAGCCTTTAGACATTTAATAACTAGCAAAGATAATTTTAACAATAATGTGGAAGAAAAAAAAATTTGGGCCATTCTTCTGGATATTTTCTAACTCGTTAATTTTGGGCAGTTTCTGTATCTGATCTGCTTATATTAAATTGAAAACTGCTTCTTGTATTCTTTCAGGGTAGCTTAAATATATATACTTTATCAATTTTTAACATTTAATTTTCTGGTCCTCCCCCGCCACATAACAGCAGGTAGCCACACGTTTAACAAAGTTGGGTCAAACCAGACTCATCAACCTCACAGTTCTTCTCTCCTCATCCAGTTGAGAAGCGACTCAGGGTCAGTACTTGAAATGTAATCAGTCCCACTGCTCTCAGCTTCCCATATTATCCAAACGTGAGCCGGTGAATCCCATTTAAAGAACAGCAGACCACACAGAGGCTGCGCTCAGGAGGAGAGTTCGCAAGGGTCGAACAATACTCACGTTTTACTGATACCTACCGAGCCAGCATACTTATTACAAACCCATAGAAGTGCTTATTTAATCATTTCTTATTTCCTGACTGCATGTTTAACAGTTAGCTGCTCCGTTATTGGAGAAGCTCAACATGGTGTTCAACTATAGGAGACTGCTCAGACGAGGGCTTACTGTGTTCAGGCACAGAAAATTTGTTTCTAAGTGCAATATGCAATTTGTTTTAGTTTTGTAATGGTTTCAGTCAAGTTTTTGTTCAGCTCCTCTGCAGTTAAATTTTCCATCATATATATATATATATATATATATATATATATATATATATATATATATATATATATATATATATATATATACATATAAATAAAATAGCATATTATTTTGTGTGTGGGGGAAGTGTAATTTCACTTGACCTTTGCTGAAACCAACACTAATAAAAGTAGTCACACTTAATCAGAATCCTGCAGGTACTGAAGTCATAACAATGAGCTTCGGAGCACTTTGAGACCACCTCCAGCGTAGGCAAAACTTTTAACTCCATTTCATTTGTTGTTAATATAAAAACATCGAGTACCATAGACGAAAATACTGAGTTTAACGATGCAGCTGCGAGAAATGTAAGGCAATCATCACTGAAGCATAAAATACCCAGAGAAATGCATTGTGGCTGTATTGAAATGATTAATATTATAGGGTGAGGTGGAATACAATCGGCCATTTAAACGAGCATTCTAAGGTATTTATCTCATTTCATAATACAGAAAGCAATTTATCCACGCAAGCAGATGAATAAAAGGAAAGTCTTTTTGACACTTAGGCACACACCATTAAAACTTGAGCTAAAAATCTATCATACAAAAAATACCTTTCTTTTTTTTAACTAATAAATATTCCTTTCATGGATCCTGCTGTGTTTTTAAGGCAAAATACCTCAACTGTGACTGATTCAGTTTCATATTTACTCAGTGCCTCAGGTAGACCTGTGCATCACATTTTTTTTTTACAACCTGTTTTGCTTTTTATAATGGAAACTCAAGCTATCTATAGTCAGAAATTATTAGAGATGTGCAAATCTTTCTGTGTAGCTCAGGAAAGCTGCATCTTCTCTTGTAAAACACAATATGGAACGGCAAAATGAATTAGTGACTTTCAAAATACTGGGACTTTTTCAGCACTTATCTAGTTAAATGTACACTTTTAATGTATTTTTATATGGTAAAACATTGTGGTGACAGAAAATAGAAACTAATCAGTATTGAAATGGAGGAGGAATGTAGCTAAATACAGGGAAATTGTAAAAGAAAAGCTGTTAGCGCAGGCAAAAGACTTGAGTCAGAGGTTATTCACTTTACTGAACAATTAATGTATTTCTATAGTTACTGTCAATTTTGGCAGGGTCAGTCCTCCATCCAGATCAAATTAATGTGCAACAAAGCACATGGGAATTTGTGGTTATAATGTAACAAATGTAAAAAAGTTAGAGGTGTTACTCTTAATGAAACTCAGATCAGTGTCTGGACTTACAGCATTTCTTTGCTGTTCCTCTTTCATATGTTCCATTTAACACAAATCCAATTTTCAAAATGCAGTTATCCTCTGTAGGTGAATAATGTGTGGCCTCAAATTAAATGTCCTACCAATAGACGGCGTCATGTGTAATGACATCCAGTGAAATCCTTTTAAGAATATATTAAGCCCCATGCTGTGTGAGCTGCAGACTGAGCACTGAAACTCATTTGTCCCTCTAGGAATTGATCACCAATAAGTGGCTTCACTGCCTTATTTGTGTGCTACTCAAAGTCTTATGAATTCTTGATTCACTAGTGGTTTGTGTAAAATATTTCTTTTTTAATACAAATTGTGAAGTTAGCAAGAAAATAAAGTGATTTGAAATCAATTAAAATAAAAATGGTTTAAAAGCAGAGACATAAATTATCTTCAAAATATGTTATAAAAAACACATTTATCTATTTCTACAGAATATTTATAATTCTTTTGAAGACATGATGCATTCTAGAATATATGCTTAAGTAGAGCTCATTCACAATTATATACAGTCTCACTTTATCAGTGTCTTTCATAAAACGTCCAGCCTTTTTGGCACGTATCAGCAAGACTATATGGGAAACCCTGTTTTCCATTCACCAGTTAATCTAAAAACGCTGACAAAAAGAGCGCTTTCATTAATTTTCCTTTACCATGTCAGGCCATTTCTTCCACAATATTTCATTAAGATAAACCCAAGTGTGCCAATAACAAGTTCAGTTTATTCGCTGCGGTGCTTCAGAAACAGAACCCCATTCAGTATTCACACATGCAGCCGTCCACTTTGACTTACAGCTCGATCACACAAAACTCAATCATTTCTGAAGCCACTATTGGTCTCGACAACAGGCTAATTGGATGACTGACCCTCCTGATTGAAACAGCCCACTCAGCAGTTTGAAAAGCAAATTCTATCAGCAAGTATAAAGCTTAACTGAGAGCTGTCATTTGTCAGTGATTTACAGACGGGTGGCAGTCGTACAAAAAGGAAAACAAGATCCAGAGCTTCTTGGCACAGATTAGCAAATAATCAGGCCAGTTAATCTAACTTCACCAATTATAAAACTTTAAAGCAAACACTGAAACAGTAATTTGCTAAAATAAACAAAACAAAATCATTACCTATAAAAGACTTTGCTCTTTAAATGAAGCTAATGTGGCAGTAGGGGTTTGGAACTCACCAATGAATTGAAATTTTTTCTATTATTTTTGTATTGTTGAATAAAAAGCAACAATCTTGTTTTCTCCGTTTGTTGGTAATCACTCTGACTGTGGTTCTCTGTCAAACCTCATAAATATTTGTCTACTATTTGTCTACTATAGACATAGTTACTAAAGTAACTATATCCTAGGAAATTACTTTTTCTCAACTTTGAACCTGCATCAGAAAGTTATAAAAATTGCTGTTTAAAAGTCCAGGGTGTTTGCTAAAATGTTATTAAACCCATTTATGTGGGACCATTATATTTTTTATGACTTGTTTATTTTACCCTATTGCTACTTTATGGCCAAAAATATACTGCACGTAATGTGTTCAGTAGCTTTTTGTTAGTTTATGATTATTATTTTCCAAAATCAAAGTTCTTCTAATAAATAAATGAATTATGCCATATAAGCATGATGTTGTGTCAAGCAAAACAAATGTAATTCTGTGGCTGTGTTATGTAAAGGAATGGTTTTCTGCTGAACCCCTTTGGGAGAATTGTCTTTGCTTACGCCTGAGTTTGTCAGCCATCTGCCCACTCTTGCCGTGTTTCCAGGCTAAAACCTCTTTCATTTATTTGTTCTTTTCCCCAATCGAGTCTGGCTTTACTTCTCAGTTTACATAATATTCTGTTAGGTACAAAAACATAAAAGACATGGTAAATATTTTAAGTCTGCTTGATGTGATTGTATCCCTTCAAAATAAAAGCAAAATGGTAAGATGTGTTTTTAATCTAAGTTTGGGATCATATTTACTTATTAAAATTAAGTAGAAGTAGCTACACCATCACACTGATTTAAACTGTAAATATATGTAATAAATAATGCACACCTCTCATTTAAGACCTTTCCTTAACTTATATTTGAATTTTGAGGGTGAACTATGTCTTGGGTTTTTAAAAAAAATGAAGTTAGCTTTTGCATCGCTGTGTGTTTCCCTAATCCTCACACCACATTCCTAAAATCCCCTCCATCCTTGACCCAGATTTAGTTCAAGGGGACTGACCTCAGCATATGGTGTTATGAGTATTTCCATTTCACTTTTAAAATGATGCTTTCTGTGTCAAATGGTAACTATTTGAAAAGGAACCAGCTGTTTAAAGCTGTTACCGGACTCATTTTTCTTTCTGAAGACCTCAGGCAGATCTAACCACTGTGTTCAACAATCCGGAGCACAACAGACTAAATGTTTAAACAGGGCAAATAATTTGAAAGGTAGACATTCAAAGTATGTGTTCCTCTATAAGTGGGTATAATTGTTAGGGATGTCCTTATTTATTCCTTAGCAGAAATAAGATATTTTGTTTTAGATTTGACATAACTCATGTAAAGGTCACTGCTTGGGCTTCTTGTTTGCTTAAATAACTTGTATTTCTTAGTGTGGTTAAAGTCGGCTAAATATCATGCCTAAATATATTACAAAGAGTGTCCTGAATTTTTTATTACAGTTGATCCTATCCTGTAACAAAAAGGCTTTGGACTTTAACTTTGTTCTGTTAGACAAAACTGATTGGTAGAAGTGTGTAGGGAGTTTGTGGCAGTTCATCGTTCTGCTCTTAACTTCGTCTAATGAAGTCTTTTTCTTTGGCCATAGCAGAAGAGACCTAAAACCCTTTTGCTCAATTATAGTTTTGGGTGAAGAAACTTTCCTTGTTAAACAAGCGGCGAGAATTAAAGCAGGACATTTTGCCACTTGTCCTGTTTCTTTGTGGCATTGTCTTGCAACTGTCATTTTGTGATTGTTTTCTCTGGCACATAGATGTAGCTATACAATTAAAAAGTTAGATAACGACAATAGTTGCAACTGCTTTAAGTAATATGAACATTAGTATGTCCCAAGAATCTGTAAAATTTTTCTAACTATATGACTGTTTTTTTTTTTTTTCTGTAATTGAGTTAGAGCCTATTCGCCTGTGTCAGGCTCTTTATTAATGCTACTTTGGAAGCACCTACTCAAGGTGTTGCCTCACCAGTCGTCATTAAAATAACTGGTAAGTTGCGTTTTGTTTTTTTTCTAGTTTTGGTCTGCGGTCTAATTATTTCTTGTATTGCTGCTGTTCTCACTTCAGGGCCGAGGTGTTGTTGTCACGGTGTTGTGTAGTTGATGAGTTTGAATTCCCAGCACTGTGTCAGCTTGACTGAGTGAAAGGAAACAAATAAAGTGCCAAGTTGTCCTCATTTAACTTCTTAGAGAGAGTGCAGATCCAACGCAGACACAAGCTGTTCAGTTTAAAGAATAAGAACTCAACATAGAAGATAAAAATTGTGTAACCTTATCAGCACATTAAACACAGGATGATTATAAAATAGCAAATTTATCAGATGAAGCAAATGTGAAAATAGAAAAAAAAAGTAGCAACCTGATTCTGTAAGTGCACACGTCTTCAGAATAATAAAAACTTCTTTTGATACAGCTTCATGATAAAGTCAGACTTAGTTCACACCTACCATTTGTTAAAGTGAATTTGATTAACTGCAGTAATTTCCACAACAGTGAAAATGTCTATATTCTGGAATGAAACTGCACAAAAATAAGTCTTTTAGTAAAAGTTTCTCAGAATTTGTTACAATGTTTTGGCCTGCAGGCCTACTATGTGCAACGGAAACCAGATCTCACCCTGGGAACACCATTCCTACGATGAAACATGTCAGTGGCAGCATCACAGCTTTAAGAGTGTTAGTTTTCATTCATTGTTGCCTCAAAGACATCAGTCCACTTTGCGTTTGGATTTGAGGACATAACATCAGAGGAAAACACACATTATTATAACATGGGATAAAAAGTCAACGTGTGAATTACACCATCAATGTATTAAGTTTCCAATAAAAATATGAATATATTTGCATCCTTTCCAGGGGATAAAAGTTGAGCAAACCACATTATTTATATGTTTTTTGAATGAGTTAAATTCAAAACATTTACTCATATGTACTGGTATCATAAGGATTTAATCATTAAAGAGTGTTTTAAAAAAGACTCTCAACTGATTGCCATGGTACTGATTAAAAATGATTCTACCAACAAGCTGACAGCTAATCTTAGATGTTTGTACACTTTTGAGGCTCACAGCATTCAATATTGAGTTAATTCTCATTAAAAAAAGAGCAGATTCCCTTTATCTCCTTTTAGGACTTTTGAAAATATTATAGGCCAAGTATTAAGGGTATTAAAAAGTCTTAGAGGTTTTAAGAGTTCCAACTTTTACATCTGCATATAATTTAAATAAGTTTGCTCACTTTTGAGCAGTTGAAAAAACTCTTGTGGAGCTGATATATACGCATCATTCTTGAAATTTCTAATTGACCCTTATATGTTCTTCAACAATTTTTAATAGTACCAACTTGAAACAGACCTTCATTGCAAAGCATCATCAAATTTAACTCAGATATAAAACAGTTCATTTCACTGGGAGATCATCCACTTGTTTCAAGCACAGCTGCTTCGAAACCCTCTGTTAAAACAGGGCACAGGAACTGCGAACACACCCGCACACATGCAAATTGCTCACGTAAGTCATTGAAGGGTATTTTGGCTCTTGACATGTCTAAATAGCTCAGCAATTTTCCTTAACGATCACTCAAAGTCTACCATGCAGAGGCTGATTAGTGCTGCAGTGTCTTGTTTTGGGTGGTTCACACTCATTACATGAAGTAAGTCGACTGTTATTGAGAAAATAACGTAAAAGAAATTTACTTAAAAATAAATAACGATGGCACAGACAGCAGAGTATTTTACTGAGGCATCAGCAAATCCATCTATGAAATTATCCAAAACAGGTTGAATACAACATTTTTGTGACTTCTGCAAAATATTCACCTGGAGTTTTTAAAGGCAAATGAGCAATACAAATAATTACAGCAATTAGTCTTATCAATAAGAACCCTTGCAAAACTATTGATAACCAACCTAAAGTAGCACAGAACTGTGGAGTGGAAGAAAAAGAAAAATTGGTTCTCAGCAATTTTTTCACTTAAAAAAGTAAAGATGCATCATTGTGCAGTCAATCCCGCAATTAGTGCCCTAAATTAAATCTGATTCCATGAATTGTCTTTCAAGTCATTAATTGGTAAAAAGAGTCAATTTCCCATCACAGTAAAGCTCTGGCTGTTACGTGAAGGCCAGAGAGGTTTGTTAAGAGAAGATTAGTGAACAAGCAGAGTCTTGAGGAGCAAATAAGGTTGAAGAAAAGTTTTAAATATACATTACATCAATATACAGGGCATCTGGATTTGTTTTGATGTCATGGTTGTGGAATCATAAAAACAAAAGTGCAGTGAGTCAGCATTTCTTTCTTTCCCCTCCTCAGATCCTCAGGTTAAATAATTTGTAAATTAAACATTTAATCCCTTAATGCTCCATCTTGGAAAGTGGAATGAGCTAATCAGAAAAGCAGTGAAGAGGCCCGACTATGGAGTACCTGCAGAGATTCACAGCTCATTGGAAGAATGCATAACTTTTCACTGTGGCTTTCAAAGAAAACTAGCAAATGATCTCAAATGGCTCCGATTAGACAAGATCAAAATTTAACTTTTCGGTCAAACATGCAAAAATGAACATATAAGATCCTCCCCAAATAAAAGATGGTGGTGGGAGCATGAAGCTGAGGAGAGGGTTTCTTTCAAAGGCTCTACATATCTCTTGAAGGCACTATATGTTAGTATCATAAAGCAAAGCATTATGTATAAAAATCAGTTGCAATCATTAAACTTTAGAAGCCTTCTTTTATTAGTGGGAGTATTATGTACCTGTTTTATGTACTAACCATTGAAGCTCACCTAAGAAAAGGCCTTTTGAGGTGTACATTTTGAAATGTAACTTTATTATTAATAATAAAAGAAAAGAAATGGGTATAAATGTGGAGAAAGAAAGCCAGAGTAAATGATGGGCTGTTTTCAAGGAGGATTTGCACTGAACTGGTCTTTCGAGCCTTTGATCACTTTGATTTTATGCCTCTTCATTTAGCCAGGTTCCATTATGTAATTAGGAGCATTGAAGAGATAGTTCATCTTGTAGCTCAGAGTGTTTCACTTCTTTTAAAACTCCCCTGCTTCTTTTGCTCTGCATGTCAGCCAACCCTGCCATGCTCACTAAGCATTAGTTCAACAGCGCTTAAAAAAAACAAAACAAAAAAAAAACAAGCCATCATTAACTCTGTGAGGGGCATCGAGGGCAAAGTTAGTGGAGCGTTTCTGAGTCAGATGCTTAGTGAGTTGACTTTTTTGATCTTGAAAATGAAAGCAAATCTTAGAGTTTGATAATTTTTACTTTTTTTTTCTTCCAGGCACAGTATTTCAAGAGATGAGCATAGATTACTGATTTACATGTCGTGTCGCACACTTTCTCAATGTATGCCCATAAGGGAATGTTTTTAAAGTGCTCTGAATGAGAATGTGGCTGCCTATAGCAACACCCATCATTTACCAAGGCCATTTCTGGGTCTGTTATTGTCACTCAAATGTCCTAATCTCCTTCGGGTGCAATGACCTGTGGAGCTAATAGAGCAGTCTGGGACTGAGAAGTGGATGGGCAGATGGATGTGCACAAGGATGCATGAAAGAAGGTCTCCGAGAATTGATTTTTTTCCCCCCATTGCATCTACTTATTAGACAAAAGAGGCAAACACAAATCAGAAAAAAGTAAAAGTAGATAAAAAAAAAATAAGAGTGAGTCTGGGTAAGAGCGGAAGAGGAGATGAAGGTTATCACTGGGAGCTCTGTCTCAGAAAGCATTGAATTGTAGAGTAGTTCTGTTTCCCCCCCTGGAAAAACTCCACACCCCATTACCCCTGGCCATGGCCACAGAGTTAGATGGTGGGCTTTCGGTGGTGAGGCGGGCGGGGGTGGGCAAAAGACGATGATACATGCAAGCGCACCCCAATACACGCTGTCTTGAGGCGAGCTGTAATGGAGAGGCAGGAGGGTCGGGATGAGGTCCTGGTCCGCTGGCTGCGGGATGCAGACGTAGCAGCTCAACTGATGCAGAGGAGGAGAACATGATGGAGGGAGGAGGAAGGGAAGAGGGGAGGGGGGTACACAACTCATGATAAACACATCTATCCTCATTATTGAAATAACCCTCCTGCTATGCACCAGTGCAGCCACTCTCCAGCTTCGTCAGCCCCCACCTTTGTCATTCACCATCAGTCGCTTCTCCTCTTTTACTCACGCACACACACACACACACACACACACACACCCACATACATATTTCAAGTGGATGCATTGCTGCAGAAAAAAACAACAACAACAACAAAAAAAAACAATTCAAATTCAATTTTATTCACATCTGTTCTTCTGTGATCCAGTCAGACAAATGGTAAGAGCTTAGAAGTGCAGATCAGAATCACTTTCAGGTGTAATTTTGTCAATCAGGAGAGGAAGCATGGTGTGCTCATCACCCATTTCTGTTCTGTCCACAGACCATGAGAAAAGCTGAGGGAAGCACTGGTTGGATTAGCATGCTGGCCGTAGGGCTTAAGGCAGAAAAACACACACTGACATACACATCTCCCTGTTATTTTAACATGCTCTTTGCTCTTCTCTGACTTGTTTGGAAAACCTTTCACAGTAAATGTGAGATTTCTCCTGTGTACTGTAGTGTTAATGTTATCATGACACAGTATGCACAGCCATAATGTGCGGTTGTAGGTGGTGAGGTAGACGCGGTGGACGTCATTTTTTTGGAACCCATTTGCCCACACTTCTTTATTGGATACTGCATATTCTGAAATAAGTGACGTGTCGTTGTTGTTGTTTTTTCCCTTTTTCTTCTGTTTTACTGACATTTATCTCACATTTCAGCCTAATATCCAATCTACTCCAGTTGTGCTTTATATTATTCCAGCTCCTTCTATGCATAGACATGTAAATTTTAATCTATCTGAGTAAATTTTAATCTATCTCGGCTGCACTGGACATTTTGTTGGAGAATAATAAAGTTGACAAATTCTAACAAAACAGATAGGATTCCTTGGTCCACAAGGTGTGGTTTGTCTCTGCTGAGTTGTAGTTTTATGCAAAATGAGCATTACACAAAATCATTACACAAAAAAAAAAAATCCATAAAACATTATGAACACAATATGAAATGAGTTTTTAAATGTGAACAATGTTTTTTGCCACTTGTCACTTCATTTCCCCTTGACCAAAACCAGCAGAAGTTGTTCTCCATATGTCAAGACAACACTGAGTTATTCTGACCTGATTTAATTCCCCCAAAGCATTTCCTTTCACGGTGTAACCACAGAACACTGGTCGTGCACAATGGTCACCCCTCTATCGACTAAAATGCAAGGTATGCTCAACTGCAACTGTTAGCCACAAGAAAATGCAGCCGTAAGCAACATATATTTGATCCTGTTATTTGAAATCAGCACTTTGTTGGTGTCCACAGAGGAATAAGAAAACAATGCCAGCAAAGTTAAAAAGTTAGACGTGGTTTTGTGTCTGATAAAGCTTAAGATTTCATATGCACCATCACCTGCTCCAGCAACAGTTCAAGGCGTTGGTTCGGGCTCTGTTGGGGGTAGCTGTCAGTCTGACAGCTGGTACAGATCTAATCTCGCCTCACTCCATCTGCCAGCTTCAGTAATTGTTCATATACAAGCAGCCCTGCCCAGCTGGAATAAGGTGTGTGTGTGTGTGTGTGTTTGTGTGTATTGGTTGGAGAGCCCTTTGGATGCTTGTGTACAGCTCGAGCCAGCGGGGCGGTTGCCCTCTGATTTCAGCAGATGCCAGGTGTTGGATATCACCTGCTGCTTTGTGCACATATTCTCAAACTCACACAAAGCTTGGATGCCATAAGAGCCGTGCCAAAAGGAGGATTATACTGTCAGTGATTTAATGTTGAATATTTTGCTGCAAAAAATAAAATTTTTTAGAAGTTTTTTTTTTTTTTTGTGTGTGTGATTTTTGTTATAAAACTTTATTTTGAAAGTAAAAGGGAGACAACTTCAAAACAAAAGATTGACAATCCTTCAGAGCAATGCCGTATATAACGTAGGTTATGTACATGCACCATTTATTGCTGGCAGTCTGCTTTGGTAATGAATGGAAATGAATGGAAAGTGATCATGGATCAGCACCATTGGAGTCACAGTAAATACTTTCAATGTGAAACAGTTTGGGTTCTTTTGTTGCTATGCTGAGGTAGGCAAAGCTCAGAGTTTGTAGGAAATTGGATCTTGTCTGTCAAAAAGTTTAAAAGTGTCATTTCACCTGTGAATGCCGGTGTGTTTTCACACTTAGTGGGATCAATCAAGATGTAAAGATATCTGTGGTGATGCCACATGCCTGGTGTCTAAAACAGATGTATATAAATAGACACATAATCACTCATTCCATGAGAAAATTTTGTTCCCTATAGATATTTGTAGCAATCACTTTAACCAGTGGCAACAATTTAACCAGTCATGACCTTTGTGTGAGAGTGAAAATGAAGTGTGAGTAAAATGATTTCTTTTTTCAGCCTAAGTGAGGTCTAACAGAAGATTGTTTCTGAGCTGCTCCAGTAGAACCAAGAATGGAGAAATATTGATCCCACTGGTTGCTGAAATATCTCTTCTTACTCTGCCATCCTCACACTCTCATCTTCTCCTCATTGCTTTTCTATCTTATTTCACCCAAGTCGTCATCCTGGCGTGTTCATGAGTGTGTGTAGATTTTCCAACATCCACCGTATAACAGTAACTGTGTAGGCTCGATATTGCGTGGAGAAGATAATTTCATTCCTTGAAGAAAAGAGACGTTTTAGGGCTTCTGGGTAATCAACCTGGATTTTGGGAGGGAAATTGATTTATATATTTTTAACCAGACGGGGATGAAAAAAAACAATATCTATAATTTTAGAGTGTGGTCATTGACGTACCCCATCATTACCCGTCCCACTGGGTGCGTGTGCATGTGTGCGCGCTGTATAATAAAGAGTAATAGCTTTGCCTGTGCCGAATTGGTCTAGCTGTCGCAGAATGATGACAAATGAATTCCCATGTCCCCTGATGATGATGATAACACTAATGCATTCACAGCTCGTTTCCCCTCACTCTAATCTCCCCATGAAGAAATGAAAGAAAAGTAGCCAGGATGTGAACTGTGTGTATTGTGTCAGGCTGCACATGAAAACAAAAAGGCGGTGGCTTGCAAATAGAGTCAGAGGTCAGTGAGAATCAGCCCTTAGCAACTAAACACCACCGTCATCCACATGTCTCCCTTTTTTGTCAACTTTTAATCTCTCTTTCTCTAATTTTGAAAGCAACGTTAAGTAAACTCACTTCGTCTCACACTTTCTCCTTTGATGGAGGAGATTAGAAGTCATTAGCCAAAACTTTTATAAATCATGGCTCATTTGCTCAAACATTTTAATCGAGTGAAAGCAACACGTCGTCTTATTAACCTGTAACCTATGTATTGTATTGTTATCCAAAGGATGACAGCAGAAAACCACATATTGATAAACTTGTATACACATATAATATTTTCAATAATTATAAAATGGTGCTCAATTATATTGAGTTATTAATAATTAGCAATTCATAATTAATTAAGTAATTACTAATGTAGACGTAAGATATCTAACAACATGTAAACAAATGTGAAATTGAAATATTAAAATGTTTGACTTGCCAACTACTTAGCTATATGTTTCTGAATTCAATTCTTGAAAATTTATTTTTTTATTCCCTATTCCATAAAATCTGTGCAACCCAAAAACCTGTTCACTTTGAAACGGTCCCAGACTAGAATGCTTCTTCCACAATAACTTGCAGAGTTATTATTATTATTATTATTTTTATTATTATTCTTTTTTATTTTGTTTTTTTGTTTGTTTGTGTTTTTTTGTTACTTCTGGCAATGTCAACCAAACATTCCTTGGTTTTTACGGCATTGGATAAGCTTCCATTTAAAAAAAAAAAAAAAGTGACAGAATAACACACGTCTTAATGTTCATGTTTATAATGAAAGAGCAATATGTGTCTGACAAGACATGTCGCAAGAACAAACTCATTTGCTCCCCCTCTGATACACCGACATTTGTTTCTTGATATTTATACCACGTCTCTCAGTACATTATGATGCATTCGGAGCCAGAGCTGCAGTTGTGTGTATCAGAAGTCTATTTAATGGCATCCATGCTTCCGGAAGGGAGCTCTATCTCCTGCCAGGGCTCCAGTACCTCTCTGAACACCACAGATAAGGCCTGCTCAATGCTTCAGCCTCTACCAGAAGCCAGCACATGCGCAACGGCCTAAGCAACACCCACATGCATATTCAGAACACATTGCGAAAAAAAACAAACAAACTCGCAACATACTGCTGGATGTTTATGAAGGGTAGCCGGTCTACGCAGATGCTTTAACAAGTGTGTAAATGTAGATACGGGTTGTGACTCACACATTTAAAGTAATACATGCAGAAAAATTCACTCCTACTGCTGTGTTTCAACATGCATTAGCCTTATCCTACTCTAAAGTGGAAACTAAAGCGTGGGTGTGGGAGAAACCAGAAAAACCAGATGGCAAATTTGTGTGTTGATGTCTGTTTGTGCAAACGTGTCTTACTTTGAAATGTAAATTACACAAGTGGGTATGTTGCCAGGTACGTTGATAGAGTGCAAGGTGGGGGAAGTGGGCCCATTTTTACTCTGTGCGATGAGCCACTTAAGTGGGTCTCTGTACAAACAAGCATTTGCATTTTAAAGGCACCTTTAGACTAAAAAAGTAACCTGCCAAAAGCTGAGCTGCACATGCTTTGAGTTTTCAGTGTTTGAGGGTCACAATTCGCTTCAACACAGGCGGAAAATGTTTGTGAGATTGGTTGACTAGCTGTGCTTTTTTTTTTGAGTTGCACAAAACCATGAAGAATTTGACATATTCAGCTATGTGGCAAATAAATGGGATCATTCAACATACTGTTTATTGGTGCAAAGACTTAATAATTTAATCAAACTCCTGCTACCTACTCGCAAGATAAATCTTTCTATTAAAAGAATGAAGCAAAACATGGGAAATACTCTGTGACCATTAGACACATCTCTTTGTGGTGATGTGTACAATAAACATACGTAACTATAGTTTTGGGAACACTAAGAATCCAAAATTTGCTCATTAAATCATCTGAATTCAGTGTTTAATTATCCAATTTAGGTTTAAATTATCCATCCCGCTGCTATTCCAAGGTGATCCTATGCCTTCTTGGGACCTACATAAAGCCAAGTCATATATAGGACATTTTAAACCTGCTGATATGTTGGCCTGCCTATTATTGCACTTTAATTTGCAAGAGAAAAAAATACTGTTTCTTTTCTAAATTCGGGCCTGGATTGCTTCTGTTTTAAACCTGGAGTTGACATGTAACCTGAAATTTGGCAAAAGAAGCAAAGTGATTTTTATGTCTCCCCACATAACTGTGATTTTTTTTTCCCCCATACAAATTCAAATGAAGTGATACCTTCCCTGTAAAAGCAATAATCCCTAGAAGTGACTTAATATTTCAGTCCTCTTTTCACTGTGCTCACTAAGTAGGTTAACTCTCAAGCATTCTCACTTAAGGGAGCACTGATTCACCCCAAGAGTGTTTTCTTCTCACAACTGAACTCTATCTGCATAGACAGCCCCAGTTCTGTGTGAGAGAAAGAGTAAAACCCGAGTTGTGGTGGGTATTGTATGGAAGTGGGTCAAAATGGCCAACTTTTTTGGCCAGGGATGAAGGTGTGCGTCAATGCGTGCTTATGTTGGGAAGGGGAATCATGTTATGTACTGAATTTCAGATTTTAAATTTGAGAAATGGGAAGGGAGACAAGAAGGATGAAAAAATATGTTAAAGTACGTTTGTGCTCAGCAAGAACATGATAAACAAGAGAAAGAATAAAGTGTGTCTGAAAGCTCAATTGTTTCAATAGAGGGGAAAGAGCATAGAACCAAAAGTCTCACTGGGTGTTTCCAATACTTTTTCAGCCTTTTGCTTTTCAATTTACTGAAGTTTTAAGCTGATATAAGCCTTTTTTATTCAGTTCTGGGCTTTCTGTCCCTTTGGAGAAAATAATGATTCTGAAAGAGGACCCTCAAAGTAAATCCACACAAAACCTTTTTTGAAACCATCCCATGGCTGTTTTTTTAAGATAAGGGCCAAGACAAACCACTTTGAATAATAATACTGCCATACGCTCTGTCTTTGCATGTCTATGTATTGCATTGAAGTTTTCACAGCATGCATGTGCGTCTGTGTACAGTACCAGAGACGAAATTATTGCAAATATTGCACTGATAAAGTGCAGTGTGAGGATTTTTGTTCCACTCATCTCAATATCTAGCTGAGACCAAAATAGCCTTTTATTATAATTTCCACAAAGAAAAAATAACTGCCCTCCAAGTGCTGTGTGTATCATATTAATTTAATTAAACAGCAAGTGTAAGTGCCTCTTTTAAGACAGAAGCTCTTGGAAGTTTGCAAATCTAGATGATTTTGGTCTTTTGTAATGCAGTACTAAGAAGATAAGACAACTAAATGATACCTACTTCTCACAATAATTACAGGAAATGAAACCCACTCACAGCATCAAAATAATTTCAGATAAGTGTTCAGAAGACCAGAAATCACCCTTGTGAAGTATTTATTCTCATAACTCTTCTTAAACAAATACCTAAAAATTCCGAAGACACTTACTAAGTCTGGACACAAATGCTCTTAGTATCAGTTTAGCCTTATACATATTTTTTTATTTCTACATTGTTCAATGCAGCCATCTTAAACAGCTGCATGTGAATCTTGAAGGAAAAAGTTCCCAGGGTACAATTAAAAGGCGAAAGGTACAGCATGCTTCTGTTCAAAATCATCCATTGCCCTAGGAATGCAGGTTTATGACTCAGGTTGACTTATGTCAGAATTAAATGTGCAAAACAATAGACTGGGTCAGACTGAATCAGACATAAAAACAACATATTCTTCTGATAAAATAAAAAGGTTGATCACCTATATAATACTAATCTATGACATCTGTTTTTAACTCACCTTAAAAAGAACCACATTATTTAAGGTAACTGTGAAGTTTGGCCTGAGTTATTCCTGTCCTGCTCATGTGAACTCCAAAGGTAATAAAACGCTCTCCTCTCCTGAAATTCAAACTGCCTCAAGGAGCCTCCATCATAGCCGAGGGGCCCATTTGTGTGGGCTGCAAGAGCCTTGTCTCTACAGTTCTGTGCGGGGACAAACACACTTCACTCAAATCTTGATGATTGGAGTGTTCTCCAGGCACCATGGCTTGCTTAGAAAATACATGCTGTCCACAACGCTCACTCTAAATTTGAATTATTTCAAATTAGACCCAAAGCCTTTTGTGAAGCATGAGATTACAGACTGGCCTGTTGTAATTTTCCTGCTATTCTACCACAGGCAAAGAGCGGCTCAGCTGTGGAGTGTGATTGTTTTTTTCAGAAGATGCAATCAGCTTGCGTGCACGTGTCTACATCTGTGTGTGCATGGTTGGTTTATCATCAAAAATGATCCTAATCAAGTCAGAGCAGAGTGACCTGGGACCCTGTTTGGTCCCATTCACACTGTGATTACTGTGAGCTGTTGAAGGGGTTGAAAAAGGGTTACTTAGCAGGTGACGACTGACTCATATGTATAGACGGACGGCAGGAACACACACTAAAGCACATTTCTCCCACGCGCATCCACATCCACATTTCGCCATTGCTCCTTTCTCCATTCCAAGGCAGATATTACACATGCTTTATAGCTTTATTTCCCATCCAACCACAATATGGTGCCATTACCTCCACTAATCTCCAGCTGCTTAACCAAAGATACACAAACACGCACACGCCTGCACGCAGTCTCACACTCCACACCCTTCCTTGTCTAAATTAGAGGTGAGCAAAAAGGTGCAGTCTCAGGAAAACCTGCACAATGCGAACAAGAGCCGGGTGTCAATGTCTCTCAGTGCATCTGCTCAACTTGTTGTTTGTGTCTGCATGTGTGTGCTGAGTTGCATCTTTATTTTTTATTCATTTCTCTAGCTTCCCAATCCAGTGTGCTATAAAGAGATGACAGGACACGTGAATGTGAAACAACATGCACTCACACCCATCCTAGCCCATAGGCATGGATAAACACACACAAAGACACACTTGTCCAACTCTAATGGCCCAGGGCGAGGACGTGTCATTTCTTATGAGTGACCAGAGGCTGCAAAGACAAAAAAAAAAAAAGTTGTGAAGAGAACAGAATTGGAGGATGGAAAAGAGTGACAGACACTGTCTTTAGGGTGTAAAATAACTGAGACGGGAAGGGTGAGCAGACTTGGAGGAATAGAGAGACGAGGGCTCAATAATGCGGCTAATTAAGGCTTGCTAATAAAAGAAAGGGAAGAAGGCAAAAAAGAAAAACTCTGGACTACGTGCAGAGGAAGATGCTATTAAATCATAGCCAGTGGTGAGGTAAACCAAAAAAGAAAAAGAAAAGAGAAACATTCAAAGCACAGCCTAGGGCCTATTGGCTAGAGTTATATTTAAAAAGTAACTAATATGAAAATTTAATTAGGATTGCACCGTAGGAGAGGTCTCTCTCTCTCTCTCTCTCTCCCTCTTTTTCTCTCTTTCTTTCTCTCTCTTCCTCTATGTCCCCCTCTCTTTTATTCTCTGTCCATTTGAAATAAAGAAACCTGCAGGTGACCCACATGACAAATAGAGAAATTGTCATGGAGTAACTAAATAAAATAAAAAAAAATCTCTGTGTGACCTGTCTGAATTAAAACAAAAGAACAAAAACATAGTGAATCATCATATAAAGATTGCTGTCATAAATATTTGAAGCCTGTAGAAAGAAAGAGTGTCTTTATATTAACCTTTGTGAAGAAAAAAAAAACATTCATACCTCTTGAACTTCTTCAAATTCTGTCACACTATAATCGCACATATCCATGTGTTTTCTCATGTGACTACTACCACAAAGTAGTGCCCAATTGTGCAGTGGAGACAAAATAATAAATTGCTCTCTGTTGTTTTATAAACAAATATTTCAGAAGAAAGGTAACCACATCGTTCCAATGTCCAGTTGTCTACTTGGTTTTATTTAAGGGTGTCAGAGTAAAAGGAGCTGAATGCAAATCCATAAAGCACACACTTTCCATACACATCACAATCATGAACTGACTTGTTCTTGTGTATCAAAGAAAATCCTGAAAATGAAGAAAAAAATTCAAAGGGTATACATTTTTTAAACGGCAAAACCTTCAAACATAAACTGTAAGCACAAAGGTTGTTTTTTTTTTGTTGTTGTTGCTGAAACATTCAGAGTAGAAATCATTTACACTGGACTTTTCTTTCTTCTCATTTAAAGCATGAACACAAAGACCTTTGAGAGAATAAGAGTCAATAAATTGCTTTTCAGAATCAAAGGAGCTCCCATAGATTCCATGAATGCTCTCACTCAGAAACAAAAGAACAAAGCCCAGGAAGCAATATTAGCTCTCTGTTGCATCTGAAGGGTAAGAGTAAGAGTGGGGGGGGATGTCTTTCCACTCATTCTCTCATCTCAGAGACTCATGATCCAACAAGCTGCACAAGTATGCCGAGATTAGCCGTGCCGCTCGGATCTGTCGCCATGTGAGGGAGGAGGAAAGTAGGGATACAGGGGGAGCCTGTGCTGGTGAGCAGCCAATAAAGAAGGAGCTAACACTTATCAAAAGCCACACAATCCTTGATCAGGAAACCTGCACACCACATCATACACACTGATGACTTGCTGATGATTCACTCCCAGCACACCTCAGGGAGTGATTCCAAACGATATGAAAATGGGAAAAGCTCTTGCATCTGTAATAGAATCTTCCATTTTCTGATTTTTTTTATTGAATTCATTCACACAAAGCTTTTCACCATGCTTTTACCTATTTCTCGCCACCTTTACACTTACTGAATTATCTGTTGCTTGGAGACATGCTTCAGTTTGTTAGGACATCCTACTTTACTGACTGGTTCTCAAGATAATAAAAGAAAATACTTTATTCATAAACCACGAAAAAAACATTTACCTGTTTGAGTAACAGTGATCAAGTTAGATTTAACCATGAATTCTGTCTTATTCATTCATCAAGTTACTGTCAATTTATTCGTTTTGTCTTAAATAAAGCAAAAAAATGCATAAATCTTGATTCTCCTGTTTGTTTTGATCACGGATCAGTATTTTAATTTGAACAAATTCTCAATAAAGCAGCTCTCAGTTACACTTCTGTTCCTCCTTTAAACTTGAGACCAATAAATTAAGGTTTGACTGACTCTCTTTGTGACTGCCTCCAGTTCTCTCTTCTTAAGCACATTAGCTGACACAAAATCATCTATCATGAAAAGTAAAGAGAACATCTGAGCTGTTAGTCAAGAAATGTGAGAGGTAACAGAGTAAACCTGGGAACAGACACTCATATCTATCAGTGTTGATGGTTGAGCATGAGCCTTAGATTTATTTTGTTTAGTTAAAAACTGAAGACAAAGATGTGAGATATTTGGAAGTCTCTGTTGTTGTCTCTGCACCATCCTTCAAGTGTTGTGACTTCGATTCATAATTTCTGTTATTGCTATTGTTTACTGTGGTATTATGAACAATGTTATTGGGTTTTCAGGTTCCCCTCATGTGCAAACTCACAGTTTTCTGTTTTGACATCATGATTAGCAAGGAACAAGTACACAACCTTAAGGAGACCCAATGATCAGAGTGACTGAGCCAGAGACGTCAATGCAAGTGGTAGTTTTCATTCCAGTGATGGACAAGTACACTCAAGATATTAATCAACAGTCATGGCTCATTAGGTATTTGCCAATTGCTACAAAACTCCCACTACACCTTTACCTGTTCACCTGCTGACATCCACCCATCCGTGCAACAACCACCTAGTAAGCACTACTGAAATGTGTAACAATCTAATTTTATTTCCCTCCTACCTCTTGAAATGTTACAGAAATTTATGCCTCAAAATTGATCTTACTGTTGACAAAAATCAAGAAAAGTAAAAATGTCGGGAATTGGTTTTCTCTGTGTTGATTTGAGTTTTTCTGTGTGTTTGTTTTACGTTTCAGTGTCTTCTGAGTCTCCGTGTTGTCCTGTCTTCCCTTGATTTTTCCCAGGTGTGTCTTGTTCCCTGATTACCTGTTGTGTATTTAATGTCACCTGTGTCTCGTGTCTTTGTTGGGTCCTCGTCTCCTTTAGCATCCCGTCTGCTGTTGAGTCTGTCGTTTTTCTGTTTCCGTTGCTCCAGTTGCTACCAGCCCTGCTGCATAAGTTCATTTGTGCTGCCTGGATCTCTGGATTTTGGATTCTTCTCCATTAAAATCATCATTTATTTGTTCCAACATGGGCCATCTGCGTTTGTCTCACCACCTACTACCGCAACTTATGACAGAAAACTAAGAAAATAAAAATATTTAAAATTTTCCAGAATAAAATCTGATTTAAAAAAAATTGCAGAAAAGGAGAACAAAAGCAAGAACAACAACTGAAAAAAAATATCTGCATCTGACCGTTTGAAACGCAGTAAGTGTCCATTCTGAACAAGTGACTCATCTTAATGTTGTAGGACCTGCTGACATTTTGTGGACCACAGCAGAACTTCTGTTCATCCGTGGTTCTGTTGTTTGGAGAGGGAAGGGCATGCAGATTTGATCTTGATGCAGTAATTACTGGTTAAGAACATTGAAATCATCAAACTTACAAAATCAATAGAGAATCTAAAAAATTTTACTCCCCACTGTGATTGCATGCATAACTGGGCAAATATTCCTCTACGGATCACTTCATCCGATTCTCCCGAGTTTGAAATTCTGTTGTAAGACCAATTTATACTGATATTCATTAGCACAAAACTACAAGCAATTACTTTTTGAACATTGCATTATTGCTATGTTATTTTAATCGCTGCTGCTCTGTTTTATTTTTCTAATTGCAATAAGAAATGTTCCTGCAACCCAGGATGTGTTTATCAATAATCTGTGCTTCTTCTCTTTGGAGACATGAAACACCCATATGGTATCATTTAGGCAAAACTGACAGCCTAATGTAAAAGGCTTTATAACAGGGTATATGATAATGTCATGTTGAATGTATGTTGACCTATATTACAGATATTAAAAAATGCTCTGAAATTTTAACTCACAAAATCGCCTTGTTCTATAATACATCACAAAAAAAAACCCATGTATATTAAAAAGCTGTTGTGAAGGAATAGATCGGGCCAGCTTCTATCATTTTTATGGGATTTATGAGACTCAACACATATTATTCCACCAGATCTGAAATGCTCGGTGGCAGGATGGTGCATATGGGTTTTTCAACAGTGATCCTGAACTGTTGATAAAGACCTCACAAGAATATTGTTTTTACCCTGGAATAAACCAAAACACTGGCTAATCTTTAATACCTGGGGAAAAAAATACAGTTATATTGTATAATCCTTTTCTGGGAAAACCTCCAAGAGGGCGATGATACAGTATCTGTGGCTCTCATTCATTCTCTCGTTGCTGGTGTCCCCGCACTCACCCAATCACTGGAACATAACAACACTAACCGAAAGAGATAAACAACCCTAAATGGTCTGCAAAAGGTTCCTGTAAGCCTTTTGAGCATGCAGCACTTGACCGCTTTGTTGCTAGTGTAAATGCTGTGCTTACTGCTGCATAATACTCTATGTAAAATAGCAATTTCAATATCAATTTGTGCGAGAATGCAAATGCAAAATTTAGAGGTTAATATAATTTTATTGCCTTTCCTGTGGATTGATTTCGTCTGTCCTTGATGTTCAAATCTCATTTAGACCTTTGTGACCTAGACGCTGACACCGTTCTACTTAAATTAATTCAGGACATCTAGTGGCAGTTTCTGATATGGGAGACATGGGCAGCCACCCAGGATGGTACCCCTGAGGGGGGCGGCATGAGCACCTCCTCTTTCCCGCTTAAAAACAGATAATGCAGCAAACAAATCTTCATTGCCTCCAGAAGCCTGCACATGTTGGTAAGGCCCTAAATATACATATAAACAAATGTGAGTGAAAAACTGTTATTTCAACATTTTTTGATTTTTTTTTGTTGTTTTAATTAATGCCACTCCTTGATTGGCAGCATTGAAAATGCCATCCAATAGCATGTAAATTATTAGTGGACCTATATGTATGTAAGCTTCACAAGACGTTCTGTAGAGAATATTTTAAATATGCTCTACAGAAACAAAATCCACATATACTAGACTGTGAATAGACAGGACTCCACTGTGCTGCAGTCACTAGTGATGCCTTTAAGAAATGGTGCCTCCTCTCTGACTTGTTGCTGTTTCTGGTTTTGTGTTTTTTATTCTAACTCACTGTGCAATTCATGAGTTTTGAGTTGGCCTATTTTGCATTGTAACTGATAAAGATTTTGGGCAGAGAAGAAAACTTCACTTCCTAAGTATTTTTGGGATGCTCTTTTATAACTATCGCTATTTCCTGCCTGTCTCCGCCTTATAAAAATCCTCAATTCACATCCTGTTTCTTTGACAAGCCTGGATTCCTACCTTATAAGGATTAGGCTTTGGTTTATCTTGAGGATTACTGCTTATCAAAGCAAAGAAAAACAATAATCTAAAGATGTTCCAGAGACAAAAGTGGGTAATAAAGAGTCATATACAAACAAACCAGTAAAGCAGGAAAAACTTTCCTCGCATGGGAAGCAGTCAGAGTGACCAACCACGAGGAAAAATAACATTAAAATGGGGCCCAGTGAAAAAGAATGTTGAACAATGTGTCACCTGCTTCCCACAGACTGCTGGCTATAAGTCAGGGGTTCTGTTTCCACTTGGATGGTTAAAATAAGGCTTTGGTTTAACTGAAAGCAGTTCCCAGATTTGTGTCCATGAGGAAAAAAAATCTTCCTTCCGACTAAAGTCCCATCAAACTCTGCAGCATACGCACACATGCACGCACACGCACGCAGGCAAACACAGAGAAGAGTCCTCTGTTAATGTAACGCTTCAGTAGGATGAGCATCAGGAGCTCGGGGCACGACCGACAAACAGGCTGCGGGTTTTTCTGCTGCAAAGGAAGAAGAGGAAGGGGAAGAAAGAAATATTACTTGACACAGAAAGAAGGAAGGTGAGGGCACTGTGGTGACACCAATCCTCCTCTCAGTCAGTCTTTTTGCCCTTCCTGCCTTTCTAATCCTCATTTTAATTTTCATTCCCCTGGATGTAGCTGCCACCTCTGTAACCTTTTTCTCGCATCTGACTATTTCTCCCCTCTTCCTTTTCAATCTCAGCGAACATATCTGTATTATCTTCATCATGCCATCCTCTGCGCATCCCTCTATCTCCTTATCAGCAACTTGCTGTTTCTCATGGAGCCTCTGCGATTTGGGGTGAGTAGGTGAAGCTTTTCAGTTTTCTGGGGGGGGGGGGAAAGGAGTGGGATTTTGTAGGAATCTTCAAACAACCATTTCACATGTGTCTTGGTTTCAAGTATCATTTATAAAAGCATAAAATCCTGCGTTGGAAGCAAACTGGGAAAAACTGGGGTTTTCAGATACGATTATGATGTATATGTACTCAGTATAAAAATGTGTACTGCACATAAATACACTACTGTATCTCTCCGGGCAAGAGTTGCTTTTCCTCCAACCTCAGCCTTCAGTTTATCGATATCTGCAGCACATTGCACACAGCGTCAGGCGGGCTTTTTCCCACTGACTCTCCATTTATTAATAGTATACATAGTGTACAGCTCAGTGCTTCGTTCTGTATGATGGCCTCTCAGGAGAGTGTAAATCAAATACAAAGAGAGTAGGAACAATTCATAAAAAGAGATATTTTCCCCCTTCGCATAGTCCACTATACAAAATATGGATGGTGGTGTTTGTGTGCAACGCAACACAGAAGCTATTCATCTTTCCAAGAAATCCGAATGGCACTTATCTTAGAGAGAAACTTATTTGTGGTATGTTTACCTATGAACGCTATATAACTTTAGGACTTACTCATCATGGTCTTTCACAGTCTGATTTATCATTTACTTTTCTTTGTTACAGGGGTTCTGACAAGACGTTATCAGCAGTCAGCGTCTTACCTTTTAGAATGAGGTGAGTGACTGCATCACATTTTATTTTTTCCTTATCGCAAACAATGAAACAACATCCTGCATTTTCAAAGTCTAGACATTTAGTGTCTATCCAATAAAGTTTGTCGGATTAGCAATTGGGCTTACTGTTAATCAAAGTGAGCCCCTGTGAATTACAGTTCAATTAACTTGACCATGTCAACTATCACGTGATTTAATCCAGTTGTATGTTAAGTAATATTTTTTCAATACATAATTTCATTTGAAACAAATTTGTTTTGCTTTGAAACATCATTTAAAATCCTTTTAATCATTTTAAATGATTAAAATGATTATTTTAATCATTTCCTTACAGTATCAGTACACCAGCAGATGTTCTACTTTTACTATTTAAATGACGTTTCATGCTAAAAGAAGGAATGAATTGCTGACCAAATTAATGCAAGGCGAACATGACACAGCCTGTGGTAGCTGAAAAGGGAACATGACCAAAACTCATCATAACATAATCATAAAGAGGAAATATTGTAGCTGCCTTAAAATAAGATCTAAATTAAAGTTAAGCGGCAGTTCAGGCACACTTGTAAGATTTTTTAGATTGGTTTTACAGGAGACCGCCATCTCAAGCGTAATATGTAAAGAGTAAAAGGTCAGATGACAATTTACATTCACTATAAAACATGATAGGAATTTAGAGCAAGGCTTTTCATTTAAGTCAGTGCTTTTTTGATGTCTCCAGTGGAGCAAAACCATATGATTAAATGGATGAAGTTATCATAAAGAATGTTGATTACCCAGTCATGCAGAAAGTAGAAGCAGTTTTATGCACAGATAGTTTTTTTTTTTTTTACATGAAATTGTTTTGTTATATTTGTTTTTAAATAATTTCATTAAAGTCCAGTAAACCAGACAGCATGAAAACTTTAGTTCTTCTAATAAAAGTAAAAACAAAGAGGTATACTAATTGAAGTGTATATGGCCACCACATAAAATGAAATGTAGAATAGGTATTTGTTGTTTTGTCAGATGTAGTGAAACATCAATAGAGGGTGGTTGCATCAAAGCTGATCCCTCTATTTGTAAAAAAGGCTCTTAAACTTAGAATACTTAGAATAGAAGACAAAAATAAAAACTCAGCCAAGCTGTTTTCTTCTATTCTCCATGTTTTATTTTAGGAAATATAATTGTTTCCTATTTTTTGATAACATATTCTTCTGTTTAATTATTTTAAATTTTTTTGTTTCCTATTTTACATACTGTCACAATTTGCACTTTTAGAAGGAGATTTTATATCAAAATCTGACCTACAAATTGTGACAGTAACAGCAGGCTATTACAATGCGCAGTAGTGGACTGTATTGATGTTTGCAGTAATTAGAAAATGTTTGCATGTCATGTTTGCATGTCATGTTTGCATGTTTGTTTACACTGGATATGGTTTCAAACTGATGGTCTTGTCTTTTTCAGTTATTTTGCTGTTTACAGATTTCCATATGCTTTCTTTAGTTTCAATGCATGGAGCACTGTTGATTTGTGGTAGACTGGCCCTGAAACAGAGCTGTGAGATGTGCTCCATTGATTTTTATTATTTTTGATACTTTGACCTTTTTCAACGAGATGCGTTGCTGTCGTGCCTTTTCAGTACATGCCGACTTGAGAAAAATAAAGACTTGATGTTTGATTGACATCTTCCATGGCGTTGTTTCTTATTTTTTTTTATATTATTGAAATTTACTGAATATGCATAGCTTAATATGGCTGCTTACTTTATCGCAGCCATATTCAGAGAGTTTAGAGGAAACAAATGCATATGTCAATTTTTTTTTTTTTTATCTTGTTTCAGCTGAATTCACCACAAAATTACATTATTTGATGCTAAGTTTTTAGGGTTCTGGACAGATATTTTGTCTAGGGCTATAGTTATCGAGAGCTATTTTGCATTCATAGTGGTAATTTTTGACACAAATTTTTCCTGTAACAGCATTATGTGAATTCCATTATGATCTCCTACAAAAAAACAAAACAAAGAAAAACCCCATTTAATTCTAAGTTTATTACAGTCCAAGTGTTAGGATTTAAATTGATTTGACAGCCAAAGAGCTACAGAAAGAAGTGTCTGTTTTAAAGCTGTATTAGAGGTAAGTTTCAGGGGGCCTGGATTGCTGCACACGTCATTTTAAAATACTCTGGCTGATTACACTTCTGCTCAGGCCAACCAGATGGGGGCTATGCTGAGAATTAACCATGCAGCATGTACCAATGAAATGATAAGCATCTAATTTGTTCCACCCCACCAAATGTGTCAAACAGGGAAAAAGGGGGCTGTCAGTCAAACGTGGTGTGCCTCAACCCAGACAGTCCTGAGAAGCAGAGGTTTAATGAGGCCAAGTTAGAGAAAGGTTCAGTGACCAACAGTGTGAAAGACAAGTTTGGAAGATACTGCTCTTGCAAAACAAACTTTCACCTTTGCTTCACATTAATAATTTTAAGAATAATAAAGAAGCTGAGCTTTATTGTGCAAAGATATCTTTGAGTGCAAAGATATCGTTGAGTGCAATGTTCAACATACATGTAATCTACAAAGCAACAAAACAGCCCTGCATAACAAAACACAAACCCTTCGTGACCTACAAGATACAGAGCTGGCGGAGACAATTTGTACAACCTATGTTCCCAAAAAAGCAAGTTACTCCAGACTGGTTTTATTTTTATTTATTTTTCAAAAATCTCCATGAAATTCACAGCAGTGCTTTCAGTAAACAATTTCAAAACAAATCTGTGGTTCATTTGAGCAAATAGAAAGAAGGAAAGAAAGAAAGAAAGAAAGAAAGAAAGAAAGAAAGAAAGAAAGAAAGAAAGAAAGAAAGAAAGAAAGAAAGAAAGAAAGAAAGAAAGAAAGAAAGAAAGAAAGAAAGAAAGGAGAGAGAAAGATCAGTATTAGACAGACTATCTACCTACAAATATATCATGTTCGCCCTGTTTGAACTTAGTGATTTTACTTTTTTAGCTTCAAATCGCTTAATCTTAATCACCTGTGAATTTAAAAAAAATACAAACATCCAACTGAATACTTAAAGTAATACTGGAATAGCACAAATATTATTTCAGGAACCCTCTACTACCATGTTTTCTTTCTCAATAATATTTTTTTATGGCTCTAGTAAATGTTTCATCCAGGTTCTTTTTCTTCCAGTTGAGCAATTCTCACTGGTCACAAAATTCCAACTGTGGACAGGAAAGATTTGAAATATTTTTGGATTGATTTTGCTTCTGTTATGAAGGTATTTATTGATCTAGCCCTTTGGATCTTTTTACATCTCTGTATGTCTGTCAAAACATCTATTTCTCATAGAAATAGAAACAGAAAAAAGAATGATCAGCAGAGACTAAAGAAATCCATTATGATACAGCCAACAAGTTTAAAAACAAAGAATGGGGATTTTTTAAAATTTGTCTACAGTAATGTAATGTCAGACTGTGAATGGACGATATCTACTATATTCTTTACTGACGCAGTTCTACATCTGGAACATTAATCTTGATCAGGACATTTGTACTTTTAAGCAAATCCATTTTCACATGATTTTTCTGAACTTATTTCTGTCTGAATGGTCTTTTCTTTTTTATTTGCACTCCCTCCTCCCGCAACTACATAAAGATCATTTTTAAATAGCAAAGCTTCTGTCAAATGTAAGCAAACTGAGCTTCTTCTCTCCCATTAGAATCTTCTTTTCTCTGTGCTCAGCTGTTTCTGCTCCTTCATGTGTAAGTAATAAACTCATAATTACTGCCAATAGCTGCAAGGACTAGTGGCCTATAAAAAATGCACACGTGACTTGCATGTGCACAAATGCCTGCAAGTAAAACAAAAGTGCTACTCCTGACCATCTGTCAGATGCACATAAAAAAAATCTAAAACCTAATTCGCTAATTGCATGTGTGTGTCTGTGTGAAGTAGAGAGATTATTTGTGATATCAGTTTTTGATGCCAAAGTTTCTGGAAAGCCATCATAAATCCAACCCAGAGTCTGTTTACATGAGGAAATGGGAAGATCTGCTATCGCTCCTGCGGCTCAAACATTCACAAACACATTCATAAATAAACACTGACAAAAAGGCACCAGACAAAGCTGCAATCACACACCAAAGGTAATATGCAGGCAGCATATTGGAACAGGTTCTTTTCTATTCTTTTATCATTTTTAAAATATCAAAAAATGTCATTTTGATTCAGGTATTTGACTCAAAATGTAACACGTCCAGTGATTTAATTAGCGTTGATTACTGAACAAAGGAAAAAAAAAAAGACAAAAAAAGATAAAAAACATGCTTGGGATTTATAATAGTAAATTAATGGTGCAAATGGCTGCTTTGAGTTAGCTATAACATTGAACAATGGAGAAAGAGGAATACAGGAACTTATGCAATTAAGCATACTTTTTCATGCAGACCATTCAAAACCAAATGGAAACCTGTACTTGAGATTTTAATGGAGAGATTTCTTTTTTTCATTTCTCAATTACACAGCTTGAAATGTTCAAATATTAGATGCATTTGAAAACCTTGCAATACATTTGAGCAGTTCAGCAATAACTTGACATTATTTGAGAAAAATTTAAAAGAGTACACAAACAAACAAAAAACACAATGAATAATAAAAGGTTTTATTTAATTATAAAAAAAAAGTAGATTCTCTAAAACTCCTTACCAGGAAACCCACGCGCCAACTCATTTTCTTGTGACTCATCAGCCTAAACTGTAGTTTGCAATGACTGTGCTACCATAGCTGATGTGAAAATTGAAGAAAGATGTTCTGTTCACCAGGATAGTCTATAATTTGCTGCTGTTAAGTGACAAGTCCTCTTCATCACGCATGAGCAACCCGGAAATTAAAAGTAAAGGGAAAAAGATTCATGTAATTGGGCGTAATTACTGCCAACTCATCTGACGAAGCAGAACCTTTGCTGCTATGGAGGTCAAACATATTTAAATGCAAATGTACGCTGCTGCCAACAAGTATAATTTTTGAGTCTAATTTTGCTCTCTGTCTGGACTTTATATTGCCTGACGAGTAAAGACCTTCCCAGGGAGATTAGGACGTCCCTCAATTAATGACGTTAATTCAGTGTCTCACTGTCAAACATTGCCTGCAAATTTTATTTTTGAACACTTTTCCTTATTTGAGGCCAATCACCTGTGGAAGGGAAGTTTGTGTTCAAAGCACAACAATCTGAACATACAGACTATACATCTGGTTGTCCTGTTCTATGTTATTTGTTTGTTTCATTAATAGGTTGTATAATTATAAAGGCCGTTTATCTTGTTTTCCTACTTGTTGTTTGTAGCATTACCGCAATTCACACTTGCGCTTTCATGCAAAGTTGTGCCTGTTGATTGCTACACTGTCGAAAAAACAGAATCTCTAATTTATGGTAAAATAGCAGCAGCAGTGTCGAATGGCCTATCTTTACCAAAAGAATAGTAGGAACTGTAATGATATTGGCTGTAGTTAGAAAATGCTGGAAGTGATAGACCAACCACCAACCCAAAGATGTAACTACAGCCTCCATCTGTGTCTCTAAAATCAACATAATTATTTGTACCATAGTTGCTTTTTTTTATTGTTTACATGTGTGTGTGAACATGTGCCTTGTTGTCCTTTAAAACAATCCTGCAAGTTCTGATGTTGTTTTTAAGTTTGCTCCACTGATTTGACCATCTTCACCACTGTTTTGACCACAGCCACTTTTACCTGTAGGGTTTAATTTACAATTTGAGAATCAGCAGGAAGCTCCTAAATATATCAAATACACTTTACAATTAAGACCTCATGTGTGTTATTTTTTTCACCCACACTAGTTTTATATCCATGCCTCCCATTTCACATGAATGTGTTTTAATTTACAAAAACATATTTTTTCCACGAGTACAATTTTCTATTCTGTGCAGGACTCATCTTGCTGACACTGTCGTAGAAATCTGGATAACACTAAGAAACTCGCATATAAAAATTTTGTAAGTTCTTCTGTGACACGTAATCAGAGAAATCCATAAACAGCCATGAAAAGAAGCTGGATGTGTTTCATTATACTAGGCACAAGCAGAACAACTTTTATTCCACTGGCTTTTGTCACATACACAAAAATGCATAAGAACACATATATTCATGCATTCCCCACCACAAACACCACAAAAGACAATATCTCCTGGGATATTAGAGAGGAGCAGATGACCCTACACGGCTGAAATTGTTGTCAGCAAGAGGCATCAATAATGAAATTGCATATGCATGCAGTAGCAGAGGCCACAGGCTGTGTGAACCTACAGCAAAACAGTACAAGACACGACAGGCACCACGCGCCAAAGAAAAATCACAGAAAGAATGAAAGCTGAGGCTCCGAGAGGGACAGCACATGTGGAGGGAAATAAAACATTTGAAATTCCCTGAAAAACACGAGAGTTCATGCAGAGAAATTCAAAGATGTTTCCAGTCTACAAAAAGAAAAATGGAACATGCAACCGCAAAGCACGGTATTGTAGATAGAAGATGCAAGGAGGGCGCAAACACATGCGGAAGATAAGAAAGTAAAAGCAGTCAGTGGTTTCTGAATCAAAGCTACATAAAAGAATTTTAACAATCCAGACTTATTGAAAGCTTAATGAGGTGTTGCAATATTCAAAAATGCCTTTCGATGTCCAACTCGGCTTATGTTCAAAGCTGAACTCCAAAGTAAAAGCAAAGAATACAAATTTAATTTACTAAGGCATTCAGACAAACGCTGGAATTAAGCAACGCAGAAGTTAACAATTGAAAAAACAAACAAACAAAAAAAGAAACACTGGAAGACATAATGCAAATGCACAGAAAGTAAAAGATACTTACACAGATGGCACCACAGCGACTGGGGAGGGAGTGGGGGGGAAACCTGATCACATAAACTTACATACAGATTGGTTTCCTAAAGCCACGATGTAAAGTTTTAATTTCCTCCTCAGCAGACACACACTGGGGCTCCTCTGAATAATGCATCCATAAATCTCTTTACACAAGTGATGAACTCTATTTTCCATTAACAACAAAGAAAAAACAAGTTGTAGCAGAACAAAAAATACAAAAAACAAATAGAAGATGAAACAGACCCACCCATTGGCAAGATTTGCTACTGTAAACTTTACACATTGTAAGCACACACAATGTGTTGGCACAGTAGCTGTTGTTGTGCTTGATAGATACATGCAAAAACCACAATAACCTGACACTTTTTCTACATGCAGTACTTTGGGATGACATCCCATTACTTAACCAGCAGTTGCTGCAGAATGTGATCACTCAGGCAACTCCCACAAATGTTAAGTGCAGAGCATTGACATCCTGGGGTGGTACAGTTCCATTCCAAAGAGAGGAGAGGTGGGATTGATACTGTTTGAGTCTGCACGGAGCCTGCCACCAAGGATGACAAGCCTTTTCCTTCTGAGAATGAACACTGTTGGCTCTTACGTTCAGTAAAGGTTTTTAAGGCATATATTTAGTTCTGTTGCTCATCCCAAAAATGCACTTTCCTTTGACATGTGGCACTATTTATGCAGACATAAACACATTTTCCAAAGGTGTAACACTTATTGCCAAGAAGTTCTGTTTCTTGGCAATTCAGAGAAATAGAATCAGACAAAAATACCCAATGGCTCAATGACAATATTTTTTACAAGTCCAAAACATTGATTGATTCGATGTAGGAGGGAAGCATATGTTTATCCCTTTAAAAGCCCTAAAATAAATTATTTACAACAGTAAGTTTATCAATATGTAATGTATGCAATTTGACTTAAAACATTCCTGTTCCTTCATTTCTTACTTCTAACATTCACCTGTCACAAGTGAGAGAATGTGGTCGCTCTCTTGAAAAGGAGAATTGGTTCCTCAACGAGATTTATTCCACATGCAGAAAGATAAAAAAAAAAAAAGACAAGAGAAGTGAAAATATTGAGAAAGAAAAGAAAATGTTCATTTATGTTTTGCTAAGAGTGATTCAGCTCTTTTTTTGACTTAGTTGGATGAGTGCGAATGGCTTCTGCTCGTGCAAAAGGAGCTCTAATGTTGTTTCAATAAACGTCTATAACTTGACAAACTGCTCAAACTACCCAAAAGAGATAGTTTATAATATTTATTGTCTGGGTAAATCTAGTTTCTCTGAGCTCATTTTTTTTCTTGATTGAATTCGTAGTCTGCCAGCTTCCCCCCTTTCACACATTCAACAAAGGCTGCCTCAAACAGAGGGAAAGAGAAGGTATGCAAAAAAAAAAAAAACTTGACGGCAGAAGAAAATAATTGAGTAGTTGGGGGATTCTGTGTGAAATCGCTAATGAGTTATTTTAAAAAAGAAAAGTGGAGATTTGTCAGTAAAGTTAGTAAATATTGGAAGCGGGAGGAAAAGAAAAAGGGAAAGTACAGTCAGACTAAAGCTCTCCCAGCTGCAGAAAATGGCTGACTTTTTTAAATTCAAAGCACATGGTATATCACAAGATTACTAGAAATGTCAATGAGAGACGGCATTCACCAGCAGGAACTAGGCAGAAAGAGAAATGGAAAAGAAAAGGACAGGAAGATGTGAAATGGTGGCAGCAGTAAATGTAGAAGGGCTGCTCAGAGTAAAACGGAGCAACAGCAGAGCTTGGGATGGTGGAGAGAAAACTGGGATTTGACTCAGCAACCCCAAAAAAGAGTAAGAAGGAAAGCAGAGACAAAAATGTGTTCTTTTATCTGACAAGGGCACAAGGAGGACAGGAGACCACTCAAGGCTTCATATCGAGGAAAACATCACAGACGCAAATATGGAGAAAAAAAACTTCTCATAAAAAAAAAATTGGCAAACCTGTACAAGAGTTTTCCACAATGTGTGTGTGGATATGTTGGGAGTCTGCATGTAGCCTTCAGCGTTTCAATGGCTGATGTGACACACCTGTGTCTACAATAAAAAATATGGAGGCAGTTTATGTCTGACCTCCAACTGACTAAGAAGTCATTTTTCTTGGTGCTTTGCCCCATATTTCACAGCAAATTACACTGGAAGGTGAAGAAGCCCTTTTGAAACATTTTTGGCATGTTGTTAAAGAAACGTTTGGGGATTTACTGTGTCATGTGTTCCCCTTTCACAATGCAAAGATTAAACATGCAGAGTAAGATGTCATCCTCCTGCAGGTTGTTGCATTTTGAATACACAAAAATTCTCTTCAATCTTTAACATTTTTAATTATATGAATCTGCGATTATGTGCATTGAGAAACTTAATTTCATTCATGCAATCATATTACACTGGTCTCAAATAAAACAATTCTGTTTTATTCACCAAGATATGCTTGAATGTAAGACATTAAACACTCAGACACCACTTGATTAGACACGGACAAAACAAAAATACTAGTTAGTATGTGTTACTTTAGTCACATTACTAAATGTCTAAATACAGCCTATAATGTGACCTTATTTTTACATTTTAGAAAATTTAGTTATTATTTTGTTGCTTTATTGTGCGAATTTATAAAATGGGATTTACAATGTTGTCAATGGGACACATGTCACACAATATTTCATTTCTATTGTTTTACTTCTGTTAAATGTATATCCAAATATTTTGGAGTATAAAAAGTATTTTCAATTAAATTTCAATAAAACTTATTGAAATTTTCAATAAATTCAAACCTTTATACGTTTGAATTTTTCTTTTTTATTTTATCAGGTTGGTTATCCTAGTACTACTACTACAAAAATATTACTGCTGTTTTGTAAGATTTATTGTGTAACTAAATACTGTGAATGTGCTCTTAATATAGATACATTTTTTCTTCAAATTAAAGGTTGTTTAAAAAAAACAACAACAAAAAAGTTGCATGAGAAAGTAGATTTTATTCGGAAGATTTTTACGCATCTTAACCAGGCCGTGTGAAAATAAATGTAGCAGAGAGAGTCTTGACGCATCTTCACACCTTATTAACTTGTGACTTCCTCATAATTTCATTTCAAGCTTTTACCAACAAATGTATTCTTGCAGTTGCAGTTGAAATGGAAATGTGTGAGCACAGATGTGACCAGGTAGGCAGGTTATCAGCACCTTTCAGGAAGGTAAAGGATGAAACATCCCTCTGCCTTGTAGCTGTATTTTCAGCATATTCTCTGACCAGCACCTTTTTTGACTTTCTAATTAGCAAAAACAGCAGAACACAAAGGAACAGCTGCACTAATTGCTTGCTGGCTCTTTTGCAGTCCATTATGTAACAGAAGCTGAATGTTCCCCTAAATCGGGGAACAATTATGCTGTTTTTTTTTTAATTTGATCATTTTCTTCCTATAGTTGGAAGAAAATGGGCCATTTTTATGCCCCATTTTGTTCAGTTTCCTGCTCACCTGAACTAGAAACAAAACAAAGGGAGAAAAATAAACAACCAATTTGATTATTAAAGGAAGTGAGAGCTGCCACAGCAATGCTGTGCTCTCTGTTTTGAATCGGCAGCGCAGGGTTTCTGAACCCCCACCTGCTGCTCTTGTCCACATCTGATCCCACTAGCTTGACATCTATATATTATTCCCCCCGGTGGTTTTTGTGTGTGTTTTTCAGGGTTACATAAAAGCTGTAGTGAAACATCATAGGCTTTAATGACAGCAGTTATTAACCTTTATGATTTGACAGGAATATGTGCCTGTCTTTTCCATAACTACTGTGTTCTTGGCATGAAAATCAATGAAGGAAGCGGTGCTTACAGCCACATTATGGATAAGAATATGGGGTCCTGAACTGACCTAAGCTGGTGAAGGCAATTTTGAAAACTCAAATTTAAAACCTTGTGATGTCATTGAACTCAATGGACCTGCGGTAACTCAAACGTCAAGTCTGTTAGAAGTGGTTTGCAGACTTTGGAAGATTTACTGCTTTTTTGTAATATGCTGCTGTTTCTGTTTGCTTTTATTTCTCAGAGGGGACAGACTGTCTTGGGTGCTCCCTGCATTTTCTTTTCTGCTTGTCAGAAGGTTAAAAATTCAAGTAACCTAGCCTAACCTTAATCCGTTTTATCTTCTATTCAGTCTGCCAGTATCAAAGGTCAATTTGGCCCACAGAGGTCAAAGCAGCTCAGGCCAGAGTTAAACAAATTTGAAGCTTTTTTGAACCCTTGATCTTCCCTGTGCATGTGTGCAAAGCTTGGAAAAAAATCACTTCACATATACTGCACTGCCTTGGCTTAATTTCTCAAGACAGCTGAAAAAGAAAAACATTTACCATGAAATATACATTATTTATACTAAACTGACATTGTACTTGCAATCAGACAACAAAGAATTTTCTCCTTGTTTAACCTGGATAATCTTTTGAAATACTACTTATCTGCTTAGAGGCAAAAAATATACAGTTGGTAAATTTTACAAAAGTAAAAATCCGATGTTTACTTCGTGGAACTCTGTTGCCAGAGAAACGCATTCGTCTCTTAGCAATAGATTAACAATAAATATTGTTATTGTTCAAAAAACAAAACTTGGCAGGTAAGGAAATATATTTTTTTTAATTATTATTTTTTTTTTCCATTGGTGGTAAATGCATTATAAAACAGACATTCAACACAAAAGTAAAATATCTGTAGATATTATTAGATTGTAAGGGGTTCCCTTACAATCTAATAAAGCTGTAATTTCTGCAATGTGGAATGGGTAAATATTGTCTAATCAAAACATGGAATGCTGAAAAACATACCATCAGAGAATATATGTTAAGATCATATACAATATATTACCCCTAACACATTTGTTGTGTTGTACAAAATGAATGTTGCATCATGGAAATAGTTTGAAATTATTCTTTATGGTATCATGTACACATTTGGGATTCACTGCATGAGTTCCACTGTGTCTTATTTGCATCAGATATGTTTATCAGTAAAGGTCTACGTGTTATCAAATCACAATTAAGACTTTTAAAGAAAGCTCACTTCTGGGTTTTTTTTTTTTTTTTTTCTTCTTTGCAAAAGCAGATGGTGTATCGCCTCTTTTTCTTGGAGCGCAAACTGAGCACTAAATACAAAATATAAAAGCGTGCAGAAACACATGAAGACTGGAGAAACCTTGAGCCAACGCAGGTTTGGCTCCTAAATTTACCACCTCATTAGCTGTGAAACTGGAATTTCATTAGTGTGAGCTTCATGACATATTACTGGGCCGATACGGGGGCTGTGGGTGTGAGATTGAATCGTAACCTATCTTAACTTTGCCACAGTGTTATTGTTACCCTGCAACCTCGGGTGGCAGAGTAATGTATGATAAAAGATCTTCCTCCAACGTGTGGTGCTGTGACACAGGAAAGATGAGACACACACGTTGAGTTCTCGTTAGCATCCAACGGAAGATTTATTCCTTGTTTGAGTAAACATACTTCATATTCAGTACTGTATATCTGTTGTCATTTTAAAAAAAAATCAAAATAAAAGTACATGCGGTTTGTTTCTAACCACTGCAACAACTTTCCTTCTACATAGACAAGATATACTTCACTATTTAACTTTCCATAAGTACTGGAGTGAAGAAAGACGAAAGACGTTACAAAATAGCAATATTTTATCCGTTACTAAAAGAAAACATAACTGAAAAAGAGCGCAATGCTTCCCCAACGGCGCGACTAGCTACTAACTGACACATCAACGGTCGTCAGTTACAATGTCGTTGGTTCTCAACAAGAAAACGCAATTTTACCGAAAAAGAAATTAAAATAGTGTAAACCATCTGGAAATTGTCTCAATCTGTACAACATTTAACAGTTTAACGGAAAACTTAACAGTCTTTTAACGTTTATCCACACAATACTCCTCACAAAACAAACAACGTGACTCACTAGTCGACTTCCTATTCAATAATATAGTCAATTCTCAAAAGTAATCTATATTCAAGGGTCAAAATACATTTTACTAACCTGTGACACAGGAAAGATGAGACACACACGTTGAGTTCTCGTTAACATCCAACGGAAGATTAATTCTTTTTTTGTGAGCTCGCTCTTTTCTATGCCACCAATGCAATGCGCCCCTAGTGGTCATGTGGAGAACTGCGTGGACAAACCGAGACAATGCTCAATTTGTTACAAGAAATTAAAAGATACAAAATGAAAAATTGTGTTTGGGGTGTCTATTTTCTTACATATTCTCTTTATTTTCTGGTAACTAGTTTTCACCCCTCTACATTATACAGGTAATTCCCCCAACATTGGCCTGCATTTAATTTATCATCGAGTGCTGCTGTGTCAAAGCTCAAAGATACGAGCTCAGGATATGGCTATATGTGCGCATGTTCTCTAGGGATGCTGGGAAATTACGTTTAGCAGATTATAATACCATGATTTAAACCTCTAACATGCTGCGTGTTCTTTGGTCTTTGTCCTTCTTTTCACTTATCATGTATAGACGCTCCCACTCAGTAATAAGGTCAAGGTAGCAACTGTAGGAGGCAAAGTTTGACAAGGCTACATGACAGAAGATTAGAATACCAAGTCCAGAATACATAGGAGGTAGTCAAATGTTGAATCTGCCCAGTCTCTGGAAAACTCTGATATATTCAGTCATACTCAGACGGAAATGATGACATGTGAAGGCTTCTGCGCATTCTGCAAAGAAATGAAACATTTTCAAGGCCAGATTCAGCAAGGTGAAAATTGTTGTTGCAAGCTTGTAGCAATGTGAATGGCTGAATCTGGCAGTAGAGCACTTTGCAGAAAATAAAGTGACAGTTTAAAACCAAAAGAGCTCTTCTGAAGGTGTGGTAGCATTAGTCTTGAGACGTGTGACAAGCATCACGGCCTTCAAAATACAGAAATTTGGGAAAGTACGTCAAGAAAGAATTAGTATCGGGTGACATCAGTCATCTATCCACAAAATGTACCACTGCAGGTACATTTCTGGAAAAAGGCCTGCATCTCCTGCGGAGAACTGCTGGCCACAAAAATTTCTCCCTGTGGGAAATAAGCAGCCTTGTACAGGAGATGCAGAATCTGAACAGGAGAACAACCAGCACTCAAATAAATTAAGTTAACCTGAGAAAAGATAAGGTTTTTCACACCCTGGTGTCCGTGTTTCTAAATGATGACGGTGTATTTACAGAAAAAAATAGATAGTATATGCTGTTAATAACAGAAAAGCTCAGAGAAAGCCCTCATTCTCTGAGCTTTGCATTCTAAATGAGGAGAAATCCGGCATGCTCATCTCTGATATAAAACTTACACTGTAGTATATATTTATTTTTAAGCATTCTTCTCTACCTGATATCAACACAGATTGGTTCTATCATAAAGATATTTTTTTTCTTCAACATTTAAAATGCATAAAAGCTTCAGCAAATCTTTTGACAATAAAAAGAAAACTCGTAGTTTGTTTTTCTTTTTTTCAAAGATTTAGCAAATGGTAGCTGTTCAGCTCAAATTGTAAAGCTAAAAATGAGCTTTTCTTAAACAGGCCAACTGGTTAAAACGGCAAAGGAGAATAATCATGGCTAAGGCCATTATTCTCAATGCGTTAATTGTTTTAACCTTTACTTATCAGGGTGAGGTTTGCTTACACACACTGACACACGCAGGAGCTGCCAGCTGGAAGCCGCTCCCTGTCATTCTCAAAGCAATTAGCTGCTCTGCTAGGGCTTTTGACGGTGCAGCGTAGAGGGATTTGGTTCTCTAAGTTCAAGGTTCATCTGTCATTTTCTAATTCATATCACAGTTGTGTGATATGACCAAAGTTTAATTTCGTTCAGTTCTGGTGTTTTGGCTATGCTTTTTGTACTAAAAGCATTAATTAAATACTTTCCCTCTTTATTGTTAAAATAGAAGTAGTTCATTCAATGTTCCTTTCTTTTTTTTTTTTTCTGGAAAACATTTCACAGCTGTTGCATCAGGACCTTGGATTTTAAGCCAGTGTGTTCAAGTTGTACACATGTGAAATTTACATTTGAGTGGAAAGAATGCACGTCTCTTCAAATAATAGCCTAGGCAGAAACAGAACCACAGAAAAGTAACTGTTGCTTTTCAAGGGTTGCAAATGATCGCATAGCCTGTACAGAATCCAAGAGCAAAAGAAGTCATAAAAAAAAAATTGTATTCAGGAAAATGACCTCTCTTTGGCTCTCCTGATGCTACTCCCCTTCTCACAGCAAAGAAAAGCGCAGGCATTCACGCATGGCTGACTGGTGTTGCTGATGTTGGCACATTTGTGCTATGGAACAAGAGCTGCTTCATTGGCACTGATTACAGCTTTATCCCTCGCCTGAAAACATCAGCCAACATCAACCCGCATACCAATGGACCGGACAAGGCTCAGACCCGGGAGGGAGGAGAAGGGAAGAGGGGCCAGGTTAGTTACATTCATTTCAGCTCATGAGGGTAAAACGCCAAAACACTTCAACTCAATACCTTCTGTGATATGTATGCATTAAATTCATCACTCTGAGAGCCAGGTGTCTATTGTTGTTGAATATAGATGTAAGCTGAATACCTTGAAAGGAAAATTGCATATTTTGGATGAAATTGGTAAATCTATTAATAAACGAATATAATAAAACAAAGCTAATGAAATTACAGAATGTAACATTTTTGTGAGGAAGATATTTGAGTTCAGTTTTTAGATTAATCATTTAAATCTGGTTTTATTGACAGTCCTTCCTCTTTAGACATTTTCTTATGTTTAAAATGTTTCGTTTTTTCTCAGGCATCTTGACATTCATCTGATTTTTCATTTAAACAAAACAAGTGCTTCAGACATATGAAATGCATTTCTTGCTGTAAGCTTTACTTCACATGACAGCATAAAATTCTCTCTGTTCCAGAGTGTCAGATATTCACTCACCTTTACAGAGAGATGTGTGCACAATAAAAGCATATGAAACATCTGAGAGTTACCAGTGTGCAGTTATTTCGTTCTGGTGCAGCTTTTAAAAGTTAGAAATACTTAACATTAAATGTTTGCTGATTAGCATCAAAAACGTGACAAGTGCTGTTTGATATCCTGTATCTGTTGGAAGATATGACTTTGTCAGTGTTCTTTAAATAATTATAGAGATAATATAATAACATTCAGATGTAAATTTTTCATTTCTACTTTTCATATGTTTTCCCCATATTCATTATCTCATTAGGAAAAGCCTTTTGTTTTCAATAATCATTTTGTGAGCCATTGTTCTCTTCTGTCAACAATCGGATAAAGTAGTCCAAAGGCTTTTCTGAAGCTAGTCTGAAAAAGCAGACATACAAATGAATAATGTCACAACACAGGTAATTGAGCTGCAATCTTCTGTTAACTCACTCAGTTTTTGCAGAGATGTTTATGATTGCAGCAAATTCAATGATAGTTTTACAGGCCTTACAATAAGACATAATACAGTATTTCTACTTTTATGCATAGTTTCTCAAACTCTTTTTAGAAAAGAGCTGCCTTAAAGGTGGAGCACAGTTGAATCAGTGAATCTTAGCATTCAGGGCCACGTCGATGGGCTTCACATGTGTCAAATGACGGCTTTCTGAATGAGTCACCACCCACAGTCTGAGGAGGGCCGATAAGACCTGATTGAAGCCACTGCCTTTCAGTGGGACACAAAGCTGGAACAAAACACGGGACTCAGACATAGACAAACTTCAATAGACATCCAACTCAAGAGGTATCAGAAAAATCAAGACAAATTGCGTAAAATTAACACCATTGTAAAATTGGGGAAAATTTCAAATTCTGGAATGAGCACAAAATTTATGATGAAAAACGCAGGAACCTTAAACATATTTTCTGCTGTAATCATTGTACAAAAACAGCCAGGGTAAAACAAAGGAAGCAATAAATCATGGCAGGAGTACTGGTTTTGTTTGGAGAAACATGGAGGAAGATTTCTGGAACCAATCTTACACAAAACACTTTTTTTGCCAATTCAATCCTTCAGACTGGCTACAGAATTGTTTCACAACCAAACTATTCCAAATGTCTTCCCCTGCAGACTCACGAGGGACAGATTGATGCCATATGTGGCAGGTTGGATGTAAACCAGGCCAGTAAAAAGACTTGAATGGAAACATGTTCCTCCAAGTGTCTGCTAAAGCTGTTATGATCCAAAACATCAAATTTATGGTGACAAGTTTTTACCATCTCCAAACCCAGGACCAACCCCCTTTGGCAATTTTAACTCGCAGTGAGACACAGCATTTCTAAATGTCCCTCATTCTCATGCTTGGAAAAACAGATGCTTGGACACGATGCCAAGCATTTTCTGCTTATAGCACAATTCATATGCTGGGGACGCCCGATTGATTTCCAACAGGAATTGTATTGATCTGGTTGTTTATGCTGTAATTTGGGCGCATGTTCAATGTTTTATGAAAGTCAAAATGAAAGGAGCTGATACAAAGAATAACAAAAACAAAAAGGAAATCCTTTAGCATATTGTCGGGAAATTCAGATGGCTATTAAAAAAGAAAACAAATCAAAAACACAGAAAGACTAACAAACAGATGACGTGCTCTATTAAAAGATGCAAACCTGCATGTTAAATGAGAAAGCAGACTGAATTTCCAGTGGATACATGTGAATTAATCTACCTATGTTTATGCAATCTTGAAATAAATTAGAAATAAATGATCACTTCTGCTTGGCACTGTTTAACAGCTTTGTTTTCACTGTTTATGTTGTTAAACACATAATGGTGTCTGCACATTAGCTGCTGGTTCCCCTCTGTGTTTGTTTCTGTTCTCGCATTATTATCAAGGTCGGAGTTTAACATTAATATCATGATAGTTCCTGTTCTGATGTTCTAATAGTGAAATCAGAGTTTAAATTCTTGGTAAAACAAAACAAACAAAAAAACTTCACACCTTATAGTAAGCAGTACTGTGTAGTCTCAGACATCTGAACGAGGATCTGGAAATGTAATCTCAACCAACTCAAATAGTTTTCTGATGCAACAGTATGAATATTTATGTTTTCATGCACATTGATCAGGCTCTCTCCAGACATATATTTCATGGCTTTGAACCCTGCAACCCTTTAACTAAGATTTGATGCAATGCGACTGCATGGACAGTGGCGCCCCATTGTGAAGTACAAATTACGACAATGGAGACCCAGAACAGTTCAGCAACTGAAGTTGTGCATCAAGCAAGGATGGGAAAGAACTCCACCTGCAAAGCTTCAACAGTTAGAGTTCCCAAATGCATACTGACTGTCATTAAGAGGAAAGATGATGTAACACCTTGGTAAACATCCTTGTGTCCCAACTTTTTTTGGGATCAAAATTCAAATAAGTGAATATTTGCACATTTTTAAAAAAAAATGTATACAGCAAATTTTAAAAGAAATGATGCGCTTTAACAAAAAATATGTTGGTTTTGAAGATATTTGTGAATTTGACTGACTATAAATTGGAAAGAATTAGCAAATTATTGTATTCTATTTATGTTTTTCACAATTCCCCAACTTCACTGGAAATGGGATTGAAATCTCTTGCAGGAGGATGGAAGCTGATCGATTCAAAACAGAGTCAGACTTACTTGAAGTCTCTTGCTGGTAATTTATTAATCCCCCATCTATATGACTTTTGCATCTACAAATCCCTCACTCACTCAATCATGGTCATAAATTATATGGTGGGATTCTGACATTACATTCTGGCATCTACTGTTTATCAAAGAGCATAAATTCCCTAAGGTTTCAGTTCAAATTTTGTTTTTAATCAGTGTAAAAACTAATCAGTTCATTATAATTCCAATTCACATTTCAACAAGGAGGACTCTGTTTCCTGAATTATTACATGCAGATCCACAGGGGAAAACATAACTTACAGCAACCTTCATCCAAAATGTTACACTGGTCCTCTAGCATTTACATAATAGTCCATGTCACAGAGGAAAAACGCAGAGCAATATTTGATGCTGCTGTATTGTTTTTCTGGCACACAGCCAGGCTGTTCTGCTGACAGTTATGTTTGGATCCTCACCAAATAGATCACAGAGCCACTCCATACACCGAGCAATCGTCTCCAACAGCTCTGAAATCACTGGCCAAGTGCAGTAATATTTCTGTCTGACACTGCTCGGTGGCTGACCCTGCTCTTTGACCTCCACGCAAAAGATACAAGCAGGAGGATTATTTTTCCCGCAGGGATCAATAGAGTATCACAAAAAAGAGCTTACAGTGGAATTTTGTGTTACTTATGGGGTTTCTATGGAGGAAACCCAGAGGAAACTGGGTCTTTTTCTCATGATAATAACCTAAAATTTCCACTTGCATAAAACATTTTTACAACAATGAGATTATGCAGCTCTCAGAGATTTGCATTCCATGTGTTCTTCAGTGCAGGGAGCTCAAACACAAACAGGTATACACAAAGACCAGAAAAGCTGTCTTCAGTGCTCTATTTTATACCAAAGCAAAGAAAATACATGTGCTTGTGCCCCAAGGGTTTATAACTGTGCTATATTCTCTCAAAGTACACACCCATACTGTGCCTATTCACTGTTCTTTTCGTGAACTTTTTACATTCTGCCTTGTTAGAACCACAAACCAACTTTTTATTGAGATTAATGTGGCAGAACAATACAATCTGAAGTAGTAGGAAAATGAATGATGTTTAACGATTATCGCAAAATTTTATACACCTTGAGACCAAAGTTGTTGCACACCCTTCTTTAATGATTAGAATGGATAAAAATTTCAATTTGAACTCATGCAACATATTCAGGTTTTTACTTTGATTAGGCCATACTAACATACGGATATTCTCAAGAGTAGTTATTCCACCGTAGCTCTGACTGACTCAATTTATGCACCATCTTCTCTGATCAGCCTCAGAAAAAAGTACCCCCACAGCATAATGCTGTCACCACCATGTTTCAAGATAGTATGCAAAGGGCAGCCAGACAAAACATTTACTATGAAGACCAAGTGCCACAATTTTGATCGGACTGGGAAACATTCATCAAAGAAAATGTTGAAGATAGATAGATAGACAGACAGACAGACAGACAGACAGACAGACAGATAGATAGATAGATAGATAGATAGATAGATAGATAGATAGATAGATAGATAGATAGATAGATAGATAGATAGATTCTGTAATAAAAGACGTTGCTGTTTCACTGCAAGAACAAAAGAAAAGACAGACATGCATTTTTAGATGTTTATTAGCCAATTTATTTGTCACATGTGAGTCAGACAGAGATGTTAATCTGTTAGGATATAAATCTGTAAATAACTGACTGCGTGTATGCATGTGTGTGTCAGATAAGTTTATTTGCATTGCACAATAGAGTAGATGATTTAGTTAGTAATTAGGGAATTGAGACATATCCAATTATTGCTGTTGTGAAATATCACTCTGTCTCAGTAGTTATTCCACCACTGTCTGCAACCTGCCTTATTACACCCGATATGATTAGCTAAGTGTGTGAGGAAACACTGAAAAGAAACTGCAGTGGAAATGAAAGGGAATAAGTTGAGTAGAAAGTGTGTATATTTGTGTGTGTTCAGGGAAGTTAGTATCCTCATAGGTAACTAATTTCTGTTCATTGTAGATTACAGGTGGCAGGAGCGCAGAGGAAGAGTTGTAGCCAAAGCCATTAGTGGTGGTCCCGTGACACAATGCGTGTGGGGCTGCCATGAAAAATCTTATTTACTACCCAGTGTGTTTCTCTCACTCTCAGTCAGAGCTAAAGTTCACTGATACACACAAAGGGCATCATACATCATAAATGAATTACACAGCACTGCTTTTATGGTTGTAAAAAGGCAATCGGTCACATACATGCACTCCTGCTCTCAGGTTTGCAGCTGTAAACAAAAAGGAGGACATGCAAAGGGCCACATGGAAATCTGACTTTGTCCTTTTGGTGTGCGTGGGCACATGTGCAAGCACAATCATTTCTCACTTAGTAGAAAAAGCTTCCTGCTTGCTCTGCTTGTCACTGATGGAAACAAAGACCAGGGGCAGCTGAAAGCTGCTATCTCCAACCATCTGGGAGAGGAAGAAAAAAAAAAAGACAGCACCAACTCCTCACAGCTCACCAGATGCTGCCAGAAGAAGAAGAAAAAAAAAGATTAACAGATTTTGAAGACTGGGGTGGTAAGAGGAAATATTATCTTCATGGAGAGGGGTCTAATATAAATGCTAAGATGGCTATCTGCTGTGGGCAGAAATGATGAAAAGAGAGACATCACTTCAGAGAAGATGGCATAAGTGTACTCACATTCATCTTGCAAAAAACCCCAAAAAGTATTCAATATATTCCATCCATCCATTTTCTGACCCTTCTCCCTAACGGGGTCGGGAGTTGCTGGTGCCTATCTCCAGCTGCGTTCCGGGCGAGAGGCGGGGTACACCCTGGACAGGTCGCCAGTCTGTCCAGGGCAACACAGAGACAAACAGGACAAACAACCATGCACACACACCTAAGGAGAATTTGGAAAGCCCAATTAACCTAACAGTCATGTTGTTGGACCCGGAGAGAACCCACGCATGCACAGGGAGAACATGCAAACTCCGTGCAGAAAGACCCCGGGCCGGGAATCGAACCCAGGACCTTCTTGCTGCAAGGCAACAGCGCTACCCACTGCGCCACTGTGCAGCCCTATTCAATATATTATGCATGCAAAAATGAGTCACGCGCCTCAATGCGATGCACACTTCATTTCAACTTTATTTTGGTTCTCAGGCACAACATCGTGGAGAGTAATATTACAGATTTTTGAACAAAGCATCCTGCGGAGTCCTTTGTTTTATTTCTTTCTTGCTGTCAGAAACACACCTGCAGGGCCCCTCCCTACACCAGCGACACAATCCTCATATGGTGACAGATGTCAGTGAGTCTGCTGCCTGGTGAAAAAATATTTACAGGCCACTCATGGGAAGTAGGGGGTGGAAGCTGCTCGTGTGTCACAAAAGGTGCTGGCAGGTGCAAGCCCACTTGCTAACCACTTATTCTGTTTAATATTTCAAATTTCATCATGCTACAAACATGATGAAACATATTTTATTGGGATTTTATTTGATACACCAACACAAAGTTGTGCGTAAGGGTAAAGAGAGGAATTTTTGTATTTTGTATTTATATACATTTTGTATTTCTTTCCAAAGACACCCTTACTGCAACTGCAGCTCCAAACGTCTTTTCTTCTTCGTTAATTTTATTATTTGTCTATCACATGTTTTCCTTCAGGATATCCCTTTATTTTGCTCAATCCATCTTCTCATCAGCTCTTTTGTCCCTGTGCAGACATAAGACAAAAGAAAAAAAAAGAAAGAAAAAACCATGTATGCTTTTCTTTTATTTTACAATCAAACTCTACTTTGCGTTGATCGATCCCAAGAAAAACTTTAAATAGAATTTTGGAACTTTCTTGCTGTAACTTTGTGGAAAAAGCTAGTGGAAATAGAAATAGATATTTCTATTTTTTTTTTTTTTTAAATAGAATTATCTATTTTAAAAAAGTTTAGCAGGCAAATGTTTTGCAGCACTCTGTATTTACCAAGTCCTGTCTTATCTGCTTGTTGTGAGATTATGTTCCATCTTATCTCGTCTGAATGGGAGTCCTCGCTGAAGTTGCGCGGGGACTCTGCTGATCATGAAGCTCACCGAAAACAAAAACGCTACACCACAGTAACAGCCGTCTATCGCCGCCAGCCGCCTCTGAGCACACCTGATTGGGTCTGATGACTGACTGGCAGACTCTCGGAGAGTTTTTATTGGTCCGGAGGTAACAAGACAACGTGAAAGAGGTCCACTGAGGGCGGAGCGCGTCGGAGGAGGCGGAGCTCTCCGTGGTACTTAAATGGAGTTGGTGCCAGAAAGATGTGAAGTACGAGCTTCGCACTGCAGCCGGAGCGCCCGGTGCGTGCTGCAAACACTGAAGGAGAAGCGAGAGAAGAAAGAGGGGAAAGAAAGAGACAGAAGGAGAGCAGAGGACTGAGCAGCCCTCTGTACTCATGGATCATAAGGATATCTAATCATTCGCCCTCGGGAGCGCACAGGTATCCTATTTTATCCTGCTTTCTACGTTTATTGCTGTGCGTAAAGATTGGCCTTGATATAAAGTGGATCATAGTTTGTATGCTGCAGCTGCCTGGTTGTTTGGCTTTCTTACATTCCATCGGATGTAGTGATTTACGACTGAGTGTGAGAGAGCAAGGGGCAGTGGATCATTGATTGACTCAGTAATATGACACCTTTTATCCCCGTGCGCACTGATCCTTTCTGGTTTTAGGTGTTTCTTTAGAATAGCTACAATCGATTTTGTGCGTAAAGCCATTGTTTTGTGAGAGGCGGTGTTTTCATGCTTTCCATGCTGTCAATTTCACTCCCAGACACCGCAGTCCATGCCTCTGCCTTGCCGGGTCATTGATGGGAAACCAACTGGATCGGATCACCCACCTCAACTACAGCGAGCTGCCCACGGGGGATCCGTCCGGGCTGGAGAAGGACGAGCTTCGGGTCGGCGTCGCCTACTTCTTCTCTGACGAAGAGGAGGAGGTGGACGACCGCACTCCGTCCGACTGCGGCTTCACCAAGGACCACAGCCCGGCCGAGGAGGGACCCTTCTCGGTCAGTGAGGTGGAGTACTCGGCGTTCTGCTCCCAGGAATGCATCTTCTCCAAGCTGCGGGAAAACGAGGACCTGAACGTGTACTCGGTCAAAACTTTGCTGACTATGTGCAAGCCGGGGGATCTGCTGGAGCTGGTGGCCACCGCACAACCCCCCCACTGGGTCATTTACCAGCGTGACGACCAAGTTATTCACCTGCACAAGGGCGAAATCCGCAGGGACAGTCTGCTGGAGATCAGCAACGGTCGGCACGGCAGAATAGTCAACAATCGGTACCGATTCCGGCCGCTTCCTCCGGACCTGGTGATGCAGAACGCTTCGGGACACCTAGGGCTGAGAAGTGAGGAGATTTGTTGGACCAACTCTGAAAGTTTCGCTGCCTGGTGCCGCTTCGGGAAACGGGAATTCAAAGGAGGCGGGGAGGCGCACTCTGCGGAGCAGCAGTATTTCCTCAAAGTGCACCTGTCCGGCAGCGGGGTACACACTCTGGTCTTTCGGAGTCTGGAGGACATGATCCGCGAGCGGCGGAGAGTGGACGCCAGTGGAATTCTTAAAGAGCTCTCTTTGGTGACCGGAGACAAGGACTGATCAGGAATTCCGTTTGATATCCTCCACCTCCAGTCACCGAGGCGCATGGACGCACGCTTTACTGGCGCACACACTAACAGGACCCTCACACATACGCAAACAATTAAGTCCCGCCAGAAGCGCACATATGAATAAGGACCTGTTGTTTTGGGACCGTCGTTTAGTACGGACCTCGATGCACTGTGGATTTCCCAATAAAATGGAGAGTACTGAGAAACGAGGGAGCGCGGCCATATAAACAGACAACGCCCCGCATGGTTAGGACGCGTGCTGAGTGGCGCACACGATTCCTAATCGACCCCATTAACACAGGACAAGCAAAATCACCTTTACACGGCGCACACGACTCGGTTTGATTTCTTTGATTTCCGGGAGGGGAAGAAAAGTGGATTCGGCTCCTTTCTTCTCTGCAGCAGCAGAGCAGACCGGCAGAGGGAGGGGACGGGTGTAGATGGGATCTGGGGATGTCTCTCAGAGGTCTCCCTTCTATTTTTTTACTGTTAGCTTTACGACCAGGACAGACCCAACGACACGGACTCCAGCCACTTAATGATTCATAGACCTCTGAAAGCCTGAGCTGGTTGCAACAGTTGCCTAAGCAAAGCGTCTTGGCTTGACCAAGCTCCTCTTTTTGCCATATTGTTCTCTCCACAATGCTGTCATCTCGCTCACAGCACTGGATGTATGTGTAAATTGTATTCATACATTGGTTTTAAAATTTGAGTCCCTTATTTTTGTATTTAAGTTTAGTGGAATTATCTCTTTTTTGGTTCAAATAAATCAAGGTTGAAATATGAAAAGAAAATTGACCTGGTCCATTAGGTCTTGTTTGGCTGCACACTCACACTCACACATCAACAGTGTTACTCTCCTCATTTGTGCTCACACAAAGCTATGAAATATTCATGCTCGGATACCTCCTGACCTCTCTCAAACCAAACACGCTTCACACATCTTTGTAGTAATCTGCATTAAGCAGAAAACATAAATCAGTGATCTTGCAGCTTATGCTGACTGCTTACAATCAATTCTTTACAGGCATTTCATAACCCATGCTCTGATCTGTCTTAATTAGGATTTTTGCAGCCTCCCATGCATCCCTGTGCACATATTTGACATCACAAGAGTCCACAAAATGTCACAGTCTTTATCTTTAAGCAACACAGCTGCTTATTTATATCGATCAGCTTCTGTGATGGGAGAAAAATGGCTTTTTTTCCCTGTCTTTTATTTAGGGTTGGATCAATCACCTCATCAGACACTCATCTTTGTTCGTGTGATGCTTAAGTTTTTCTTTAATATGAATTGAAACGGCAAAGGAAGCACATATTTGAAGGTGCCTTGCCATGATGTGTGCATTTCTTGAGCATGTTGCAGACATTAGAACGTCTTTAAAAGATCGTATGGAACAGCAGAGCTGGTTTAATTGAGTCCTCACTTTCAAATATTTTGGGTTGTTGATGAGAGAGCTGCAGACGGTTTGTTTTAAGTCAACAGAGGTGAGCAACTTGTGTGGAGTAACAACAAAGCTGAATTGGTGAATATATATGTAAAGCATCGTCATCCTGAATCTTGAATCTGATTTGTGTGTTAAGGCTTGCACATTGAATGGGGTAGTTTGCATTAGCAAAATACAAAGTACTAAAGCCGTGCATATGCTTTAAGAAAATGTGTTCAATGATTATTAACTCTTCAATTGTATTCAGTAGCAGTTCTTCATAATGTGGCTCAGGTGCAGCTGTGTCAGGGGGAGAAATAAACAAAACAACAACAACAACAAAATGTAGCTGACAATTACAAACCAAAAGATTTTCTAATGCGTATTATCATGAAAAGCAAATAAATGTGGAGGTACGGAGATTCTGTACCTCAAAGCAACCTGCCTTTGAAAAACCCCCCACCTACATACCCATTTTATTTTCCCCCAAATTATTGCAACTGTGAATCAATATCAACTTCAGTGTCAGCACATAGCAAATGACTTCTATGCCATTCTCATTGAGTTTATTTCCCAATAAGCACAAGAAAACCCCTTCAGGGCTGATTCCAATTTATTTAGCACATTCCAGCAGCAAGGTAGTTCAAACTGCTTTATGTAACATAACACCCAGTTTTTAAATTACCAATAAACTTTATATAATGTCACCAAAGCTTAGAACAGAAGGAGCACATTACCTAGGCTGGTGTTCAGGCATAAACTATCACTGTTTTTATTGACCTCCCTCTAAGCACATGGGCACATAATTCTCATTTATTATCTGTCTTCTTATAATCATCCGTTACTTTTATCCTTGACTTATGTAGCTATTTTTTTGAAACCAACACCGACAAAAATACATCCACATATTTAAAAATAATTTATATGTTAACTATAATAATGATTTGCCAGCATTCAAGCTTGAAAAGGAGAGATTTTAATTTTGTTTCTCTTTACAAACTTGATTTGTTGTTGCCAAACATGAAATCCACCCTTTTGCTGCTGCTTCAGTCCTTTGCTCTTGCCATATTCCCTAGTGATTACTGTTCCGCCTGTTCAGTACATGTTGAACAGGCTGAGGTTGCCTCAGGTGAGTGATTTTATTTATTTTTTTATTTATTTATTTATTTATTTTAGAATTCGTGTTTATGTGTTTGAGAGAAAGTGAGGAAAGGAGAGCATGTCAGACTTCCCTTGTGAGTTTGATAAATCAGGGTACTGGGGCAGCCAATGTTACTTTGCTGTTTGTGGTGTGTGACTAATAGGACTCAGAGAAAGATGAACATGTGTATTTGTGTGCTCACCACAAAGTCAGCTTGAGGAGACACGATTTGTATGTGGATGCATTACATTCATATATACGTACATATACTGGTGGATTACAATGAAAAAGCTGCTTAGTAAAGCTGTGACTGTGAGCTTGTTTTAACAAGCACTGGCGACTTGTTGTTTGTGTACATTTATGAGCCATATGCTGCATGCATGTGCTATGTAGCCATAAAGATATTCGTCTTTGTTTCTATCAGCAACAGTGTGGAAGTAGCTGCTGTTACTAGGGAAACTCCAGACACTGGCGTACAGTACATCCACCGAGCTCTCTGCATGCTTCTGAGTGTCACTGTGCAAATGCTTTTCAGCCAGAAGCTACTGTAGCTGTCAGCCTTAACAACCACTCATGTAAGACATATGACATTCAAATCTCTCTCACACACACACCCACACATGGCAGTGTGTCCTTTGGGGACCAGCAATTGTTCTTTTGGCACTGTGGTGTTTAATTTACCCAGAGAATTGTTTTCTGTGTGTTTCTGGACAAAGAGGATCCTGTCTTCTACCAGCTGAATCAGTGGTCTCAGAGGAGATGTTGTGGGGAGGAGGGAACATGAGAGGATAGTGCGCCTGCATGATACCTTTAAGAGGATCTCCCTCTAATCTAGATACAGGGCCCTCCCAGTGGAGTAATTTATTCTGTCTTCATTCTCAACGATGGGTATTGCTCCACAACAGCACAGCTGGTGGTAAAAATGAGGCAGTCGCAAATAGGTTGCATGCTGCTAAAATGTTGGTGACAGCAGTTTATACCTCTAAACATCTGTTGTGAAATGCTTCATCCATCACTTGGAGTATATCTCCATTTGAACCCACACCTACACGTTGGCATTTAAATCTGATTGCACACTGCACCACATTTGTAAATTGAATGACATCCCCATTAAGGCCTGTTATCTGTGCTCTCAAAGCATCATTGTTGCCAAAGAGAGAGTAAATTCATAAAAGGTCTGTGTATTCTGCATTGTCGGTGTTTTTACAGCAATGATTCCCAAATGGGGGATGGGATGTTAAGGTAAGGCGAGTTTATTTTAGCTGCACTCATAAAAAGTTAGTTCAAAGTGGCTTAAAGGAAAAGGAACAAGAGGAGGAAAGAAACTACCTTAAAGACACAATACATTAAAAGAATGATATTATAAAAAGAATAACATTAAAATCAGGTAATAAAATCATCTCTGATGCTTTTTGCAGCAATCAGGCCTCATATGAAGGGAACAACAGTCTCTGCCCATCTCAGGTTTTCCGGGAGTTTATTTCACAGCTAAGGCAAGGCAAGGCAATTTTATTTGTATAGCATATTTTTAGCAACCCGGCAATTCAAAGCGCTTTACATAATTAGAAAAAAGAAAATAAAAAAACAGCAAACAAGTTACTGCAGATTAAAATGTTCTAAATTTGCTCAGACTAATCAAAGGTAGCTCTAAAAGGTTTTCATTGATTTAAAGGAACTCAGTGGTTTAGCAGTTTTCTGTTAGTTATTTTCTGGATTAGTGAAGTATGAAAACTGAATATTGGTTCTCCATGTTTGGTTCTAGTTCTGTGGACGCTACTCAAAAGAGAAGACCTGAGTGGCTGGAAGATTGATACGACAATAACAACACATCTTTAGTGTATTTTGGTGCTAAAGTACTCCATAATTTATAAACCAATAGATGCATTCTAAAGTTTGTTCCCTAAGTTATAGGCAACCATTGTCAGGACTTTCAAATAGGGGTGATGTGCTCTATCTTCCTGGTTTTAGTGAGAAAGCAAGCAGCAGCGTTCTGAATCAGCTTCAGCTGTCTGACTGAATTTTTTTTTTAGGCACACCTGTGAAAACATCATTGCTGTGATCCATGCATCTGAAGATAGGCGCATAGATGAGATTCTCTAGATCTTGCTGCGACATTAGTCCTTCATTTGATAGAAGGCCTACTTTGTAACTGCATTTGTGTGTCTAACAAGTCAGATCTGGGTCCATCACTACCACAAAGTAGTGACAGACTCTGACTCTGACTGTGAGGTGCAGGGCTGGCCCAAGATTGAGGGACCTTAAGGAGAACTGGATTTCAGGTTAAGAACTTAACCACCACTTTTTGATTTTACTCTAAATTAGACAATAAATTGACTAAATCTGTTCCCCAATCCCACAGTTTTCAACTTCAGCTGCAATATTTAGATGATAGGGTCTGAATTTACTGTTAAACGTATTAAAACATGGATCCATCCTGTCTTTTTTCAAAGCTTCAGACTGTTAGCGGTTGTGCTATGATGCAGTTGATATAATATTTGTAAACACCAAAGCCATTCTGAGTATTATTGCTGACTCTGTTCATCCCTTTATGACCACTTTCTCCTAATTGCTACTTTCACCACAGTATATTTTAACACAGATTTGGCAAAATCTGGGAGTAAATTTAATAAGCTGAGCTTCAAAGCAATAGCAGACAGCAATGTTTGCTGAGATGCATTTATGATCAAACCAAGCTCAAACACAAAGAGGAGATTAAGCTTGTAAGAGTAGCTTGAGACATCATGAAATGATGATTATTCTTTGCTCTTTTACAAAGTAAACCTGATCATTTCTGTAAATCTTACATTTAAATTTGAAACAATTTGAAATCTTTGAATGTATCTGTGTTGAAACCATCAAATCAAACTTAGTAGTGTTCTTATAACCAATATAAAATTTTAGCTCTATAATCTTAAACTTGAAGGCCCTTGATGATTTGGGGTCCTGAAATGATTTGCTTCGCCTTCGGTTGGGTCTGGATAATTCATCTGGTCAGCAGCTCTAAACTATATTAATATCCAGGATTCAGAACTTATGAGATTATTAACAAAATGTTAAAATCTAACCTTTTGCAATCGTGGTGTTGCAGCACAGATTTAAATGCTGGTGTAATGAGATCAATTTCCTGATGTTTGTCAGGAATTAACCAGCTGCATTTTTAATGAATTTGAGCTGCCTGATAGAGATTTTCTGCAAAGACAAGTACTTTTATCTAACCTATTGCAATTTAAAGCATGACAAATTTCTCTTTGTTGTATTTTACTAGAAAACCCCGAATTCTGGCAACATTTGAAAGTAGTAGTGTGACATATTTATTAGTAAATGTAAATGTTAAGTTTGATTTCTTGCCTCATTACATTTATTTGAATTCAATTTATTGCAGTAACTTTATGTAGAGGCAGTTATCAACATGACATGTGTGCTGAACTCTAGTTGTCAATTTCTGGTTACAAAAAACATTCAATTAAAAGAAAGCCGGGGCAGATACTGACTATAAGAGTATATTATCATGTAGTGAAACTTTGACTCCTGTGTCATATGCATTGTGTGATATCTTACAACACGCCGTAATCTGAGCCAGGAGAAGCATGTAGAAATGAAAGAAGCCTGAGAATTGACCCCTAAAGAACCTTCCTTTAATGTTTAATGACCAAATTGCTAAAGTAATTTTAGCAAATTTGTTCTGAATCACTTTACTGCAGCATCAGCTTTCAATATTTTTACTTGGATTTTCTGGTAAGCTGTTGAAAATGCAACACTGAGAAACAGTAATACCACTGAAACCAGTTTCAGAAACATTTCTGGTATGACTTTTACTAAATACTTCGAGTGTAATTTCAGTGTTTAGGTATGTTTGGCAACATGAAAGTGAATTTCATTGTCTCTCAACTTCAAAGTTCTGCACTTTTAAATCTGCAAATAGTAAAATGAACCCCCACCCCCAAAAAAAACAAGAAACAAAAAAGTTTTCTTCATTTTACCAAATGAATGAATTAATTATTGTTGTTACTCTAAATTCTGCTTGATCACTACATATTGTCATGGCTGTCTCTTTCTCTTTACAAATCCATTAGATAAGCAAGCATTAACTATGTGTGTACTTAAACTGCTCTAATTAAGTCCTGCCAGTGTAATGACAGATTCATGTATTCTTCATGTCAAAGTTCTTACCTTTACACTTATAATTAATGGTGTGTTTATTTTCTTAACAGCAGATGTCTACCGGGAATGAAAACACATCTGAGTAATGAAGTACCAATTTTTGCTCAGGATTTAAAAATTAAGTTTAAATTAAGTTAAGAATATAAATTTTCAAAATGGAAACTGAAAAAGAAAAAAATCATTGATTTTGAGTTGATGGCAAAAATGGCTCAAGATCAAAACTCCTTTTTGACTCAAGACGTCTGGAGGAATAGTAAGACTCAGTGCACCAGCATCTGCACAAACAGCATGAGTCACCAGAATCAAATGTTTCTTTGGCTTTGCTGGTCTCATCATGTGCTGTAATAAGTCACTAGCACTAATGACATATGGGCGTGGGACACAGGCTTTATGGCATTTGAAAAAAAAAAAGATCAAAACCTATGATTAGACTGGAAACAATGACTTCAATACAAGCAAGAAAAATGTTCTCAGAAAAACATTTACAGAGAAATGCTCATTGAGTAAAAGCAAGTAAAGTGTGTGGTTTATAAAATTGTAGTTTTTGTTATTTTCACCCTGGCGTTTCTCCAGCTAAAAAACAAACCTCTGATGTTTCTAACCAATATTCAGTTAGCTTGAAACTGAGAGATTAAAACATGCCTCCAGCTCTTGACGAAAACAGGTTGTTCCACTGAAAAAGACCAGTATTCAAACTGCGCCTCGCCCGTCTTTCACTGGCAGGTGGGTCAACTGTATGCAAATAAACACTGCGCTGTGTTAAAGCTGCTTTGCTCCAATCAGACTGAAAGGTCACATCAACATTGAAACATTTTGGGCCAACAGAGAACATTTATTTGCTTGTACAATTTTTAGAAAGGAAATTGCATTTTTGAATATTTAAAATTTTTATAAAATACCATCTAAAAGTACATTACCTCCATACATACTTGTCCAAAAGAAGTTGTAAAAAAGTACTTTGTTGTTAATCTAAAGCTGTTCAGTATAGAAAATGATTTTTTGAAGTCATATTAAAAATAACATTTTCATTATATGTGATGCATACATTATGTTGTAATCAGCTTAACATTTTAAAACCTGTCAAAATATATAGTGAATTTAAAAAGTTTTCATAGCTGTGGAACCTTTTATTAATGAAAGCAAGAAAACTAGGTTATTAAAAGACAAATACTTTTAATACTTTTAAATTCCAGGAAGATTTTAATCTATTCTCATTTATACTTGCAGCATAAAATAAAACCTGAAAAAATATATTTTCTCTTATTATCCACTGATTGTTTTTCACCTGTTTTATCTGAAAATTAGCTGTTGTTTGAAGTGTTAAGATCCTTTGTAAGGCAATGTGTTTTCATAAATTTCAAAACTTGAGTGGAAGAAACACATTCGGGTGATAAAACACTTCCCACAGCCAATAAATGTTCTATTCTGAGGGCAGGTGTTCCAATCTTTGGCTGCTCCAAAGAGTTAAGGGACTGAACAGCCTTAGGAAATTTTCTCTGCCGCAGCTGCATCGCTCTGTCCTTAGCCTGTCCCCCATCTCTGTGAAAAGGCACCAACTGCTAAATGTCAACCGAATACAGTCAATAACAATTTACCATTTACTCATTCTGACGACTGCCTTTACAAACGTTCAGTCACATTTACTTCTTATGCCACAAAACGTGAATTTAGGATTGCATTGAGACAGTCGCATCAGATTTAGATATTTAATTGCATTTACGGTGCTGTCAAGAGTGAGAATATTTTACGCTGGCTAGCATTTAATCTTCTTTAGAAAGCAAAAGCTTTTCATACATTCACAAAATGGAAATTTCTTACAAAGCGGTTCGCAACATATTCAACATTATTGCAATACGAGTTAATTTTTCTGTAATTACATAACCATGGTTGTTCAAAGCATATTTAAGTATAATAATGAGCTATTTGTTGCTGATTAAAAATTCATGAAAAACATTTTTTTTACTAAATGATTTGTTTTAGGAAACTGTGTCAGAAATGTGCTGTTTTATCTGGCTTAAATCTTTCTCAGCCATGCCGAAGCACTTGACCCTGACATGAGTGGTGAAAGGACAAATATTACAGTCTGCAATCCAGCGCACAAACCTTACAGCTTCATTTGTGTGGTTTTCACCCTCCTGCTAACTTCTTAACACATGAGAAGAGAAATTGCCCTGAGGCTTTGGCCCAGTGCAATCACAGTTTGATTAATGAAAGGCCTAACATAGCCCCATCTTTCCGTCTCTGTGGTTTAATCCCTCTTTAAAAAGGCACAGCAAAAGGTTACTGTAAATGTCATTATGGGCAGTTTCACAACCTTTTCACTGCCAAATGTCACCCTTTCACCATATTATAATCCTCTGTTTCCTTCCTAAAGTATTCACGTTTGCACCGATTCATAAAGTTCTTCTTTTAAACCTAAAAGTTGCTGAGCGCACACCTTTTGAAGCAACACTCTGTGGAATTATGCACAAAAAGAGAGCGCTGTTTGAAAACAAGCACGGAGTCGTTTCACACACAATGTGACGTCTGATCAGGCAACTGAAGAGGTAAGAAACTGCTGGGTAATCATAAAGTTCATGCAGATCCACAGCATGCTTCCATGTTTACAACCACAGCTCATTCAAATGTATCAGGGTGATTAATACAAATGAATCCCAGTCGTCTCGACTTTTTACAATCTCTGGCTTTTGATGCCTTTAGTTCGTAAATTGTGCTTAAATTGAGCTACAAGACAAGCAAAAGCAAACTGAAATGTGCAACACTGACAAAAAAGTAAAGTCACCCCACATTCCTTAATTTTCACTGTTTTGTTTTTATTCCTGATCTTAGGAGGTTATTCCTTTATTATTGAAAAAGATACTGAAACCAACTTCACTCCATGTAAGAAAGTACTTGCCACCCGAACTGAATATCTCTTTGTGCCACTCTAGGCAACTTCAACTCCTTCTGGCATTGGCAATAACTGGAAATGAGTCTTTCCAGTTATTGCCACCCTTAGTTACAGAATTATTATTATTCAGCTGTGGTTAAGCTAAAGGTTAAGTGGCCCCAGTCTCTCACACTATTGCGATCATCTTTGATTGTCACAATAGGCTGTTTTTTTTAAAAATATTGAGTCACTTATATGCTGAATGAAATCAGATGAACACCTTCCAAGCTGTTGAACATTTGTCTTGTCAAACCTCAGATTGCTTTATATCTTGAGGACCATTAAAATGTCTTTCAGAAAATGTGAGACAAGAATTTATTTGTTTTCTGGTCAGCAGTGTTTTCGTAGTTGCAACTTCCCCATTGCTGTCCTCTCATTCATGTTGAATAATGAACCTTAAATGAGGCAAGTGAACCCTGCGGTGCATTAGATTCTGTTCTGTGTACTTTATCAATTTCTGGATGAGTCATCAGTTCTTGACGTATCGGTTGAGCAGCAGCTCCTGACAAGGTTCTTCCCGATTCATGCTTCTCATATTTGTGGAAAATGGTTCTCATGGTGATTCACTGGCATCTATCAGTCAGCACTGTTACACTTTGCTAACTGATTGATGTTGAAGACTGTCTAGATCTGAGTAAGATGTATTGCTCCTCAGAATCTGTTAAATCTACTTCATGTTGACAGGATCTGTTTCAGTAGCTCCTGGATTTTGCAGCAGGAATCACTAAAATTGAACTCTGCTCTCCAAAAATGTGGTTAATCACAGTTTATTAGTAATTTAACAAAATGACTGGTTACTTTTTTTCTGTAGGACTAGTTTGCTTCAGGTAGCTTTCTTTAATTAATAAAACCAATTTCATTGATGCAGGGTTGTTTTTGTCTGATATTAAAATGTCTCTGATGACATTAAGGTGATGACATTAAGAAATCTTTGAGGAGGCAAATGTTTTTTCAGAGCATTGCAAATGTGACCTAATCTTTAGGCATTTGTAGTAGATATTGAGAGACAGTACGATTTACTTTCAACCAAAAAGGATAAAAGGAATAAGCAAACTGTTGATGAATGAAGAGGCTTGACAAGCTACACTTGGAAAAGATTGTTTATATCGCAATTCGCTTTTTCCAACTGGACAATCTGTACTCTGAAAATAAGTTAGTGTTGTCTGAGGAAATGAGGTGTTTTAGGAGAAGAGAACTTGTTCAGCTGGTTGCACATTTTCTCATTAAACCAGTATTTTTTTTTTTTTTTCGGTCCTCTGGGCCCAGCGTTTTAAACTTTCCTGCTCTAACACAGTTGATAGGCCTTTAACAAGCTTCTCTTGAATAGTAAATGTGCTGTGGAGTTAGCTGAATACGTTTGTCCTCAATCATAAAAAATGACCCTCATGTATTCCCTGCTCTCCTCCACACGTATGACTGTCCGTTCTGTCATACGGACAGTGTATTCCAACTCAGTCAATCAATAAGAACGGCTATAGGACAGAAGAGAAAGGGATGTTTCAAAGTTTCCAGTTTACAGTCACAAGAATGCAACTTAAAAATGCAAGGCAGGTACATGACAGTGTCAAGAGAAAGAAGCTTACAGTATTAGAATATTAGCATTAGTCCTGACAAAACATTAAAACTACACAAAAAGTACTACCACGATTTGAGAAAAACATTTTAATCACAACACCACGAGAAATTAACATATTTTACCAGTTGAAAATACAAAACATGATTTTTTTTTTAAATTATTATTAATCGTTTTTTACCCAATGTGTTGGCAAAAGCTGTCTGTAGTCTCCTAGCTCATTCTCGTGCAAGCTTAATAAGTCAATATTTTAAATAACTTTCGCACATTGCTTGTGTACAAACTTGCACGGTTGTCAGCAAGCCCAGTTTGTTCAGGCATGCTGTGAATTTGCCACAAAAAAGGAATTTGGAAGTAGTTTTAAAACATAATATTGTAAAAATGTTCTTATGAGCGGCAATGACTACACTCCTGCTAATCATTGAGTGACAGCAGGCTGGTAGATGAACAGGCTGAACTTAGTGTAACTAATAGCACTCACTTTGATCTGTCTGTGCTGATGCTGTTTAATGGGGTTTAATGAAATTATCGGTGTTGGTCAGTCTCCACAAACAAGCTTGCTGAGAGACTTTGATATAAAATTAATGATACTAATGAGCAACAGTCAGGAAGGTAATAACTATAATGGTGTGCTTGTTATTTCTCTCTTTCTTCTACTCATACCAAGAAAAAAAAAAACACAATAATGATTCCAGTAACAATTATTCACCTCCATCACTTTCTGTCTTCTTGTACAGTTTTCAGGCTCTCATACTAACTTCTCTGGAAACTTCATGTGATTTTCCAATTTCACCAGGATTGTTTTGTTTGCCAACACAGATTGTAGTCATTGAAGTCTGAGACTTCAATAAATAGCAACATGTATTTTCTTCAAAACTCTTTTCTTTTAAAGCACAGAAAACTAAAGCTTCATGTCCTTAGTGTTAAAACTTGGTCTCTGATTAGTATTCTGGATATTCTTCACATGTATTTATTAGCTGCAGGATGCTACTCCAGCCCGGTATGTTTAAGCAGGTGCACACCTAAATGCTGCAGGGCACCGGCACCTTGCCGACAGGAATTTGAGACCTCTGGAAAAGGCTTTATGATTCTTTTCAAAGCATCCTAACAAACAATTATTTTCTCAAAACACTGAAATTCCATCTCGGTTGTTAAAGAGAATGACTGAACCCTCAGGACAGGGAATAAGGGAATGTAGTTCTCTTCAAAGACAATCAGGTCCAAAGAAGTGAATGTCTGTTGGTATCATCACCAAAGCTCTAATGAAAGATAGATTGGTGCAGAAAGAGTTAATAAAAACGGCATCATGAACCAAAGATCATGTGAAGCCTATGTTATGGTGGCATGTCTAGGCTTTATAAGTGTAATCCATTGATCTGATGTCCTTCACACATGAAGTTGCCATGTAAACCAAAATGCAATTGATTTTATCATTTCAGTTTCACAGATGCCTGAAGTGAACACATGGAATATTTTCCCTGTTCTGGAATTTGCACTTTTTGCTAATGAGGCGACCCATCCAACACATGCAGTCTTAGTAAACTCAAATTGTGCTAAAAGCGACAATATTTATGGAGCAGTTTTCTGAAGTGACAAGTCAATGTCAGCATGTTCGTTCTCTGTTTTGATACAGCTCACTCACACCTCCTACCGACTCATCCACATCTCACTCTGAGACAAAAGCAGCCCATGCACCACCACTCCCTATCCTTGGACCCCCTGCCTGTGCTGAAGATCACAGAAGAAGACATAAGGCTGTTTCAATTTCTGAAGACCTTACCTGACACATTCAGTCATATTCCAGGTGGTCAAGTTAAAGACTTAATATGAAAAAAAAGTTCCACAACCATACAATGTCTACCTGGAGCCATAGTTCTCTCCTAGACAGTGGAGATGACAGGGGCCATCCAGACCGCAACCCCAAAAACATCAGCCTCAAAAACAGTGTGCATCCTGTGGATCCTTCTGGTTCCTAGGAACCACTCTTTCTCAGGACCTGAAATGGTCCTCATCAAGGCTGACCTGCCCTCTATCCAGAGATCCAGCTAACATCTCCGCAGACTACACACATCCCGGACACCATTTAAACCATTAAAACGTTTACCTTCAGGTCTGTACTACATAGCTTTACTTGTAAAACACAGGCACCAGAAAATGTTTCTTTTGAAACTAATGGTGTTCCAGAAATACATATTGTTTCTTAGAGTTACACAAACAGAATGAAAAATTCTGCCTTGAACGAAGGGAATTACTGTAGGATTCTATCACACCCCTATAACCATGATTATTTTAAATGTCTGCTAATGATTCATTTATTTTCTTTGGATTTTGAGATTCTTATAAAAATGGCTGGATGAGTAGATGTTTCCTTTTCATCTGTATTTTATTTTTTTTATTTAGGCTATTATGCCTGAATCACTTGTGAAGTACATTGGTCAACTGCTGTGTTTTTTATAGACACATTTGAGATTGACAGTGATTTTTATTAGCAGTCAGCAGAAAAGCTAAGTCACCCAGAGGAGAAATCATAAACTCACTTTTCTCCCGTGAAAATCCCAATCTGTTGAACTCAAGATGTCTGGCCGTCCCCAAAATGAACATAACTGTGATGGATAAAGTGGTTTGAAAACACTGTCATGGAAAAGTGCATCGTGATTATATCCAGCAGCAGCTTAAGGTGGATCCCACTCGACTTCACACGGCATTAAACACGGACGAAGACAAACAGCACACAAAGATGCTTTTAACACACGTGTCACTGTGAAACTTGCCAGCAGCAACTGCTGCAGCAAATAATACAAAAACTGAAAGAAAAAGGTTTCATATTGATCTCGTTTAACATTACAATCTTCTGACTTCTGGGAACCAAACAAGACAGAAAAGAAACTTCTTTCTTCTTGGCCAAAAAAATATTACACAGAAAACCCAGTTTTTTCCCCCCTATATATAAATCTTGCAATATTTGGAGGGAAAATGCACATTTGGGTTGAGGAGCAGAGTTGAGTTTGTCACCCTGCATCCGTGAAAAACTTGCCAAATCCTCTCCCACAGTGACATTGACTATTGTCTGCTGTTATTTATTGGATTGGATTTGGATGTTTCAAGAAGTGAGATGATTTGCTATGTAGTAACTTAACAATTATGTTAATAAAAAGATGTTTTAGCAGACTCTTATTGAAGTCTACCCATATGGGATTGCCACATATTGTAGCATTTTATCTTGGGTTCTTTCTTCACGGAGTTTGCTTCCCATGATGTCATGCCTTGTTTTTTCACAGTGGAAGAGATTGCCCCACACCAAAACACCATCTCCACCAAAGCAGGGGATTTGGCAAGTTTTCCAAGGCAACAACCCACAAATGCATTTTCCTTAAAAATGTGATACCATTTAAGGGCAAATAAATCGGCTTTTCAAGGGTGTTAAAGCCATAAATAATGATTATGTAAACTGCTTTTCTTTATTTATAAGATTTACATTGGTTAAGTCAAGTTAACATTATGAAATTTGAGTTTTTAATTTGAAATGGTTACTTCCTTTTAATGTGTGTGCCACTACAATCCAGTGATTTGCCACCATCAGTGTATGAATGTGTGTATGTGACTGGATGAATAATGGAATGTATCACAAAAAAAAAAAAAAAAAAACATTGAGACCATAGAAAGATTATAGAAGCGTTTTTGACCATGTTTCTCATTTTTCATAGGAAATAAGATAAAGAAGTAGTAACAAGAGATATCTGGGTAATTTTCTTTACTACTTTTCGATTTTTTTTTAAAGATTATTTTGGTAAAATCCACAGATTTGCACATGTTCTTGACATACATATATACTGGATTTTCGTTGTCAAGAAGCATTGTTGGAACAACAAAGAAAATATCACACATTTCTTTGCTATAAACTATGGCATCTTTTCAATTTCATCTTTCTATGTGTTAAAACATTTATGGCCTCAGAGGAGTGTGACAAATCTGTAAAGCTCTCATTTTTCTAGAAAAACTAAAAAAACATTATTTTTGCCTGACTTTGGTACTTAAATTTAAATTGACTCTTAAAAACATTTCTCAGGGTTGCCCTATATAAAACAGAAAATAAAAAACAGACCTGGATTTCTCACCTAAATGTAACAGCTTTTACTGTAGATTATTTTCACAAAATTATTGCTGTGAACCAGATTACTAGAGAAAATGTTAAAAGACTCTACCTCAATGAATCAACAGCCTTTGGATAGAAAACCCACAAAAAATTCCAACCAATAATTCTGGAGATATTCCATTTTGGAGCAAGACATTGGACCAACTGGGCTATCACCAACACTCTGCCTTAAAGCCATGCAGCAAGCCAGGGGTGAAATTGGGATTTGTGGGCAGGGAGTATCCAAAGTCCAGATGGGAATAGTAAGAGGAGGGGGAAGTTTCCCCAAATCACACTTCATTGCATTTGTGAAATTTCAGACAGATATTTTACACTGAATCAAATCAAATTTCTACCACCAGGGAGAATGAAAAACATTTTTATTTTGGTCTATTGTGTAAAACTACACGCTTAACGTGTTTAATGGCAGAATTAAAAACCCCAGGACAATTTAGATAGACCAGTTGACCTCGCCATCATGTTTTTGGATGTCGGTGTGTCCACTGGCAAGACGCTTCACTCATTCACTCATGTCGCCTACTGATGGTGGTCTGGTGGCACCGGTGCATGGCAGCTTTGCTTCAGCCAGACTGCTACTGGATAATGGCAAGCTACAATCCAGTAGTTTGCCACCATCAGTGAGTCAATGTGTGTATGTGAATGGATGAATGACAGAATGTAGTGTGAAGCACTTTGGGATCCTCTGCACTCGATAAAGTGTTATACAAGGACCATTTACCATTTTACCATTTACAGGAAGAAACCTCCACCAGAACCTACCTCAATGTTGAATGCCCATCTGCTGCTGGGGCAGATGAGCATTCACTAACCGAGGGTTTGAAAACACAGGGCACATACACAAAATGATTGAGCAGCACTGGTCTAGGAGTACTTTCTATGTTAAGAAAAAGTAAAAAGTAAATGGCAGGTGTAGCTCCTTCAGTGGATTTGTCTGGGAAAGAAACACAACATCATAACATCTGAGCCAGTTCTAAAGGCTACAGGAAAGAGAGGTCAGAGAGTTAGCAACATTTCAAGCCTTTACAATAGCTTTGTCTAGGAGAGACAGAACAGACCCCAGGACATCACCTATAGAAGGAGAACAGGAAGTTGTCTGGAGCATCATCTCAGTCAAAGCCCCCTGGTGGTAGGTGTCACAGCAAGGCAGGAAAAAACAACAGACAGAAAATCCATCCATCCATCCATTTTCCGTCACCCTTCTCCCTAACGGGGTCGGGAGTTGCTGGTGCCTATCTCCAGCTGCGTTCCGGGCGAGAGGCAGGGTACACCCTGGACAGGTCGCCAGTCTGTCGCAGGGCAACACAAAGACAAACAGGACAAACAACCATACACACACACACTCACACCTAAGGAGAATCTGGAAAGCCCAATCAGCCTGACAGTCATGTTTTTGGACTGTGGGAGGAAGCCGGAGAACCCGGAGAGAACCCACGCATGCACAGGGAGAACATGCAAACTCTGTGCAGAAAGACCCCAAGCCGGGAATCGAACCCAGGACCTTCTTGCTGCAAGGCAACAGTGCTACCCACTGCGCCACTGTGCAGCCCCAGACAGAAAATATAAACGTAAATGTTGAAATAACAGTAAAAGATGTGTTAGTAGAGAGGAGGAGATTGCAGCTTGTAGTGAGGATGAGAGGCCAGGAGCGTAAGCTTACAGGAATTTAACGACAGAGATAACCTACGCTTCTTTACCTATATGCTTCATCAAAAAGGAACGTTTTAAGGGATGCAGGTGGTTCAGGCACTGGACCACCTATTTCACACTTTTTGAAGGAAATTATGAAATACAAAAACCACCACAAGAATAAAAGAAGGATTTACAACACAATCTCCTAACTCCAAAAAAAGTCCCAAAGATTGTGATATTTTCTTCAGCAATTATATTTTAAGAATTGGGTGTCAGTGATCACAAGTCTTTGACTTTCACTAGTTATGAAATATTAAGGAACGGTTTATCTGCCAAATTCAAAATAATGTAATCCCTACAAATGGATTTTTAGAGAACTAGCTTTTTGAGCAATTTGACATTTAAATTGTGCTACTCAGATGTCTACTCACTTCACTTACATATTCAAATAAGCTGCTAATGCAGCAGAAATTAATGTGACAATCTAGACCTTGGTTAATCCAGTTATGCTGATATGCCTCTATTGCATCAAGAACATTAACATTAATAAATATGTCTCTTCTGTGTCAATTCCCTCTGTAACAGTTTGACCAAATTGACAGTACAGAAAAAAGAAAAAAAAGAAAAGGTGAATAAAAGTCCAGGTGAGGCAGAAGGAAATGGGAATGAGTTTAGTCAGTGACAGTAGTGAATCAGAATTTCATCACTGTTAAGGCAGCAAAGAGCAGATCAGCTAAACTGATGCAGTATGCAGCATGTGTCATTTGATCTCTAGCAGGTTACAGTGAATCTCAATGTTTCCTTTGGAGACAGCGTACATATCAAATAATTTTGAGTTGTCATCCACCATGTGGAAACCCGTTTTTCAATTACTTTATCTTTTAGTAAGCACTTAATAAAATGCACTGCTTCTGAAACAAACAAACAAAAAACAAAAAACATCCACACAAATAAACACAAAGGGAAATTGATGAAATAGGTAATAAAACACTTTTGCTTTCTCAGATTGCCTTTAAATCACCCATACAGGTAATGGATTTTGAAATTGATTTTACTTCCATTGTACAGAAAGTAAATCAGTGCTGGTTTAACTACTGTCCTGTCCTCCAGGCAAGCGCCACTATTCACCATTCAGCAAGTAGCAGTTTAATAACAATATGTGCACGGGATCACAGGCTTTCACAATATGTGTGTGCAGCCGTAGATGTGAGGAAGTGTTGCAAATGTGTTTGTGCTCGAGCTCATCCATGAATGGGAGAATGTGCAAGACAGAGAAAAAGCATAATCTACCGGTAATGGAACATGAAACCGAGCAGAAAATTGCAAAAAGAAATGACTCCTAGGGAGGGTGCCAGCTCTGATGAAATAAAGCTCCTCATGTGTGACCTAATAAAAACACGCAGAGGGGCTAATGCCCCCTATAATCATCCCTCTATTCTTATGCACAATAAGGAAAAAAAAAGAAACATTAAGGCATGCCCACATGGCCGGCGTTTCAAAGGTGGCTTAATGGTCAAACTACCCGGAGGGGTTTTCTACAAGTGGGCTGCTGGCTGTTTAAGTATTGGGTAGCAGTTGATAGGTGATTGATAGACTTTGTATGTGGCAAAGTTATTTGTTCTGTGAACAATGACATGTAATTATGACTTGTAGTTCGTCCAAGAAATGCTGTATGCTTGATTTGATGTGGCAGAATTTATTAGATTGTCCAAAATCTTCAAGAGTAGGGAATTAGTTGAAGTAAACCAACTCAACAAAATTAAACACTGAAACTTGTTCAGTCCTTTGTAGAACCACTTTTCATTGTAATTACAGCTTCGAGTGTCTCTCTAGCAGCTTTGCAAATTTTTTACTCATTTTTGCAAAGCATTTCAAGGAAGTCAGATTGGATAGAGGACACCTGTAAACATCAATATTTTATTTTTGTTAGATTTTGTTAGATTGAAGATCGAAACTTCAGAGCCTTAAACCGTCATTCAGCAGGAAGGCTGCAATATTTATCAATAGTTTTATTCCTCGTAAAGTATTAATACATTAAATCCTTCTCAAATTCCTGGTGTTCCAACTGGCAAATGGCATGTAATAAAACAATCGTTACAATTATTTAAATAATGAAATGAAATGAAAGAAAATGTATATCAGGTGTTACTTATTCTTACTGCTTAATAATATCTTTATGCTACTTTATTTATTTGTCACATAATTCACTTGTGTCATTTTAACATTAAGATATCCATGTTTGGGTACAATTACCCAACATCTTGTATTTTAAATGTCTGGAGAAAGGTTTTTGTCAAGGTGGGAGGAAAATGAACAGTTTCAAACATCATTCAGTGGTAACATCAAATCTTAATGTGTCTGCCAGAAAGCTGGAAATAAATGTAAAAATATAATTCTTCCATATCAGAGTAAGTCCAAAATGTCCTCTTAATCTGATAAAATGTAGCTGGACCCAAAGATTGTTCAACAAAATATGAATATTAGGGTATGGACACTTGTGCAACCAGGTTATTTACCATTTTTTTATGTTTTTTTTTTTCTTTCTTTTTTTTCTAAACAAGTCAATATAGTAGACACCATGACAACCTCATATGTTATCCATCCATCCATCCATCTTCCGTCACCCTTCTCCCTAACGGGGTCGGGAGTTGCTGGTGCCTATCTCCAGCTGCGTTCCGGGCGAGAGGCGGGGTACACCCTGGACAGGTCGCCAGTCTGTCGCAGGGCAACACAAAGACAAACAGGACAAACAACCATGCACACACACACTCACACCTAGGGAGAATTTGGGAAGGCCAATTAACCTGACAGTCATGTTTTTGGACTGTGGGAGGAAGCCGGAGAACCCGGAGAGAACCCACGCATGCACAAGGAGAACATGCAAACTCCGTGCAGAAAGACCCCGGGCCGGGAATCGAACCCAGGACCTTCTTGCTGCAAGGCAACAGCGCTACCCACTGCGCCACTGTGCAGCCCTCATATGTTATAAAGCCAATAAGTAATACATACTATTTCACCAGTAAGGATAACATTAAAAGCAGTGACATAAACTGATAACTTTCTGTTGTGGGGCGAAAGGCTTGACGTTTCTGGCAGATTTCTACTCTCTAACTCATCAGTGTGCAAGTATGCGGCAATTATAGTGCAACACATGAGGTCCTTGCCCATTTGACCCCCTGAGTCTCCTTTTTTCTCTGCAATGACATTAGTGTTGACGAGACAGCTCGAACTGACACAGCAGGGACATTTGACTTGAGGCAGGGGAAATGGACAAAACTACAATCAACTGTTAGAACAGCTTGACCTGCCCTTGACTCTGGCTACTGCCGTGAATTCGCTAAATGACCTGGTGTCAAGCATTAGTTGTGCTGGACAAGTCCTCTGTGAATAGTTGAAAAGCATGGAAGCATGTGCTGGACTATGTCAACCAAGTGTGTGTAAATATAGGTTAAGAAAAACAGTAAAAAGATTGTTTTCAGCCATCTGGCAGTAGCAGTTTTTCTGTAGCACCAGACGCAACTCATACGGTCCCAGTGGGACTCCAGCCAGCCAGCCAGTCCATCAATGGTGTTTGGTGGAGCATAGATAACACCTTCTTCTGAGAGAAGAGCGAGAGAATGAGTCAAGGAAAGAGTGAAATATTGATGAGAAATGTGAAGCACAAAAATAGAGCAGCCTGCATTCCCAGAGATGGGTTATGGATGCACACAACCACACACACTGGCATGCACACACACACAAATCAGTATGCAAGTAATTCACTGTCACACATGATGGTGTTTTTGTGTAAAACTATGATTCAGCAAGAGGAAGAAAAAAGAGAATTTGGGGTCCACTTAGCAAAGATACTTTTGATAGCCTCAAATTAGCCTTTGTTATATATCATTTCAATGGAACCAAACGAAAACAAACAAAAGAAAAAAAAAACAAGGGTAAAATCTGAAAGCTCAATATTATGATGTTTCACAGCTACATGCAGCAAAACTGAACTAAAACATCCTTAAGAACTTATGTTTAATGCTGAGCACAAAACACACAGCGTTTTATGTTTTGGACTGGAAGAGTTACCTCCAAGCTAAATTGTGTTTTCCATCCATCCATCCATCCATCCATTTTCCATCACCCTTCTCCCTAACGGGGTCGGGAGTTGCTGGTGCCTATCTCCAGCTGCGTTCAGGGCGAGAGGCGGGGTTCACCCTGGACAGGTCGCCAGTCTGTCGCAGAAATTGTGTTTTAATGCCACTATTTTATTCAACAAACTCTAATAAAATGTGAAGATCTTTATAATTTGGCATTTTGCCAGTTTCCTAACCATGAGAATCTGAGCCAACATAGGGGTTTTATCTTTAATGAATGTTGCAACAAGACTATAAGTCACAGAGAGCCACTGCAGCTACCTCACTGTGACGTGATGGAGCACTATTCCCAACCAGACCTGGCCAACTGCAGGAATTTAATTGCTTCAGTGAATTATTGGATGAGATTTTTACCAGACTTAAGAGGAAGCGAGTGAATGGAAGTTGCTTGAAAAAAAAAAAAAAAAGAATGAAAACAAAACTATCAGTTTGCCACTGAGAAACAATTAACAAACCAATTAATCTCTAACCATTCTCTGCAGTAATAAGTTTGTTTCTAGGCATTAATTTGGTATGTGATTATATGTGATTAACGGTGGAAATGTGACATCTCAGATTTAACAAGTCGATTTGATTTAATGTCAGTGGAGATGCTAAGCAAGTCATTTTCTTTGCTGGTGATGGTTTGGAGAATGTCATTCAGAAAATAAAAAAACTTGCTAGGATCACTGTTCACATCGTTTGGAGTATAAGCATCACGGTAGGCCAAGATTTCTGAAGGAGGAAAATTGGTTTTCAAGGCCAACACCATCATTATGATGAAGTGCAGAATTACCAAAATCCTGAATTTAAGATTTTTTAAAAGGAAATATGGAATATTATCTCTTCATGATACATCTTATGCAATCATGTGTCAAACTATGTGTCATGACATGGATAAACCAAATTACATACTCTACCACTATAAATCACGAAAACTGCTACACTGTTAGACTACATAGTGCTTGAACATGATTGTGTTTAGTTGGTTTTGACAGTTTTTTGAGGGGTCCTTAGCAACTGAATTTAACTGTGAGCTTTACATCTTTAAATGGTAAACAAAATCTGTGCTTAAGCACTAATCAGTAAAGTGCTAGTTAATGAACAGCGTAGTAACCTTTGGGTTAGGAACAATTAACAGCAGATTTTTATTATTCAAGCCTTCACTTTTGCTATTTAATATTACTTATATTTTGTTACAAAATTCTAGTTTTCAGAAAATCCACTATTAATTTTTGGGTAATTGGAATTCCATTATAACAATTCTTGTCCACATAATATTTGACTTTAGTTTTTCTCTCTCTCTCTAATAATAATAAAAAAAAAAGTCTCAACTTCAAACTGGCTTCTTGAACACACTTTCCAAAGATCCTGAAATCACTGGGAGATTGGTTACCTTAGCAACCAAGCACCTTTTTGCTGCCTTTATATTTCAGCGAGAAAATGTTGGAAACAGAGGAGACAAGAGGCCAATCGGCTGACAGGCAGGCAGACGCTCAGGGAAGACAGGCAGTTAGACATACGTGCAGCCAAGACCTGGAAAACTTGCATCCCAATTTGTGTTCAAAATTCTCTTGCGAAGACTCCCAAAAAATGATGCAATGTTCTGGATGTGCAGGAAAATCTAAAAAGAGACTAGAAGAAATTACCAAAATAATAGAGCACCCTGCAAAAAGTCCCCCAAATCAGCTGAAGAGAAAGGAAGCTATTATGTCAACAACTCAGATGAAGCACAAGAGAGAAGAGGATAGAAAGAATTTCAATAAGCAGTGTAAACAAGCAAATATTTCTTTATTGACACACAGAATATGCTCTGCAAAAAATTGGTTATGGATCCAAACAAAAAGTCACATGCTGTAACTTGTAGGCACAGGATTAAAACAGTGCTGGTGCACACAGATATCAAAAACAATATGAGTCTCTCCTCCCTCTCCTTCTTCCTTTTCTTTCACTGCATGACCTCCTACTGAGACCCCCTATGGTCAACTAAGGGGTGCAAAAAGACTAAGAGTAAATCTTTGCTCTTGGTTTATGAACCGTGCTTTCACTCATAATTTGTGCATGCAGATTCATACCCCGGGATCCATGATGTGTGCCTGCGGAATTGTAGCGGGAACAAAAAAAAAGGCAGTTTACAGAAAAGCTCTAAAACATCGACACAAAGCAAAATATCTATGTCTTGGGAAAATTTAACCACGGTGTCATAATGATGCCATCATTGGTTGCTAAAAATTCTATAAATACTGTTAAAGAATAAAACTCTGAAGGTAATAAAATATGAAAACTAAAATATTTTTAAACTAACTATTTGTAATCGTGCCTGGAATAATAAGTGTATTTTGGTTATGCCATATCCTCAATACTGTAAGTATCAAAAGACATTTTTCCAGTATCCTTGTTCTCCAGACACATGTCTTGTATTCTTTGTAATGACAAAAATTTCTGCCTGTGATGTTCAACTAATGATCACACCAAACTGTCTGAAACATTAAAGGCTTGTCTATAACTATATGCTTCAGCAGGTAGACTTTTCAGAACAGATACACTTCCACTTTAATCAGCGACAAGCCTGCATTTCACTCACATTGTATGAGCTTATGTTCAGAACAAATAAGATGAGTGGATACTGAACTGTGGTATCAAAAGAGCTATTTTCAGTGAATTTACTTGCACTGTTTGACAGAGATGGTCCAAGGCATAAGCATGGGCCTCAAAACACTTGAAATGTCACAGGAATGGTTGAAAAATGTAATAACTGTTAATGGCTCATTATACAACATTAGTATTAATCACAACGAAATTTATGAACTGAAGTTGTGTTGAGCTAGTAGACACACATTTTCCTCTTGGCCCTTCTCTGGATACCAACAGCCTGTAAAAAAATCTAATCTGTTCAATACTGGATAAAAATCTGAAGAGTTGCTTAGTGCATCCCTGAGATTACTCAAGGTCTTTCAACAGAATCTCATTTCATAAACTTGAGTTTGTCCCTTTAAAGAATTCACTGCTGACTCAATAGATAACTTTGAAATCATCGATGGTAAATGCAGAATGCAGAGACACTAAACCCATGATCAATATAAGAGAGATTCTGATGCTGTTGTTGCTGGAGGACGGTGGTCTTATCTTGAAGTGGGCCACAAATGAAATTCAGCATAAGTCTGACACTGATTAGACACATGCAATCTCATTTTCATAGGTTTTGGCTTTTTGTTTCAAGGCTTTTCCTTATTATTATTATTGATTCTTTTTTTTTTCACAATATTATACATTAATCTGAAAATTAATGATCTAACATAAATATGATAAGATGCATAGGTAAGTTTATACTTTATTAGTGTACTTGTTGCCAGACCTTGAACAAGACTAACAGTATGCAAAAAAACCATAACCCATCCATCCATCCATCCATCCATCCATTTTCCGTCACCCTTCTCCCTAATGGGGTCGGGAGTTGCTGGTGCCTATCTCCAGCTGCGTTCCGGGCGAGAGGCGGGGTACACCCTGGACAGGTCGCCAGTCTGTCGCAGGGCAACACAAAGACAAACAGGACAAACAACCATGCACACACACACTCACACCTAAGGAGAATTTGGGAAGGCCAATTAACCTGACAGTCATGTTTTTGGACTGTGGGAGGAAGCCGTAGAACCCGGAGAGAACCCACGCATGCACAGGGAGAACATGCAAACTCCGTGCAGAAAGACCCCGGGCCGGGAATCGAACCCAGGACCTTCTTGCTGCAAGGCAACAGCGCTACCCACTGCGCCACTGTGCAGCCCAAAACCATAACCACATTGAAAAATATTTTTGGTATGAGGCTTTTAAGTCTTATCCATTCAGCCAAACATATGCATCAGGCTGCACTCTCATAAAGCGCATACTGAAATTAATTGCTTTGAAGCTGTGCTAGGTAGCATGAAAACCAGAAAGAGAATTTATGTCTATGCAAGCACGAAGTCCCTTCTTCATGGCTAATTCCAGTTGCACTGACAACATGCTGCATATTTTATGCTACTGTACTGTAAGTATCTTTACTTTTCTATTTATTTAAAAATAAACATCATTAAAACATTGCAGCATGGTGACATTTTATCTCTTCTAAATACTTGTATTTTTTATTTATTTTACTGTGTTTGTATTTTTATTTTTATTAAATTCATGACTTGTTTCTCCTGGTTTAGCTGTGTTATTTGTTTTGAGTACCTGACAGTCTCCTTCTATTTGTTTAACATTGTATTCTGCTGTTCACTTACAGAAAACATTTCCCCGTAACATATTGTATCAATTTACTTGAACATGCTGAAGGCCATATTCACTTGTAGCTTATTATGTCTTACATTGTTATTTTGTGTACTCATCAAATTTTAGAAAGCAGCTAAAAATAATTGCTACTATTGTACATTCTCTCACATATTCTCATCAAGTACACAAGATGTTTTTATAATGATTGGTAATTCATGTTAAAGCTGGTTAAATCACATATCAAAAAGTAGATAACAAAAAAAATCTGTTTTTACAGTGAAATAATTTTCAGGGTATCATATTGGCCGATTTTCAAGCATTAACAATTCTCCTGCTCTGATGTCATAGGTATCAAATCTTAGTTCTTAGGAAAGATACCCATAGTAGCCTATGTGTTAGGAAAGTTGTCCTTACAATGGCAAATACAAGGCCACATTAGCACACGCGCACACACGCACCCACTCATGCTGAATATCAAAAGGAGGACTCCTGTCTAGCATGGCGGTTTACACTGCTATAAATCAGACATCTTTCAGAGACTCACCAGCTGGCAAACAACTGATAGAGGAAGAAAAAGGACGAAGCCCCAAAAGAGCAAATGCAACAATAGATAGGGTTTAATGAAACAACAGATACAAGGGAGGAGAAAGGAAAGACCAACAAGAAAAAACTGATAGGGAGCCACAGTATACAAAGAATGTCTCTGCTGTTGAAAGAAGGAATAATTCAATTTTAAAATGAACTTTATGTCCAAAACAACTCAACCAGAATAGAATAGCAACCTTTATTGTAGTCTTATACATTGACATGTAAATTAGTGCACAACTTTTATATTTCTTCTTCCACTTATAATTAAAAAAGTTGCCACACCAAAGAGTATAAGTGCTAGTTCTTCCAATAAAATTTCTTTAACATTTGTATTCACTTATTGACTCATAGACTTATTCTCGTAGCTGGACGTCTTCATGAATTCTTGGTTTTGAAGAAAAATCTCCCTGCTTATTACAGGACACTCCCACCTGCTCTACATTGTATCATGAAATTTTATGAGGGTATCTTTTCTTTTGCCTCCAGCTATAGCCGCAGCTTCTGTTTTACAGACTCTACTGTCCTGATGGGACATACACCCTCTGCAGTGGTCTCACTCGCAGCTGCCTCTGACAAGGCTTGTAATGTTATGCATTCATATTATATCAAGATCTAAGTTACTTCTGCACAATAGCACAGTCACAGAACATCCCATATTAATTTCAAGAGCAAAGCTACAGCCTGTACTGCATAAAAATTCTTCCTCAAGCTCCAACACTAAAGCAGCTCACATTAGTCTCTCTGCTCTCCTGACATAAGTGACTTCAAAGCTTTTCCTGGGAGGGGAGCTAACGGTATAATTAAATCTACACAGAAGATAGGCGAGCAACCGTCTGCTAAATGGCCATCTTATCTTCTCTGCCCTGACAAACTCTCAAACCCTCTCTTCCATTTGAACCAAATAGGGCGATGGAGGCATTGACAACACAATGATGTGTAATTGTGAGGAGGTGGGGTGCTTAGTTGTGGAAAATGTCAGAGGCGACAGTGAGGTGAGATAGATGGATGAAGTCTGGATTTCTTTAGAGAATGCATGGAAAATCAGAGGATATCAACTAATTCATCTTGGAATTTTTCAGCAAATATTTAGCTGTGAGGTTCCCTAGAATTAGATTTTTGAGTTGAATGAAAAACTAAGTTAAAATAATAAAATTGGTGCAGTACAGAGTTACAGACAGAAGTGAAATCAATTCGGTGGCGAGAGACATTGATTTGGGGTCAATAGTATTGTAGTGCTTCACAAGGATGGCTCTCTTTAAACCTGACAAGATCACAGTAGTAGCTTAACTCCCCATTGAGAAAGTTGCCACATGTTCGGAATTAGGATTAGGCAAACCCCACATTGTGACAGCACAGAGCATTTTGGGGCTGTCAAGAAAATGTATTAGAGTAAATTCATCTGAACCTGACAAAAAAGAATTGTTAAGTTAGGATTTTTCCTTTTAAAGCAAAATATTTTTTTAGTATCTGAATATTCCAAAACCCATATTAAAATATATTTAAAAAAAAACAAAACATAAATTTCTCTCACTTTCTCACAATAATATCTGCATTACACCAGTTAGGATAACCAAAAGGATTCTTTTTTTTCTAATTATGTGAGAAAATGTTCTTTAGAAACCAAAAAAAAAGTCTAGCCACCGTATATTTCAGGAAGGAGAGAAATACTGAAGAAGATGCTTTGGTGTGAAATCAACCCTGGAACAAGTCTAACAGACATCGGAAAAATACTGATTGAAGATGTTTCGGGCTTATCCCGTAGGAAAATTCACGTAAAGGCCACTCAGGGAGGAAAGAATCTGTTACTTTGAAAGCAGCACAAAAAGACAGATTACAACTTAAAGATGCAGTCATTTTCTTTATTTTAGATTTGTCCAGTTATCTGATTAAACGAAAATTAAGATCTTTGGCTATGATGACCATTGTTTCATTTGAATGAAAATATGAGAAGCTTTCAGAAACTTTGCTAACTGCGACAAATGAGGTTACTGTTTGGGAGTTTTGTTGCCCTTCACAAACAAGATGACAGTATAAGTAAAGAGTGTTATATAGAAAAAAAAAGAAGCAATGTCTAGAGACATCATCTGTCCAGTTAAGAATACCCAAATCATATAAACAAATGTGAATCTGTAAACTTGAAATTAATGTAAACTTCACATTTATTAAAGTCTCTCTTATTATTCTGGAAATTAACAGTTTGATTCTGGTAACCCTAATTGATCTGGTTCAATGTCAGACAGTGGAGGGAAATGATCACATGCGTGTTTTTTTTTTTTTTTTTTTAACACAGTTTGTGTAAAAGTTGCTTTGCTTTTTAAGTTTGTTTTATGACAATCACCAAAGAATAAAATGAAACACTTCTTCAGTTCCACCAGATTATCCAACCCTTGATGATTCATGGGCTTTTTCTGTGATCAAGTCCACAAACCAGTTTTCTGACTAACATTTTGGCAGGGCCATTTGCATCAAACAAAAGATTTGGGCTTGCCAGGGTGGAGGATTGATTAGTCATGAGAGTTGCCGCGATAACACTTTAAAAGAATGTAGACAAGATGAAAATACATAACAAAGAATTCAGTTTGGGAGGATTAAAGAACAAGTAATCATTGAACCCACAATACAAAGCGAAAAGTGTTCATATTTGTTGTTAGGAATTACACCCTCAGTTGTCCTTCATTAAGTGATTTTTTTTTCCATTCTGTTTAATCCCTGATTTGGTCAGGCAGGTGCTTTTCTCCCGCTGTCAGTATGTCCACCTGGGCAGACTACAGACTGCAAAGGTCGCCAGTAAATCAAGGCCAACACAAAGCACTCTCACCAAACACTTAAATGCAAGATTAAGGTGACTGTTCAGTCCAGTTTGTTGTTCAGCTGAACAGTCAGGTATTTATAAAAAGTACCTTGTTATGCGTTGTTAATAACTATCCCAATGTCAGTTCCCTGGACGTTCACTGATGTCTGTGTGGTGGATCAGCAGCTATGAAAATTGATGAACACTTTGTCCTCAACGGTTTTACCCATTGTTTATTGCAAGAGAGCAACTGTATGTAAGCACTGGATCATTGTGGTAACAAATAGGAAAACTTCACTTCTAGGAATCCAAATATCTCTTTAAAGCTTGGAATAAGTTTGATCACATTCTGAGCTGCTTTTTGCCAGAACTCCACAAAAGCCAGAGGATTTTAGTCAATCTTGGGTCATAGTGTTTCTGTTCTGTTGCAAAATAGTATAATTAAAGACACGTTTATTGAAATCAACTAAGTTAAGTGAATTTGTTGGAAAGTTTTTGACATTTAAGGTCTGGAATGGCGATAGTCTAAGGATCAGCATATTCATTGAGTTTCCTTAATACTATAGGTCCTATTATAGACTCCTTCATTGTCTATCAAAATGAAGTAAATTACCATCTGTAATTTGAGTAGATTTTTTTATACTTTCCTGAGAGCACTGTGTAGATCTGAGAGCAGCACCGTTAAAGGTAGGAAAGCTTCCAAGAAGCTGTCTCCATGTCTAGACAGACTGCATTCAACTGGCAGCATGCACTCTGGTTTCTAATGCTACTTTGGGCTTGTCGCTTTGTTTGAGTTTGCAGTGCTGGTTGTCTGCCAGTTAATTCAGTATACATTGCTTAAAGCAAAATAAGTGTCCATCTTGCCAGAAAAGAATGATTTCCATTGCCAAATATTCAAAAATCTGTACTGTTGACTGTAAAGCTCGTCTGAAACATTTATTATTTTAATACTGCTGTGATACTGGAGAAGACGTTTGATTGTGTTAATGTAACCACAATCAGGTAAAATAAAGGGCTTGCAGCTTTAATATACAATTTATGTGTCTAGACATAAGTTTCCTCTATATTTAACTCAGTGCCCAGCCGATAAGCTATAGAAATGTTTACTCTACACTAAAGAAAAACCGACACAGTTAGCAAATCCTGTAAATGAAATCACAATATCTTATAAATATCAAAGGTTTCGATGAAAAAACAATTACAGAAGCAAAGCTTTATAAATCCCCCCTTCAAAAACTTTGTGTCAGACAATGAATGTGAAGTGGAATCTGTGAAATGTGACTTTAGGTGTGAATATGAACAGATTGCAATCCTGAAAAGGCTGATTTGGCAGCTCACAATCACAAGACAGGATAAATATATATGTGGAGTCATGCTCCACATGCACTATCCATCTCCCATTTTTTTTCTTACCTCTATGTAAATGTATAACATTCTTGTTATACATGCATCTGATTTACAGATGCATTGTGTTAAGAATTTTTCTCATCAACCTCAGTGGTCTCTGATGATGATATGAGTTTTGCTCTTCCTGACGTGGCAAGCTGAATCAAACTATATCTGCTGACTTTACTGATGGTCAACTAAAAAAACCTGAAAAATTTTAGTAGAAACAAGCATAGTACCATAACACTGGTTCTGCTAACTAATCAAGATTAAAACAACCAATTTTTGTTATATATAATTTGTTTTCCAATGTGTTAACGAAAGTCCTTAATTGGACTATCTTTCATCCAGCAGTTTAAAGAGTGCAGTACATTTTCTGTCAAAAGCATCATTAGAAGAAAACATCCTTAGCATAATGAGTACAAATTAGTACTCCTATTTGGTGCATACAAAACAAATACTGCTATCACAATACTGCAGTATGGTCAATGAACTGTGATTTTTGCTTAGTAAATAAGTTTCAGGATGATGCTTTCTTGAAAAATATATCACGCTAAATTTACATTTTACAATTTCAGATTAATTTGAGATAATTAATGATTTTATTCAGTTATCCATTGTCTTTGCCCACATTATTTTCTTGTCGCTGCAGGAGATGTAGGTGCCTCGTAAGACTTCAAATACACAGGAAGCCATGTTGCTGCAAGAACACAGTGCCTCTATACAAACTTGATGTCTCGTCTCACATAAAGTGATTAAGCAACCCAGTCGTATTAATGTTACTAATCAACATAAAAATGGCCATCTTTTCATTTCTTATCTTACTCTGTCGAAGAGATCAGTAAAATTGTGTCATGTTGTTGCACAGTTAAAGGTCCTCCTGCCCCCAAGCTAATATTTAGTGTATTTGTTGAATCATTGTTTTGGTCAAAATGTCCGACAGCACATTCCAAGCCTTTGGGTTAAAGAAATAATATTGCCATTTTTATTATGCACGGGTAAATAATCAAAACAGAAATTCATTCCCATGGTTGCTTTTACTCGGGTTTACTCAAACTGTCAAACTCACATCATTTCCATGAAGTTACACAGCTGCTCTCCAGTGATGTTCTTTTCCAGGCTTTTCCAACAACCAGCGCCCTGTCCCTGTTCTCAGACAGGCATCCCTGTTCTGTCATTTTACCTTTGAAACTGTTTACAGCACGCCTACTTCCCTCCTCCACATCTTCCTAGTTGTCCGAAATGTGGCTGAAGACTCCATCAGCCATCTGCTAACTGGCTCCAACACAGATGCCAGAATTTAGACAGCAGCTGGATTCAGTATCTTTCAGTCCATTGCAACACTTCTCAGAGGGATCTTAATTGAGCTTCGCTCATGAATTTCTTTTCACTCCGTTAGTGTGCATCAGTATATTTTCTTTCATTGCATGCCTTACCTGTTCTCTTTTTTGTTTAAACGCTGGTGCTTCATCAGTCCTAATCTAGCAAATAAAGCTATCCTTGCCACACAGTGCTTAGCTGTGCGATGTGAAAATGTTTCAGGCATTCATGTTGATTTGAATTACCATTTAATCATTCATTGAAAAAGAGATCCTTAACCTCAGTGATGGTAAATCATTGGCAAATGAAGGTTAAATAAACCTTTGTATTTATGCATTCTTGCAATTTGCATTCTTTATAGTGGACTAGAAGTACCTGTCATTAATGTGCTTTGCCTTCCTTTAATACAATTATCATCATAAAATACTTTGATTATGTTTTTTTTTTTTTTTTAGTTTACCACTCCACAAACGTGGCACACTTTTTACCCCACCTATTAGCCGCCACCTCCATTGTGCCCAGCTGTTTGGAGGGATAATGGAAATGGCCCCTAGTGTGTATTTGTGCTGTCAGTTCCACAGTTGTCACAATGGCCTGTAGAATAAATGTGAATGAAGAAAAACTTCTTAACCCCAAAATCCCATAGCTGCATACAAAAACAGACTCCTGCAGGCAGAAACTGAGACCTTGGTTAATTATTTACATTTGGTCAATAATGAGCCACAAATCAATTTTTAATTGTGTTTGTCTCCACTATTAATCAGACGATCGATTCTGAGCATGTCTCTGGTGCCTGGATGATCCTTAGTGAGCGAGAAAAAGGAGTAAGGATAGAGGAGGACAACAGCCACTCTAAAAAGGAAAGAAAGAAAAACTTTAATGAGGAGCAAAGAGTGATCAGATGTTCTATCAGCTGAAATTACAATGAGATTTTTAATTTGACAGGAGACAGACCCGCTACCTCTGATTTATTCTGGTCAGGGTCGGGCACAGCTGGCATTTCTATTGTACCTGTTAAATTTTAGCACATACCTCATTAGAAGAAAACAGCATTGGACAAATAATCTTCCTATTCTCAATTCTTTTTGAGAGGTATTTTCTCGATCTACATAAAAAGAACCACAGACAATGTTTACTAGGTTTCAACCAAGCCATTTGTAAAAGTAAGAAGACGCAGCAAACCACTTCTTTAAGCAGCTCTGACACTCTGTTGCAGAGCTTGTCTTTTTATTAGTATAGAAAACAAGTGAGACAGTTTTACAACAAAGGAGCATCTCAGGAAGTTCTCCGAAAGAGGATTAAGACGCCACCTGCAAAAACATGCTTGTGGTTAAGGACAGGTTAGTTATGTCTTACACATGTGTCTGACTCAGAAAAAGTTCATTTCACAACATCTGTCCAACAAAAGCAAAAAACTTTCAAGAAACAAATAACACAGAGCTGAGAAAAATACAAAACAATGAATTAAACTTCAGAAAAAAAAAAAACAACAACTTTAAAAGCTGCACTAAATCTCTCAGGACCCTTGCCAGAAAATGTCAAGCAGCTTTTAAGGCACAAAGACAAGCCATTTAAAGAGTTGACGTGACACAGAGTTTTAATATTCCTTCTACCTTTGGAAATGTCAGTGCTCCTTTAGAGCACCGCTGATGGAAAGGCAACGGCTTGATTACAGTCATCATCCTCTCCAGCAGCGGAGACTTCAGAGTACATTTGTTTAAAGAATCTGCTTGGAAAGGTTCTAACACGCCCACACAGGTGCTCTGAAAAGCACATACTTAGGTATATTGTCTTAAATCACATACAGATGCTTTTTGTTGTATTTCAGGAAATGGTGGCATTTCACTTTGAAAACATTGTTTCTTTGATACCCTTGATTCTCTTCCATTTAGATCCGACTTCTTCTTCTCTTCTAACACTGAAACAAAGCCTGAGGTGAGCTTTAAGCTACACAACTAGCTCTAGTTCCAGCAAACCCCCATCCAAGTCGAGCGCTCTACAACAGATGTGTAGCCGGGTAAAACATTAACTAATTTTGAAAATTATAATTGTTTTAACTTAGAAAGCCAGAAAAAGCTTTGAAGTAATTCATAATGAATTCAAATATTTATTGATGAGTACCACTGTTCGCATTAATGCTGCTTATACCTACCCACAGAAAAGACAGAAACAAAGCTTTTTAGTTACTAATTGATTTATTTCTTCAAGGTGCTCACTGTTATGATCTTGCAAGAAACCTTTCAAAAATAAAAGCAGATGATCTGCATCTGAGAATCTCATAAGTTGAGAACTCTTGGACATTTATTACATGTGATGTAATATAAATGTTTGTTCACTGCTAATTTTTAAGATAAGTTATGTTTGAGTTGGAAAAAGTGTTGTTTTTTTTCTACTCGCACATTTTGTTGCAGTCAACCAGTAGTGAGTGAATATTCTTTTTAACTGTTATCTTGAATGACTGTTCTTTCTAGTTCTTATATTGTGATGACAAATTGTTTAAGCTTAAAAGTTTGTTATTTTTTTTTTTTTTACAAAGATTGCAAACCTGACGGAATTGTGAACATTCAAATGTAACTTCTCTGCAACACACACATGCATCTACAGTTTTTGATTGTTGCATCTGATGAACTGAGATTAAGCAAGAGAGCCTAAATTGTTCAACTGGCCAAATAACAGCATTTACTGTCTTCAAAGATTAAAGTGGGCACAAAAATTAACTTTCACAGTGTGAATTAATTCATTTGACCTGATATTCTAATTGCTCTTTCAGAGTAATAAGTACTTTATAATCCCTTTTAGTTCCTGAATTGATGTTTACTTTTTCTGAGCTGTCCTTTTTCTGTAATCATGCAAATTATCCCTGAACAATATGAAACAACCTCACTTGTTTATGTTCTTAGTCACTATGGCAATGGAATGGGGTTAACAAATTGGTAGAAAGCTTTTGTATTATTGTGTCCACTGCAGTGCTGATTGTATACAAACTGCCAGGCATAGTCTGAATCAGGCTGTAATCAGACCAATAATCCTCAGGCAGGCCCTGTTTACTGCTTGCAAATAGAAGAAGAAAGAAGAAATGGTCCATCTAAATTCATCCACTTGCAGGTCCCTGCGTCGTCCATTAGCGAGCTGTTGGAAAGGGCTTCACCATTAGAGGAAAAATATGTTTTCTTATTGAGTACACAGATAGCACAGATGTCAGTTTAATTAGAAAAAGGAGAGAGCTACATTAATCTGGCTGAACTCAATTAGAGTGTTTGAACTCAATCAACACATTATTTGGCAAGAACAAAACTAACCAAAGTCACTTTTTTTTTTTCCTTTTCGCTGTGTTTTCTCCTGCTGTGAATCTGCATATTACCATTTCTCACCAATACTGAGTTGCACTTGTGAAAATTGGTGGGAGAATTGGGTTTCAATCCCACAATATATTAATCTTTTGGGATTAACACCATTTGATTGGCTGCATCTCTCCTAGAAACCGAAGCCACGGCTCACGCAGGAGGGCTGGAGCAGTTTTAGCCGTCTGACTGACAGGTGGCTAAGACTATGTTTGAAATGTGAACACGAATTGATTTACAGAGGGATTGCCTTATAAATCAACCTACAAACAAGGATGGGAACCACGGGAGGCGGAGGAGCAAGGAGTGTGGGCGCAAAGAAAATGTAGTTAATCAGCAGCTGCACTGGAGCCTGAGACTTTTCACATTAATCTTCTCAAACAAGGTAGATTTACAGTTGTAGATTTACACACAAAATACAAAATTTATATATATTTATGTATATAAAGTTGTTTTTTTTCTACACTGATGAAAAGTTTTCTCTTTTAATTTAAAGGAGTGCAGTCAAGATCAATATATTTTTTTTTCTACATTTTCTTTTAATTGTGAATTTGTCAAGAAAGAATTAATAAACTATCCCATGTCTACAGTGTATTCTGAGAAATGGGTAAAATTGATGGATTTAAAAAAAAAAAACTTGTCAGCTTACAATCATCATTTTCATATTAGGTTCTGCATTTTTATCGGGTTGGTTGCATAATTTGCTGAGAAGCAACACATAATTAGAGGTTGGAGAAAAATGAAGTCCTGCTTCATTAGACAAAAATGTAAGGGTTTTATTTGAAAAGCAACCATTTGGTAAGACTTTCTGCACAGTCATGACACAAGTTTAATTGTTTTGTTTTGCACATTTTTTTGACTTCATCCAGAAAGCTAGTATTAGCTGATCAATGATGGAAAAAAATTAGGCTTCAGATTAAAAAAAAAAATTTAAAAAAAAAATAAAATTATTAAAGAGATGAAGTGACTGAAGTCAGCAGCTTCTATGAGACTTGAACAGTGCTGAGGGATTAGAGTCACTAGAAATGACCAAATGACAGTGACAGTGACATTTGTGACAACTTAACTGCCTGGAGCAATGCCCAGAAATCTAGCATCAAACAGACGTGAACAGACATGCCTAGTCAGCCGGCGTGGGTATAGTCGGACCGTGTACACTGACATCGCTGACGAGAGAAGCAAAGCGGTCACAGTGACCCAGACTCTGACATGGACAAAAATACAGGGAGATGGTGCTCAAAAAGAGATGGAAGACTGCTGAGAAGTCACAGGCAAAACAAATCAACATCAACACTGCAGGAACGCTGAGAAAACAAGCTGACAGCTGACAGCTGAGCATGCACTAATGGACATTGATCTCCTAGCAAACCGTGCTCAACTGTTCATACAAATCAAAACTTCTGAAGGAAGTTGCTCAGTACAGACTCATTCGCAGTTTCCCCGCAAGAGTCCTTGATGATAAAGAACTGCTTCTGTACTTTAAACTATCAATATAATCTCTTTACGTCTGCAGTGACTCTTTGTTCTCATTATGAATACCCAGCGGCTTTGACTTTCTGCCTGATTATGACATTTTATTTAAATTGTCACTGCAACCCCCAAACCGTAGGAATAAAATGTCCTCAAGGATAAATAATACTTCTTATTATTACCAAAAAATAAAAAGGGATCATATTGTCCACAAAGTAGAAGGAATGCACTGCAGCAAAATCATAATTCAGTCACGTAGATTCATAATCACCCCTACAGCCCTGCTCACAAAGAGTTATTGTTGTGTGGCTGCCTGGTCTCTAAAGCACATTCTGCCATCAGATGAATATCTTAAGATCTATTAATGTGGTAAAAAAAAAAAAAAAAAAGAAAAATAAACAACAACCAGAGGTATTGTAAACACAAACAAAATGAGGAAAATAGTTTGAATTTGAAAATTCCTATCTAAAAGTACTTTATTTATCCCAAATGGAAATTAAATGGTGTAACTCATATATTCAAGTTTCTTCAAGGAGTTCTTGTAAATGCTGACAGCTGTGGGAAGGAGAAGGCTGTGTTGAGGTAAGTTAAGGTAAGGTCATTTTATTTATAGCACATTTTCAGCAACAAGGCAATTCAATTACATGACTTAGACAGAAATACAACAAAACAAAGAGCAAAACAAGAAAACAAAACATATCAACCCATGTTTAAGAATAGCAGGGGTTACATTACAGGGTTTTGTTACAACATTCCCTTGTTGCACCTTCATTTCCCTGTCGTCCCCTGAACAGAATCAGTTTTCTTTATCAAGTTGTAAAACCTTTTTACTCTGATGATGGCAGAATGTTCTACTCTCTCCACAACAGACTTGGAGAACATTTCCTGCAAACTCTCAAGAAGCCAAGCTTCCACATGAAGTATAACCTGCTCTGTGTCTAGTGGACGGGTTCACTGTTGTGTCTCCAGTTCAGTCTAGGTGAACACTAAAGTGTTCATATTTCTCACCATCAATTTTCAATGATCGAAATAGTGTTTGATCTAAACCTGTTTCTCCTGAAGCCTACAATTATCTTCATTGTTTTGTTCAAATCAAATCAGGCTGAACTGTATTAAATGCGTCAGCGAAATCAAAGAACATGATCCCCATCCACCTGCTTTTCCAGGTGACTGCAAGTTTGTTGAGGCGGTTGTATGACCGTGTCTTCAACTCCATGGCGATAAGCAAAGTGCAGGCGTGGGATGTCTGTCTGTCTGGGGTCAGGAAAGGACGATGCTGAGCTTGTTCTTGAACTGAATGTGCTTAGTACCGTTCAGACTTCCATCTATCTAGTCCTCCTTTTGCTTGAAGCACACAACCTTTTTCATCCTTGAATGCACCCGTCTGATATTGTTCCTCTGTAGTTCCTCTCCAGCTTCTCTCTCTTGTATTTTTCAATGCTGTTTCTCATTTTTACTTTCAGCTGCTTTTGTATGTTCCTCAATAATTCCCTCTCTCATTCCCTCCTCCTCATGTCCCTGGTGATCCAGGGTTTGTTATTAGGGAAGCATCTCACCAGGGGCAGACTAGCATATGGGACTACCGGGGATTTCCTGTGGTGGGCTGATGGGTTAGTGGTCCGGTGGAGAAGCTGTCCCACCTGCCCCAGAGTCACGCAGCATACTCTTGTTTTCTCTACTTCATAGATCAGCTCAGTGTTCGTCCACGTAGTGGACCTGAAAAGCTCATGAATGAGTGTTACAGAGCCAGCTGGATGACAATGAAGAACAGGGATCGGTTCCACAAAGCCTGGCCTATAAAAACAAATAGCTCCTGTGGCGCTTATTAAAAACTGAACAGTCGTGAAAGAGTAAAGCCTTGTCCCTACGATATGAATTAAATCTCCCTGTTTGTGTCTTGAATCCAGCAGAGACGTGCAGTGCAATGGCTCTACCTCGACATGCAGGGCTGTCCAAAGGTGGTGTGGGGGCCTCTCTTCCTGTTAGCTACATCACCACCACTAATACTGTTTCAATACAAATTTGATAGAATCTAGGATATGGCACCAATGTTAATTGGATGAGCTTAAAAGCAATTACTGATAATTGGTTTTATTTGCTGATATTATTATTTGCTGCCATTGTGGAAAGACAAAATTGTTAGTACACAATTGATTAATCTCATAGCATCACAGCTTCTGTGCACAAAGAAGTCCATATAGTTGCTGGCATAGTCAGCCTTGTCCTTAATGTCCCCTTCGTGTGGGTGGCACAAAGCGTTCCAGTCTGCAACCTCAAAACAACCCTGCAGGACGGCTTCAGCTCTCTCACAGTTCTCTTCTTTACAGCTTTTAATATTAGAAGTTGATCTGAAAGAGTCTTGTGTTTCAGTGGCAGAGTTCCAGCTTGGAAGGAGAAGATGGATCCGAGGAGGTGAGTGACAGCTGATAGATGGCTGTGTGAGGTCCTTATTATGTAGACCAGATTGTGTTGGAAAAATCTGGATTTTGCAAGCTGATAAAGCCTGTGTCATAAAGATGGTGGCAGACCTGCAGAGGACAACTGTGGGTAATGAAGATTAGGAGGAAATGAGGCCTGTAGAACAGGAAGCAGTGTGGATTGGATGCCACCAAAAATCCAAACGGTGACACACAAAGGTGAGGTTTATAACTCAAGAAATTCCCAGAATGGCACAATGAGTTTTTCTGCTTTGATTTCTACCAGGATTGGTTGATCTTCAAGCTCCAAATGTTTGTCCAACAGCACACAGAGGACTTGATTGCTATCAAGTGTGGAGGCTCCAGCAGATCATACTGCCCACTTGACATCCTCAGTTCAGGAAAGACTGGGACTTCTCATGGCTTTCTTCCAACATTGAGTTTTAACTCAAATTCACATCAAATTTAATCTCAAGGCATTTACCAAAAAGTCTCTTTAATTCAATAACATATACATTCCAATTGATCCCAGCTGACAAACAATGTCATTCAATTCAGATTATTATTGAAATCAGTTGAAAAGGTTTTGTGAGGAAACTGATCAGATTCCATCAGGTCATTGATTTGCAGCATTCACTATTCCTGGACAACCATGTGGACAATCGCTTGTGTTGTGTTGTTGACTGTACAGAAATACTTTTTGGATGTTATTTTACAGTCTTACACCATTTTTAAACTTCTCCAAAGTTTTATCCTTGATCTGTCCAGGGTGTGATTGTGTTTCTGGGACTCATGTACACGGCCATCACAGGTCTGATTCCTGGCCTGTTGACGTTTACCGAAAGTCTTCTCCCCTCTCTCTCAAAGAAAAGCCTATGAAGCCCCAAAAGAAAGAAAAAAAACATTAAAAAAGACTGCCATTGTATTTGTTGACCAGTGAACCTTTTGGTATATTGCTTGATGTTGACGTTAGCATCTTAATATAGACGTCAGTAAGAATTGTATTTGCAGTTAGGGCCTTAAACAAAAACACAGACCATGATTCACCCACTTTTTCATGCACACAGGGAAACACCACAACATCAACATAAACTCTAAGATCTTTTTCAGTGCCTCAGCCAAAAGCCCTGCTGTCTGGTTTTTGCTCTCTAAGGACTTCTGATGCTCCTTTTAGCTAAGTTTTTAACAAACTTGCTCTCTTTTCTCCCTGTCAGTTATTCTGACTCATCTCTTTCACCACCATTAATACATTGTTACTCCCTCAGCTGTCATTTCCTCTCCCTCGCACACACAAATATGCACATTTGTGTGACTTTGCGTTCACATCACAGCAGAATTTTCTTAATTTATCTCTTCTCGTCTTGATCTAGATCAGCCTCACATTGTTTCTTTTTTAGGGCGCTATCGCATCCTTTTGTGTTTCTTGCCCAATATATATGTTATTTTATCTTTTCGCTTTGTCTGAGCGTCACTATGGTTACCCCAATCCACACAAATCAACACAAGGCCAGTCAGAGGCCTACAGCTGTGCAGAGGTGATTGCTGTGTGTTCCTGTGTATTTTGGGGCGAGAATTGAGAAGAAAACTGATAGAAATTCAGGCTCAAGTTGTTTGGGGCGCACCATGCATGAAAGAGGAGGAGGAAATTAGTCAGAGCTAAAGAGATATAAGGGAGCACAACTTGATTCCTCCAGAGTGCCCAATTCTCTCTGAGGTTGTTTACAACCAGCAGCAGCCCTTATCATCATCAAAGCCTGTAAGTGACAGTCTCAAAACTACACTCCTCTGCTTCCCCCTGCTCCTCCTTCACTATTTCTATGGAGACTGATTGCTTCAGTGTATTCATGCTTCTGGCATGAACACACTGGAAACAAAAACACCTGATGGCTCTTTGGTTTCTGGTGAATCTGGCATTAATTGTTTGAAAAAGTGTTTGTACCGAGACATTTGTCTGCTAAATAGTTGCAAGCATGGTTACAGCATGGTAAGTCATGATAAAGCATATTTTGTTTTAAAAATATAATGAAAACATATTTTTGCTTCTTCAGTTTTGAGACGATGAAAGACTGTTTTATGGATGTAAAACATTTATTCAACGAGGCTTATCTCTATCAAGGCACCAGCAGCTTTATGGTGTTTTTAGCCTGGTAGTTAGAGTATTGTATGTAAGCTTGTAGGACAACTGAGTCCATGAAGGCATCCATTTGGTACAGCGGTAAACATGTTCTCATCATTCATTTAGTCTTAGCAAAGTGAGTGATCAGGATTTTAGTACATTTATATACAGTGCAATCTGAGCTTACTAAGCCTTAGCTGACAGATTTCAATACCAAAATGAAGCTTGGATATGACATGTTGCTGTTTTAATCGTTGCTCATTTTCTCATCCAACAAATACAATTATCTCAAGGCAACCAATTTCATGAATAAACTAAACTGAATTACATTGTTTGATAACTGGCATCAGTTGTTTTATTGAATTAAAGGGACTTTTTTGGTAGAGTGCCTTGAAATGATTAAGTGTTGGGCTGATTGCTTTGTCATGCACATTCTGTGTTGAAAGTTTTGGGTGTCCATTTTTTAAGTTAATTTTTTCCTTTAAACATGTCAAAGCAGAATATTTTATTTTACCTTTGAGTTTTTCTAATTTCCAAAGAGAGTAAGAGGGACTTGGATACTCAGTCACAGTTTCTAACAGCCAAAATCACATTATGTAACATTTTAGTTCTTGAATCAGTATCTAATGAGGTCAGTATATTTTTAGCCTTTTAGTCATTTTTAGTCTTGTCCAGAGGGGGCAAAAAGTTGAGAAGGTGGATATAATTTTACTTTCAAAGTAGCAGCAGTCTTTTGAACTACCTAAATTGATCTTTTACACAAGGATTTATTCTCAGAAATAATGATTGCAGTAATTTGATAGCTGTCACCTTACTGGTAAGTAAATTATACATTTCTTCTCTGTAACTAATCCATTCTGTAAGGCTTACAAAATTACAAAAAGCTATTAAAAGCCTTGCCACCTGGTTTCTTGTCTGATGCTCTGATAAAAATGCTAAGCAAAGTTGATTGAAATTCCTTCATAATGACAAGACAATTATTTTTCTAACAACTCCACAAAGTAATTGTCTAAACTTTCTTAAGGTTTAGAGCCATGCTTTTCCAATTAAATTACATTAGTTGCTTTATAAAATGAAGAAGGTTTATTAGCCCAATGAAAGCTCAACGTTCTTACTATGCTTCGAAAACATTTTGTTTTAAACTAGCAAAAAAACAGAAGTAACCTTGCTATGTTTAGCTTGCTTCATGCGTGATTATTTCCTGATCTTCCTATAAAGCTGCAAAATCTTTTCTTTGCATTCATTCTGCAATGTCTAAAATGTAGTCCGTTCCTTCTGTCCACTCCCCTTGGCAAAGGGGGTCAGGTGTGGAGGTTTTCCAAGGCTACAAGATGACACCAGAGAAAATAACAATTGCTGGTGAAGCAGGTAATTGTCTTCATTCAACTGAGGAGACTAACATCAATGAGTCTCTGATTGCAAGAGAATAGAGAATAAATGATGCACACACGCACACATGCATGCAAGCCATTGGGCGTTCTAGAACTTCTGTTCTAGAACTTCTAGAACAGAAGTTCTAGAAGTTTCATTTGATTTCATACTTTACATAGAAATCCATCTGCTTTTCTCTTTGCTTTATATTACACACTCCACTATACATCCACTACTCTCCTGAAAACAAACCAACCAACAAACAGAAGAAGACTGACACATTTGCTTCTACAGCAGCACTGGAAAATAAATCAATAAATAAAAACATCTCCCTTCCTGCTCATATTGATTTGGCAGATCAGCACTGCTTTCTTTTCTTCCTCAACCTCCTTTCCCCTGTTTTGCTGCTTACTTCAGCCCTGTCCTTCAATGCTCACAAAAAAAATCTTTCTGCCATTGTGAAACCCCTGTTGTGCACCTCCGTCTACAAGTGCTGTGCGCCAGGTGTTAAACCAGCTCCATAAACTTCTATCTACCAAGCAGCTGAGCAATCTGAGAGCTGTGGAGCCATATGGTGGCTGGTGAAGCTGCAAAGCATGTGAGAACAGGTTTATCAGTTAAAGAGGAAGTGTTAAGAAGGAACTATTATTGTTTTTCCACCTACTCTTCTTCTGCAAACAAGCTCTAATATGTTAAAATAAAGCTTAGCTCTTCAGCTGTATAATACTAATGTATCCTTTTTTTTTTTAAATGACCGTCAGTATCGTTAAAACTTGGACACAGTTGGATGTTCCAACAGCACATTGATCCCAATTATACATTAGATTATGTTTTAGAGACAAAATGGGTTCAAAATAGGCTTCTTAAATCAACCGTACAACAATCATAGTGAAATTGGATTGTCCATCCTTTAAGAGACAAGAAGGGTGAGCAGATATTTGATCTGAATTATGCCAGAACCTTCTTTACCAAAATAATTGCAAACAGACTTGCAAACAGACTTTTGTTCCCATGTTATTGGCTATTATGTGTATCTTTGAACCTGTATGCAGTTCTTATTCCGTTTTGATAAAATAAAAAAAAGAAAGAAATGAATGTCTTGTTATAAAAATGTCTTGATTTTGTTTTGTTTTTTTGTAGTTGTATTATTGTACCACTTTAAAGAACAGAATGATTCAACTACATAATTATGAGCTTAACATAGTCCTGTGGGTCTAACTGTAGTTAGTGGCAAGAGATTTAGAGAACAGATTTTTTTAAATAGGTAAGATTTTTATCCCTGAAGTATCTGACCTGGATGTAACCTTTCCCATTCTAATAAGAGATGAATGGTCTCAAAAGTAAAGTATATTAAACAGACGCTGACTGAGAATGTACAGCCACAGTCTCTGAGCATGAGGTAAAAATAATTCAGTCTAATCACCATCAGGATTCTACATTTTCTTGTTTGCACAAATACTGATTCCAATATTGAAGTTTAGAATATTTTTTAAAAAGCACAATCTAAAGCTATGTGAAGAGATCCTTGACAGTTGCAAGACCTGCAAGACTCTTGGTAAATAGCAAAAAAAAAAAAAAAAGCTGGAAATAACAGAATATTTCCTTCAGTTCCTGTGTTCCCAGGTGATTAACTGCAGAATACATTTGCAGCTAATGGTTTTGTTGTCAGTTTTAGCAAACTGACAACAAAACCATCTGGCCCAGTCATATGTGAACTGTCAAAGAGTAAAAATCTTTACTCAACATTTTTTTTTTTGTTGCTAATACTGCAGGACCATTGTTAAGTTTGAATTGGTGGAGATTACACAAATGCACTTTTCTACAAGCCCTGTTCACTTAATTAATCAGGATTAATTAAAAGATCACTTCACTACTCATGCAGTTAAATGGCTTGCAGAATTTAAAAACAAAGGGAAACGTTGTAAATCAAACCAAAGGCTCTTAAACTAAATAAATCAATGTGAACTAAGTTCCATTTCTGGTCCTCATCAGCATTTTTGCCATTGAGTTTTCTAATAACTGTAATGGAACCTATGATCTATGATTTTAACAAAGATCAGAACGCAAAGGAAAACAGTAACAAATTCAGCCCTCAGCACACATTAGCATTTCTCCACAGAGAAACAACTGAACTCCGTTAATAATCTTGTAATCATTTCAATGAGAAAAATAAATACAGGTTCTGATCAAGTTTAACTACTTTTTTATTTTTAACTTGATTATGTTTGATTGTGGGGAGAGTTTCAGTCTCCAAATTGCAACAGATTCCAGACTTTCCCACTCTACCCAGTACAATGGGGTGATCAATAGTGCCAAAGGGAGCAGCTGTGTCCGATCATGTTTCATTTTCTGGACCCGTACAGCACTTTGTGTGTGTAAAATGCTCCATTAATGAAGACTGACTGACAGACAGCATGAAGAACAGCAAAATGCCTGCATCTGTCAGAGCGTTAAAATGCTCACACAAAACGTTGAACGGCGACAAAGAGTTTTTCTTTGATGGAATCCAGACATCGGTTGTTCTCTCTCAAAGATTTCCTCAAAGGAAACAAGGCTCCACATGTACCCAAACTAAAATGGTAACATCAGCAACATGCCTGTTCATATGCTTTTTCACTTGCGGTGAGTTAAAAGACAGAAATTCACGGGTGCTCTTTCTCAGCAAAAACAAGGCAGTATCCAAACACTACTGATAATTGGCTCAGACACATATTCACTTCTCACTGTTACTAAAAGAATATAAACTCTTTCCTATTTGGCTTTGGCTAACAGGTTAACGCTGCACACTTTTTGACAGATTTCTACCAGTCAACTATAAAATAACGGCAATTTAACACAAGCAGCAACAATGATAAGCAAATAGTTCTGATTAAGGAATGGTTGTGGGTAATATTTGTACCAGTCTTGAATTGTGGTTGCGGTCCAAACAAACTTATTTCAGGGGCTGCAGTTGGTTGCTCAATACCTGCTGTAGGACAGCCTTTCACTGCAAATACTGCCTCGAGTTTTTTTCACACTTAGAAACTCTGCCAGCTCAAGTTCAGTCAGACTGAATGGAGAGCATCTCTGAGCATAAATCATCAGGTTTTGTTTTGTTCTTTTCTTTGGATTTAGGTCTGGACTTTGACTGGGCCATTTTAAGTCATGGATGTGCTTTGATCTAGACTATTATCTGATATAGATATTATTATTATTATCTGATATTGTTTGTTTGTTTCAGAGAAAAGTTTTAGATTTACAGATAGAAGAATATACTCCTAGGCTTCATGTATGTTCAGGGGAATGTGGACAGCACTTTCCATATATGTTACAAATTAAGCTGTGGCCCCACCTAACCAAAGCACCATCGGTCCATTTGTATGTCTGGGTGCGATTCATTTGATTTCAAGTCATCTTAAGGAATCTTCAATTGACCTAAAACAGACAATAGACTAAAAGGAAAAAAATCTCATAACCAGTTGGCTCATTGTGCTGCTCATCTGCGTGGAGAAGAAATGGATTCACTTATTAATAGCAGAGGGAATTAAGAGCAGGTAGCAGCTTTTATCTAAAAATCAGATCATGATTGTTTTTTTTTAATCTAATAACTTCTTTTCATAAATAAATAGAATAATAATAAAAACAAAAGACATGACGCTGAAAGGTTAGTGGTTTTTCAAATTGCTGGGTTACTTCACCACAGGTTTGGGTTTTTTTGGAACGTCTTTCTGAGGAGGTCGTGGCTCATATGCTTTGCTGTGACCACTGCATAGCATATAGAATAATGCAAACTGAATATCTGTCGGCTTTCTTCTCATCACTCCTTACACTGCTATTTGCATATTTTAAAAATGCATAATTTTTCTTCTACTTTAAAATCATGCACTGCTTCATGTTTATGTTTTAGAAAAAACATCCAGCAGAATATAAGCGTGTGGCTATAATGTGTTAAAATGTGAAAAGGTTTGAATATGAATATTTTATCAATAAAAACAACTGCCTTCCTTTTTCATTTCACCAAGGTCTCTGTTACCGAGGTAATGCGAGTCCTGCAGCAGCGTATATTTATCTTGTGTGCTTTTAACCCTCGCTGCTTTTCACCTTTAACAATTTTGTGTCTTCCCTGCTTGCGTGGTTTCCCTCTTTGTTCAGTTTTATGCATAAGTAAGCTTTGCTCTTTTAAAGAGAGCAAAAGCAGCCTGTCTGTTAAAAAGCCGTAATTTATATGTGTGGCAGCACAGTGTACGACAAACACAGAGATAAAGCCGCTCCTCTCAGTTACAAGGTTGTGGGCCAAAGATGTGCCAAAAAGACGCAGTGGAAAGAATAGAGGAGTTTCGGAAACAAATATGGAATATTTTCCCCAGGACTCGGCATGCTGACACGCTTGAAGACTTGTGAGGGATTTCCTGGAATGCAGAGTCACTTTTCTTTTCCCCCATCCCTCCTGCAGACTCGGCAGACACGAGCAAGTGCTTTGTTTCACAGAAATAACTTCTCCGCGGCAGCCCGCAAGATTGTGTCTCATTCAGCCTCACCTCCTGAGGGGGTACACCGATTCCTTCCCCGCTCTGCCCTCCTTCTCTCACCTGTTCTCTCACCTCCTGGATGGATTGCGATGATGGCCCAGACCGGCTGCACCTCGAGCTCTGTCTGAAAAATGAAAAGAAAAAGCGCTGACACTTGACAGGTGGTGACACTGTGTTTACCAAACCTCAGCAGTAGAGAGGTAGACTTTAACAACAACATTTTGCGCAGTTTTATGGAGTCTATTCAGACCCAGCAGCAAAAACAGACTAAAAAAAAAAAAGCAGCCCTGCTTCTTTTTTTCTTAAGGATAAAGAGTCTTGAACTGTTCAAAAAAAAAAGAAAGAGAGTTCACAACAAAAGCTGCGATCGAGAGGTGGGAACAAAAAACACCGTTGCTGTCATCATTAACTCTAATGGATTCTGCCATTGTGTGAGTTGGTTACAGTGCCTTTCAGTGTCATGGGTAAAGTAACAATCCACTTAAACGGATGTGGCCATTTTCATCCGTCTGTCTCTCTGTGCATGTTGTGCATTTTTTCATGTGGCAGTGAACTGTGTTAGATAAGAGGTCCAACGTGAATTGTGGGGAAGTAAAAGTTAATGAAAGTGAGATTACACCGTATTTCAGGTGATTATGAGGGCTGGCGCAAGCAGAAAGAGAACACGAGGAGGGAAAAACAGGATCCCTTTAATCTTCGCCAGCTTTGTTAGCCTCGTCTCTTTGGTAAAATGATTTTTATGCATAAGGTGTGGTTTTCATTTTCAACAAGATTCACAGCATGTTAGTGCTCATCGTGAATGGGGGATGTTTTGAAGGCGGGCTCGGCAAACAAAACACACACACACACACACACACAGAGATGCGTGCGTGTTGCGCAATCCTACAAGAATTCCCCAGAAGAATTATGAATTGAAGAATTGAAATCAAGTAAAAAAGAAAACAATCTTTGGATTTTTTCAGGTCTCAATCACAAACAGCAATGTGTTTGAATTGAATGTGATAGATCATTTATTTATAGAACGGCTTTGTGCATCCAGAACCTGAAATGTTTGTTTTGTCCTCTTTGGCTAAAACGTGACACAATGAGACAAGTTCATTAATGCTATGGCAAGGAACTGACCGAACACAAATATCTGAAAGAACCACATCGTACTTTGAAGTGCATGAAAGCTGAGATGAATTAGGCTTCATGTGAGTATTAATGTCTTCAGGTCTATATTTCAGTAGTATTCAGTTTGAGTGTGGGAATCTGATAGGCTCTGACAGGGACCAAGCTGTCTGCGGGATCAGAGCGTTTGTTAAATAGCATGCTGTGAACAGCTCACACCGCAGGAAGCTGTTCAGAAGAAAATATACATTGCGACTGACCTGCCCATCACAACATTTTATATCATATAGCCCAAATATACATAGATATAAATGACTTTTTTTGTACCTTGAGAATGTCATGTTACAATGGGATGGTGGAAAAGACTTGTTGTGTGAAAGGAGTTGGTCTATTGTCGAAGCTATTCAAGCCTGAAATGTCATCTCAATTCAGAGCATCTTGCACAGTCAGCACAGACTCTCCTAACAGTGTCCTAAGAAGACATGAATGATCAGGGGTTCCTAAAACACTAGAATGCTGAATGCGTATAATAGCACTTTGCACCAATTTAATGATTTAATAACCTAAATAACAAATTAAAAGTAATAAAAATATTTGTTGTTGAGCCCGTATGGGTATTTATCCAATAATTAGTCCAATAATAAGGACAAAGATTGCTAATGTCCATTTCAGTCTGTTGGCTCTTTAACAAACTGGTAGCGATGTGTGAAAGGCCACGTAGCTCATGACAACAGAGAACATTCGACTGAAAAAAAAAAAAACACTTTAAAACTACACTTCAGTTTAAATTTGGCTTGGAGTTTGGACTTTAAATTGTATTATTTTCTTCTTTTTTTGCAATACTTCCAAGTGTTTTAACACATTAATCTCTCAGTTGTGCAAAAACTTCAGGGTTTTTTTGTTTTGTTTTATTTCCATCAACTGGAAATGACTTTGAAGTACTTTGTGTATAAATAGTTCTACAAACATAAACTAAAATCCCCCAACATTTTAAGGTTTTAATTCATCCGGGACTTCATAGTGGACATTCAAAACATAGCATACTGTATGTTCTTCTCCTACCTGCGTTGATTTGATTACTTTGATTACTGAAGGATTCACCAGTTAAGACTGATTGCAACCAGGTATTGTGTCGTCTTATTAGGCCCCTCTCAAATGAGTTGATTTTTATGCCATTCATCACCAGAAGAAGCCGCCTTTAATTACTCAAGGGTACGAACCATCCGGCTTCAATTACTATCTAAGACCATTTCAATTCACTGTGAAAGGTTATTATATTATTACTTTGTTACGTGGCAGCGGAATGGGCTGCCACTGCACAAAGCCCAGTCATCTTTATACAGTCAGTGTGGCGTAGTAGTGTAGAAAAGAAATAAATGCCACGACTCTGAAAGCAGGAGCAGAACCCTGTGAGAATAGGGTTAAACATTAATTCTCCTGGTGAGCCGCAGACGTCTCTGTAATGCAGACGGATCTGAGGAACGAGGGTTATAGCTTTGCGTCTGGCCACATATATTCACATGACCTGTAAGTGACACACGGATCGTCTCATTTTCCTCCATCTACTCTGCAGGTAAGAGATTCATTACTCCCTTGTTTGATATATAGATCACCCGGCCACCCCTTCTCCTCCGAACGAGTTTGAAATACAGCAGCACTGCTGACAGGGTAAATACCTCCGAGCCACGTCCCTTTATTCAATTTCTTGCCTGTCGAGGATACAAGCGGCAGCAGTTTTAAATGTTGGCCGTCTAAGTGAATTACTGCCGAATACATTATGAAATCATACATGTTTTTGTTTTGGCTGCCCTGAAAGTTTTGTGGAAACAATAGACAAGTTAGACGGGAAAACATCACCGTGCAACAAGGGGGTTGTTAAACAAAACATTCAAGGAGAAACTAAGCTAATTATGAGTTGGTTAAAAAAAAAAATGTTATGTCAGAAATGTAGCACATAAATCATAATAGAGTTTATCCACTTAAACAGCTTTAACTACAAACCCCAATAAAAAGATAATGGTACTGAAATGATGTCTCTAATGTGATTTATACATTAGATACATAAAAATTCCTTCCGATGTTTAGGTGTGTCAGTTTTCTACCTTTCATAAGAGGGAAAGAACATAAATATGGATGTTGATACAATTATCTGTGAAAATCTAAATGGATATTTGACACCATCTTTCCAGTTTAATTAAATTAGAATAAAGACACAATTTGGCATGAGTTTAGATATTCCAGTTGCTGTCAAAAAGTTATTACTTTCTCCAGATTGTGTGTTTTCTGCCTCTTTGTAGAAAATATATTTCTTCTTTTATGACAGGAGGAGTAAAATTTAAATATTCCTGAATTCCAAAACTACTTTTTCTTTTTTTTTGGGGGGGGGGGTTATTTTGTTCTCCTAATAGTTTTGGAGCTGTTCTTGGTCCAGTATTCAGAGTGAATATATAATAAATAACGTCAATGAGAGTTTTAATCCATCACAGTGACATTTTCCCAGCTCAGAATCAAAATCGCTCTCTACAAATGTTAGGATGCAATTTAAAATTCTCTTTCTAATGCATCATGCTTCCACTCACAACCTTTGATACGCATCATAAAAAGGTTTCTTTTGCATTTCAATAAATTCTAATGGCAGTAACCCAGTGTCAGAGGTCCAAAATCTGTTAATTATATGCAAAACTCATATTCTTCAAAACAGATTTTTAATAGAGTCGACACATTGCATTAACATGGTGCATCCCCACTGAAACTGACTAACGGGAGTCTGAGGTGCATTTGTCGCATCACACTGAGCTAATCAGGCAGAGTGTGCAGGAGTAATCAACTTCAAGTTGAGTCACCACTGTGTTTCAGCATCTATGTTTCACGTGTTGTAAGCTTGGGCTCCGACTGGTCAAAGAAGGGCTGACATCAACAGAGACATGCAACAAAGATTTACTGTATCAAAGTATGCAGAGGTTATAAATGATTGATAACTAGGTGGAAAATAATTTATGGACCAGATATGGTCGCATCCAATTGTGTAATTGTGTTCAACGCAAGATCTCACAAGCCGGTTCTTGCATGCTTTAGATCTTTTGTGGTTCTGCACACCTGAAGCAAATAATGGCTCATTAGCAGGCCTGTGCACAGCTTGATGACATGCTGGGAAGATAACATCATTTTAATCAGCGAGACATCTAAAGCACGCTGGATACTGGAACTTCAGGTGTGGAGGTGGACACCCCCAGTTTAGAAGATAAAACTTTTAATGGAAATAATCTGCATTGTCAGCTTCTTGTTCAGTGTTGTGAGATGGCATTGAAACATTTTACAGAATGTTTCAGTGTTTTTTTTTGTTTTTTTTCCTTTTTGTTACACTTAAATGTTCCAGATCACCAAACAAATGTTAAGACTGGACAGAAAACATTGAATAATCAAAATGAAGTTTCCAAACGATGACTGTTTATACAACCAATCCATCCCTAAGTGAAAAAGTAATAATCCCAAATGTTCCCAAAACTGATGTCACAAATTGATTTAGATCAGTTATGTCAAGTCTTCTCTGTGATGATGCAATACAGCAGACCAGGGTCATCACACACCACCACTGCCATGTTGTACCGTCCTGGAATCTTGTTTTTCTGACTGTTTTACAATAGATGTACTGCATCCCACGCCTTCCAAACAGTCCAGCTTTTGGGATCATCAATATGTGTTTTTTTTTGGTTAATGTGGGATGCACCTCTGTGTTCAATCACTTTCCTATGAAACATGAACTCTGACTATAGCTGATTCAAATCAGAACTGCAGCAATTTCAGTCATCAAATCTACTCCTTGCTTGGAGTAGATTTGGTAGAACACTTCACCATCATTTCAAGTTTCAAGTCTCACTATTCACTTGTGTTCCAAAGTCTTACAAATTAGTTTTTAGCCCTTTTCATGTTTTTGAATGTCTTTCTATAAGTTTATCAGATGTCATACGGACTCTATAGAAGTGAATTCTTGATGCCACAAAGTCATCAGGTCCAATATAGTTAGCAATTATTTTTCCACATAAAACCAGGTTGATTTAGATCAAATTTTTTTTTTTTTTTATGAGTGCAATCTTCTTTTGAAAAGTGATTCTTTTTGTATTCACTTTGTAAGCATCATTTGAAACCGCATGGCAAAAAATACATTTATTAGGAGCCAAATATTCAAGTAGAAATGCTGCAGACAAAGAGGCAGGGAAGAGGAATCAAATCATAAACATAAAAATATTCCTCACTCCCAAACTGCAAGAGTTTTTCTGTGATTAAGTATTTCATTTTGTGAACACAGTGGTCAAAGCTACCTGCCTGTGCTTGTTAGGAACAGGCTTTAAAAAAGTACACCTCCGCTGATTTGACAAGTTAAACATTTTGGTGTAATTTACTTTGCTTTGCAATTAGCCTTGCATAAAAAAAGAATTTTCTTTTTTTCCTTTGAGCAATTATCCACGTTGAGAAGAGAAAAGATTTGAACACTGTGGATGAAATCAGTTTCCCCAGCGAACAATACCTGGCTGCTTCCCCCACAACATCGTAAGTGCTGACCAGTGTAAACACTTCACCAAACTGCTTTAAAATAATTGTGCCACACAACATAAAGTGCGTTCAAGGGCCATGATAAATACATCATCATTGTTTGGGTCAGAGGGCTGTAATTATCCCCGGAACAATGTGAAATTGCTGCAATTATGATGCAAATGTTTTGAATGTATTTATTTGGGAAGGGTAACAGTTTTGCAATAACCTTCCATTTCAGAGAAAAGTGAAGTTGAGAAAAGATTAAGAAAGACATTGTCTTCAACAAAGCTGAGATCTCCTAATGATCTGTAGATGTGTATAGAATTTTCTTTTCAACAAAGAAACAGATGCACAAAATGAAAACACAATGCCTCATTATCATTGCATGTTCCTTTATTTCAGATCTGATAAGTGGGACGGCATGAAAACCACAATCATCTTGTATTGATTTAGCTGGAACAAATTATGCTGACAGCATTGTCATACACCCACATACATGTTTATTCCTAAAAACACACAGGCACACACACACAACATGGGGGAGCAGTGGGGCTAATTTGTTTAGAGGAAATTAATTAGTTATTATTAGGGAGAAAACAACGGAGCAGAGGCAGGGTGTTTAACGGCGAGACGTTAAAGAGGCAAACCTGTCATGGAACAATAGGCTAATATCCACCCACTGCTCCCAGCTACCGCTCAATTACTTTATCACACAATAGGAGACGTTACGCACGTCTAAATGTGAGGAGCTTGTGCGGTTTCTGATTAGTCCCTCCGTTGGAACGCTCAGTCGTGACTGAATGACAGCTGAGAATGGGGTTGTATATTTCTGTGTGCATTTCTAGTAGAACCAATGTTTCAATATTAAAGCAATCACCTCTCATGCTGTTGAAATTGTTTTCTATTGATGATCCCTCAACCAAATTAGAGAACTAAATACAGATATATGGCTTGCTAGTACTTCTACACTCTCTATGTCTACGTTAGTGGACAAAAACATCCTCTTCATCCCACTGCGTGGCATCTTCCTCACAGCCACTTCTTGAGCACGGACAAAGCAGAGTTGAAGGTGAACTGGGCCCTGTGAGTTCCTCTGTGAGAAAGCAGTAGGGAGCCTGCCTCTGGCGCGTGGCCCATCGCCATCAGGTCCGCAGCAGCTTTTTCCACGTCCCAGCCTCCCTCCTGCTGGTGGGACAGCATGTGGGAGCTGAGCAGGGGGTACAAGGCCGAGGAGACGCAGCCCACCAAGAGGCCCGCGTCCAGGAGCAACGAAAGCAGCTCTGTGTCGCAGGAGGAGGCAGTCTCCTGCAGGGAGAAAAGACAGGGTCAAACAAGTGTAAACATACATGTGATAAAAGCTAAGTGATACAAAGATTATATTAAAAAGGTGCATTCAGGCCTCATTACTTTACTGAAGGTAATGAGGGTAATGTATAGATTTTTAAAGATCTATACATTCAGTGTTAATGTATCTTATTGATATTTATCTTTGTCAATATTTAGTCTACTACAACAAATTGTCCTCAGAAATGACCTAATTAGTAAAAAGTGTCAATATAAATTCAGATGTCCTGTAGTTCGTTTAAGAACTAAGCACAGCAATCACACGGAGTGACCCAAAACAACCCCACTGGGACCGTTTAGAGGAATTGGTCTTGGCATGGTTTTAAACACACTCTAACCATGTTTGTTTATGGTAGGAACGTGATCTGACCTCAGTCCAACCGACCTGCAGGATGTACGCTGCAAATCTGAGCCAAGCGCCTTCCAGTAGCCAGATATGGATCGCAATGATAGATTTGATAGAGTAAACAAACTAATAAAGGCTGCATGCCTTTCCATAAAACATAAAGCCTAATGCTACTTTTAGAAGGTCTTCTCAAAATGAAATTCGCTTCCTGTATTTACATTTGGTAGTTCCGCCTCAGCCCCTCTGACCAATAAATACAGTGACTTCTCTCTTTCGACTGTTCACTGTGTGAAAAGAATCCAAACCAACAAAAAAAAAATCTTAAAAGTTAAACTCAATAATTGATTTGGTCCACAGTGAAATGTCCTTGGAGAACAATAATAACCAACAGCATCAGAAAGATTCAGGGACACAGTGAGGATGAGGGAGAAAACGGTGAGAAGAGCAAGGTTTGGTTGTAAAACATACTAGCTAGCTGTACTCCATTCAATCTGACTGAGCCCAAATGATTTGCAGCTACAGTAAAAGTGATTCTAAAAAAATATTTATATAGATGGAAGGTATATAAATATGCACCGGACTTCATCGATTTTCATTTGTAGAAAAACCGTTCTTCACAATTATGTGCTGTATTACGTTGGTCTGTCATATAAAATCCACTGCTGCAATGGGTGGCGTACAGGTTCTAAAGTCCTATTAGATCATAAGCCACTTTCTGTGGTGTGAGTCGTTGAAAATGTTTCATAAATACACTTGACCTTCACCTAAAAGAAACTGTTATACAGCAAAAAGTGTACTAGTTGCTGGTGAAACAGAGAACATTTCTGCATCAGCAGCAGAATGTGAGAGTTGTGAGTGATTACATTGTCCCATGCTTGATGAAACCTGATGGGGTCACAGTGTCACATCACATCTCATATTGACCCTGACGCTGACCACCACTCCCCCTGGGATGAGCCTTCACACACACACACACACTTCTCTTCAGTCTATGCAGTCACTTGTGTTTTCAAGAGGAACAGTATAAGCCCCCAGAAGTATAATTGTAAACACACAAACAAACCTCTATGTAATATTTTAATCACATCATCTGCCTCCTTACATCAGTCAATTACATGCAAATTCCACCCACTAAATGCTGCGGTGAGTGGTGTACGGGGCATGAAAATCAAGGCTGAGTGCCGAGGGTTGAGAGGCCATCTCTCTGCCTCTCACTGTGAGTCAGCCCTTCTCCTCTGTGACCTCTCACCTGTTTGCTCTCTCCATTATTAAGCTCGAATTCGCTTTGGCCAACTTTACACGCATGTGTGGAGACAACAGCCAGTCCTTGTCCAGGTATTTTTGGAGCTGAAGCAGATCAATTATAAATGTTGGCCCCGTGTCTTATCCTGTTTTTGTGGAGATGGTGAGCGAAGCCGGATGAGTTTCTGCCCCCCACACCCTTTCACCTCTAAAATCTCTCATCTCTGTGTGAGCCACTTCTCTTTTTTTTCTCTACCTCTCGCTTTGAGGACAGTTCATCCTTTTTTTTAAAAAAAAGCACAAAAGAGTTTTAAAAGGATGGCATGATGGGGTCTGAGCATTTCACAAGAGACTTCACAAACATTTAGCTGCTGTCATTGATGATGACATAGAGCCCTGGTGGAAATACTGATCAAGTTTTGCTGCAGTGTTAGAAAATCTCCAAAGGAGCATTAGTATTCAGGCTTTGTCTGCATTTTCAGTTCAAGTAGACCAAAAGTGCATGGTTACTTTGGGAGCAAGGGAGACAGAGCTGACGGATAACGCTTATGGAGATATAGTTCTTTATGTCATGCATGAGTAATAATTTAATTTCTGGGCCTTCCATTGAGAGAAACGACTGGAGGAATCATGACAAGCCAGGGCGGGGGAACAGAGATGGACTACAAGGTCATTTCAACATAATGACAATTAAGAGAATGAAAGACATGAAAGAAGTGGCAGTGTGGGAAACCTATGATAAAGATAAAAGGGATGAGCCAAAGAGCAGTAGGGAAGACATGCACTCAAAGCAGCTGGTGCATACATTTTTAAGTGTCCAGGAGCTGCACACCAGAGCCAAAGTGAAGCTTTTCAAAAAGACTTTCACACTTTGGATCAGACCTTTTTCATTTTGCTGCCTCAGCTGAGTCCCCCCATCGCCAAATATGACAAGACATATATGAAGATGCTCTGTATGTTGACCTATCCCAAAACCTTTTATGATTATCTGGAAAAGTAATTATTTTCACAAAATGTATAAAGATTAGAGCAGCAGAGACGGAACTTTCTGATAAAACTGAAACAAGCTTTTCTCCATAGAAGTGCCCCCTCAATATTCTACAGTGTGCCAATCTGCTGCAATATGGCAGACCTGCGGAGAGTAGTGAGGGGAGATGAAAGGGTCACTAGAGTCTGTGTTTCAGGGACTCAATCTCTTCTCCATTAACTTTTTGAACTGCCCGCCATCAGGAAATCTCTGTCACAGCCTCAAATAAGGACCACAAGACTTCCAAACAAGTTTCTGCCTCAAGCTGTTAAAAAACTTTAACTCTTGTTAAGATCATGAAAAACAATTAAAAATATTATTTAATGTAATATTTTCCCTCTGTTTAAATTCCTAAAAAAGTAATCTGCTTTACTTTCAGTTTACAAGGAAATTACATTAAATTGATTTAAAGTTGAAAAAGGCACATATTTGGACTATTTATTTCTAAAATGTCAAAAATGTGTTCCAAAATCTGCGAAAAAAAACTTTTGTACTAAATCTCCTATTATCTAAAGTTATCAAGACCATTAAAAACAAATATCAATGTCCATAATTTTTCGGATCTCAAGACAACAAAGAAACTTAATGCAAAAATCAATAAATGACAAATAAGGAAAATATAAGCATCTTAAACAGATTTCAAGACAATCCACTTATTTGAAAGACAACAATTAGAAGTGAAGTTGGGGTTATTGCTTATGAAAAGTCAATAAATGCACCTGTCCACAGTTGGTAGCAGTTTCAAAGAAGTGCAAAATTCACCCACATATCGGGACATGATTGTGTTCATGATTCATCACCTCGATGCCCATTCTAAAAAGGTTGAAAGACTGACTTACTTTGGAATTTAAAGCTTCAAGCTTTGCCGTTAATTACATTTAGTAGTTACAGACTTAGATATAGAATTTTCCAACGGTTAATAAATCAGACCTGAAAGATTAAAAACCTACATACATCACACATCTCACTGTTCTGCAACGTGAAGTGTATGCATGCAAACATTCAAGAAGTATTCTGATCAGATAGTGGCCCAAATTATGACGCTAACCTGCTGCTGACCCATACATAAACCAGAAGCACTGCAGCTTCTGTTTTATGTAACTGACTGTAAGGTGACTCAACAGTAGCCATCACAGAGGAGAGATGAGGGTGCCAGGGCTGTCGGTGTTTGAGACATTACACCTGCAGGGCTGGGAAGGGAACAAATTAGAGTTCCAGCACACAGGAGAATTATCACATACAGTCAGCAATGGCTGCACAAAACACAAATATTTGGAATGGAAGAGAGGGGTGGAAGTATGCATTGGTCAGAGGGAACTGTGACCAATGCAGAGAAGTAAATACTAATAAAATTCTGTCTTTCTCCTACTTTTGTTTATTATGGAAGAGCTCAACAGACCTGCAGAGCAGAAAGCAAGTAGGGGCTTCAAACAGTATGTTCACTAACACACACCACACATATATACACACACACACACATCCCTATACCTCCCAGGCTATTACAGTTTGACGGTGTCAAGAGAGACAGCCGATTTGAGTCTTAGAGCCAGCCGGATTGACAGCTGAGCCGAAAATAGATGTGAAGAAGCATGTGAGAAATGGAGGGCTGGAGTGGAATCTTGATATTAGAGCAGCACAGATAACTTTGTGTCCTAGCAGCATGAAAAGCTCTGTCACATTTCAGGCACGAGTGTTAATCCAGCATTATCACCTTCTGGATATGCAGCATCAGACTGCTGAGGGTAATGACAAGGCTTGCTTTGCCCCAATATGCTACAGCTAAATTCTATATACAGGAACCAACAGCGAAGTAAAAAAAAAACATTTCACCTTGGAGGCTGTAGTCAGAATATTGCGGATACATTTTGACGCAGGTTTTCTATGACAGAAAAACTTGAACCGTTCAGCACTTTGTGGCAAGAATCATTACAACACGTCTTTTTTAAAATATTTGTGAACATCTCAGCTGCACTATAATGTTTTTCTTTTCAAGTTATTAGGATCACTGCCTCTAGTGGAATAACCCGGTCTACTTTTTGCTACCTTTGATGTCTTTGTCAAAATATTTCTGGAAATATTTTAGGGAGTGATGCCAACATTTACTATGAATTTACTCGAAAACATTTATAATTTAAACAGGATTGCAGTTAAACCCCTGCAAATAGCATTGTGAATACAAACTCTATGGTAAGATGAAAAACATTTAATTTACCTTCAATAAACTATAACTGACATACTTTTACTTTGTTCAAACATATAAAAGGTGCACTAGAGCACAAACAAAGTGACTAAATGGACAATTATTTTGCTATTATGTCCAAACAAATTTGAAAAAATGAGCCTGTGTGATTTTATTCAAGTCTGGGTGGCAATTTCCTGACACCAGTGGTCCATTTACACTCAGGCTTTAATGCACCGAAAACAAAAAATATGACTGCCAGTTAATTTCACCTGACCTTCCACAACAATGGCTTTTTTTCTTTGAGTGAACTTGTGGCCTTTTCACACATCATCTGGCCTCACAGGCTTTTCTGTCTGTTGGTGTCATGTGTGAAATTACAGAGGCAGAATGAAAGGTTGAAAATGACCTAATGTTGATAATCCTCTGTGTCAGCAATCGGGGAAGGCAGTCACATAATTGAGATGCCGTGTGTCAGTAATGTAGAGGGCGGTAGATATTTTGTGGATGCAGGATTGTTTAGAGTAAATTAGACATGCAGCAATCAGAATTAATTTGGCAGATTTCTGATCCTTGGTTTCTACTAAGCTTTAACCTGTCAGCACTAATTTTAGTCAAATTACATTTCTAAGAACAGCAATATAACAGCAGCAGCCATGTGGAGCAGCTTTAATTATTTAAAATAAAAGAGAAAACCTAGAGTTGATGGGAAGTGTTGATCAATAAAAGTGAAAATGCTTGTTTGAACAAATAGATTTTCAGCCAGGATTTAAAAACTGAGGAGTTCTTTGGAGTGAGTGGGGGAAATCAATTATTTCTCAGTATGAAGGAATCAAATGTTGAAGCAGGCAAACTATTTGTTAGGTACATTTGACCATCATAAATAAGTTGTAGATTAACATAATTGACTTGGTTTCTTTTCAGAAGATGCATTAATTCACCTTATAGCAACATCAGTGGAGTCAAAAGCTTCGATCAAGGAAATTGGCTCCTTGCAGCACACTGCAATTTAATTTTTGCCTATTCAGCCGCAGTGTAGGGGAACCTTATGTATCTGAACAACATAGAGATGAGGCCGTCCCAAATAGTTGGCATGGCTCCCATGGCTCAGGGAGGACTGTGACATTCCTTACCCGTCAGCCAATTCCTGCTGAAATGCTCATTTACAAAGAATCCCAGTATAATGAGAAATTGAAACCAGTAACAACCAGCTCCTTTCAGTTTTCCACAGTGTAACGCTGTGGGGCAGTTCCACACAGAGCTCCAGGATGATTCCCGTGTGTTATCTGGACAGGCTGATAAGCTACTCGTCATCCTGTGGCAGCAAATCAGTCTGTTCCTCCAGCAGTACCAAAGCCGTCTCCACTATTATGCACACCTTTGCATAGATATTTCATGTGCACCTTGTCCAACTTAGGATTCCTCAAACCTGACCCGGTTGGAGTTCAAATCTCTTTTACATTACATTAACATGCATTTTGTGCGTATTGATGCACAGTCGGTTACACATTTAAATCTACACGTGACAAAATGGAGAAAATGCATTATTTTAGATTCAAATCAAGTTTTCCCTTTTTTAAAGCATGTTACATTAATGTGTAAGGCTAAGTGCAGTTCATTTTCAAACTCAAAGTTTAAAAATTGAATTAAATATAAAAAATTAACTGAAGGGATAAATTAGAATAGTTATAAAAAATTAGAAGTGTTATGTTAAAACATTTCTACAAGTCTAAGCTTAAGTTTGCTCTACAGCAATACATTTAGTTGGTTTAAAATTAATGGCTTCAGATGTATGTGCTTTTACTCTTCGACCTTATCCTGCTATGAGCTTTTTCTCATAATATGAGAAATAAGCAAACACATTTTCTGTGTTATGTAGGGGAAAACCAAAGTACTATGGGTATTTGGCACTGCAAACACCAATTAGATTTTTCCTGAGGCTTCTTTAACTGAAAGGTTACAATTAGTCCAAGCAAATAATGTCAAAAAATAGGTTATTTCTATAAATATTTCTTGTTACCGTTATTATCTTGTCTAGTTAGCTGTGTCTTCAATATTTCATTTAAAATAGCTGCTCAGCTTTCTTGTTAAACTTAAAGAATAGCAATTTGCCATCATTACAGGCTTAACAAACAATTACAGAACATACTGGATGACACAAATTATTATAATTTTTTTGTGCAATGTTTGTATACTTGTACAGACCATTTCCTGAAGTCTTAGTCCATCGGACAGGGAGGGAAAGCAGACGAGAATAAGACACAAACAATAAAAGGAAGGCAAAAAGAAGGGAGGAGAAAAAAAGAATCTGTGTAACATTTAGTGAATGGGATAAAGAATGCTGTGTGGAATAAGAAATGTTTACACAAACATTTATCAGTATATATATAATTTTTTTTAAAACTGAAATCAAATGTCATACTTTTTCAGAGTTTTTCAGACTAATTGTGGTTTATGTAAAAGGAATGAGAGAATCACTTGGTAAGTAGCTTCCTAATAGAGTTTTACATTTTATAAAAAAACTACTTTAACCCCAACTATTGGTGACTTTAAATTAAGTACCAAAGGCCACTTTCATAATGTCAGAAATTGATATTCAGTCGTACAATATTCACGGAGTCATTGGTCACAAGAATATTGGACTTAACCCTCATGTTGAGCTCTGATATCTAAAGGATGACTGTAACTTACTCACTCTGTAACTTAAAACTACAGCTACATATCTGAAGAGGGTTTTCTGGTCTCTTCGTGTTTTTCCACAGAAGCCTTTTTCAACTCTGCGCTTGATGAACAAATCAATAGAGACTAAACCTAATTGAGAAGGGAATTCATCCATCATGCCCTTCTTGCCAGGGTCAACAACCTTGAGAACATGAAACCCTCCCCTGAGCTGTACATGTTTGGTGCACAGGTGTGTTTGACAGGTCGAAAGACCTTCCAAATCTCCTCAAAGGCCTCCAACAGCACGCAGCGTGTTTCTTCAAAGAGTTGAACAACAAGAAGCATCTTCTATCTCCTGCAAATTTGCTTATGCTCACAGCCGGTGTTCACTTTGAGTGAACAAACAATCAGCGTGACAGCACAAATGGCACATCAAACTACAGCTATAAGACGACCAATTCCCCTCCCAATCGCTCTTGTTTTCAGCCACGGCTTCTCATCAGACAGCCAAGGTTGTCTCTCCTGTTTATTTTCAGAAGCCTCTAAATAGGACCTGAATTGCCTGGTCAGTATTTTGCATGCCTGTTTTCAATTCGCGCTCTGTGCGACACTCATTTCCTGTATACGTCTCGGTTGGCTCTCTACCTTCTTGAGCTAAATCCAGCCGAGAGCTTAATTGGGAGTACCGAACACGTACAATGCTTAATACATTATGCATGGGCAAGCCTTCTTTTATCATTTAAATCATAAAGCTCCTTTGGAATGCCAGACAACACACAACCATCTCCTTTTCTCCTCCTCTCATCCTTTTCTGTCCCTCCTCAGGCTCTGCTTCCCTTCCCTTCACTCTGCCTGTCCCTGGGCTTTAGCGGTACATCAAACTGAAGTGTGCACACACACACAAACACCAAACACCATCTTGCTTACAGCAAAACGTGATTAAAAGTGACAGAAGAAGAGGTTGCAAAGCCCCCCGAAAAGATAAAAATGAGCAGGTTGTGACGCAGCTGAACAAACACAAGCATACACATTCAGGGATCAACCCGTTGAGTCTTAAGCAAACAGAACTAGCTTAATAGGTCCAATATGGGACCAAAGCTGTAAATAAGCTCATTTAAACAAGCAATTAGACACATAATCACTCAGTCAAACACATGCATGCACAAGTCTGTTGTGTTTACTTCAGAAACTAGGAGGAGATCAGACTCTATGGTTCTTTGGACAGACCTTTTTGTTAGTTTGACAACAAAGTCTGACATTAAAAAGCAAGTGAGAAAAGCAAAACGGGAGCAGACAAGGGAGAAGAAGAGGCAATTAAGATGTGAATTGACCGTTCCCTAAGTCACAACAGGCCAGTCAGTGATGGAAACATAAGTAGGCCCAGGGAGCATTCTTGTTGCAATAGATTAAATGATGTGTTTATCTTCATGCTGCCGAGTTTCTCAATTGAATTTGAGGGAATTGTTGAACTCTAGCAGCCTTATTCATCATGGCTGTGTAAGGTTTCACTGGCAGCCTCACGCTTCATCCTAAATGCATTCACTGCAGAGGCACTGTTAAAATATTCAACTGGAATATATACCCAGAAAATGAACACTAGGAGCTTAAAAAAAGATCAAGAGAATAATTAAACGTGCACAATACTCTTGTACCACAAATGAATTATGACAAGAGTAATGGAACAAATTACTCTTGTAAGAGTCTAGTATCTTCATTTCAGGTTGTGTATTATACATTACATATTGTGTTATTGCGGGGCAATTTAAAGTTAGGTAGTCCGTGAGTGTTTGTTAGATGGATTACATGGTCTTCCACCAGAAGAAGTTTGAGAAACACTAAAGTTTGAACTAAACAGTACCTTTACTCATTAGAGAGCTCATGGATTCAACCTTCTACTGTTTATCAGACTAGCTAAGTTTACCAAGGTAAGGTGGCATAAGAATGACCTTTTAAGGCAGGTCTAGTTCTGTTCTATTTTATTTTATCCTTTTTGATAGACTGTGGCTATTTTTAGATAATAAAGCTAGGGAATCTGTTACTGTTATTATAAACTCCATCACTGTGATATAAAAATGACCACCTTAAGCAATACCAACTAAAACAGATAAAAATGTAATGGTAAACGAAGACTGGAACTGGAACTAGAACATTCGTCTAAGTGTTACATAACGTTGGAACTCCTTCACACCAGCAGGATGACTCTCATCAAAGCTTTAGATTAGTTTCCCATTAGGCTAGACTTGCTTCCTCTTCAGGAGCTCTACTGTTCTCCTCCACAGCTATAAATCATCTCTAAGATGAGCAGGGGAGGAAGAGCAGAAAATAAGACACTATGCCACACTGCCCTGAAAGCTGTGAAAGCTTTTGCTGCCAAACAAGAGAAATAAAGGAGAACACTGCATTTTTCTGCATTAAGAATCCACTCCAATTCTCATTTCTTGCTCAACTACCTCTTTGTCTCCCTTTAGAAAACATCATGTCATAATCCCACTCCTCTCTTCCCTTCCTAAGTTCTTGAGCACCTATTGTGCACAGCAAAGTTATTTACCCATTATACAGCACCACCATAGGTAATGTAAACCCAAAGCTAAATTTACACACATGCCAAGCCACTTTTCTGAAACGCCATTATAATTAAAAAATAATCTTCATAAAAATGTTATTTAATCACAATCCGAGGAACATATCAGTATTCAAAAAATTAATGGTGAGGAAAATTGTAACTTCTGACATCAGACGCTGAACAGAGGCAGGAAAAAATGTGCTTGAAGATAAAGACTGCCAGTCACTCCGAGCTGCATGCGGTTTTCATGCAGTTAGGGACAAGTTCTGTGTTGATAAATCCATTGTGTATTGCAGTCAGACAACTTCAGGCTTGTTAATGTCATAACAAATTATGACTGACATTTAGGAAACCTTTCATGTTGTGATTCTGACTGCTATGATGAAGTGAAATAAATTTTGCAAAAGAGCAATCCTTAATGAAACACTTGAACTAACCGAAAGGTAAAAATGGTCAATTAACAGTTAAGCGTCTGTGGTAGAGCCTCTTGATATATTTCTAACTGCCCAGACTGAGCCAAAAATCAATCACGTCTCATCCTGAGATACTGATCTGCTAATGGCTGCTGCACAGTGGCTGTTGACAAGCTAGGGCTATTTGTAGATCTGATAAAACACCCCAGGGTAGTGTCCTCCCCTGTGAGCTTGAATTACAGCAAAATAAAAATGAAAAAAGGGCAAGTAAACAAGTCCGATCAGAATATAAAATACAAGGTAAATCACAGATTTTTATCATCATCACATCATTTATCTCACAAATGTTTTTGATAGCTAAATAATTAGAAGTAAGGCAACCCAGAGCCATTCAATTTAGTTAAGTCTAAATTTGTAGCACCAATTTACAACCACTGTCATATAAAGATATTTTACAAGACAAATAATTCTCATCAATCTCCAATTATACAGTATACAATTTTGTCAAATTCAAATCAATCCATTCATACTTTTCAATTCCGATACAGTTACCCAATTTAATCCAAAATACACACTAAGCTGGGAGATCTTCCTATGGAAAGGAAAAATAAAAGTGAGACATCATATAAAATTTGAAGAATGGCTAAAGGAAGAGCTGAAGAACAAAAAAGGAGAGCGGAAAAGTGGTCAGTCCATCCTCCAGTAGTTAGCGCCTTTAGAAACATAACTACAGGGATGGCTGCGGAAAACTCAAGTCACTTTAACTCTGATGAAAAAGTTTTAAACCTCGTCTTCAAAACAGACATGATGACAAAAAATGGGAGCTAGCTTTTGGAGAGGAACCTAAGAAAACACCAGATTACTACAAGAGATACAACTTATAATTTTAGTCTGAGTGGTGAAGCTGTTACACTCCATATCTATTTGCAGTCAGCAATTGCCTTCACTCAGGCAAATTCTCTGTATAGGAAAGTTTCAGCTATCCAAAGCAATCACTAGAGAACAGCTCACAACTTAAAAAACTTCACAACTCCTTATCAGAACTATTGCCCCTGCTCATATAACTAAATAGCTGATCACTAGAAATATGCTATTTAAACTAAGGCAAAGGCAGAGAGAGGAAGAGGACATTCACATCATCACTTCCATGAATGATAATGGGCAATATGAGCCCCGACACAAACTCAGCAAGAGGATACAGAATGTAGTATAATGTGTTTTTCGGAGACATGGCTACAGGATTATATCCCCGACTCTAACATCTTTCTGTCAGGCTGTCTGACTACATGAGCAAAAAAAAAATGTAAAGAGTAGCAGGAAAAGGAAAGGATGAGCAATGGATGTTTTCATCCAGGACATGTTACTGTGAAGTGTCTTCTCTGCAGTCCAGTCAGTGAAGTCTTGGCAGTAAGTTTCCATTAATATTATTTTCCAAAAGTTTCCGCCAATATTACCTTGGAAACCGCTTTCATTCCACCCTCAGCTGTTGCCAACAAGGGATGTGAAGTCTTCAGTTACAATGTTGCTAAGAAAAGCAGCGTGACCTCTGTTGGAGGTTTCTTCAAATACACTATAAGACTGACTGCAACAGAAGATCTTTCTTGCACGTAGTAATCAGCATCTACGACGACTCTTTGAAGAACCTTGAATAGTATGAGTTACAGCAACACTGAATTTCCTTTGGGGATAAAAGCATTTTTTTAATTTTAAATTAAATTTGAATCAAAACCTGCGGTAAGTCAGTGTATCCTAAACTCAGGGTCGGTCAAGGTGCCAAAAAAATTGTTTGGTTCTGCAGCTATTGCTTTATCACTTTGAGTTCCACCTTTCCAACATTTTTTTCAGCAAATTAAGAATAATCAAACTTGGCATACTTTTACCGAACTACTTCTTTTGCCATATGGAGATTTATCCAAATGGAGAATCTGCTGTTTCCTGCACTCTCTTTCTGCCAGGAAAACCTGTGTAATTACATTTTGGCTTAGTCATACATACAGGCTAAGTCAGCAATGAGCTATCTGGCACCAAACTAGGTAAATAAATCTGCCTGATGCATTCAGATTATCTCTTACCCTTCAATTATGACACTTTTTAAAATCTTTATTTACAAAGGAACATTAAGAAATGGTTTTTCTACCATGTATAGAAAACACTGGAATAAACAAATGCAATGATGGAAGGAAGCAATAGTTTCCTTACAGATTGATTCCTATTTTTCTTTTTTGTCACATGTTTCAGATCATTAAAAAATATCAAAGATAACCTGTATAAATATATAATGCAGTTTTGAACCGATTACTTCCTTTAATAAAAAAGGACGAAAGCTCATCAAATCAACCTGAAAAAGTAACTGCCTGTTAAACCTACGCCATCAGCATTTGCAACAACTAGAGCATAAACAAAAATATGTAGGCAAACACACTTTTTCATAATACAGTGTGCCACAAGTCAGAAACAAACACCACTGTTAAATGATAATCAGGCACTCACTTAGTGCTGCTATTGGTTAAAGAAAACCAATAGCCATAAAATGACTCTGCAAGAACAGTGAGTGTAATGAGTGTGACTTAAGCTTAACAATTACATATATGCCCATCTCAACACCTTCCACCCTTATTCTCACTCCCACTTTAAAACTTGATTTTTTTCTAAACTCGTATTGTTTCTCTCACTACTCCCCACACTTTAGGTCCCTCAGTTCTTGTCTTATGTCGCTGTGGGGTAAAAGCAGGTCTAACGAAATAGGAGCTTGATCTTTTCATTTAATACAGGCTTAGTCAGTTAATTTTGAGGCCTTCTCTTATCTGATGTAGGAATAAAGCCAGGGTCCACAGAGTCTAAGAGGCCTTCTTTATGACAACTGCTTATCTGATTGGAGGAACTGTGGAGAGCAGCCGACACGTTCTTAAAAGATTACATCCTTATCTGAGCATGGATTCTCAAAATGTAAGACATAGAAAAATGGACGAAGACTGCTTTAAATAAATGCTAAGGCTGATCTTTTTGGAATGTATCCTAAGGATGCTTTAAAAAAGAACAGAGGTTATGTTTTTTGACTCCTCAGAATGAGGTCTGAAAATGTTTCTACTGTCTGCTTCTTATTCAGAGTTGTGTGCTTGTAAGAAGTGAAACTGAACTGGATGTGAGGCCACTGTTGACAGGGTGAAGCTCAAACATTGATCCAGCTGCAAAGATCTGCCCATCTGGAACCTTACAACTGTATTTCTGCAAGAAATAATCAATATTTTATTTTGCTGATGCACAACTGTGGTGTATGAAGACTGTTCAAAAGGCTCAGCCTTCAAATACAGAAAAACAGCAAACATACTTGGAATTATATTGACGGTGCTTTCAAATGAACCTCTCAATATCTATTCCATAATTTCTGGACTATAAGCCGCTGTACCTTTTTCACATGCTTTTGGCACAGCAATGTGGCTAATCTCACTTTTTACCAACGGGTTTTGAAATGCTGATGAAGAGGATAGCACAAGCTCCAAAGTGAAATTGTCTCAAAGATGGAAGAAGTGTGTGTGAAGCTATTCATTTCTGAGATTGAAAAAGACAACTTTAGTGATTTTTGGAAGGAGGAAGATGAAGATAATGATCAATGACTTTTCCTGATGGTTTTTCTCGTCTTTCTTTTTTTTTTTGTGCAATACAAAATTAAACAAATCTGACAAAATACTTCTCAAGTGGCTATTATTAGCCAGGATTTTAAAATAGCACCCAATATGTGGATTAAATTGACCAAATCATTGCAGAATGACGATGTTTGGGCCAACCAACTTTTTTCATCAAGGTGTGAAAAATGTTTTCAAAAAAGAACCGGTCAAGCGTAAACCAAAATTATATTAAGTTCATAATGTAATTCTCATATCTGACTGTAGAGAACCTTTGGATTGTTTTTCAAAACAATATAATTGATGTACAAAAAACTAATTTAATAACTAACAGGATAACTCACAAATTTATTTTGGGTATTATCTGATGTATTTGGGATTTTTTTTTGTCAGTTTCAGTCTCTGTTTCAACACAGCATGTGAATTTTTTCTGCATTTTTTATAAGGCTGCAAACCAAAAACATCTGGGCTCTGACAGATGGTTGAGGGAACCAAAAAATCTGAACCACCATCTTGGGTTTAGTGAAGCTGTAAAATAGTGCCATTTTCAAAGTGCATAATTAATTGAATACTTATCAAAAATGCATTCAAAACTACTCTCTATGCAGTGCAGCCAGCTCAGATTTGTTTATTTATTTTTACAGTGACACTTACTGCACTCATGCCGTTGATCTGATCCAGAGTGAGCTGCAGCAGCTGCTCATCGCCGCTCTCAGCCATTAGCTTCAGTGCAGACTGCTGGAGGCTCGGCTGGTTTTGGAGCAGCAGGTGTGCTATTTGTCGGATACACTGACGGAGGAGAGAAAGAGGACGAATGAATGGACAGAAAGACAGGGTGATGTGCAAAATGAGTTTGGTAAAACAACAGCATAAAAGCGAGGAAAAGAGGACAAACGATGGGAGAGAAAAGAGGAGAAACAGTAAAGGTTAATCAGTGTGCTTATACTGTACAATGATAAAGGTTTACATGCAAACAGATGTGCGCTGCAGATACTGGCTCCTATTGCAGTCCCATCCTGTAATGTATGGATAACACAATGCAATCTGACTCCCTCATGCTTCGGTGGTTTCATTTCAGCAGATTCAAATTAAAACTGTTCAGAACAGAGTAAAAGGCCTCCATCTGCACCTCCCACCCCTCCTTCCCACGGTAATATCAGACAGCCAAGCTGACACTAGCCTATTCACGCTGAATAGCATTAGCGCTAAACTAATATCACAGTCAGCTGGCCTTAGACATACAGAATGACCGGCTGAATGATTGGCTTGATACTTGCATAGTGCTCAGCAGGGCATGAATAGCATTAGGGAATGTCAGATGTCAAGGGCTTCTGGTGAATATACGCTTTGCAAAAATCACAGAGCTGATGCTAACACATTGCACGTCTAATAGCTTTAGGCTCTTGTATTAAGATATGGGCTAAAATGCAGGTGTTGCAGCATAGTTTGCCTGAATTTAAACAAGCTTAGGGCAACCCTGAGATAAAAAAGGAAATTGAAAATGTGTTGAAGCCACATTCATTACGCTTCACTATGATGCAGGGGTGACGAGAATTTCAAGAGATAAGGTCCTGGATTTATAATTTTACAGAATTATGTAATGATTTATCCTGGAGAGTTGAAAATGATATATTTTATGTTATTGTACAGACCTTGAACATTTTCACAGTTCTTCATGTTTCAAGCACAGACTTTAACTTGTTTTAATGGGATTTTATGTGAAAGACCAGATCAAAAGATGTGCATAATTGTAAACTGAAATGGCATGACAAAATCTGGAGGAGCAACAGAAATCCACAGCTTAGCTGGAAGTATACTATTCCTTTCACTTTCTAATTATGAACTACTTTATGTACATATGACATACAGAATCCTACTAAAATACATAGAAACTTGCGATTGCAAAATTAATGTGAAAAAAGATCAATTATTTCTGCAAGGTCTTATAAAAGCACTGGTCTCAATACTGGTGTACATGGCAATACAGTGTATTTCCATATTACTTTGCTGCAGGAAATTATACAACATTACGACATTTCCTTCAACATTATTTGCTGCTGTCAGTGTTGGGCAACTATCGGAAAATAGAAACCATAAACAAAACAAAACACCACTGCATCATTTTTGCCAGTTACCTGTACAGGGAGCTTGTGTTTGGTCTTGTAAAGAGACCTCACCATGGAGACCAACTCCTGACCAAAGTCTAACGTGCCCTCTGAGGCCTGGCAGCGGGTCAGCAGAGCTGAGGTCAGCATCACCCAGGGGTTACGCTCTGACTGGGCCCTGCAGACAAAAAGAAGCACATTAATGTATTTTGTGCAGTATTATACCCACAAGTTTGTGTTTTCTATAAACAAGATGACGATCATTTAAAAGCTTGATTAAAAAGGTAGATATAAAAATGAAGAACAAGCATATTTCATTGCAGTTCAAATAGCGCCATCAAAATGCCAGTCCTAACAGGACATAACTTAAAAAAAAGAAACATTTTCAAAAAGCCCATAACACGAGAAAATAGCTTTTGAATTTTCTTCTTAGAAAAGGACAAGGAAAAACAAAACAGACTTGAGTATACCGCTTTTGAATTAAAAAAATAAAATAAGTAAAGAGCATCATTTTCAATCGAAAATGAATAAACAGAATTTTAAGATTATTTGTTAATTGCATTTATAATATCTAAAATTAGTGTCTCTTTGTGGACTGACAAAACCTAAATATCGTAAGCACTTATTACTTCAGCTCATACTGTATGTACAATCCCTAGCAGTGATGCAGAGTTTTTGGTTTTGACTGGCTTCTATGAAATATTGAGCTTTGTGGAAAAGTATGTTGATGTTTTATTTTGCTGCATTTTCTGTAAAGATGCTGCCTGATGTTATTGTGTTTCTAACCTTAGGGCTATCCAGTGAACTGCAACACTATTCATTCTTTTCTTTGCAGTTTTATGACATCAGATGATAATCCTGCTAGACAAAGACCGGATTAAAGCAGATGACTACAGTTTGTGCACCATATGGCATACGTTATACTTAATGGAAAAAGAAAATTATGAAAGCAGCATAAAAATACAAGGCAGGCATGAAAGCAGCAAGAATGATCAAGGGGTTTGTAAATAAATGAATGCATTCTGGCCATAATATTATGAAGACAATGTTTGAGTAAACCTCCCACTCCCTGCGGTTAATATTAAACACCTACACTCAGCATCATCCTTCTCCTGTGTGTTTACACACCAGAGGACAGCTGCCAGCACCGACAGGGATCACTATGTTGACATGTTCTTATGAGCTTTTTACGACCTTCAATAATGCCTCCAGAGTAACAGATTAGCTCCCATCAAGGCCAACAGATACAAGATACACAATCTTCAGTCAGAGGGGGGAAAAAACATAAAACCAGGACTCAATTTTCAGAAACAGGTATTTAAATTCTGATGAGATGATGTTAGATGAAAGTCATATAAAGTAAATTTTGCTGAATGAATCAAATGTTGGCGAGTGTAGTTGGATAATGCAAAACAAAAGTCATGTTGCATCTAAATCAAGCCACAGAAAGAGAATTACAAAGAAAAAACATTAAGTGACGCGGAGGCTTTTAAATATTTGTGTGATGTATGGGGAAAAAAAAACAACTTCAGTGGTTTGGGAATGTTGGCAAAGCTGAAGATTATGGATGTGATTAGCATGACAAGCGGTGCATTATTTATTGAACAGAGAGCAAAAGACAAAAAATCAGAAATGAGATGGGGAGTCCTAAATAGATTTCAGACTTGTTGGCCAGATATTATCCACTTAGACACTTTAAATACTCTCTGGTCTCAGGACCATATCTGAATGAAAGCAGACATCCTTTAGTCACCATGCTCAGCACTGGGAGTAACTCCATGAAAAACAGACATAAGAAGCAACTTTTGGCTCCTTTAAATCACGATAAAAGTATTTATTTTTTTCTTATGCATTTTGCATTTGATATGAATTGTTTATTTTTATGTGATGACTAACCTTCAGAATTGTCTAACAAATTTCCTTTCTTTCCTTAAAAATTCTGTTATGGCTTCAAATAATTAAACTTTCCTTATTTCTACTCAAAGATATTTATTAAAATCTACCCATATAAAATGTTAGCAAATTGTTGCAACAACTTTACTGTTTAATGAAGTGCTTTATCAGAGTTTGATGAAAAACTAGATCCTCTGAGGGTTAAAATCCGTTATCATAACTGTCTGCTTAATTTTTTCCTCAAAAAGCATAGAGTACAACCTTGCAAAAATAAGTGTGGGTTAAGATATCACAAAGACGAATAGGGGTTTTGAGAGCATCATTTAGTAAAATAAAGGCATCTCTCCATCCAAGAACCAGTTTCTTGCCCTCAGATGCTGTTTCACCTCTGTATGAGGCAGCCATGGGAACAAACAGAGTCCACTCATGGTGCTGCCACACAACACTCTGAGCTTTAAAATAACAGACAGGAGAAGGGTGCTGCAGCATGACACTGCGAGTGTCTGTGCTCTTGCCAAATCTGTCACAAGGCTGAATGTGATTCACAGCCAGCCTCAATCCATGTTTTGAATCATGACTCAAAGATTGTGGACACACCAAAGGATAAGCTCCTCTCTTAATTCAGCATCCAAACAACAGCCTTCTGTAGTGGCACTGAAGAAAATCCTGACTCTAACCACACACACCATGTTTCATTCAGTGTGAAAGCATCGCTGGTTTTTAAATGAATTCTTAAACACACAATCGGCTTGATGTTTTATTTACATCTGACAGGGCAGCAACGAAACTGAGGTTAGAAGAAGCGATGATGACAGCCTCAGCAGTCTGACTGTTATAACGTGCTAAAAGTCAGAGGCGCCCCAGTCAAAGACGGAGTGCAGCTGTGTTGTCTAAACCTAATCCTATCTCTCCAACTTCTTTTGTAAAAATCTCAGCACAGAAGCTGGAGTCAGGCAGAACAATTTGTCTCCATTCCTGAGTGCTAGGAGGAATTGATTCTCCATCTAATGGGCTATTTCCACAGTATGAGCCTTTTAAGTGACCCTACTACCCTTTCAGGAAATCAGGGGGTTCACCTGCAGCTCTGGTGAAGGAATTACAGTGTACATGGGCCTCCACTGTCAAACCTTATGGCCCCATCCACAGGACCTTCTGCTGCCTTTATCAACTGAAGTGTACTAGAGACAGGACTTGCTGTGCTGAAAGCTGCAGGCTGACCATAAAAAGTTATTAAGATCTGTACTGATTCATCCCTGCAGCACAGTGTAATGTAAATATTAAATGTCTGAATGTAAAAAACCCCCCTCAAAAAACAAAACTTCCATACGCGTCACAATGAACCAGATATCAACCACTGGCTTTGACGGTTAATCAGTTTATCAGGGATCAACTGGTAGGAATCGAGAAATCCCACTTTTTTCAAATGTAAACATTGTCAGGTTACACTAACATCACTTTTTGATGTGTAAATAGTTACTAAGAGAAGGCAACCCAGTTTGTTGTTTTCTGTGTTGCTGATGTGTTCAAATGATAAAAAAAGTACACAAGGCATAAGAAGCTACTGAAAAGAAAACTGAGGTGTATATACTGTTCTTTCAGGCATCTACAACAAAGACTGAAGATAAGAGCAAGTTGAACTTAGACAGCAAAGTAGCTCTGAATTTCAGAATAGGCTGGATTTAGAAATTTTGGCAGACTTTCAGAAATCTCAGTTCAAGTGAGAGTCTAATAACTCTACAGATAATACCAACAGTGACTGCTGACAGGTTCATATTTTGATCTTCAGATAAATGCAAAGAACACATGTGGAAATATCTAACAAACTGCAGATTGAAGCCTTTTGAGCGCCACTCCACATTGACGTCTTAACTATGCATTGTCCCCGTGTTCGCTAGAACACAGCCTGCTGTTAATCGAGAACAACAGAGCAGGAGACAAGCAATCTCGTCATCAGGGATTTATCAATATTAGAGCCAACTTTTGCTAAGGCTCAGATGGTCTCCGTTTTTCAACTTCATATTCCCAATGTGTCTGTGAAAGATTAAAACACAAATTACAGAACCCATTCTCAGTGAAAGGAAAATGAATTGTATAAAAGAAGCCCATATAAAATGTCAACGAGTGCCTTTCCTTTATAATCTTTAACTGAATTAAGTAATACCATAAAACACCTGATGGCTTATGGACTCTAAATATGCATCTCAACTAAAAACTATTTTTGCCTTACTTCTCCAAATTTCACAAAGACTTGGTGCCATTTCTGAAAAAGACACATGCAGTAGTCTAAATCTATTGGGAAACAATAAAACAACTAAAAACCTGATGAAGGTTTGTTTCCCTGGAAAAATTATCTTTCCCATACATTGATGCTTTTTTCTGAGTGACATCAAAGTGTAAACAATTACTGTAGACATTTTTCGGTTTTTATTGCAAAATTAAAGACACAGCTACGTTGCCTACTATTTGTCAAAATATTTCCTCTAGTAGACAACAGTTCTTTTTTTTTTTCTGTGCTGCAGTCACCCATAGCGCCTGTACAGCTCTATAAGAATGCATGTCAATCACAACTCAAAACGTCAGTTCTCATCTATCACTCAGCTTATTGTAAATAGTTTTTTAAACTTTTAAAAAAACACAGTAGGGAAAATGGCCTGGAAACACAAAAAATGTCTACAATTTAAAAGTCAAAGCAAGTCCCTCTAACGATAAATATAGCAAGCTTTAGGTAAGAACAACTATAACAAACATTGCATATAAATCCATTTCTAAACATCTTCAAATGAAAAATGAAACATTTTAACCTGTATGAAAAATACACTACTTTTTTTTTATTTGCATGACCTGAAAAGAAACTCTTCTGGCTGAAACTTTATTCAAATATTTTGTGGCAGTGTGAAGCTGCGCCCAGAAATGCCCCAATGTGATAAAGTGTTATAACAAAATCCTAGCCAGAGAACATGCTGCCTCTGCCAGATGGTCTTCATCCCTAAGTGCATCCTCCCCAGATAAACATCTTACATTCACTGGAAAATGAGATTTATCAGATCAGGTTGGCTTCCTCTATTGTTTTGGGTAGTATTTTTGGCCACGTTTACAGATTAACTTTAATAAGTCACAGTTTAAAACCCCTTGAGCAGTGCCATTATAACAAAGGAATAATATTATTTCATCTTTCAATGAAAGATGAAATACTAAGTCATGGCCACTTAGTATTATTCTCACCATAGTTACAACGTCGGATGTTGTAATGGATTCTGAAAACCAAACATTCACTTTTAAGATCTGGGCACACAGTAATGCATTTACCATTGTTTTTATTTGTTGATGCCATTGTGGAAAAAACAATCACTAAGCTGCAGATGCTACAAAAGAAAACTTACACTTCATCTTTCATCATGGGTGGCCATGCTTGCAAGAGAAGCGTGAGCAACTGAAAGTCCTCCCACTTCTGCGCTCCATCCAACATCTCCTGAAAAAGGGCATACCGTTTGTCTTCATCCTCCACATCTTCTACATGGACCTGGAGGCGAAAAAGGGGAAGATGAGGAGAGAAAAACACCCTGAGAGCAAAACCAGGTGTACAGATTTAGGATTTTACACATACGATTCAATAATACAGGTACTGTTTGAGCTTTTGAGATGTTGATCTGCTGCTCCAGGTTAAATAAACACAACAAAAAAAAAATCTCTTGTTGCTATGGTTATGCACTAAAACCACAGTCCAAAAGCAAAAAGAATCAAAAATCAGCTGCCCACAATCCAAAATGAGGTGAAAAAATTCTCCAAAAAGTAAAATCTTAACTGGAAAGATGAAGAAGAATGGTTTTAAATGGAAAAAACAAATATGACAAAGCTATTCGACCAAGTTACCAACTTGGGCTCCACAACACAAACGCTGATTTAGAAATCCCATTTTATTAACTTCTGCATCACAAATTGTTCTCAGGATTTTTTAACTACGCTTCTGTAAACCAAATGTGGTATTCACCAATAATGACAAGCATAATAAAAAGAGTTAAAACTTTATCTTGGACCACTTCTGAATGCGTTACAAGTAAATAGAGAATTTCTGCAAACTGGATTGCAACCTGCAACTCAAAAAATATGCGATTTTGCTCCCATTTTGCTGGACTTGATGTTCAGGTCCTAGTGTATTTATTTCATCTGGAGAGAAAAACTGTTTTTTTTTAATGATTTATGCTTCCATATTTGTTGTGCTTCTCTTTTTAATCGTAAAAAATCTTTGCAAAACTAACTTTCTGCACAACAGATCCATATCTTGTGTTGGAGTCATTTTCCTCAAAGTTGGGCAGGGGAATAAACGAGCAGAGCTTAAACTTGAGACCCTTCAAAAATGGAGGTCAAACGAGAAACAGAAACAGAATTTTAATCACCTGCAAAAAGCCCTAATCTAAGGCTATCAAATCCATCAGTGAATGTCATCTGCAAACCAGAGCATGTTAATCAGTGTCGGCACTGTTCTGCTTTATGAACACCTCCTTTTATCGCAGAAGCATTTTATAACTTTTACGGCAATGCTTTGTCCTTATCTTTAAAAGTTTAAGAACATGGATAACATTAGGATTACTTTTTAGAACATTAAATTATAATTCTTTGCAACAGTAGTTTTCATTGCAACTACAGATATATTAAACTATTAATGGCTACATTATTTTGCATGGACAAAGATGAATACAACATTCTTACAAAAGTTCACACACACATCAGATCTGACCTACAGTCAACTGATAAATGATTCACTCCCATTTACCACCTAGAAATGAGGCTTATATTCTCTTAATAAGTGATGACTATAATTACCTGTGCCTGGTGATTAAATTCAACTGTTTTTCTGTGATGCACAATGAACATAATGCAGCAGGGCAAAAAGAACAAGGGATGTGGGGCAGGAACTGGCAGCTAATATTATTATAATTGCACGTGAAGTGGAAATTAGATCTTCTGAAAGGTGTATTTTTAATCATTATTTCTACACCAAACCACCACATACATGTATTCTAGTAATTACAAACTAATTTTCATTCTACACTCAAATCTATGCAATGACCAATGTTGTTTTGTATTTTCCACTGTTGTAATTTTTAGGCAGTAATGAAATAGCCAAGTCTTCAAAAGGACCAACAAGCTTGCTCCATTTTGGTATTCAGTTTGCAATTTTCTAACCAACTCAAGTCAGTTTCTGAAAAATTTAATTGTTACCTTAGTCTGAACTCAGAAAAAAAATATTGATGTTCAAGATTAATGTATAATTCTCCACCTTCATACTTCTGTCCATTCTGGTTGCTTCCTCAGCCACCAGTTGCCAAAAACTATTCTCATAAAATAGCATTTCTATTGTCATGATGGCCTGCAGCGAAAGTATTATGATGGAATGGCTTGGGTTTCATTAAACGACACTTCAGAACAGAGTCTGGATCCAACTTCTTATATTCCAAAAATAATATAGAAGCCTTATGGCAAGATACATCTATAGAGGTTTGCACTGTTGGTTGTATGTTTCATAAGGTTCTTTTATGCCTATAATAAAACTGCACCTTGATTTGCCAGTTGAACCAAGAATTATAACTTACAATTTATCAGTCTACATATGTAACCAGATTTGGGTATTTTGTTGAATTTTGAAAAGCAACAATATTTGTTTCCATAACCTTTTAAGATTATGCCTCAAGATGAATCGGTTTTACTGATAAATTTGCAGAATTATTTTTTCAACCAATATTATTTTGTTTGACTAATCACAAATATTGACTTCTCAACATAATTCCTCCTTGTTATGGCTACTGCAATGTGTGATTTAAGAACTATTTTTCACATAGAAGACATTGTTAAGCTTTTGCTTCAACTGTATAAGGAAACCTTACTGTGGTATGGCTTAGCAACAGTCGGTGGACTCTAAAAGTCATTTGACTGGATTGCTGATTACTTGAGCTAAGATGGAGATACTACAAATAGGAAATTATTTTCCTTCTATGATTTGACATGATGTTTGGGATTTGGTTTTAGGCATTGTGTTGCATTGGGAGTTTTTAGGCATTATTGTGTTGTATCTTCTTGCATTCAGTTCAGCTTTCATAACGTATGTCTGCATTTTAATGAGGTGGAGGACTGGATGTTCATCAGTCCAATACTGAAATTTCAGTGTTTTCTTTTTCACACAGTCTCCACCTTGCTTTATAACTGGCATAAAGAGTTTGTTCCCTTATTCTTTGCATAGTGCTCTGCAAATAGTTTAAACAATTTGTTCTCATCTCTCAAAAAATCCTATGGTTCGTTTAGATACAATATTGCTAACGTATTGTGATACCAAACACATAAAAAAAAAACATGCTTGCTCAGACAGGGAAACACAACATTACATTTTAAACTAACAAACTTCAGCCAGACTGAAGGTTAACAAACAGAGCATGGAGACAGACATGAAAGGAAAGTTAAACGAAAAGGATAAAACCAATTTTATTTACTGTGTTGACCCTGAAAACGGTGCTTGTAAATTAAATCTACTACTTCATGCTTTTCCACTATGACTAAAGTTAACCCTGCTTTCAGCAGAAGGATGAAAAGGAACAAGGAGAGCCAAAGGTGGGCAGAAAAATGCTCTAAGCGCACGGAAAATGGTTGAAGTAAAAAAAAAAAAAAAAAAAAAATTGAAACAACCATTACCAGTAGCCACTTCATTAATCTTTGGCATCTTTTTTTTTAGAAAAACACAAAGATAAAAAAAGAAACCAGACAAAAGAGCTGGAGTGTTAAATATGATTACTGTAAGAATGGTTGATTCTCAAAAGCGAGGGCACAGACCTTTAATACAATCTCTTGGTGCATGTGGGAAAAAAATCAATTGACTTAGTTTGTTGTTTATTATTACATACAAAGACACAGTGAATGTGCTTGTACAGATGTGAAGGAAGAGTTACACAAGAATTACATGTTTTATAAAGTAATTTTAGTGTCATGGGTATGTGTGAGATAGATGGGCATATAGATAGAAGGTGAGATCTCAGTAGTGCACACAGACACATCTAGCCTGATATTTCATATTCATTTAACTACGTTTAATGATACATTGTTATTGAATTGCTTGAAATTCGATAGATTACAGATTAATACACTTCCACATTGCTTCGACTCCTATAACATTGGAAGGAGATTATTAGTTTATTTAGAGGAAATGCACACAACCACCAAAGCATAATGAGGATAATTAATGTAGGTAAACAGTTTCACACAGACTTGGAAAGAATCAAGTGAATGCAAGAACTTTAATAAAATGCATAGAAATAATTTCCCCCAGTGTTTTCTTGAAAAGTAGGCTCTCTCAGGATGAGTACTGAAACTTCAGTGAGCTCAGCTAAGCTCTTTTAAATTTGAACAGCTTTCATGTATATGTGACAAATGAAGGTAAAATTGTAGATAATTCTTGACACACACTAGGGGAATGAATACCAACAATAGTGTATGTCTAGATGGGTAAGCATCATAAATAAGAACCTGCTTTGAAAGCTTAAACAGATGTAAGGCACATATTTCTGATCTATGGGGACAGTTCTTTGTAAATAATCTATTTATTTACTTTTAAATCCTGCTGTCACTAATGGTTTGCCATTATATTCAGAAGACGCAAAGCTAAAGTAGCAGAAAATTGGCTGAGAGACATGAATTTGTATTCCCTTAATCGGTGCCAAATTTGCAGGGCATTAGCTCATTAAAATATACAAGTAAAAGCTTAACATTAAAGTTGATGTATAATGTAAATTTCCGATTGGCATGTTAAGACTGGTAAGTTAAACTCTTCCCAATTTGGTTTTTGCTCTTTTTTTTTTTTTTTCTTTTCATTGGTAGTATCTGTCCTCCCATGGAAATTGTGGCTTTTCTAATAAATACTGGTAAATGTCAGAACACAAAATTTATTAATTTAAGCCTTTAACCCAACCAAAAGAATGCAAAAAACAAAACAAATGAAAGGGGAAAAAAGACATAGGTTCCAGCATACAAATAACTAAGATGCATTTTGGTCTTTGCACCATCATATGAAAAAGTCTAGGCCGCAAAGGGCACTTTAAAGAGAGGCCATCAAAGAGAGGGATTAATGCAACCAGCATACCAAAAAGCTAACAAGCTATGGTTTCAGTAATCATAAATGTTTCAACGTACCGTTCCAATAAACAGAAGACTGAGATTCCAAACCAAGTGCTAGAATTCCTTTGGTTCTATTTGGCTGTATGAAGCATAGAGTAATGAAACAAAGACTACAGCATGCCATCAAATCAATTCAACAGCACTAAACTAAACAAAGCAATTGGATAATGTAATATGTCTTATTGTAAAACCATGAGTTAATATTAAGGTACATTCTACTGTGAGAATCTCACAGTGATACAAACCTTTGGTCTGACAGTTTCTCTAGCTTTTCCACCAACCCTCCTGAGGTGTTTTAAGGTCATCTACTAAAGCAGAAAAAGAGGTCTGTTCTTCTTACATGGACGCTGTCTAAAGTGGCTGAAAGCCTTTTCTGACTGTACTAAATTTGTAGTGTTTTCCTGTAAATTAACCTATGATGGTTTACAGCAATTGCCAAAAACTGAATCAGTCAGGACCAAATTGCAAAAAAAGATTAGTTTGCTTGGATTAATGTTTGGAAGCACTCCTTTACTGGAAACTACACTGATTCTGACAATCTATATGAACAGAAAATGTGTCAGTATTAATAAAATAACTAGTGCCATATGTGGAACACAAAATCAGATACAGTAATATGTAAGCACTGTAGGCAAACATTTCTACACCAATAAGTTGAGGCATTTTACCTTCTCCAAATCCCACATATTTTTCTCCAATTCATCAAGCTGTGACTTCTGTCAGTGTCTTTTATTACCTAGCACCTAAAGCACATTTCAGAAGCCTAAACAGAGTTTAGAAAGGCCTAATAAAATATTTAAAGCTATTATGTAAATTTATGAGGGGAAGCCAACTTCAGAAGAAGGTCAGGAAGCAGTAGATGCATTCCACAGCAATATTCAGTGCAGACATTTTCCCATAGAGACTGAAAAACCAGCAGGGGGAAAAAAAAATAAATAAATAAAAAAAATCACACGCCATGTGTTCTTTCTGGTCATCTTCCATGACCCAAACATTAATAAGAAAAATACTTCAGAACCTGTTTATTGCAGTCCAACTTAAATTATAGAAATATGGTGCATTTTCACTGCAGGAAGCTTTTCAGGAACCTAGGTAGGTTTCTAAAATAGTCCTCACTCCCTCTTAAGCTCCACTGACACATATACACCAATATTTATTGCACTCTTGGGTCAGTTATTCAGGACAGCTGACTGGGCTAGAGACAGAACAGTGATGCAGTCCACAAGAAGTGACCGGGGAGACTGTATTCATCGAGAAAGCTCAGGCCCTTCGGTGTGCAACAGTGCAGAAAGATGTTCAATTCAGTTCATTTATAAAGCATCAATTCACAACAAATGTCATTTCAAAGCACTTTAAAAAATAATTTGAATTTATACATAGATGTTGCATGAATAAATATTCTAAAATACTAGTGAGAAAAAGCTGAAAATAGCAAAAATATTCTATTTTAACTGAATATAAACCAACATTTATAGCAGATATAACAGAGATTTATATCAGATCTTCTATTCACATGGCAAGAACAAGGTTGGACCAGGAAATCATTTATCTCTATTTAGGCTAATTTATCTCTATTTACACCCATCAACAAAGCATCTCATAACAAAAGCAGGCTAATATGGTGCTGTTAAAATCAAACTCAAGTCAAAGATGCACTTTTCTTTCTGAATTTTTATAAGCTTGTAGTGAAACAGAAGTGAACTTTTGCCCCTGTCAACAAAACTGCCTGATAATTTTCTCAGCAACTTGGCAATTATCCCAGTCCTTGACCTGAGTGGCAGAGGAACTAAAGGGAAGGGAGAGAGGAGAGAACGCGCTTGTCAGTGTATCGGACTGGGAGCAGCAGTGGAGCCGGAGGACGTAGACATCTCTGCGTCTGGCCTTTACTGAGTGGGCTCTGAGTGAGCTCATCAATATTCATTGACCTGCGCTGGCTAATGTCCCCAGCGATGGGCAGAATAAAGTTGCAGAGGTCACACTCTTCACAAGGGGGGAGAGAGGACGAAAATTAGCGGAGCTGGAAGGAAGTGAAGGGGATGAGAGACTTCAGTTTTCAGACAAAAATGAACGCAAAGAAAAGCAAACACCAAAAAAGTGGCAATACCCCCGAGGGCGAGAAGAAAACAAAGGGTTTATTACGATTTGAAAGAGAAACACATAAAACATGCAGAGAAAGCATAAGTACAAAGATAAAGACACGTGCACCTGTGGGGAAAAACAAACACAGTGACACTCCAATGTAAGCAGGGTAAGACATGACAGGATAAGTGCAATGACAAACAAATACAGCTTCCTATTCCCTCCCTCGATTCGTTATATTTCTTTTTGCTCTCGCTGTTGTCTGGGGAGGATCTGCCTTGTATAACACGACACAGGAGTATACATAATGGTGCATGCCTCAAGAAAGAAAGAAAATAAGACATGGGAAGAGCTTGGATGACAGAACACAGAAGGGGAGTGGTAAGAAAGCAACAGTACATAGAGTGTAAGAATGAACAAGAAAGCTTGTAAAACAGAGAGTAGCTCAATATAAAAAGCCTGTATGAATAAAAATTGTATGAATTTATCTGCTTCCTTTTTAACAATATGTTTTAATATTAAATCCATTTGTGGTAGGATGCCAGCTTTTCTCAAATAATAAATGCTCATATGTGTTGAGCACTTATTAACACATAATCAAGGAAGACTGAAAATGTAAAATATGCAAACATACAGGGTGACAGCTTGGACTCTCAAAATAATACCATTATATGTAGTAAAATTCCTTACATTTTGCTACATTTTATTGCATTACAACCAGAAAATCTTTGTGGTTTAATGTTAAAAATCCACACAACGTGTCAGATAGTTGCAAGAGGAAGGGAAGGAAGTGATTGTTTTCATAATTTGAGCAAGCAACCAAATGTCTTCAGAAATCACCTGAAGACATTTGGTTGACAAAGATAAATCACAGAAAATCATCTTCTGTGAAGAACACTGAAGTTTCCGAGTTTAAATAGACATAGTTACTTAAACTCACAGGCCTGATATGGAGAGCATTAATGAAACAAAACTACAGTAACTTGAGGAGAGATCTGGAGCTATATTCCCCCACCGCCAGGAGGCATCACCCTGCTACAAACCCCTGCTACAAACACTGAAATAAAGCCGAGCCGGGCTGCTGAAGTAGAGCCGGTGGAAAAGGGGCATTAGTTGTGAGAATCCTTTGTCATTGACTATAAGCTGTGCTCTCTACAAATCTAGCATTTGTGGAAGAGTGGTGAGAAGAAGGCAACGTTAAAAGAAAGCCATAAGAAGTTTCATTTAAAATTTGTCGAAAGTCATATATGGGACATAGCAAACGTGGAAGATTGTGCTCTTGACAAGCAGGAAGACGGATGGAGCTGAAAGGAAACAAATTAGTGGCTGCCAAAGACTTGAGACTGGGGAAGAGCTGCACCTTCTAGCATAAATGCATACATGCATAGCCATTAAGGTGTTAATACAAATACAAATATTGAATCAAAAAATATTTCACATCGTTTCCTTTTTTTTTGTAAAATAACATGATATATCAATCAAATTACCAGTGTCATACTTTGAAGGTTGTAGCTGCAATATGACAATCTGTGAGGAAGTTCTAGAGATATTAATCATTTTACAAGCCAATGTGTATTATTCATGCAATCTTTGGTTCTATGAAATCAGTGCAGGGCTTTGTTTGAGACTAATTTAAGCTATTTACAAGTGCGGATAGCGCTTCGGCAGAATCATAAAACGAGAGCTTTACCTGGTGCAATAAAGAAAAAAGAATCTGCCAAAAAAGATTATGAACAAAAGCATCCTTATCCCCTCCTCCTTCATCTGAGATTTCTTCATCTTTCTCCAACCCCATCTGGCACTGTGCTGCCCACTCCTATAACTTCAACAGTCCTCCGGCTATTTTCTCCTCATTTTTCCTTTTGTCTGTCTCTCTCTCCACATCCTGTCTTTACTTGTTTATTTTATTGTGCAGCCTCCCCTCTGCTTTCTTTTTTTTTTTTTTGGGGTGACTGAATCATCTGTGATCCCACCGAGATGACAAAGTGTTGTGCTTCTCTCTCCAGGCTTCCGAGTTAAAAACAGAGCATAAATAAAGTTTTCTCAAAGAGCCGCAGGGGATAGATAAAAGCTGCCAAAACACGTGGTAACACAGCCGAGACTTGGCTATCACGACAATGACCCCTGATCTGTTGCATTAAACTGCGGCCGTAAGCTCATCGCATTTATTATTTATCCACTTGGAAAGGAAGACTCTTCCCCATCTTTCTGTGCACTCATGTATAATCCTTTTCCCCAAGTCCAGGCTCATTCACTTTCGTCAGACAGCGCTCTCTTTGCTCTTCTGTCCAGATCCTCGTCTCTAAGTACCCCTCAACTTTCAAAATGTCTTCTATTTTTACATGAAACACCTTTTTATTCGAAAAGATGTTGTCCAAATGTCCACATAAGTCGAACAACGGAATCGGAAAATACACACAATGTTTAAAGTGCACTTTTTATGCCAGACATATTAGAACATAGGGGGTTAATGGTACACAAAAATCAGTTTGATAAGTTTTTTAATAGACTTCAATCAAGGAAAAAAGTGAAATGAGTTTTTTTTCTTTCTTTTTTTTTGTTTTTTTTAGAGGGGCGGGATATCAGGCTGAAAAGGTCCTTTTCTGTACCAGAGTTCCTTTACTTTGTTTTATGTTTCAAAACTGCTCATCTTAGCACAACAGTCACACACAATCAATCTTTAAATATACAACAGATGGAATCTTGTAAAATGGCAGGAGAGGAAATAGATTCAGGCAAGAACAAACAGTATATAGAAGCACATGTCACATCGTCTTGGAAACACAGCCTAAATATTTACAGTTATTAAAGTGAAAACATGAGCCTTCAAACCTAGACACCATTTTGACTTGCATACATTGTAAAATATTGATGGGCATTTCAATCTTCTTTGCAATGTGATTTTTTTTTTTGTTTTAAATAATCATGCCATGACAGACAACTGCAAAAGTGCTGCTATGTTATAATGGAACAAATGACAGCAGCAAAGTGTTCTAAGCAACTGATAGGCTCTGGTTCATATTTGTAACTTCCTGACAGAAGAGAGATTTGATTTATACCTATAGTAAGTCTTTCTAAGGAAAAAGGTTTAAAATAAATTTTGACAGAAATGGGTTCTTTTAGAGAAAAACAAGTCTGCACAAGAATGAGAGTAAAGGAAAACATATGGGAGAAGCACCTCTGGGTTTTCCAACATGGACAGGGGTTCTTGTTTGAATTTTTCCAAAATCTGAAGCAAAACGCCAAACTAACACTTGCAGTTTGGTAGACTGGGATATGTTGAAGCGGAGCTATTTTTTTATTTAAACGCAGAATGGACAAGATTTTATTTCCAAAAAGACAGTTTAAAAATGGTCTGAATAAAGTGAGGAAGACATTTGAGAAGACATATAAATGTCCATGCTCTTCTAAACTGTGGCAGCACAAATATTAGAAAAATATCACAATTTAACTAGAAAGATTCAGATTTCTACATGCATATGTTGAAGTTAACATTTGTGTTTAGATATGTCAAAATTTCTTTATTTTTGCCATTTCATTCAGGACATTTCTCACATTCAGGTAGCATTTGGTTTTATTGAAATAACCATCGTCAGACAAAAAGAAAAGTTGTGACACCATTGTGCCTTTTCCTCAATAAAAATTATTTCTTAAGAAAGATGTGTGGTAGACTGAATAGGGGTACTTTAATGGCTAAAATTCACCCACCTCCAGATGTCACTGATGGAATTTGGGAATTTTTCTTCCTTATTTTCTGGCTAAGATTCCTCAGGAAGAATAAAAATCAAGTTACCTTATTCTGGTAGTCAATGATAACTTAATAATTCCAACTATAATGCTGAAATGGAGCAATGCATTTACTTGCAACACAAACGCACAGAGGAACATAAGTATGACTGGAGTAAGAATGTTCTTTACAGAAAACCTTCACAAAACACAAACAGACAGCCATGTATATCCGAAGAGACGTACATGGCTCTGGTGGCAAAATGCACCAGTGATTTTGCATTCACTGGTGGCAAAATGAATCCAGAAATTGATGCTACCAAAGCCACGATCAACAGTGGACACCATATTTGTTTGAAAGGTTTACCCAAATGTTTTTTAAATACTAAGACCAGAAAGCTCACTCATTGTCTTATAAAATCATAAAACCTTTAAGAATTGTCCATATGGACAAATACAAATTTAAATTGAGCTTAAATGTATTAATTTTGGAGCAGCATCTTCTAAGTCTGTACCAAACCTAGTGAGGAGACATCACAAAGGTGTTCTACTGCAATTGTATTGAAAGTTATATCTACAAAGTGTTGACTCACTGAGCCTGAATATAAATGCACGCTACACTTTTGCTTTAAAGGTGAAAGATTTATAGCTGTGGATACTTTTGACAACTATTGAACATTTCATCTGAAATTTGGTGAATCAGTTAATATGTATAATAACTTGCAGATTAAATGGTCTGCTCATTTAACTGCTACTTATATAAAAATAAAACAAGCACCAATCCAAAGCAGGATGACTCAGAGTCCAAGGAAAGGTAAACTTATGCTTCACTGCCTGAGGATAATGGCTACAGAATGACAAGCCAATTAAAGAGAAACAACAATTAAAAAAGAATATTTAAAATTAAGGCAAAAAAAAAAAAAAAGGTAATATGTAATATTGTTCACAAAGCAAATTCAAGTTTGAGGACAGGTTTGATATGCAAGCTCCTGAGGCTGTTTACCTACAGATCAGAAGGCCAGCAAAGTGCAGCTACTGAGTGTGTTCTGCTAAGCTCAGTTCATCCATATTACATACACACCGCACAGCAAGGCCAAACAGCTCAGCACCAAAATGGTGTGTCACAGCAAATGATCCATGACAGTGACAGGGGCGAAAAGGCCTTGTAGCATGAATCAATGATTGGGGCGATGAGGAGCTTAGATGATGACATTTCATGCACCCAATCACGCATGAGCACCTGCTGGTGATTTTCTCTGTAATCCCTCTCTAGGCCAAGTAACATTTAAAGTAAACACAGGTGTGAAGGCCTTGTTGCAGTGACCTGGCTCAATTTACTTCCCTGCTCTTTGCAGATTTCCATTTAACTGTTTAAGGCCTGATGTGGTAGTTAGTGAGAGAACTGTGTTGGGATTCAGCATGATAATTACTTTCACCTTAAACACCAAGTAGAAATAGCATCGCATTAACAAGTTTTGACAAACATAGCAGCATTTGCCTTGACGTCATCTTTTTTGGGGGGGAGGGGGGTGTTGGGGTTTATGTTAGAGAGAAATAACCCTTCGTAGACTGTGGTCATTGATGTAAAGGCCACAATATTCCCAAAGACTTGCACTCAGACATAACAGACCCTCCAATCTTGACAGTGGTGGCATTTGGATGCCCTGCTGTTATGACTAATCATTCAAACTTAAGTCACAAAATCTATTCCCACTGTCACCCCTCATACCCTCGATACCTCTTTCTCCATATCACTCCATTCCTCCTCCAAACTGGCTAAATGTCAGCATTTCAATTGGGCTCATTAATACCTTCCTTTTTAGATGTCTCTCCAGTTGAGTAGTGTGTTGGGATGCTAAATGAGGGAGAAAGAATGATGGATGGGAATGGTGAGTGGCTCTCCTTTTTATTTCAATATTATTTCAGTATTCTGATATTGAAATATTCCAATATATAGATTGGGGCTCTGATATAACTTTCATCAGTCTAAATTTTGGTTGGTTTTAACTTCCTATATATAATATACAGACATCTCATTATCACTTCCCTGTATCTTTCCAATTTCATCTTATACATCTATATCACTGGGTTTTTGTGAGGCTTTGGCTCTGAATCATATGGCAGGTGTTTCCACTGACACAACTGATATTGGAATGACAATATTTACAGAAAACTTCATTTATTGTAGTTTTCCTCATTTCCATCAACACAACATACTTATTGCTCTCAATTAGCTTTAGCATTTTGGGCTACATCTACAAATGTGGGCTCCAAGGGCAGTATGAGTTTATGCAACTGTCTGACTTAATTTAAGACAGTGGGGCAAAAAGGTCATTTTGTAATTTTATGTACTGTCAATACAAAGTTTGTACTATTACTGGCAAGCTGAGTATAAATGAATAACAGCAAGAGTGTAACAACACATCAAATATCACACCCAATACTTTTGTCCGATGTCATTTAACTTGCATAAAACCTACATATACATTGCGCATTTCTCTGTATAGCGTGTGTCCAGTGGACAAAAATGTGTCATTTATACAGCCACATGCAGAATATACAAGGTGCCAAAACAAACTGAGGTAAAAACAAAACTTAGAGGCCAAGCAGACAGTGAGGATCTGAAGAATTACTGATGTAATGTTAAAGAGGTGAGTGGAGGGATGAAGGATCAGATCTGTAGGAATACACAATGCTGCTGGGCACCTATTCTAGCACTGCTGTTTTTTCATTACCATTCTTCGTGTATCCACTCTGATTGTGATCAATAACTTTTGAACTTTTGCCTTATTTTTTAAAGCTTGGATTGTATATTATTCAACCTTATTTAGACCTCTACTCTTAATTTGTTTATAGCTGAATGTTAACTTTGTTGTCATTTAATGCTACACGAATAAACTTGAGTGGATTTAACTGCAACTCATCCTACCAAAAGTTGGAAGCATTTTAAGCATCAACAACTTCTCACTGCAAGGTCCCACCAGGACTTGTGGGAGTCAGGGTCCCAAATAGAGAGTGATCAAAAATCTGGTTGTGTTATAGAAGCACTTTGCTTAAGACAAAAAAAGGAGCCTTAATTGGAACTACATTTATTTTAGTTAACTTTAAGAGGAGAAAATCTGTTTCAGTCGATGCATGTAACTACACCAGGTGCAATTTGACCTCATTTTAAAACCTTAACTTTCAAATGATCAAACTAATGATACATTTGTTTGGACTTGCATGTTTTATAATATTTGTTCAATTATAAAACATACATTCATCATGTTTTGTAACATGATGAATGATGAATGTTTAAAAATGTTTCCCAGACAGCTTCCATGTTTTTATGCAACTGTCCTGGGTTTTCTCTCAAAGCATTCCTTTTGGAAATGGGAAATGCCCCCTGCATGACCTCATCAAAAGCTTAAATTTGACGAGGTGCTATTCTTGAATGGTTGGCACCAGTGATGTCTACGTGAGGAGAGGCAAAGTGTTGAAGTCTATCGTAGGATTTTCTCACTGTTCTATCCGTTTCTCCCTTTGAGCCTCTGGGAGAAGTTGAGCTTAGATTATTATCGTTTAAAACAACCTTTTTGCTTGCTTTGACCTCAGCTAAGCGAGTTAGTGGAATTCATGCCCTTTCTGTGTTTCAAGGCTGTATTAATTATGCCCCTAATGACATAAAGGCCATCCTGCAACCTAATCCGGCTTTTGTTCCAAAAGTGTTGGGTTCATGCTCTCCAACACAACTGACTTCTTTTTACTTACCTCCATTTGCCTCAGAGGAGCAAAGGCATCCACATAATATGTGTCCAGCGAGACCACTGCAGGTACGGACACCATGCAAGGTTTTAGGAATACCAAACAATTATTTGTCTTGGGCAAAAACATATACAGGAAAGCCTGTATCAAAGCAGCATCTTTCACACTGGATTATGGAAGATATTACTCTGGCATAATCTAGCAAGGGATTCCAGCCCCCGCTGGGTCTTCATTCACACTTCACCAGGGGGTGTGCATCCTATTGAGCCTTTTTAAAGGAGTCTCTGTTCAGGAGGGGTGCACCTGCATGCAGGGCTTCCTACAACATGTTTTCTAAAATTTATGAGTGTGATGTGACTGCTGCCGTTTTGGCACATTCAGTAGTTAGTGTAGACTTTCTTTGTGTGAGCCCTTGCTGATTAGCCTCTGGGAAAAGTTGTCATTAAAACAGGCATGTCTGTCAATCCAGTAGTCATTTCCAATAAATGCTCATAAAGAAAATTTAAGGTTGTGAATATAACCCTGGTTCTTTGATTAGCATGAGTGAGTGTCTCACCTCAGTCACATGAAATGAGTTTAGATTTTGCTAGAATTGTTTTTATTTCTTGGGATTAAAAAAAAGAAAAACAACCCAGGTCTAATCAGAGAACAACAGCTTATATAAAGCTGAAAGTGTTGGTTTTACATTACAACACTGCTAATGCAGCAGCTGTTTATTAAAGTTTCTGCCAATTGCCTCATTATATAAAGTGAAAATTTCATTACATGTTTTGGTTTCCAGCAGCCAAAGGACATGCTACTTTAAAGAAACAAGCTTTGTTTCTTTTTATATATATTTACTATTATGTAATGCAAAAGCACTATGCCCAGGTCAATATTTGCGCTGTACTTCCTGAATCTATTCTTCAACAATTATGTCTAGCTTTTTTTTTTTTCCCAACAGACTACAACATTGCCAGGGATGAAGAGGTGCATGATATTACAATAATAGGGAAATCTCACCTCCTTGTTTGAAGCATGAAGAAAAGCAATACATCAGTGAGGTGATATTATCTTTGCCAGTGACCTTCGGTTATCCAATTCAGAAGTATAAATTGCTGCATATTTGAACAAAATCAAGAAAATAAAACCTTGACTTTGTTGTCATCTGCAAGCATGTTGTGACTAAGCAGGTGTTTCTATTTTACTCCTGCATTTCATTGTAGGTCAAAACATTAATATCTAATAGCTTTCATAAAAAATAAGCAGCCATCACAGCTTGTTTGTTTGCACCTGTGCTGCAGGTGAGCAGTACAGACAACTGAATAAATTGAATAGGAATCTGGCCCTGAGGTAACCTGTGGGACATCGTTAGAAGGGAGCTGTGCTGATTAGTAAAGGACCCAAGGGTTCTGAAGAAGAATAATATCAACTCTGATCCTGTCTGTTTTTTCCCTCTTCATCTCTGTACTTGTCTTTTTTTTCCTCCTAAAGCAATTTCTTTCTGCTCTTCGGCCTCTTTGTCTTCTGGCTGCAGCAAGACACGATGGGGTCAGCACTGACTGAATCTGTAGCACGGCTTCAGGGCAACTGGCTGCCATCAGTGGCAGCTCTGCTTATGGGTGGCAGGAGCCTGCATGATTAATCTTCTGCAGCTTTCAGCTGAGCCGTTGACACAATGAAAAGTTGCTCATATTAAAAGAAAAAATGTAATGAATAAAAGAGTAAGTGTGAGTGAATGTGCTCCTGCATGAATTAGAGTTGGGTGGCAGCTGAGCTGTGAACATGAGAAATATTTAAAACCAACCAAAATTTAGACTAATGAAAGTTATATCAGAGCCCCACTACAAGAATCCTGCTAACGCATTGGGTTGTCGAGGGGAAAAGAGAAAAAGAGACATGGCATCACTTCATTTGAAAAGAGACTTGCCCTTACTGCAAGATGTCTTTTACAAGATTAATTAACAGATCCCTTGGATGTACTCTCCTTTAGGAGTGCATGTGTGTCTGCCTCAGTGTGAGTATTTCATCAAAGCCTGCCAAATGTCAGGAGTTCACCCAATTAGTTAAAGAGTCCGGGCCCACACACCTGTCTACCTGAGCACACAATGGCCTGCGGCTGCGCGCATGCATTTGCACATTAATTAACTAGATTTGACCATGAATTAGTCAGTGAGATAATATAATGACTAGCTACTCAAAAGCTGGTTACACGAGGGAGGGGAAAAGGTGGAGGTAAAATCATACATGTGCTGAGGCGAGATGAATAGACATGTGCCAACAGCCTGAGAATTACGAAATGAATACAGATATGAATGTACAGCTAATATTGCATCTTTACATAAAAACTACATTCATTGTTGCTTCATTACAACAATGAATGTAGTTTTTATCACGATCAAATCAAAGCGGATTGCACATGATAATCATATCTGCAAACATAATTAAATACATTTTCATCTTAAAGTTGAAAAAAGACTTTCTTTGGCTTCTTTTTTTTTAGGCCTTTTCTGTTTCCCACCATTTTCAAATAATTCATTCTTCCCGTTTCATCCAAGGCTCTTAAAGTGATAACTCATCATTGTGCCTGAACATACACAACATAATTAAAGACTGATCATATGTAGATAGAGGAAAGCCTGACATGGCATTAAAATATTTTTCATGATTAGATTACAGCTGGATGTTACTTCTTTTAAGGTGACAAATGTTTCACATCCATGTATCAATTTATACCTGCCATGTATAGTAATTTCATACGGTTATGTCCATAAGTTTACATACTCTTACAGAGTTTTTAATTTCCTACTAATTGTCTAAAGAACGTGAATGACAAGACAAACAGGTTTTTTACCCTCATTAGTTGTTATATGAAGGCATTTAGTGGAACAAACCATATAACCCTGATAAAATGTGTAAAGCACACTCAGAATGCGGTTCGGCAGGCATAAGGACCAAAATGTAAAAAAAACCTTCAGAAAGCATAAAAAACTACTGATTACAGGCAACTTTAAAGTGTTATAAGAAGGTCTGGCTCTGTGGAAGTAAAGTATGCAGAATTTAGGAGCAAATCACTTTGCTCAATTACAACATTTGACACAGAAGTGTGATTTCTTGGTCCACGCCTTCTTCTGTTTTCTAATACTCCAAATTAATTCTTCTTTTCGCTCTTTAATTTCAAGTACATCCTCAAAAGAAATATAACCAAGCCTCTATAATCTCCTGCAAATTAATTATTTTTAGCTTCTTTTTTTAGCACTTGAAAAAAAGTCTATTTCAAGTGCTACAAATCAACACTCCATGTGCAATGGGTAGTGATTGGCATTGCAAGCATGTGTGTTTGCATCACCTCTCTGTCTTTGAGCACAGCCTGAGTCCTATAGAGGAGCAGAAGACGGACGTCGTGGTCTATCAGACTGAAGTTACTTTCCAGGATCTGCAGCACGTCGATGCGAGGCTTCACCGGGAGGGATGTGTCACCGCAGAATGGACGCAGCCAAGCCAGCAGGTCATCTGAAGTCACAGTGCTGTCACTGATGGAAGAAGGGCAGAGAGACAGCAGTCAGACAGGCCAAAAGAGATAAGGAAAGCTCAGACTGGCAGAGGATGTATGTGTGGGTTACTCTCAGAAGAGATCAACAGGTTGGGCTTATGTGTTTCCAAAAAAAAAAAAAATAGAAGAGGCCTGCACAAAATTACTTCATAGTGATAAACAGCCTAAAAGCTAGACGTGAGTGACATTTAAGAGACCTGAAATCATTCAGCAAATAAATAAATAAATAAATAAATAAAACCTGACTCGATAATAAATAAGATCTTTAAGGCTGCTTTTCTGGCCTGAACAAAATTTGAACTTTTGCCAGTGTACTCAGTACTCAATAAAACCAGTCAAAATCTAATTATTGCACACACAAAACAAGTTTTGCCGTGGAAATGTAGAAATCTACAATTGATTGACATTCCCGTCAATACCTGATCTTATTTAACCACAATATTGCATTCCGATTAGAGTCTGGATTAAGTTGGTCTCAGAAATCCTAATCATTTCTATTTTTATGCCATTCTGATGTGGATTTGCTGATGCGTTTGGTCTTATGACTCGTTTTCAAGATGCACACAACCTTACAGTTGAGAAGGACATATCTACTTCTTGAGGATCACAAGTCCTCAAGAGGTAAGCTTAAGCTTTCAATATGCATGAGTAGACAAGTGGAACCTACCCGCTCTGCACATTGTTGTGCACAGATGCCACCACCCCCTCCAGGACTCTGAGGGGTTGCGGGTAATTTGTCAGGGCAGTTTGGTCTCCACTGAAACAAAAATAAAATCAAAATTCTAAGTTAAAACAATTCAGGATCATACTAAAATTTTTGGTAAAGTCAAGGGACAACAAGCACTTGATGGAGAAAATGAAAAAAAACAAAACAAAACACTGTTTTTAAAAATGAACCAGAAAAAAACTGCAGTAGAGGAAACCTCATAGGCTCTATATGTTTGGTTAATTTACATGATCATTTGAATTCTCACTTCCAATGAGTTGTAAATTGAATTGATTTAAAAACACAAACAATATGAAAGAGACTGGGACATCATTAGTGTTTCTGTTTTTGTGGTTCTGACATCTGCCTCTTTTCCCATGTTGTTCGTGGGACTGTATCCATGCAAAGACTCGTGTCTTGGCATATATAAACCACAAAACACACAAATGTTCTTCCACAAATGAGAGAGATGAGAGCATTTTCTCTTTTGCATTTTCCCACTTAGATCTCTCTCCTTGGAAAACACACATGCACAGATACACAAACAGAGCAGTTATGACAGATACAAAAGACAGCCATTAGCGTTAGACTCGGCTCTGCCTGCTGCACCAGACCGGAAAGCTTTTTGGGGGAGCCAAAAACCAGACTGGCTCATTCATAACTGCCAAACAATTAAGAACAGCCCTACAACAATAAGTAAAGGCAAATTTCTGAAAGCCATGAACACGACAAAGAAAATCTACCTCTAATTACATATAGCGAAGCTTTGTGTAAGCATACATACAACCAACAAGAAGATCTATGGAAGTGTGGATAAAATCTGGAAGAGAACATCTACAAGAGGGTGCATTAGTTAACTGAAGACAATGAATCAGAGAAAAAGCACAAAACACATGCAAGACAGAGAGTGTGTGTTCATTACAAGTGCATGCGTGTCTGCATGAATACAAATGAGAATCTGCAGATGTGCACGATCATCTTCTGCTGGTGTATAAATGCAGGTGCCATTAATCTGCACCATGCACCATTGAGCAGCCATAAAAAGCAGGAAATGAGGCAGGACTATAATCAAGGTGATTGGTGCTCATTTATCAAGCCAATCAAATGGCCAGATTATATCTGGCTCCGTCGGTAAAACTAAAGTCCTCAAGGCTGAAAGGGCAACAAGAATGAGTAGAACTTCCTTCCTTTTAGGTCATATCAATAACCCAGAATTTTCTCAATTCTCTGTTTTTCACCAAGCTCAGTAATGACTGTATAAAGTTTTTGCACGCTGAGTCACACAATATCCACGTATTTGGCATGGCTTTTAAATCTAGCAGCTCCACAGGCATGTCAGCACGAATCATCTCTCCGTTCCTTTTGAGTGCTCAGAGCTGAACTCCCACAGGCAGCTTCTGTACATTCAGGCTTCTCTTTTGACAGGATTCTTCCCAACAACATGCTGAGCCCGGAGTGGACCGATATACTGAATATTTTCTGATAAGTGCCAACAAAGATCAGGTTGTGGGAGTTGTGTTAAGGTGGCCTGATCCTAATCCTCTTTTTTATTCATATATAATTTTAAGACATATTTTGTATCACTGTTTTCATTGTATAATCTTGTGAGACAGTATGTATGAAAATATAGCAAAGGGATGATGATATTGTTTAGCATGCATTTGTACAAAATGTAATAATGATAATAATAAAAAAAGATACAGACAAGAAAACTACAAGACACATGATTTTTTTCTAGCAAGCAAGCAAAAAAAAATAAATAAATAAAAAAAAATTATAATAATTTTAACTGCATTTAGATTCCTGTAACAATTAAGAAACCTAATGATGTGGTCTATTTTTTTTACAAAAGATACCAGACTTAGCTAAAAAAAAAACAAAAAAAAAAAACATCTTTACTCAAAAATTTAATTAAGTCCGCATTTTAGCCAGCAAAGTCTCATCTGTAGCATTGTGTTTGTGATGAAATAAGAAAAATGTTAAGCTTTGTTAATTAAAAATTTCTTACAGCATTACAAAAAACTAGTGTTTTTAAAACATTTATTATTAAATGTGTTTTGAGTGAGGCTGCCAGGGAATTAAATTACATTTGTACATATAGGATCTAATTTTAGGATGAGTTCTGTTTTCAGTGTTTATACATAAATGAAGCAAGACACTTTCAGGCTTTCAAAAACAAAGCTTTTAAGAGTTTTCCACGCCAACAGGTAAACATAGTGAATCAGTAAGTTAGCTATGTGCTCATACAGGAGTGAGATACTATTTGTTCACCTATGTTCTCTTGCAAACTTCTGTATATGTGTACAACAAATCCATGCGTTTTTATTTTAATGCATAGTTTTGATTCCTTACTTGAGTTCCTTGTGCTCTGACTTCTACACAGGTGTGAGAGAAACTGAGAAATGGAGAGAAAGTGAGTGATCTTACCTAAGTGCTGCCACGACCCTCTGCACAGCTTCCTGAAGCACAGTTTTGACAGACAGGTCGAGCGGTCCAACAGCTACAGACAGAAGCTCTTTAATCTGCTCCAGAGGATGTCCGTCTGTTGCCATTGTGACTGCTAACTCGCAAATTTTTGACCTTTCAGACCGCGACAAATCATAAAGTTGACTGTAGCGCTGTTGCTGTTCCTAAAGCAGAGAGAGATAAAAAGAGTAGCAGCTGAAACAAAATCAAAAAGAGTCTGCTGAATAGTAACATTTTATTGAATTGCATTATGGGTATTTAAAAATGTGAACTACATTAATTAAAACATGGCTAAAGAGACTTTTTTCATCTGTACTTTACAGACCTTTAGATGTACAGTTGTAGGAGTTAGACTTTTGTCATAGTGAATCCCAAACCTCTTTAAATTTAAATCTCTTTTGACTAACGGTTTTGCCTGAAAAATGTGTGTTTCTTGCAGATGTAAACCAAATAATTTCTTCTAATGTATTCCATTAGAGATGCTGGTATAAAAATCCGGTATGCACTTTGATCATGACAAGTTTTCTTTTTTTCTTCATCTTTTTTTTTTAATCAAATATGGGTCTTTTTGAATTACCAAGACAATATTAAGAACTTGATACTGATATCTTATTATTATTCCTTCTGTTGAAATGAGACAGAGATCATTTATATGAGATACTTAATTATAATATTATATCCATCAGCGGTGCGCCAGCTAAAGGCTGAGGAGTGCCTGATTGGATAACATTTTATATGCAGCAGTTTCACTGTGGTCCCTCATGTTCCTGGCAATATAGTCTGAGGCTGAGCACTGATGAAAAAATACAGCGATTTTGGTAATACGCCAATTATGTGCAATGGACATGATGATGAGTGAATGTGCTATAATATTAAGCTTTCAATTCATCAGTCCTTGCTCCAGCTCTGAGAGGAATGAAAATTACGGAGCAGGATTGAACTTTTCTGTAAAATAACGCAGAGAACAGACTTTGATTGGGATGTTTATTCTGGAGAGCAATTTAAAGCAATGTTCGTAGCACTTTGCCAGTTTACAGAAACAATCTCCAGTGTGGATTATTGTAATTTCATGTGATAAAGTAGCACAAAGTGCATCATAAATGTAATGTTCAACATTATGGCTTCATGAATGAAATCTGACTAGTATGGGATGCATTTATTTTCCAACTCCACAACTCTATTCTTGAATCGTCAGCTTGCTTCTTTGCTGTTTGTTCATAAAAAAATCTCTGAGTCCTTTATGGAACAATTGCATTTATACAAAGATTAAATTACACACATTCAGACCATGTTTCCTATTTAAAGCTGTGTCCTAAACGCAGTTGGTGGAACAGAATTTTACTTAAGGAAATGAGAGGGGTTCCAAAGAAATACACATCACACTTCTCAGGTTATTTGTAAATATCCTTAAATTAATATACCATTACCCTTACATTTTACAATCAAATATTGTTCTGTTTTGATCTATATGCATAAAACACTTCAAGCGGTTTTAATACTTTTGCAAGGCAGTGTGTACAAAATCCAGAGCAAGCATTTTGTTCTCCTAATGCCAGGTCAGAGCACCTGTTGTTGCATTGGATCATGTCCTTTTGATAAATGAACTCTTTATAGCTGAAAGAACCCATAGAGCTTCATATATCCATATTTCTCTCCCTATCTGGCCTTTCCCACTCCTTAATATGCTTTTTATCCTCTAAGGATGCAATCGTTTCACCCACTAAAAGAGGTCTGATAACATGTTCTACACACATGCACCTGTGACTCTGCCCGAATGCTCTGCCTTGTAGTGGTTGTATCTTCGTCTCTATTATGGAGGATCTGTGCTCTTAAACACAGATAAATTGGGGGCTAAATATCACCAACTTACATGCTGTGGCGGTCAAGCTGGTTCTCAGTGCAGCCTCATGGTCGCTTAGCAACACCTCACTCACCAAATCATACCAGTCCTTTTCTCCGGCCAAGCATTCATTTAGTGTTTACACATGTGCATGGCAAAGTGAGGCGACAGCGGGGTTAAGTCAGAGTGACTTTATTTAATGAGCTACAGTATGGTGCATGTCCCATGTATATGTCCATATGGAGGGGGCTCATTTTAAACAGCAGACAGTAGATTTACATTAATATACCCTTGACCGGCCTCTGTGAGCCTTGGAAGAGTTTAGCAGAGCAGAACCAGCCAAAATATGCAACCACATATACAGAATAAACACTCGCAAACACCATCTGGAGGTCAAACTAAAGGCCATCTCATGGTAGGGAAATGAGAAATGCCTGCTTGTGTGTGTATGTGTGTGTGTCAGAATATCAAAAACAAATACTCAAAAGACTGGAAGTCTGGTTAACATGCCTGTTGCCTCCATCCGTTGCAATACTTTGCATACCAGCACATAATAAAATAAACTATGTAATACAGGCGAGTAACTTTGCAGTAATTCATACCAATGCAAAGGGCAGGGCTGTCTGAATATAACTGGCTTAAATGTAGAGTTTATTTGCCTTTTACTTTCAGTTTTTATGCCCTTTGCTTATCAGGAAATAAACTGACTCTTGATGTATGTTATTTATCTATTTTTTTTCTAAACCTAAGTGTTTATGAGGGTGGACTCCCAAACGTTTTTAGTATTACTTTTGTTTGCAGACTTGGATTTGAATATACTACCCATTTCTGGCACTGTTGCCATAGTGAGCCATAAGCGAGTCTCACAAAGAACTAAAGAAAGTGAGCTTGATGTGTTTAATTTTTCCCATGATTGAGTGTAGACTTTTTTAAAGATTTCTGTGGGACTAATGGACATTTATTCTACAGTTTGCAGAAAGACAAAATAGGTAAACAAGGGGGAAGATATAGAGGAAAGTCCCCAAGGCTGGATTCGGGCACTTATGGGATACATAATCCATCAATCCCTGATATCAAATTTGACACGTCTCTAAGAATTTTTCTTATTTTAAGTTTAAAACACTTTTTTTTTTTTAGTTTGTCAAAGGATTTTTATAAAATAAAAATCCTCTACTTATTTGACAGCTAATAATTTCTGTGTTTCAATCCATTTTGGCTGAAACAATTATGTGTATCTTATTGAAAACAAATAAAACTTTAAAATTTATATTTTTCTGTGGAAACATAAATAAAACTATTTTGAAGAGCCTCTAGAAATGCTATTCTAGGTACTTTTTAAAAATATATTTTAATACTGCAACAATGCTTTTTTTTGCCAAAACACATTAAAAAAAATCTGTATCATGTACATTAGGAGACATATTTCTTTTGAAACCTTTTATTTTTTCTTAAATTGATATTTTTGACACAGTGTCGCATAAAGAGAAATTCTAATCCTGAAAGAAAAAAAAACATAGCTGAAGTGTGGCAGATGTGTCCTACCTGCTGGCTGTCTTTGAGTGACAGGACAAAGGCATGACTCAGAGTGTCCAGGTGGGCCTCGGATTGCTGCAGGTGGGCTAGAGCCTCGTCAGAAGTCATTCCTGTTGGGTCTCTACCTTCATGTTCTCCACTATTATCAATTCCTTTCTTCTTGTTCTTTTCAGCCAGCTGGCGCAGGGCTTTGGAGGCTCGCTTTATCACCTCCAACCTTGCTTGGACGCTCAGCTGGACAGGGAATGGAGGACATGGAAGGTCAAAGAAGGAAGGATGGGAAGACATGTGATAAGAAAAGCAAATGAGTGGGGAAGATTGAGGTCAAAATGGGCAAAGAGAGGGAGGAGAGAATTGACAGGTGATATTTATTCATTCAAAACATAACATGCCGAAGGTATGCAATCGATCTCGATGAAAATAATATCAGGAACCTGCAGTGTAAATGCGCAAGAGAAGCAGCTTAGCGAGAGAAACGTGTGTAAGAGACATCATAGAAGTCAGGCTAATGTGATTGATTTTATTCAGTGTGAGCAGGTTAACTATTCATGCGGAGAGGAGAGGGCCTTTGGCTGAAGGTTTTACCCTCTTACATGAAAGTAGACAGCCGTTGACATGTTCTGCACACACAATCAAACCGAGGTGGATACACCAACATTATCTGGCTTCATAGCTGCCACTTCTCATTCAAACGTAATAGATATTTTGAAGCCATCAGATTTTTTTCTCCACCAGCACATGATGGTCTTTCAGACTTAGAGCAAAGACAACCATTCAAATCCACAATATTAATTGAACCTGGAACTTTTTCACATTTTGTCACATTAAAAACGCAAAACAGAAAATGTTTTTATAAATATTTGAGTGATACATATAAAAATTATAATTATAAATATGATAAATATAAAAATTCCATATTTATTTGAAATAGTTGAGTGTACTTGAAACGAGCAAATTAACCTTTGGCTAAAAAAACTTTTGTACTTTTATCGTGTAACATTTTCTTATGTGTTCTTCGTTAAATAAACTTTACTGACTACATGTAAGGATGTATGAACATGTAGATAGAAATACAAAAATACAAATTGACTAAAAAGATGGATATCTCAACTTGATGAATCTTTAACTTTGTTTTGAAAGAGAAAATAAACGTTCTGTGTTGATTAATTCAGTTCCGATTTAACCATCTTAAATTTGATCAAGACATGCTGCCTGATCTGACCCAAATCTAAGTTGGGATTTATTTTGCACTGAATCACCTGGCCAGATCAGTCTGTATTAAACTGTAAATTCAGATATGACACCAAAAAAAGTTCATCTATAATCAATAGTGAGGAAGGGAGGTTGCCAATGCTGGGAGTTTCCCTTTATAAAATTTGTCCAGTGGGTAGAATGACAAACCTTAGTTACCCATCTCACCTCTTAGCCTTGTCAGAAATTGATCGGGCTTCATTGTAGAGAGCAAAGTAGCACTTAAAGGTCAGCTGTAGTCCTGATAGTGAGAGGGGTTTGGATTTTTCCTCAAAGGGCTCAAAATGACGGAAGAACAGGAGTAGAAAAGCAATGTGTTTCTGAGAGGTAATCTACATGTTAAAGACCAGAGGGAAAACTGCGCCTGGTGGGAATTGGGGTTTAATTGGCTCTGAAGTAGAGAGGGATCAATTAAACCTCAGAGTTGCAGGGAAAGAGAAGGGACGTAATGGAAAAACTGGGGCGGAGGGGAAGCAAAGGTCTGAAGAGGGAACTGGTAGGGTGCCGGGAAGAAAAAAAGACAGTGGACTTCTATTGATAAGGTGCATTGAGGCTTTTTAATTCTACCGCAGGACAATTTCTCACAGAGTTGTAATTATGTGTCTGACATTTCCAGGGAAATTTCATAATTTCTTTTATAAATCAAGGCTGGTATGAGTTTTGAGGCCTCAGAGTTCGGATGTGAACAGAACTACTCGTCTGAAATTAGCATGATGGCTTTTGACAACTCAAGATGAAGCTGGAGGCACAGGAGAAGATCAGCTCTACAATTGAGAGTTGGGAGGGAGAAACATGACAGGTTGATGTAGTGACTAAAACTCCCCACAATCCTTTCTCCTGCACAATATGGGTCCTGTCTGGGTTGCGGTCAGGATCCATTGGCCACAAATGCAACAGTTACAAATGTGTATGCCCAGCTATCAATTCCAGTCTGATGCTATTACAGAGAGGAAAAAAAAGTTTGTTCTACACTACACTCTGATGTGCTGCTTTTTCATCCTTTCTGTTTGGCAAATATTGATTTGTATGAATGAGATGGCAAAATGCTGCTTACATTTTTGGCTGCATCAGGAGAGAAAGTGATACTGTCCAGGAAGCGGATGGCATCTGTGGGGACGAGTCTGTCCAGGTACTTGGCACAGGTGTCGTAAGCATGCAGGTAATCCTGATCACTCTGTGGAGGTCGTTTCAGCAGCTGTGCATCTCCTTTCCAAAACAATTTCTGTAACCATACTGCATGAACTGCGCTGGCGGAGAGCGTTGCCTTGCCGCCTCCGGGCAAAGGCAGCCGATTGGAGAGTTTAGAGATAGACAGAACATTCTGACTGGTCAGGACCGGCTGTAATGTGGCCAGTGGATCAGAGGACTCATCAGTCAGCTTTTTGTAGTTTACACCTGCAAAACACCAAAACAAAAACACAGTGAAGTATGTTTTATATTATAAAACTTGCTTGCCTTTCCCCATCCAACAACTCTTTGACTTAGTCTTCATTCTTTAACATGCATGTAATATAAGTTGTCATATATTAACATGTTTAACATTTGACACAATTATATTTTGTATATTTTGTTGAATATAAAAGCAGTCTTACATCAAATGTTAGCAGTAATTCAAAAGAAAATCCAGTGGTGAACAAATAAAATGGTCTCATTTGTAAACAAAAAAAGTTTGTCAAACACAAAATACTTCATAAATGGGTTATGAGAAACCCATTTGAAAAGTAACAAAATATGTTTAATTTAAGTGTGTTTGCACCATATTTTGTAAATTTATATGGTTTGGATTGATTCGTTTCTATATCATAAAGTAAATTTTTGCTACATTTTAAAGTTAGATCTAAGTCATTTTAAGACCTTGCAAAGATAATGTATACAATACAAATTGGATGCCCTGCATAAATAAAGGGTAAATAAAAATACTCAGACAGAGAGTACATTTAGTTTTATAAATAAAATTGGGCAATTTAAAACATTGGTTTGTTATCAAAAGTAAAAAAAAAAAGGTAAATTATGTCTGTCTCAAGCCTTTATTGACATTTTTTATATAAAAACTTACTTGTGTTATTCGAAATTTTTCCAAAAATCCTTCCTCCGGTATGTTTAGCTAAATCTTGTTGCTTAACTCAGAAGAGACTTTTCTTTGCCATCTTTTACCTCAAACTTCTAGAAAGACCATGTAGGCGGAGGTACTTATAGAGGCTGTCACGGAAGGATAATGGGTTCTACATTGCTTACTGTTAAATTATCTTCTTTTTTCTATTAATTTCTACATTTTCCCCCTCAAAGACCATTTTTAAGAATGGAGTTTTAAAGCTGTCAAATACATTTTTTTTTTTTTTTAATGTACGACTTATTATATGCTAATGGTCATTCTGGGCTCCATTTAAAAAGAGAAATGAAGCTGCTTAATTACTATGCACACCTTGGATAAAGTGTTAATCTGTTAAACCAAAACCCTCCTTGAATATAAATGCATTTTACTTGGAACAATGAAAATTCAATTAGCATTCATTTTACTATGTTGTAGAGCTGGAAGAAAGAGCAAAAGTATACAAATGAGTTCAACATTTCTGGTTTAATAACTGTATTTGATGATTAGATAAAGTAGTTTCAACATTTCATTGTGCAGTAGGTGCAGGTTTACATGGTGTTAATTCATGGGGTGTGAATAGTCAATGTGCTTCTAAATCATGTGAGAAAAGCTTACATGAAAACAATGTTTAAGAAGCTATCGCACATCCAAAATACATAAGTGCTGATCTGGATAATAAAGACAGTTATGTGTTGAAGCAGTGTTGCCTAATCATGCAACATCTTGTACATCTGCATCATGTTAACCACTGCAGTATGGCTCGAGCATGTTTGTCTCTGTATTTATGGGAACGAGCCGTTGAAATGTTTGAGGTCTCCTGTGCCATCAGACAGACACATTACAGTGGCAACACCGCTGCCTGTCTGGATGTTAAATATTTAATACTCTGTAGAGAGTGCCTCATCGCATGGCTCAAAGTGCTACATTCTGAGCCATGTAAAAAATAAAATATATATTGGTAAAAAAAAATAAATAAATAAAATAATAATCAAGGACATATAACAATTAACAAAAACAGAACACCAAACACTTTTATATTACCTCGACACAGAACACCTAAACTGCAGATGAGAGTTACATGATCTTACACATGTCCTCTCATTCTCACTGTCTGGCTCTGCTCAATGCACCTTTTCTCTGCTTCTGTTTCAGTCTCCTGCATAGTGGATGTCATCATCTTCCTCCCTACACCCCACTCAGACAATCAGCTGGTACACTGTCTGATGATGGTATAAAGATTTAATGCACACTGCCTGACTCTGAAGCCAGGAACTAAATCAGCAGACACAAGTATGTGAAATCATGTCCATGTTTGACTACGCATTTCTGTCTAATTTCAGGTGCTGACCTGACGTGAAGTTGGAGAATCTGCTAGTAGTCCTGTATCCTCATTATCCAACCTATTATTTGAAGTTAAATATTACGAGCAGCGAAGCAGACCCACAACATAACGCTGCCCCTACAATGCTTGAAACTTTCTACAGCATACCAAAACAAAAAACATACTTAATTATGGGTAAAAAGCTGAATTTTTGCATTTTAAACCTTCTGACTTGGTCCAAAGCTTCCAGGCCTCCTCCTACATGAATTCTCAAAATATTTTTTTTAGAACTTTGGCCCATACCTCCTTACAAAATTCCTATAACTGACCAAGATAGGTATGTACAGACAACGATTGAGACTGAGACACCAAAACATGAAAATGATTCACTTTTTATTGAATTTGGATTTATGGTTAAGGTTATTCTCCATTATGGAAGACGCATTTGTGCACATACTTTAATGCCATATTGTTTCAAGATTTCTATATAATGTTCTTTCCTTATTATACCATCTACTTTGTTAAGTGCATAAGTTCATTCTGCTGCAGAACACTTATACAACATGATAGTACCAACCAATAAATCAAATTTGGCTTAATTTTGCCAGACAAAGGGCTTTTTTCCTGTATGCATTTACAAATTCAATTCTGGGGGTTTACAAGTAATAGCTTCTTTGGTAATGAGTGGTTTTTCAGACCAAGTTGGAAAAGTGATTCCTATGACTGCAGAAGAGAATTTGTTTACCATCTTCAGCCAAGATAATCACAACTTTTTAGCTTGAGTTAAGGTTAGCATAAATGATTACCCAACCAAAACTTTGCATGTGCTGATGTGGTTTCCCATGTGACTTATGAATCATTTTGAGTGAGTATGTGTCAAAGTTTGATCATGTTAGCAGAAAGTTAGTGGCCCTGGAGATAACAGCCTGTGTGACAATTTCACCCACACAGAGTGTGAATTTGTGGGTTGTGTTAAAATTGTATATGAGGAAGTTGGAAAGAGATTGAGGGAATGCAAACTTCTATGTGTTAATGTCACAAAGTCAGCTGAGGTACAAGTAGCCTGCATGAATTTGGATGCTCTAGATTTTGTTGAGGTTTTTGAGTGTGGTAATGTGCATCTGTTGGAGTTCATGTGCCAGCATCTGCAAAACTGATCAATTAGTAAATCCCTCCCCTGAACGGAGTGTGTAAAATTGCAGCTTACCTCCTGTATCAAGGTACAGCTCTGACTAGCAAGTGTGTGTGAGGTACAAAGCTTTCAAAAACTTTGAGGGCTTAGGAATTAAAATCACTGCAAAGTAGTTATGTTTTGAAACAATTTCTGGGCTAACAAAAATGTTTTAGGACTTGGAGCAAAACCGAAGCTTCTGTAGAGGGGACCATCTACCTGTCCTGTAATTTCTTGGCCTTTTGTGGGCTTATTTTTTTAATTAAAAGATCCTTCAGACCCTCCTGAGGTCCTATGGTTCTAAATTTTTGATAAAGATCAGGAGGTGATGTTATGTTGAAAGAAAAAAAAAAATCAAGCACAATTTTTTCTTTTCTTCCTGGCAGGAGCAGCTCCCAAAGTTTATGTACTTTACTTCTAGAGAAAAGGAAGTAAAATATGTAAATACTACTGGTCAGTGTAACTAAATATGTTCCTGGTCCAGAGGCTCTATATATATATATATATATATATATATATATATATATATATATAGAGAGAGAGAGAGAGAGAGAGAGAGAGAGAGATGCAGCTTGTTTGCCAGCAGTGTTTTGTAAGTTGGTCCTCAGCATAACATGATCTATCAAAATAGGATCTTTATCAGTTTCAAATTTGACCCCAAGTGCTGAAAAACAACATATTCCATATAATTAAGATTTTTAAAGAATCAATTAAATCTCCATCGAAAAGACATGAGCGGAAAATTAAAATATACCCTTTGGGATAACTTGTGGAACTTGTTTTATCTGTGCATCACTCTCTCACATTGTTATAGAATATTGGCCTCTCTCTGATTCGAGTCACCATGAATTATGTTATTCATTCATGCACAGCAAATCCACCATAAAATAATACATATTTCTTCATTCTTATTCTTTTATCGGGATAATAGTTAACCATCACTCCAAAAACATTTGCAGATGTAAGTTATGTGAGGACACTGGTGTCCCTTGTGAAAGTTATGAGGTTAAGGCTCTGAATAACTCCTGGAGTCTTTCAGAATAGCTATCCCTATAAAATTTATAGAATCCATTTTTACAATGCATCTAGAAAACAATGGCTAAAGTTTTTTTCTTTTAACAAACTCCAAAAATTGAGCACTCCATTTAACACCTGAACAGCGCAGCTGAGGAGACTAAAGATTCTGATGCAGCTCTTTAATTAACTTGTAATGCAGTTCTTTAGAAAAGAATCCATTACTTTGATGGAACAGGAACAGGAAAGAAGTGACATTATGCACAGCAAACCTACTGTATACCTAATACATTGTGCATTCGGCATTACCAGATATCGAAACCTCCGTAAATCACACTTAGATTTCTGTCATGACGGTAAAAGTTAGTCAAGTATTCCTCTGAATCCATCTGGAAAATGTAACAACATTTGTGTTTAGCTTTCATATTGGTTGATTTGCTTCCCCTGCATTGAGCCTAAACTTTAAGTGAAAATTTTGCTTGTTTATTATTCAAGTCTTAAAGTCGATCTCTCTGGCGAGTTGAGTTTTTGCTGTGTTCATGTTTTAAACAGAGACATGTGTCACTGTTAAAATTTGTGGCACTTGCACAAGCAGGAGGAGGAAGCGAGGCGTGAAAACACAAGATGACACCCAGCTGACCTTTACTGAACTCCCAAAAGAGCTGACAACGTTTTCACCCTTACAAAACCGGGATCAGGTACAGAAGAGCTGGGAGGGCAACGGCTGGTCTCAATGTCCTTTGAGATCAATGCTCACTTCAACGGTGTCACTGCAGGCTCCCGGGGTGTCAGTTATTTGACTAATAATACAAACGTGGGTAGGTGTCTCTTTCAGTTACAGGCAAATGATTGCATTCGGTTTCAGCACTGCAGGAAAGTGTTTCATGAACCAATCGGGAAGAAATAAAAGGAACAGAATAAGATCAAGGTGGAGATAAAAGATGATGCATGTAACCTCACTGTAGATTTGTCATCAGGGATGTTTAATCTTTTCTTCACAGTGAAATATGTGTTGTTGGGGTTTTTTTCCCCTCACAATTTGGGGGGGGGGGGTGGAAAATCTCCCATAAATCCTTAATTTCAAATGTATTTCACTGGTATTCACAAGATAGAATGTATTTGTTTATGCATTTATAAATGCTGATGCTCTAATATTTGTCTGAACAGTTTTTGTTTGAATCATTCAAAATTTTATACCGAAAATTTTATACAAGTTTTCCATCCTAGCCTACTGAGGAGAAGTATCCCCCACAGCATGATGCTACCAGCATGTTTCATGGTGGAAAAGGTGTGTTCACTATTATATACAATCATACCAAGGTTTTCATCAGTCAAAATCTCAACAGAATCCACTGAAGTCTATGATTGTAAATTAAGAAACATGAAAAAGTCTAAATAACAATATGTAGAATATATAGTTCACCAGCACATGATCAAATAGAAACAAAAACTCCCAAAACGTACCTTTGGCAACAGCACGAAGCTTCTTCAGCAGTTTAACATGAGAGTCTGGTGTTATGATGGTGGTCACGTAAGGCTCACAGCCTGCAGCGTCTATTAAGGTGTAGTAGTAGAGAAGGCGGCCCAGGTCACTTCCCTCCACAGTGGGCAGAACATATTTGGTCATGTGGCTGTAAAAGGCCTCTGGGTCGCTTTTCAAAGTGTCAAACAGTTTGAGGGAGTTACTCCGACGTTCGATTTCTTCAGTGGAAAGGCTTGAAGTGGGAGAGAAAAAGCAGGGGGCAAAAATAAATCAGCTGAGAATCAAATCAATACAGCACAAATGCATTTGTAACCAGATATTAACATACACAGTATAAAAAGACACATAGCTTTTCCCTCACTGAGTTTAAATAAATCTAAAATTATCCAGATAGGATTATCAAAATTATGTCTGTTTGCTCAATGCCAGATTATCAATAGAGAATCTTGTTTCCTTTAAATTCATAAGTTTAATTACATTAAGCTTACTAAGTTCTTCAACAATTTAGGAAGACTTGTGATGACCACAATTATCACCAATTTATTTGGAGGAAAAAAAAGGACACTTGAAATTCTGAGAACACCATCCCAACATCAACATATTGGGATGGACGGCAGTATCATATTGTATTAGTGCTTTGCTGCAGGAGGGACTGGTGCACTTTACCAAACAGATGAAGTATGAATGCTATGTAGCAAACTAAGAAACTGTGGAAAAATATCCAAGTCACGCAGGCCATTCTACCAAATAATCAAGAAAATTAATGGATGAATCTTCTTTAAAAAAAATCTATAAATAATTCTCCTAAACATTTTGGCATTTAGCAAATATAAATAGTTTAATAGTTAGCTAGTCCGCCTAATTAAGATGAAACAAGAACAATTGGTCTTATTTTGTGTCAGGCACTGAGAAAACCAGATATGTCTTTTTTCTAGACATTTTAGGTATTTAAAAATCTGTTAAACAAATAGGAGCATGTGATTGTAGCGTCAAAGCCAAAGATTTGTTCAGTAAGATTGATTGAGAACTGTTTAAACACAGTAGGAAAATTTTAAAAAAAGTAGCATAGAATACATAATATGATTTCATCAGTAGTCAAAAGTGAAGCAGCAGGAGGGAAGTTTGTGTTTTACAAAGTTACAAAAAATAATAATAAAGCCCTAAAAAACTTTGGAGATATTTATCACAACTGACAATCCTAAGAATTTGAACTGATCAAACTTATACAGAGAGGAGAAGGAAAAAAAAAAAAAGTATATAGGAAGAAAGCACATGGGATATATTGAACATTCAGATGGTGGCAAAAATCTGAGGGGAAGCCGTTTCATCGACTTGATTAATCTGAGCACAATTTAAGTTTGTGTAGCCATAGAGAAAAAAGTCAACTGCAGGAAGTGGTCCAAAGAATGAGAACCAAACTAAATTGAAGAGAAGCAGAACAGCACAAAGAAATGGAGAAAAACCCCCAGAGAAATGCAATTAAAGTCAAACAAGAAGCGCTACAAAGATTAAAAAGGCAAGGGCGATGTAAAGCTACTCGCTGGTGGTCTCCGAGGGGCTCTGAGCAATCTGCGGCTGTCTGGGAGCGTGTTCGTAAGAGTGGAGTTCTGTTTATCTGTCAGAACAAGACAACATCAAAGTGGACAATGCTTCCCCTGGGCTCTCCGTCGCACTTAGTTGGGAGGCTTCTGCTAATGAAAAAATTAAATAGAGAGCAACAGCGGGTGCAGCTGCTGACAATAGGCTCAATAATGTAAATAACTCTAATCATGTTCACCACAGGAGCTCTAATATGGCTGCAATCATCTGAACTAATACAAAGGGAAGCACACTCAGCTAGTGCTTTGTCTCTCTCACACAGACAGGCACCCAATCAGGGTTGTTTTATTAGTTATTCATAATACCTCTAAAGAGAATGAGTTCTATTTGAATTGAAACCACCTTTTAGTGAGATGAGAGGTTATGAGCTTTGATAAAAAAAGACATTTCTTAAGTTGGGAGCATTTCTTCTATTTTTCTCTGTGGTTTTTAACATCTCTGTGGTGAACATATTTCTCTCTGATAGCTTCATTACTAGTCTCCGCCACGCTGGCTTGGCTGCTGCCGCCGCTTCCTTGTTGGTTGCTCTCTAAGGACGCAATAGAATTTCCCCACTCTATCTTTGTGGTACTCATGTGGCTGTAATATCAGATGCTTGTTATTACAATCTTCTCTTGTTTGTTTCAAAAGCCAGCCAGAACAAGGAGCCAATTTAATCTGATTTGATCTCTGCGCCGCTCCTCACAGCCCTCGTCTCCCGGCTTGTCCCAGGCCCATATTAACATGTTTGCTTCAGATGTGATGCATGAGATAACAAACAAAAAGAGATTGCTAATGTTCCCAAATTTTGAGGCATATTCAATTGAAGAGCCAATCAGACAGTGTAGATTAAACTGTAGGGAGGCTTTCGATGAGAAGTGATAGCTATCCATCACGGCATTGTTCAAAGAGATGCTATCTGAGAGTCTAGAATGCTTGTAACTTTCTGCAAAGTAGGGGAGGTTGTACTGTAATGCTGTTGGAAAAATGCAGAAAACTTTTTTTTTTCATAATACATAGAATATGTTGAGTTAATGATGTCAAACTGCATCCAGCTGTAAGATTCTCAGCAATATGAGAAGCAGTATTGAGTAAATGCGGGCCCAGAAGATATTTACTATTTACTATATTTACTCTCATCAAAAATCAAGATTTGCACTTCTAAATTTATTTAAAATGGCTCTTGATTGTCAAAGTTGCAGACCCTTAAACTATGTCCAGTATGCATGTTTTTATACTTTATACTTATTCATTCGGAAAGCACCCAACAGCCTTTATGAATTGTCTTCAACAAGTTTAATAAAGCTGCTACAATATACACCACACAGCAGTCTGATTTACTTACAACCACACAAAAAGTGGGGTTATAGGACTGTGTCAGGAAAAAAAAGAATGTGTCAGAGCAATTTTTATTTCAAGGACACAGGCAATTGTTATTTTGAAGACTGAGAGCAATTTGAAGTCTGGCAAGAAAAAGCTTGCTGTTCTACTGAAAGGGCCAGAGTTGACCAAAATTCTGGATTGAGTTCAACTTCAATTCCATCAACTGTGAATTGTGGCAGCTCCTAAACAAGGTGAATGAGTGAAATGCAAAATATTTATTTCCCATTAGGGATCAATATAAGTCAAATCTCCATTTTGCAATCCTGCTTCGGTCTGTATACGTCTTTCCCCTTTAAATTCTCCCAACTGCACTATTTATACCGTTTCCTTCCGCCATCCATCCGTTAAATCAATAGGCATACTGCAGATGCTTCTACTCGAGATTATAGCATGAATATCCTTCACAGATTTGTCATGATCTTGAGGTTTTGGTGGAAACACACACACATAAAGCAGCTGTGAAAAGGGTTTAGGAAGGTGCATGTTGTAATTTATTGTTAAGCGGAGTCCATAAAGCATTTCCCTATATCAGAATGTGACAAGTGGGAATTTATCACAGATGCACACACATTTGCCTCCAAATACGAGCAACCCTCAAACTCTGCTGAAAAGGCATTCTGTAGAAACAAGAAAGCTGCAGTGCTAGCCCAATAAACTAGATATGAATTGAGGGAGCAAATAAATTATGTAAATAGTTTCTGACACACATAGTGTCATAAATCCAAACTCACTCGTTCTCTAGATGTCTCATTTACATTTGGATGAAATGCTTTCTTTAATGTACTCATGGTTTCTAAGAATGAGTTAAGTTCACATTTGGGTTCACATTTTTTCAAAATTTAAAAACAAATTGGCTGTCTAGAAGTTCAATGTTATTTAAATATTCTGGTCGGTTTTTTATGATAATATTGCAGAGAAGTGCTGTAAACCTACAAACTAATGATGACTAATGATACCCTTATCAGTGATTTTTGAATTCATCAATTATTTCATCTTTTAGGATAATACATTAGTGAGAAAATGTTCTTCTCTGATAAAGTTATTGGTTTCTTATAGAAAGCAATATTATCCCCATTTATGCATCGTTTGTTCCTAACCTTTGGGATTTTTATAAAACTCAAAGTGCGGCTGATGCATTTATAGACCAAAAAGGGTTGAAGATTCTTAATTATGATGAATGTAATGAACAAGGGTTAAAAAAAAAAAGTCTTTGATTTCTTTAGTATTTGACCTTCCAATCAACCATCAGAGCAGGTCAATTAGACAATTCTAATCTCTGGATGATTATTTTGTGCATATCTACTACAATAAAACACCAAAGGCAAAATTTAAGAAAAACACAAGGAGCTAATGTGATTATATGTGTGCATGTACCTGCTTTCTGTAAAGAGGAACTCGAGGTGGGTCATGTAGGCCTCCCACAGAGGGACGGAGTAACGCTTTGCTAGGGATAAAGCAATCCTGTACACATCGTCATCCAGTGTCCTAGTACAAACATGGAAGAGGAGAACAGACATGGCAATAATCAGATTTTATCCTGTTAAAGCAGAGAGGTCAATTTCTTTTAATTATTTCTATTAAATATATGTTGCAGAAATGTTTCAAACTAGATTGATCCCATGGACACATTTAATATGATTTTGCTCTATTTATCTTCATGTGTCAAAATGGTACACTTTATAAAACTATTATGGAGATTCTATTTCTTTCACTGTCATTGCATTAAATATTTTCTATATTTTTATTCCTGTTTAGAACAAGGCCGACTCTTTTTGAAGAAGAAAAACACACGAAATGCAGTATTTTCCAAACATAAACTACAAGGTGGAAGTTTTTTTTTTATGTGGGTGTTTCAGCCTTCACTAGGTCAAAACTTAATCACAACACTGATTTGTATGCAGTATTTTATTTTATTTTTTTAATAAGAGTTGAAACCAAAAACAAACATTTTTTATCTTTGTGATCTAAAATGGTACACTTTTAAAAGTCCAACAAAAATTTAATATTTAAATTTATTTTTCACGTTTTTCTTTAAATCTTTTCTAGAGCTCCAGACGTTCCAACAGATATCCAGGGACGTTTCCATATGTTTTAAATATGTTCTATGTTTTTATGCTTGTTTTGTCATTTACAGTAGTTTCAAAATTCCACTTGATGTCCAAAAAATTTTATTTTTGAAGGGGGAAAACCCAAAATATATAGTACTTTCAAGATACCAAAGCTGCTCCTCTTCAAATCATTCCATATATTTACTGATTATGAAATGCAAGATATCTTCATGGAAAGAAAGCCGAATCCAGTCAAAATTCTTCTGACTCTGGCAAGTGAGAAGTAATCTCCTCCAGGAGTCAAGATATGAGAATAAATGTATGACAGAGCCTTTTCATGTGTGGAAGACCACCGGTTTTTCTCTTTATCTCCATGGAAATTTCTCATCACTCATTGCCTCCTCCTCCTCTTGGCTGCAAGGTCCCTCCTTTGCCAAGCAGAAATCCCTCCACCAATTCTCCTGCCTCTCATTTAAATGAGGGGCAGGAGTGGGTCTTATATTCTCATCACTAAGCCTCTCTTCATCACCATCAGAATTGGAGACTGCTGAACTGTCACTGTATCTACAAGTGTAAACGACTGCATATCTCTTGTTCTCTACATACCTTACAATCAAAAGTTAAAATAAATTTCTAAAAGAGGATAATAACAGTCCTGACCAAGTATCATAGAATTAACCTTTAATATGACAGATATTGTGAATCAAGAAAACTGAGGCAAGAAGTACCATTTTGGATAGGAAAGGCGCCCTTAGGGTTAAGCACACATCTTTGGACATAGTACAACTCCATTCAGAATACAACTACTAAAAATAATTTTTCCAGCTGCCAGCTTCACAATCCAAAAACAAGAATAACTAAAACTTCCTCAAGTTTTAGTTAATTTAGTTTTTTATTACTGAGAGTAATAAAAAACTTACTCTGTGAGGCCGAGAATAGTGTTTTTCTTGTACTCCAAGTCAGAGCTGAAGCGCTGCACGTCCACTCCCCGGCCCAGGCCCTGCAACACCTGAGCCTGAGTGAAGTCTGTCAAGCGCTCATTGTACACATACAGCTGGCTGATTAGCTTCTGCAGCTCCTCTGGCCAGGCCGAATATGAGGAGACATGCTGCGTGACCAGTCGAATCAGCTCCTTTGGATCGGCCTGTGGAAAGAAGAAAAGAATTTAATGTTTCTGGATAACATGACAGGAAATTTCTATCTATGGACACTGAGAAGCTGGTAGGAAAGGGTTTAAAGTTTTAAGTCAATGTACTTTTCAAAACAGAATACCTAAAACGTATTTGAGATAAAAAATAAAAAAAATATTTATTTTTGCTTCATAAGGAGGGTCTGGACTCTCGCTTGTTGAGATATTATTGCCTTGACGTGTGCAAAGTGCCAGCTTGCTGAAGCTTACCAAAAACTGTAAACAACCCCCTGAGGAGTGGCGCCACAACATCTTTGCTAGCAATAAAATATCTTATTCATCTTGCTCTGATTTTAATTACTCAACATTTGGAAGCTTAGTGAACTTGGACTGAGTGGCTTTGTTCACTTCCTCCGGTTCTATTGCGAAACTACAACCTTGTATAGACAAACTACAATTCTAAAACAGTGCAGAAAACCATTGTGAATTGTTCAGGATGCCTTCTGTTTGCTAATTGGCCCAGTTGAAATTCTACCAGAGAAATCCATCTCAATGGAAAAAAGCGCAGATGAAGCACTAACGGGAGACAAAAAATAAATAAAAAATGGAGCAGAATGAAGGTAATGGCCAGGCTAAAATAGTGCATTTTTTTGAAGGTCAAATTTTTTTATTTGGACCTTTGCAGCTTTTGATTCATTGTCTTTGTTTTCATTCGTTCTGACCCTGAAAGTATTTTGGTTACATAGTGATGAAAGTTACAAAACAAACAAAAGATTACGCTTCTGGACTAAAAAGATGTACAATGACAAACTATTAACCATCTCATCTTTAAAAAATTTGAGTCATTCCAGAGAGACTTTTCAAAGGACATAGTTCAGCTACAAGCTCTTTCATGATTGCCATACTAATGATGTTTTTTTTTTTTTTTACTACAATAGAAAGAAATTGGAGTGAAAATCCAAAATTTGTGGCAGATATCAAGTAACAGTGCAGAAAGATAAAAAAAAAAATTATGTGTTGACAATAGAGGTTCTTTTGATGAATAAAAGATTCACTTGTCAGAATAAGGCAGCCTAAAAAAAAAAAAAGATATAGCAACAACAGCAATAGAGATATTGCCAGGTAGTACACTAAAAATTAGGGAATACCCAGCCAGTCAAAAGGGAAACTATAAGAGACTGAAAACTGTTCATCAAGACCACTTTAAATCATGGCAAAAAACAGTCACATTAGATAACTAACTCAGGCTTCTGTGGTTTGTGGTTGCTCAGTATGACAAGTGTACTATTAAATTAGCGTTCTAGTGACCAAAGATGACCTGTGACAAACATTAAGTTGTGGTTGAAATTTTGGGGAAAATCTTCAGTGGTGAAGTGGTGATACCCTCTTTGTCCTGTGGTATTTCTAAAGCCAACTCATTTCCCTTCTCTCCCTCTTTTCAGAGTACGCATCTTATGCTCTGAAAAAAAGCACTATGCAAAAAATCTTTAACACCTATAGATTGAGATCAATCATTGCTGGACTAATTCTCTGCTGGTTGTTTCAGGGATGGCACCAAATCATAAAGTTTCACAACTTTCTCTGTACAGTGTGAAAGAAGTTACTGTAGAGATTTTTTAAATCAAACATTAATCACAGTAATTGTGGCATGTTCATGTTTTACATGGATTTTGAAACCTTACAGTGCGTGCTCAGCTTAAGAGGATATAAAACTCATTCCAAATGGATCAAACACCAAAAAAGCATAATTGATTATTCAACAAAAGCACCATTAAATCCCCTTTAAGCACAGTTCATGCTAATCTGATACATTTTGTATATACGCTGTCAAAGCATATTAGAAAGAATTCACCAGGTAGGACTGATTGTTTTTTTTTTTTCTTTCTTTTCTTTCAGTGATGTTTGCTTTTACAACTAATTACAGTATTGAGACAAGAGGTGCAGCACACCATTAAGGTTACGTTTGGCCTAATTAGTGCTGACATTAGGAGTTGACTTTAGCAATACCACACATGGAGCCTGAAACGCCCCATACTGTGAAGTTTTCCAGAGGTCTCAGCAAAACACTCTAATGAGGTTATTAAAACAATTTTTCGGTAATTTTCACAAACTGGGAAAAAAAAAAAATGATGAAGAAATAGATCAACGCTTCTCTAATTCTGCTTATGGAGATTTATTCCTGCACATGTTCAGTCAGGTAATTTAAAGTGGAGCTTGTTCCTACATGTCAAGAAATTATGGCGAGATGTACCATCATTGCTATGGAGATTCGGGCCTGTGGGGATATTACAGACAGGTTTAAATTGACAGTGTAATACAGCAGGAGGGCTAGGTGAATGTTCTTTCTTCACCTCCATTCTAATTAAATGAGCTCCCAAATTTCAGTCGTTGGCATCTTATACCATGCTGCCCGGCAGGAGGAGATGGTTTATTTGTTGATCTTATTTGCATAAGGTAATTATAGCTGCTGGAAATGTGCAGCTGTGTGTTTGTGTACCGCCTTGCTAACACATCTCATGTGTGCGTGTGTGTGTGTGTGTGTCTGTACATGTGCGAATGTAAGCCTAGTGCCAGACTTGGTGGCAGATTCGCAGTTCAAAAGGAGGACAGGAAAGGTTGTGAGAAGCCAAGTTACAAAGAGAAGAATCATAAAAGTGAACTCAGTGTAGATTATAAGTCAGAAGGAGGAAAAGTCATAAGATGAGAGGGAGGGAAGGAACAGTGGGGGTGGAAAAGTAAGGACATGGGCAACGGGAGAAAAAGAGGGTAAAGGTAAAGCTTTTGTCAGTGGTGGCAACATACAGGATAGACCTATAAAAACAAGACTTTAGTCTAAAGTGAATACTGTTATGTTTAAATGAAGAAGAGTCTTTTACAATTAACTGAAAGATAAAATCTCATACATATAATTATGTATGAGAAATTATGTATGAGTAATTATGTAAGGGGGAAATTAGCATTTGCTAATTTATGTAAAAGAGGGGGTAAAATTGAACAACTGTCATGACACAATGACAGATTTGTTATTCATGGAGGAGTAGTGTTGAGTTTGTACAACATAACTATTGAGGAAAGAAGCACTAGAAAGCTTAAGCCAGACTGCTGCGACATCAGCAAAAGAGGAGGCCAGAGCTGACAAAATATTTGGTTTGATCTAGTCAACTTATAAAACCAGTTAACAATGAAGGTACCTGAAAATGCTCAATGTTATTGTTTTACTAGGAATTCGCTGACATCTGATAACATCTAAAATCATTTCACAAATTGACCATGGTTTACCGTTCTGGTGTTTTTGTGAGCAACTTTTCTGAATATGTTGTTGCTGCTTTGACAATAATAATGTCAAAGCATCAAATTCAAAGTCATTTTATATAATTTGTTTAAATCTAATTGTAAGGAAATGTGGTTAAGTACCTAATCATTTGTCAGCAGGAGGTCTGTCAGAAATGTCTTCAATTGATCAGGGGTCTAAATCAGTCAGATTTCACATGAAGATTATTTCATGTGAAACATTTTTCATTGTAGGGACCAAAATTATGTAAATAAGATCTAACATCCAAATCCTTATAAATTAAAGTACAAATAAATGAAATTAAACCTGCGCTTCTATAGTATTTTTCTGTTGCTGTCTCCATAATTCATCAAAAATACACAACATGGTATGGTTCTTTTCCTACAGAGCAAGAAGTGAATTTTCTTCTGCTGCTCAGCTGCAGTGCTGATTTTTATACCATGACTTCCTGTAGGAATGCTATTCCCAGGGCATCATAATTACTACTTTGCTGGATGTGCTTTAGTGTGTATCCCAGTGGCTTTTGCTATATAAATGTTCCTCCAGATTCTGTTTATTGGCCAACTGCAAAATGTGACGGGGTACCTGTCCAGATTTTCATCTTCCCCATTTGAGCTTGTCACCTTCTGTAGTGGAGGTTCTCGATCTATTCTTTATTACTACATATCTCAATTGTTAATTTACAGTTGTTCGTCTCAAAAGGGTAGAGAAAACCAAGAGTAGCAGTCGTATCTCTGGATTATTCCGGGAGTGGAAGCTTTTCCTCTCCGTGGTGCTCTATAAGATTTAAGAATATGCTCTAAGCATCTGCTGTCCCCATCTGGAGAGAGACACAGGAATCTCTGGCTCCTACTCCTTTTAGGAGAAGGGGCTGAAGTTATTGATCCTGTGAAGTCTCAAGAGTATTAGCTGATGTCAGGGTCATAAAGCTCCATTTGTGTTGCATCACTTCTGTCTTTGTGCTCAGAGTTACATTTTCACTCCTGCACGGGACATCAACTTAAATAAAATGTTTTTGGAGTTCATGTCTCATTAATGTGGCCACTTGACAAAGGCACATAAATAAGGCATCTGCAACAAATTTACTTCCTGCATCCCACAAGTAAAATATAAATTACTGCATTTTTTTTTTTTTCAATCCAGGGATCAATAAATTATTTTGTTGTATTACACAATTATCTGTTTTTCACAATTATGTGGTTATGTTGTGATCCAAAGCGACATGAAAGGTCTGTGCAGATCTTAAACAGCAAAACAAATCTGTGTCAAAAGTAAATATTTCAGTAATGGGTTAAATTGTATTTAACTTCCTGGCTGCAATACATAGACAGTTTTAAAAGCAGACATCATTAGATTCTCGAAAATAAATTATTTTCTGTCCTTCAAAAACTGATGTCACATGTATATCTAAGACTTGTTATTAAGACTTATGTGAGGTATTTTTTGTGGAAACATTGTGGTTAGGCATAAGTGGCTATTTGTAAAATGGTACATTTTGAAGTTCCCCTAAAATTATGCAGAATGACACAAAAGAGAAAAACACATACAAGAAGTAAATCTGTCAAAACAGTGATCGACACGCTGATGTTTGAAGTAAGCGACCAAAAAAAAGGCTTTCATGATGAAATACTGCAATATCTTTCTTTCTCTCCTTTCTGTCATTCATCCATTGCACTGTTTGTGATCTGGATCATGTCCCCTGTTCCTCTGAACACTATTTTCTGCTGAATTTCTGAAAATTCCTCATCCCATCTCCCTCATTACCCCAGAATCCCTCAAATCCCCTTTTCTTTAAACTACATCCCTTATCCCCCTTTAGATTACCTTCAAAGAAAGAAAATAAAAAAACACTTTTATCTTTTGTTTCTTCTTTTTTTGTTCAGTTTCTTTAAATAGATACAATTTTAAAATATCTGAAATGCAGCTGTAATCCTCATGGAGAAGAATGTGAAAATTGCTTGAAGGAATAACATTTGCATTAGATAGCATGTGATGTTGCACTGCTGTGATGTCAGCAGTGTCTAACGGCCCGTTAGCTATTCCGCTGATGCCACAGGCTCTTTTCTCCATGTTTTTATCTTTGCAAAAGGTGCTAACGAATCAATAAATGTCAAAAATAAAAACTTGCTTCTGCCAGAAATGTACTTGAAATTTCAATTTTTTTCCCAGTCATTACATTTCAGTGATCATGGGAAAGGACTTTTTTTTTTTTTCCCAAATTACATGCAAATGTTTTGATTCTAACAAATTTTGAGTTGTGTGCATCTATGAACAATTTTACAAAATACAATAAATATTTTGTAGTGTCTAAGATAAAGTATATTGTAGATTGGCATTAAACATGCAATTCATGTTTGAAATTTCTGGCATTAAAAAAAAAAAAGAGAGGGCCAAGATTCCTTCAAAGCAATGTAAAAGATTCATTTCAGTTATCACAGCCTTATTAATTGTTTTTTTCTTCTTTGAAAACTGAATGTTGTATTCATTCTTGTTGCCTGACATTAAAATATACTTAATTCTCTGAGACAGAAGAGCAAAACAATATAAATTTTTAAAAGGCCAAATTTTTTTACAGGAAAGTGTTTAGGTATTTGCAGTTACTCTTTGGGTCAACAATTTTCGGATCTTGCAAATGTCAGTTATACCAGCAAGTCTTAGGAGGAGAATTGTTATTTCTCCTTCGTCTTCACCTTACTCTAAGACAGAGTGCAGAAAATCTAATCAGAAAACATAAAGACACATCATATCTGAACAGAGTAGGAGTGGGAAAACAGCTGAAAGGCTGGGACTTAAAATATGCCGAAGGGAATAGCAAGCAGGGGTTGCAAGGTAAAAATTATTGATAGAAGGTCAGATTTTATCTGGAGCCATTTTGTTTGTATTGTTTTCTCTTGTGTCCACCACCAGTCCAAATAGATAAAGGTCTGGTCATTAGTATGTCCCAGCATACAATATTATAGGCATTCTATAAATTCTAATTTAAGTGAGCTAAAACTGGCTTTATAGTTAACAGAGCAAACAGTCCACACTGCAAATAAGAGAAAAATATATTTAAATACAATTTTCTTATTAAATTAAAGACTAAAGATTAATAATATTTTTGGACAATTGGTTCTCAATACTGTTAATCAGTCATCATGGTGACAAGTTGAAGGCAGCTATTGACTGTACAGAAGCTGGAAAAAAAATATATTAAAGTTGTGCATTCTGGTTTCACAGTTGTTTTTATTTCTTTTTTACCAGTTATTTTCTTCCGAGTGTGCAGTTCTGTTCTTAGTCCTACGCTGGAGGGGAGCCCCAACATTACTAATCAATAATAATAGATTCTACGGATCACTTCAAATGTTAAAGTGGTAATCCTATTGCCATTGTTTCAAATGTTAAGACCTTGTTTTAAAGCAGCTGCTCTGTTACACACACGGTGTGATAGCTACTCTGGTTTTACTATAAAATATTAATGACCATTCTTTGCAGAACGGCTATATTTTTTAATATCCTTACATTTAACACTTCTTAAAGAGGAATTAATTTAGGCTAAATTAAAATCAGTCAAATGTTTTTAAAAACTGGAGATCAGAAGTCACAAAATTCTGACTGGTGCATCACTTGGTCTGGATTTGTCTTTATACAGAAAGTGAGGTTTTCAGTATACCTCATACAGATAATGGTACTTTTTAATTTCAATTTTGTTTTTAATGAAAAACAACTGAAGTAGAAACTTGAGCCAGATAAATAGACCAAAACGCATCAGCCCTCAGAGCCTAATCACAGGTGATGCAAAAACAAAGGTGTTTCATAAATGCAAAGTAGTATATAAAAATTTGATAATAGTGTCATGGTCTAAAGAGCTTTTAGAGATATCCTAGAAAGAGCTCTGGATGTCACAAAGTCACCTAACATTACAATAGGCCTGAATTATAACCTAATGAAAGATAACGGAAATTAAAAAGAAAAAATGTCACAAGCAGACGGAAGGAAAAAAATGCAAATTTAAATTTAACCAACTTTGAATAGTAATATAAAGGTTAAAATTAAATAAATCGCCATCACTAAGTTGTAGTAATAATCTTAATGAGTTGTGTGTATGTCATGTTTAACACTTGGCTTCATGGTCAGTGGCCTCATTAGCACTAATACTGCAATGGAGTATCCAGTATCTGCATATAATTAGTGGAACGGCAAGGGGTGGGGGTGGAGAGAACCAGGCATAGGTTGTAAAGGAATAATCACTTCATAAACAGGTTCAGCTGCACTGGGGATCATAAAACACCATGAAGGGGAGTGATCACGAGAAAGACATGAGGAGGACAAGCAGGAGTGATTCAGCGGAGTTAACGCCATGGATTTTATTGAAGAATTAGGAACTACTTAATCTCAAACAATCCCAGTCAACTGCAACAGTGCATTAAGAGCGCACATTTGTCTAATAGGGGGCTCTTTCCAGTCCCCTATTACAGGGCACAGATGAGTAAAATTTTGACTTCTAATGATTATGGTTTGAAAATACGATTTGTGCAAGTGTATAGAAACAAGGAAAAGAAGGAAATTAAAGTTAGTTGACAAAGAAAGCAACAGTGTAAATGGTAGGTCACTTCCAAGGTAAGCTCTGAAAATCAACATTTTAAATACCACTGTGACTTTCACTTCAAGAAACACCTAGAATGATTGCAGCAATAAAATATTTCTTTATATTAAATTGGTTTTATTAAACCAATTTATCTATTTAAAGCTGCCTGTTGTAATTTAGTCTCAAGAACCTAAAATTTTTTGCAGTTTATAAAGTTGTTGCGTTGCTCCTGCAAAAAAACATTTTTCCCTTTAATTCTAAAAACCAATGTAATATCATTTTTAAACAAGAATTATGCATGTTTGTGTATAATGCAACCGTGTATGCTCTAAATGTACAGCAGCGCCCCGCAAGTGATGGAAATCAATACTCCAATAAGTGAGAGAATTGCAGCTTCAGGCAAAGATAAATGTGTTGATGAAAAATCTCCATCTCTTTACTCAGCATAATGCCTTACAGAAGAATTACACTCACAGCTACAATTACCTAAGAACGTTCTCATAAAACTGTGCCGGAAAACACAAACTAAAGAGTATTAATGAGACTCGTACAATGGCAGGTAAATTTTTATCAACACCAAAATAAAAAGAGGACTATTTTGCAAACACCACGTGCAGAACAGTTATGGCAAAAAGCAGCTCTGTTTCACAAATGAGCACTTTAGCCACTGTAATGAAAACTTCCCTTGTGAACAAGTGGAAAGAGGCTCATTATGCCTTGGGGAGTAATGGAAACTCAGTCTCTGTATCGCTAAGCTATAGGTTTCCCAGTCATGCCTCAGAAGAATAATCAAATGAGAAAATTAAGAACTACAGGCTTTAAAAGCCAACAGAGGGCAACTGAAAGCTGAAAATCAGATGAGTGCCATAAAGATGCCTAAGTGTAAAAGAAACACACAAAAACCTTAAACAGAGGTAAATTTAACATATAAGACAAGTTACTGGTTTGCGGTTCTATATTGGTATAAATTATGAATGACAGATTTTCTTGCAATTGGTTTGATTTTGTTCTATATTTAGTTAACTTTAACATAACTAAATGTATAAAAAACAAGAAAAAATTTCAAATCAAACAAAATTATGAAATTGCTCATTTATCTGTAGCAAAAATCCACTCTAAAAATATCAGACAGAAAGGAAAAACATATTTTTTCTGCTTATAACCTGACAGACAGGTTTATTTTACTAATAGAGAAAGATTATACCACCTTCACTTAGACTATAATGATATCTTAAATTTAGACAAGAGATGACAGTTTGTCATCGTTGGACTTGAGCGTCCTAGTAAGTTAACAGCAAATTTAAGACATTTCCAAGTCCTTTCCATGATCAGTGCATGTCCTCGTCTAACATCTTCCACAAGTGTAATACTATCAAAAATGAAGGTACATCCTATGCAAAAAGCCTAATTTAACTTAGAAAAAATTTCTTTATTACCAGAAAGCACCCTAGTAATACACAAAGAGAATATAAATAGCACAAAAATAATTGAGAACAAAAAATATATATAGACTTGAAACTACAGACACGTTCTTGACCGTATACATATCTACCAGTCCATACAAAGACAGAAAGAGGGAAAATTGACAAAGCTTTCTCAAACTTCCTCAGCGTGACCAGGTCATTGACAGACTAAATTAAAGTCACCCAACTGTGTTAGAAGCAGTACATTAAAGTCTTACTGACACTGATACTTTCTGGATACTTGGAAATGTATCAACAGAACAATTTTCCTCTTCAGCATCAGCAAGTTGCTGTGCTTAGCAAGTTTTTGAAGTTAACTGATGTGCAAAAGCTTTACTCCCTTGTAAATTCTTCCATTTTCTTTTGTCAAAGTTACAATAACAAACTTCAATATGTTTCAATACAGTGTAGTGTTGTTTTATTTTTTAACCTCCAAGTACAATCCGGTGCAAAAAAAAAATTACTTTCAAAAACTAAATTTGTAAACAGAGTCTGACTGTGTACTTTTATCAAAGTACAACTCCACCTGGCCTGTGAAAGCATAAGAGGCTTGTTAGCGATCATTAGAGGATAAACAGTTTTATGAAGACGAAGAAACACAGCAGAAATGTCAAGAAGGTTTTGAGCACGTTGACAGGAGGATTATGTTACAAGAAAAGATCTGAAGCGCTATGCATTTGACAGCTTTATTCAATCCATTATCTGAAAGTAAAAAATGGCACAATGGAAACCCTAACCCTAACCCACAGCATGCGCATCCTCTTAAACTTGCAGCCCAAGGTTAGAGAGCATTTGTCAAAGAAGCCAAGAACTCTAGAATAGCTGCAAAGATTCATAGTTCATGTGGGAGGATCTGTTGATGAGACAACAATTGACCATACCCTCAGATATAGGACTCTTATTGAAAGTACAACAAAACAGCCAGAAATGGCTTGTGCCATTTTGAAGATAAAAACAAAAATTTAACTTTTTAGAATTAATCCAGATGACAAAGTGGAGAAAAAGTAACAATGTGTAGACATCAACCCAACACTGAAACATGGCTGTGGCGGCGTGATGATGTTAGCTGGCTTTTCTCCAGCAGACAAAGGGAGCAAGCTGAAGTCAAAAGATGGAACAAACACAAGGCAAAATTTAATTAAGAAAAATTAATTAACAAACTGTGACAAAGTTTGTGCATTGATGTTCACATATGCTCTTCCAGTTTGACTGAGTTTGTGCAATGTTACAAAAATGAATAAGACTAAAAAAATGTGTCTAAGTGTACAAAGCTGATTGAGACACGACCACCAGGAAGAGGGTTACATTGCAGTGAAAAGTGTGAATGATTGATTCTTTTAATTCTGAAATGATAGTAGTGCAGAATATTGAAGTTCACTAAAAATGACAAGACATTTTGCAATAGCATTTGTCATCAATATGTATGGGAGTTAAGTCTCTATTGTGTTGTTACTGCATGTAAAGTGGATTCTCTGTAATCACATGTAGCCACTGCAATTTAAAACTGCAAATTCATCTTAAATGAGTCCATTCTTCATTCTAGCTTCCAATATTCTTTATTTTCTGAGAGCTTCAGTTTGAAAATCACTTTAATATATCAGCAGAATGCTATGAAAACATGCTGCTCATTGAAGCTTTAAAAACACACCTTGAGTAAATCCTTGGAGAGCTCTATTCCTATTTGCAAATAGATGATTTCAGTATCTTGAGTGTTTGGTGTCTTATTGACTGGGTATGAAATTATGCAATAGACACTGGAGAATTGAAAAAGCACAAGAGTCATTCACACAATGTTACTGCTCCTCAAGAAGAGAGTGGGAAACACTCGGAGACAGCTTGACACACCACAACACACAAAAACAGACATCCATCAGCCGCTGTCTCAGGAAAACAGATCTTAGACTGAAATCAACACCAAAATGTTAGCCTCAGGAACACTTAGACACTACAAACATCCAAAAGCATGCACACAGATGTTTTATGCCCATCCATGTATCAGAAAACATTTGGCTACATAACACATTTTCTCTTCTGATAACCCAATTTGCAACGCTAAGCAGAGAGTGCATAACACATAAATACAGCCCGCCATACTTATCTGAAATTAAATATCACAGAATGTAAAATGCATGACACTTTAAAGATAAGAGAAAGCAAGAGAGCTTCTGAGAGAACAGTACAATGTATAAGGCATGTATTGCTTAGATAGTATTGTGAATAGAGAGGACTAAGACTTGACAAGTCATGCAGGATAGTAGAGGACAAAAAAAGTTACTGAACAAAGAAGTGAAGAAGTGCTTAATACAAAAATGCAACATAATCAAAAAGAGGCACTATGAAAACTATTGACATTTTTTTAAGCTTAAGGGTGTCTGCCTTTTGTTTGTTCAATAGGACACTGTTCTGTTTTTACCGTCTAGATGCACTGAATCACATATAATTTTTGTCTTGTATTAGGGGCTCCCTGTGTTAGCCTCCATTTTCACATCAACAAAAGAGCTGTATCCCTTTCATTCCCTCTACCTTCAAATTATTTTTCTTTTAATAAAAACAACCAGTCACCTTGTTTTTGTTTGTTTTTTTCATAAATTTGTCCAGGGCAGAAAACTGCATGTTCTCCTGAAAACATCCAGGAGATGTTTTCTCAAGTATTCATATACTTGAGAATTTTTTCTTTGTTTTGCTTTTTATGATGGAAAAATAAGGTAAAAAAATATAGCTATGTGGTACTAAAATGAGAAATTGTTTACAGTAATCTTTATGAAAAAGAAGTGTGAGATGTAGAAGGAAACACCAGTTCTTTTCTTGCAACAAACATTTTTGTGTCAAAATAACTTTTTGATATCTAGGCAGAAAAATTCCTTAATAAGCCCTGAAGCAACAACAACAAGAAAATGCTTGATCTTTACAGGCTTATTATGATTTTGGTTTTTTGTCACACTTAAATGTTTAGGATCAAACTAATTTTAATAGCAGATAAAAATAAAGAAAATATATTTTGGAATGACATTAGTGCTACAGGAAGCATCAAGAAAGAATAAATCAGAAAGAATGAGTACATGGTGCTGAAAATGAGAGTGATGGGTAGGAGTTCTGCGACAGACTGGCGACCTGTCCAGGGTGAACCCCGCCTCTCGCCCGGAACGCAGCTGGAGATAGGCACCAGCAACTCCCGACCCCGTTAGGGAGAAGGGTGACGGAAAAACCTGTAGCTCATAGCTACAGAAAAATATCATTGGAAACATGCAAAAACCTGGACAGTAATCAAAGGAACTGAACAAAAAGTTTTTAAAATAAATATAAAAGATTTCTGACATGCCATTCTTAAATATAATGCGAATAAAATAGATAATCTTTTAGGATTATTTTATTATTTTTTTAGAGATTATCATATTTCATTTCAGAAATACATTGCTTGGTTGAAAAACAATAAATAAAATTCTGCCACAGATATGAATAAGTGTAGGATTAACTGTAATAGTTCTTATGCAGTTACAATGTTTTAAAACACTGTTTTAAGACAAGGTGATAGAGAACACATACTTGTGAGGCAAGAAAACAGCATAAAACTGAGTGAAAACAAAGTTGCCATGACCTCATCAATAAAAGTTGAGGGATAGCAAGACCTCAAAATGAAATGAGAACAAGCACTCAAGTTTGTTCACACTGAAGCAACAAAAAGGTAAACAAAACGGAAGAGCTAAAATTTGTGCAGCTACAACAGAGAAGGGAAAAGGAGAAAGGCTGTATATATATTTTAAGTTAATGGGCTTGAACTTTACTTGAGGCAGGAGGTTGAGGAGTGATTACTGCCATTAAGATGCAGGAAGACTGTGTGCATCAAAGTGAAAATGTGTGTGCAGCATTGGCGACCAGTGTATTTGTGTGGGTAGGGATGTGCAAGTGTACATTTCTGTGCAGAGTGCTGACCTTGAATGTCAACTGGGACACACTTATCCACTTTTTCTGCTGGCCTCTTTCCTTCTTCTCTCTATTTTCTCTGTCTTTTATTTCTACATTTTACTTCCCTCTTCCTACCTGAACTAAAACCCATGAGCAACAGACCACTCAAGAAAAAGGTCAGAACCATTTCTTCCTTTATTCTGCGCCAATAACTAACAACTCAACTGCTTCTCTTCTCCATCCTCGCCTTTCCTTATCTGTCGTACTTGTATCTCAGTCAGTCTTGACATATTTATGTTTTATCTAAAAGATAATGTCAAACAATCAGAGAAATTTATATTTTTTCTCAATTTCCCAATTAAAATAAAAATATTTAGTTTTAACAATAACAAAACAAAACAAATTTAGAAAAAAATCTAAATAAAACAGAAATTAGAGGATGATATGCTTTTACACCATGTTCCAAATTATCATGCAAGTGATATTTTCTCAGATTTTCTTAAATGGTCAATGCAAATGACCATTTATAAAAAAAAAGCCCACTGGCCATTGATTGGTCCATCCATGCGTCTGGATGTATGGATGGACCATTCATCCAACCATTCACTCCATCTATCACTCCATGTATCTATCCATCGAGTCATTGATACATCCAACTATCCATCCATGCACTGATCGCACAAGGTTTTCATCCGTGAGCCACATATCAATCTGTTTGTCCATCCATTCGTCTGTCCGCCAGCCATCCATCCCACTATTTATCGGTCAATCTAAACATCCATCCTCTCATTTGTACATGCGTTTGTTTTTCAGCCATCCATCAAGTCAACAGACCTGCTATTTATCCATCAGTAACATCCATCCATCTGATTCTCTTTTCTCCTATACATTCACCATCCATCTATCTCTCTTGCTATCGGACATAGAGCCATACCATTCCCAAGTTCCATATTTTAAGCCAGGGCTCTCCACAACTAACTTTATAAAATCAAAATTAACTTTAGTGTTTATACTTTAAAAGGACCGAGTGTTTTAGACATTTGAGGCTTTAGAACTATGGCATTTTGACAAGAAAGGAACCCTCATTAAAACATTAAGACGATGCAAGACTTTTTCACTTTGATACAGCTTCTGGCATTAAATGATTAGCATACCACCATCTTTTATTACCATTCATTGAGGTCACTGAACATCGTCTGAACATGCAAACCTGATAGAGTGTGTGGTTTTTGTCCTTGAAGCAGGGCACAAGGCGGGAATAGATCTGCAGGGAGTAGTAGTAAGCAGCCAGCTGGAGTGACAGAGCAGAGTGGCACTGCTTCTCAAAGCACTTGTTGGCATCCAACACCTGCATGTATTAGAGAGCATATGTTAGAGGGAAAAAACAGTGAAAGCATCAGGTATTTTTACCAGAATAGCTGTAAAATGTATAGAAAAAGTATAAAATTTACTTGGAATTATATGTGATAAAATTTAGTCCCATAATCTGATTCCCACTTTTAAAATACCTCCCAGATGACAGTATCACTGCACTCTTTTCAAACAAGTTTTTTCATATCTTTTAGAAGTAGCTAGCTAAATCAAACTGAGCCAATTTGTAGAAAATCTTGTTGCCTTTATATCTGCAAAGCTGGTAAAGATACACTTGGGCCACACCAAGAGAAATTACATATGTACAACACTGAGAACATGCTTTAATTTAAAATATAAACCTTCAAAAATCATGTATTTTTCAGCAGTATGCTACATTATGTTGGTATATTTCAATAAAATGTGCTGAAGTTTGAGATGTAAGAAAACCAAAGAAATTCCAGGGTAAATAACACTTACAAGGCACAGACATGTATTGCATTTTAGTCTTTATTGATTAAGATCTGTTTGTTACTCTGCTTGCACTTTATGGATGACAGAAATGTTAAAAGTATAACTGTACTGAAAGAGAAAAGCATGTCCATTGCCACTAGATAATATGTGTGACCATGTGCACATACCTGAGGCAGGGCCAGTAAGTAGGACAGAGCCAGCATCATGTCTCTGGGAAATGCATCATTGGCCAGCTGCAGCAAAACTGAATAGAATGGAGGGATGCAAAGAAAGAAGGAGAAGAAAAGACTTTAAATGAACAGCTAACTTAGCCCTCTCAAAAAAGGGAAAGTGTGGCGGTGTAAATATGAAACGTCCTTAACATTTTGGATTCTCTCCTTTCTCTTTCTGAACTGCCCTACTGCCCCTAAAACCTAGGTAATTATGTGCTGATTATGCACTTGAAATAACTGGCAATGAGTTTTTATATCACTCTGCAGAAAATGTGACTAATTTTTGCAAAGTTGAAATTCAGCCACTTTGGCAGGTTGCCAGGCTGGATGGTCTGTCATTCCACTGAATCACTATTGGATTTAACCATTAATGGCTTCAACACATCACACTATGAACACTTCATTCGACTTTTGGGATGGTGCTCATTTTCTCGAATGCAAAAAGTTTAGAAGATATTAAACCGAGGCAAATGCATATATTACATAGGTAATCCATTTTCTTCTTCCTAATGATGTGAAGCTTTAAAACATGAAGAAAAGAAGGAGAGAAAAAAACAACATAAGGAATCGGCAAACAGTTCTTTTATGAAGCAGATGTTCAAATTTCTTATTAAATCAGATCTTAAAAGGGTTAGGGTTTAAAATCTTTACAGGATTAGGTTGATCAGAAGTCTTTTTTGGTCAAAAGGTTGCTGCACCGATCACTCAATAAGACAATTCAAATACTAACTGACTGCATTTATTGGGATCTCAATCAAACAGGTGCTCAATTAGAAGTGAAACACTTAAGATAAATAAGTACTGGCAAATAGGATTTATCAGCTCTACAAAGTCAAAATGAAAACAAAGACTGATTTTTTTTGTACACTGCCTGGCTAAAAGACAAGGAGAAATCAGAAAGCAAACAAACACATCGCACACACTTTTCAGGTTTACCACTGCAGATGAACCCATACCACTCTGAGCACACAAATACACTTAATCACTCACTAACTGAATCTCACACACAGAAAACAGTGGGAGTGAGCAAAGGGAAGCAGACAAAATCACTTTGTAGTCCACAAAGAAGAAGAGGCCTGTGCTTGTGATAAGAGCACCAGACTAACTGGAACAGACAGAAGAAAGCAGAGCATGGACACTGGCTGAGAGACAGGTTCAGGGGTAAAAGAAGACACATGCTCTGAAGAACAATATTCACACCACTGTGCACCCATACAGAAGCATCCAGTGGCTGACATGTTTAGCTGAAACTTCTCTGTGTGAGTGTGTGAGTAGGGGTGGAGGAAGTTTAAAGAGCCATAACAGCTCTCTTAGGAAGTGAGCCCACCTCCTCCCTTAACTCACATTTCTCTTCCCTCCTCTCCTACCCCCTGGGTTTCAATGAGCTACACCTCAGAATGAGCTGATTACACGCCTCTCTACAGTTACAGATACCATCGGGACAGGAATTACCAGAGGGGTAAACACGTACACGCACTTAAACACACACACACTCAAAGTAGATAACCCTGACTTTAAAGCAGGAGATATTTCTGCTTTAGAGAGAGATGAAGGGGGACACTGATAAAGAGACCTCATGGAGGAGAGTGGGCATAAGACAAGGCTAGTTTGTTGCACACATCAATTTGGATTTCTACATCAGCTAAATGTGACACATAGGCAGCAGGATGGTGGCACATACTGCGGAAAAATAAGTGATTATGGCCAGCCGATGGCAGCACATAATGCTCAGTGTGTAGTTCAATGTAAATTGTGCACCTCAATGCCGCTGAGTCAATGTTCACCCTTGTCATCATTAATTACCTCCACCTTATCAGGGGTCAGGTCGAAAATCAGTGTATTTATTTTCTTAAAGGCCATATCGTAGTCTGTTTTTAAGGACAGCCGGTGCAGCGGACAGATACGCCAGTCATTAATCGAAGCTTGTTATCGGGGGACGACGGCGTCCGGAGTGGCTTTTCTCTTTCACAACACGTCGCGCTTCACAAGCAACTCCGAAGGGAAGGTGACTTTTAGGGAGGAAGATATGCATATGAATGGCAGAGGCAACCATAAGAGAGCCTTAGTTTGGTTACAGGGAAGTTTGGGTGTGCACAAGGTAGAGGTGGATGCATACCAACACACCGCCGCTCTTTGGCCAGAGATAGCTATTCACACACACATGTTTGCTCTCTGCTTTTGTTGCATTGATTTTGTTGAGCAGCTGTGATCCATCATACGGCGTGGCCTTGATGTTTTGACATGATGCTATCTCCCTGGTACCACTGCAGTGATCCGTCATTAATTATCGTTGCCGTGGGATGCGTGAGGATACATTAATTAGCAGAACGAGGCTATTCTTCCCATGTTATCCCCAGCTCCAACACACATGGGCTCTGTGGTTAAGATGGATGAGGTGAGGGAGAGTAGGGTGTGAGGAAAAGGGTTGACAACACTGTGCTCTTGGCAAATGACACCGCTTCAATTGTGAGACAAAGCACTGAGAAATGGTCCAAGTTCAACAATACTGACTCAGTTTACACAAGAGTTACAAATCTTCTTCTTAAAACCAGAGATTCTGCAAATGTCACAAAGCTGCATTTAGGATCTATTTAACTTTCAGCTTATCAAGTTCAGACAAAACAAAATCTCTGAAAACTTCAAAAACAACAAAAATACAAGGACGCACAGTCAAAGTCTGAAGTAGGCTGTTCATACTCTAAAACCCTCTCATGAGGCTGAGTTATAACAAAAGATAATTAAAAGGCCAGAAAGTCTTACAAGGCAGTTTTTAAGATTTGTTGAATTACTTTGAATGAGTTGTTTCCACAACCTGGGGGAAAATGCTTTCCACAAAAGTCTCTGTTGGCTTTAACAGCTTTTTTTCCCAACTTAAATTATGAGAAAATCTGAGTGACAACAGGACAAAGTTATCTTCAAAAATGTCTTGCTATTATACAATACAAAGTTGAAGGTCTTCTTAATTAGATAAAAGAAAGCATAAATATGCACATATAAAAATAAAAAGATCTTTAAACTCAGAATGAATAACTGCTGGGCAGGATAAACAAGAATGATGCCACTGCTCAGATACATATATTCTAAACTAAGGTAGAAATGACATGAAAATGGAAAGTGATAATAGCCAAACATTTTTGATCTGTTAAGAAGTCTATCACAACAAAATTAGCAATTTCACCCCTTTTATCTCCATCACTAAGTGTTTCTTTATGCTTACCTTCTGTTGCAGGAAACAAGGTTTTTCCTTCTGTTTTAGCCTCAGCTAACTTCCCCGTTCTCAGCAAAACCTCAGCAAAGTTTTCCTGAGGCATTTCTTTGTAGGATGAGTAAACATCTTGACTCTAAGAGACAGAAGAGGAGAGAGTGATGAAGTACTTAGGGTTATAGCAAGTAAATTCTTGCAGATGGGTAGACAAGAAAAGAAGATAAAAAATAGAGAGATGTGATTAAAATGACTGAGCATCTTCATTCACATGGAGTTAAGACAAATGAGAGCTGGAAGTAGACAAATGAATGTTAGAGCTAAACAAAGATTTCCAACCAAGAGGCCTTCTGATATCTTTATAGGAGTGCTGTGTGGCAAGTTGTTTCTCAAGTGTCTCAGTTGTGAACAATGAAGTTCCTCCTCCCACTTGCCTCAGAGCTATCGCTTCGACACTGAACGTTTCCCGTCTGTCTTTAACACTCCATTCATCTTTCTGTCTCGGTGCATTTGTCTCTTTCTCCTTCAATCAGCCTCTTCCTCATCTCTTTTATCCTTCAATGCAACTTGTATGTTAAAAAAATGACCCTATTGATCAGGCACAGAGAGATGGATGCAGGGAGCAATTATTGTTAGATGGATGATGGAAGATGGATCAACGGTGGAGATGAAGTGAAAGAAGGGATTTGGAGAGGCCTATTAAAGTGTCATGGGAGGAGATGTATCGGCCTTTGCTGTTTCTCCTTATGTCCACTCCTTTACGTATCCATATGATTTGTGTCTGAGCGTAAAAAGCACAGAGATGACACAAAGCGACCATTTTCTAAGTATAAGAGTCAATGTTTTCTTTTTTTTACTTTTTACTCCTGCACTTTTCTGCTGCCATAAATCCTTATTTCAACATTCTATTCTTATGGATTTTTCCCCACTCACCTTGCCTCTTCTGGTTAATATATGCAGTGTATTTCAGATTTTTTATTTTCAAGTCATCTTGGATTTTGCTGACTAACATAATACACGTCTTAAAAAAATGCTGCTCTCCTAATGTTAGTGCTTCTAAAGTGCTTTTGGCATTATAATTACTTAGACTGAAATCAATATTCATTTTGTCTTGACACAGTTTGTGAAGGAATGTATAAGTCATGAGAAGGGGGAAAATCAAATTAAACGCACTCAGATAGGAGTCTACTCAGGCCTATTTTACAACTTAAGGAGATGGCCCGCAGTAGAAAATAATGTTCCATGGCAAATGCAAGTCCAAGTCACTCACCAGGTCTACATAGGGATCCTCAATGAGCTCCTGATAAAAGGGACTGCAGCCCTGATGCTCCAGGTTGGAGTTTTCATATACCCCTTCCTGGTTGGTGGCTCCTGCTCCATGACCCTGAGGAGCCATCAAAACATAATTAAACTTTTACCACATGCCCACAGCACAGTCATCTTGCTCTGTCAAAGCTCATATCCTTGCATATTCTCTTGCTTAAGAAACTAGTGGCCATGTGAGCACTGTACTCCCCCAGCCAGCCCGAGAGATGGCATCATGCGCCACCTTGGTGACCATCTATCAGCCCACTAACCACAAGGTGATAAAATATTTAGGAGCGTCAATTAATTATGCAACAGATGAACTTTGGTTTTTGGTGTTTTTAATGAAGTCTGAATAGGAGTAGGAGAAAAGAATAAGTGGGAGAGAGGGCAGAAACCTCAGGAATCAAGTAACTCTCCATATTCCTTACACCACTGGTGTTTCTTCATTTCCAAACTGTTAACGATACAGGCCCATTAGGTTAGTAATTTGTGTGTACCTGAAGTGGACGGAGGTAATTAAGTGACTCCTTCCACCAACGGTGGTCACTGACTGCTGTCAGCACTGCCTTTGTTGTCAGTCCAGTGGTAGTCAACACTTCCATGGTCTTTGCTGTAGTCCTATGAAGGAGGTCTCTAGATGAGCCAGCCTGCAGACAAGAAGTGACAAGAGAAACCAAAGATGTTTCAAAGATTTAATAGCACAATGAATGCAATGTGAAGGCCTTAACAAGTAAGAATGACCCTGCAAGACAGAACAAGATTTTTACATAATGTTAAGGATTGCAACATCTAAAATCATAGCGGGTTGAGATTTTAGTCACATGTTGTCAACTTGGGAGGTGGAATTAAGTGAAAATCTGATCTGAAAAAAAAAAAATGCATAAAAATAGAAATGTCCCAGGCCAAACTGATTAATAGACATTACTTGAGTAGAATGTATCAGACAACATAAAGTCAGATAAAATATCTCAAAATCAACATACATCCTATTCCTGAATGTCATGATCTTCAGCAGGCTATTTATTCTCCAAAACGGTCTGACACAGTTGAATTAAACTACGTAAAATTCCTAGAAAGGATATAAAAGACACATTTCCACTTACTGCAAAACACTTACAGCCGGTCAATGTCATTTTCACATGGTGTCAGGTTGTTTTGGAAATATGTTTTCCGCATTATTGAAAAAAAAAACTCTTCTGTGAACTATCCTGATTGTAAAATAATGCAACAAAGACACCTCTTTAAAAGAAGACATTGTTCTTTTCAAATTGAATGCATTTGTAACTATGCAGTCAAATTTTATGTCAGGTTTCACATTTCCATGTTATGCCCACATGTTCCCAAAACCCCACTAGCACTACAAGTGGCCTGGATCCAAATTATTTTGCATCCTTCCTCCATATTTAATTTGGCAAGGGATTGAAAAACAAGAGAAAACAAATACATATAGACACAGATGTAATAATGCAAACAGACATCTAGAGATCTTAAATATACACAAGTGAGATCTGGTGGCATTAATATAACAATAAAATGACAACAGGCAGCTTCAGATGAGCTCCCATACACAAAAAGCAGTTCAAGTCATGAAACATTAACACCCACTCAAGGCATCATAAAACAGGGAGTGCTGAAGAGAAGAAGAAAGGGCATAAATTAACCAAGGGAACTGAGCAGACCTTAACATTAAGTTTACAAGTCATCAAATATAGAGCAGCAGGGAAACACATAAACAGAACCTTTTGTTCTGTTTATGTGTATACCAGCTGTATACCTGGGTATACTCAGACAACCAGCTTAGACAAGGATCATATAATCACGTAAGGCAAGCACATTAAATGAATAAAAGACACAAACCTTGAGATAGTCAGCCTTAGCTACTTCTTGTCCACTCTCTGTATTGGCAGGCTCCATTTGATAATTAACAGCCTGGTACAACAACTGCAGAACAAGCAAGTAACAGAAGACATTTACTGAAGAAACGTGTAGTTAAAATAACATGATTTATTTTCTGTGTATACACAACAACAATTTCTGACAAACTTGGAAATTGAGGTTGTCAACTCAATTTCTGAACTGGAGCGAGAAAAAGGAGTATCATAAAAAAAAATTTTAAAAAATGACAGAATCATTTTTTCAGCGGAAAAAAATGAAACATGTAACGTGTTCCTTGATTCCTGTCTTTGGAAAGACGTGTACTGCACTTGTTAAAGGAGGATAAATTATGATCAACTAGATGAATGCCGTATTAATATGTTCACGTAGGTTCGGGAGCATGGCAACACCATAACCACACTTTTCATTATAATCAGCTTTCCTTTGCAGCACACAGCTTAATCCTTTATCCATTATATCTTACAGTTCCTAATCTGTGAAATATGCGTGGAAAAAAAAAGAAAGAGACAATAACCTTTTTGCAATATCTATGTTTTCAGAAGGAAAAGTGTTTTACTAAAATTGCTCTTTCTGAATGTAAATACATATAATTGTTGAACATCAGAAGTCAAACTATTAGTAAAAGTGAAGAGGAGAAACACTGGATCTGTTTTGCATGTGCTGAAACATCTGCCAAGATTTGAACAAGAGCCTATGGACAGCTGACACACTGACTAAAGTCTAGCTGGATGAAAGGAGCACAGAGAAAGAAAACAGAGGCATCATCTGTCAAATATAGTCAAGTCAATGTGACGATATGAGAATATATGGCTGCCGATGTAACTGGGTCACTGCTGTGCAACGTTGTGAATGTTGGCTGAAGTAACAGGAGAAGTTTTGAAGTGTACAGGTCTGTACTTTCAGCTTCAGCAATGAAAGACTTTCATGGGAGGGTGAAGGCTGTTGAACGGCAAAGACAGGTGTCTATCCTGAACCTAACTGAGCATGCACTTTTCTTTACAAACCTAAAAATAGAATCAGGACAAACAATTCAGAAAGGCAGTTGTAAAGAAGAAACTTTTGAAAGGAAAACATTTCAAAGATAAAACACCTTTACGGTTATGGGGTATTACATTTATTTTTTGACAAGACGGGTGCTTAAGTATTACAAAATAAAATCAATAAGGAAAAATAAATTAGTTTTTGAAAAGTTTTTTGATACCTATGGTAAAAGCTCTGGAATAAACTCAAAAGACTCATTTTGTGCATCCCGAGTAGCAATTGATTCTAGCTTTTACTTGAAAAAGGCCATATTGTCCAAACCTGAGTTTGCAAGTCACTGGAGGCAGCAAGGAGGGCGTGGATGTTGTCTGCGGGACAGTGCGTCAAAGCAAAAGCTAACAATTCTTGTCGCGCTTCCAAGTCTCTGTAACCCTCACTCTGACCGAGCAAACTGCACACCTCCCACGCCAGACTGTAACCTGAGGAAACATAAGAGGGAAAAGAGGAAGAGGGCCACAGTTAAGAAAAATAAGTAAGGTCAGATGGTGACTATATTACAGTTTCATTCAAATTTTGATGAACTTTTTATGATATGACACAAATTTAGTATCAGCAAGTATATAAATTAATCACTGACAATGTAAAAAAAAACTTTTACCTATATAAACCATCAATTGGACAGAAATACTTATTTAAATCTAAAAGTAATCTCACCTGGATAAAAATCAACTGAAAGATAGTATGTGTGCAATTCACTAAAGCTTCTTCAGAGAAGCTTTAGTGAGAAGCTTTACATGTCAAGGTAAAATGTTGGTGTTTCAATGACAACTATACAAATACTCTGCTTTCAAACACACACTTAGCGTATGATTGGTTTTCATCATCTCTTCATGGAACATGCTTTTTTATATATATGTATTATCTTCCTGTTCGTCAGAAGGGTGAAAAGACTCCATTTTGCCTAATTAATCTGTGTCTATGTCTCTGTCAATTAGTTTTTATTGCTACTAAGATATGACATTCTCTGTGAACCAAACAGATTATTATGACTTTTTAATTTTATTATTTTTTTGTTCCTGAGCATAAAAATAAATCAAGCAACTTTGAATTTTACTGCCAGTGAAAAATTATGTCATTTTCCACTGCAATAAAAACATCTCCGTTGCTCTAGCTTCATTGCTCTAGCATCAAGCGCCAACACGTCAATGTACTTTTGGTAATTACTCTAGTTACTTTTGGTAACTAGAGTAATTAAAAGCAGAAAATAACTTGATGTATTTATGATTTAAAAAAAACCTTAACAGTGATAAATTCAAGAGCTGGATAAAGACAACTAAATCCTAAGTTTAAAAAAAAAAAAACATTTTCAAACTTTGCATCACAAAATGATTCACTCTGGATCATTTTGTGAAAAAAAGTTTTTTTTGTTTGTTTTTTAGTTGTTCAAATGTTTTTGTTGTTTGGATAAATTCCCATTGTATAATTATTCATGTGGCTCAGTGAGATTCCTGTGAGCTTTAAACCACAGCTCAATGATTTTTGTTTTTTGCAAATTCCAAAAGAAAATTTGCTGCTGTTATTGTTGCAAGTCATTACACCATTTGCCATATTTATAGATCATTCAAACTTCTTACAATAAATTATACCAATAAAAGCCTCGATTGATTTGTCTGAAACTTTATAAAGAGATCTCTTTGAAATATTTTTGCAAACTAAACACAGGTTGAAATCACTTTGAAAGAAATGTTTAATGAATAATCCTCTTGCACAAAGAACATTTCCCCCTACCCCTTAACAACGCACATTGGCTCACAGTTCTTTTAACTACAAACCTGCACCCATGAGGTCCTGACAGTGGATGTAAGAGGCTTTAAAGTCCAGACATTTGAGGGCTTGCTCTGCCAGCAAGGTCAGCACTTGGCCTTTTCGCTTGTTGTCATCATCTCCTGAACACATCAAAGGGAAAGTTTTGCTTGAGCCGGCTCAGAGACATGCAACACATAGGCAGGATTTCAAATGTTCTTAAAACTTATTGACATTTCGTCTGATTAAAACATTTGTGAACCTCAATTTTCAGGGCTTGACTCAAAAAGGTTATAAACTTCATTTACTTTTAACCCTAGATTTAGATTTAATACAGAATTAGGAGAAAAAAAATCTACCTTTCCTTTCTTATCCATGATTGTGTTTGAAAAATAGACAGTAAATGCTCTTATGCTCTCACTCAATGATGGATTTCATTTTTAGAGGGACTTTAAAAATGATACAGGTACACAAAAATAGAATGCCATGAAAGTTCAATAGATTGTTGTCACTTATTTCTTATCTATATATTACACATAGTGAAATGAAGGTTTTCTGAAACTCTACAGTCTGGATCAGTAGGCTACACAATCATGAGGGAGACTGCTGACTGGACAGTCGCCCAGAAGACAGTCACTGAAGTCCCCCCTTGTGGACAGTATGCCACAAAACAGAATTTCAGTGTGTTGTATCCAAGCATATTCATAGATTGTTGGGCTGCTATCAAAGCAAGTTACTGGGTTTCCATCACACCTCAGTAGAACCAACTTTTTCACAATATTCTATAATTCTCATATTTGAAGTTACAGAAATTATTCTTATGTGAAAGCTACTTAAATGTGTTTTTTGGAGACATCCCTTTAATTTTGAGTTGATTTATCTCTAACCTTCATTAAATCAATTCAATTTTCTAAGAATTTGATTCTATGACTCTGAGGAATCTAGCAACACCACATCTGGACAAGTGTTGTTTAGTGGCTGTTATTTTAGGACCATCACCTGAAAGAAAAATATTGAAAGAGTAAGTTTGTCCAAATATCCAAGTCTGCTGGACAGACAGATATTGGTTTCTGCCCTCTTTTAGAAACAGTCCATGCTAGTAAAGAAGACGACAGCCAATACCACTTTGGCAAAAGAGATAAAAAGGACAGAATGCCGTCCTTAGTCTTTAGTAAAATGACAGAGAACCAATTTTAAAACTGTCCTTTTTTCTCATAGGGAAAGACAGAAATCAGAAAAAGTGGCAAAGCTTCCATAAAATGTTTTGAAAAATTGTGGTGTTTTTGATTCCACAGTTCACAATTGTCCAAGTAAAACTTATTAAATTGTTACAATAAATGGACTCAAAAAGTCTGAGATTACATGCTATTTGATGTCTTTGTGGTAATGCGGTTATTGCCATGTCTTTTCATTAAAAATAGACGGTTTGAAATGTTAAAGTCAGTCAGCAAGCCGTTTCACTAAACAGGAAAAAAAAAAAAAAAAAGATGACATCTTAATAAAGGTGGAAACTGGGTGAAGAATCGGGACAGCCTTTGATTTTTCTGTCAGCTCAATAAACAAAAGGGGGGAAGGACAACGAGATCAAAAGGGATATGGACAGAAATGCAGCTTCTGAACAAACTTGTGCTCCGAGGATCAAAGAAAAGACACTGCATGAAGAAATGCGCTGGTCTTTGGCTGTGCTGCCTGTGTGCGTGAAGTGTGAGTGACGGTTAGAGATGTGGTGTTTACCAAGAGGGGGTGAGATGTATTTGTCAAATATCTTCTGGGTGAATGGTGAGAGGGTGTCTTCAAAAGGCTGTCAGGACCTCAATATCGAGGAAAGATTGTGTCTGAGCAAACCAACCATCATCTTGTTCTGTTTTTAAATCCACACAGCTCTTGGTATTTGTTTTAAGCTCATCTGAATCAGACATATTGGTAATCTGATCGATATGTGTACTTCTCCCTGATGGACCTATCAAACGCTGAAATCAAAAGGTTGTGAAATGTCATACAAAGACGGTCTCCCAAAGCGATAATATGGATCAGTGGGGGAAAAAAATATAAACGTGTCAGTATAAAAAGGAATATGTCAATAATTATTACTGATCCTTTCATATATTCTTTTTTATATTCTGTTTTTTATCTGTCGAGGCAGAAACCCAACTCTAAAGTGTTTTTAACTTGTGTGTTGGTGATACCTGCATTAAATATTCACCACAAAGCCCTGGAGCTATGCACCCTTCAAAAGGCTCCCTCCTGCATTTATTTATTTAAAAAAATGTTTATTCCTCCTCTCATCTCCCTTCTTTTTTCCCCTCTGAAACCACACAGGGAGAGGTTCCTGCTGACAAACTGTGAGGGGTACAGATACAGAAATGCCATGAGACCGGTTAGCAGGTTTCCTTTGGCTGGTGGCAAGTCTCTGAGCGAGAGGATGGAGGGACAGACTCACAGATCCTGGAAGAACAGTAAGATGAAAGCTGGAGGGACAAATACAGCGACACAAAAAGAGTGACAGCTTGCATGTCCGATATGGAAAACATTAAACTTTGGAGCCGTACAGAAATGTTCTTGCAATCTTAAAAAGAAAACATATTTCCCCTTAGGTTCTTCTTTAAAGTTAAAGTTTTCTTTTTCACTTCTTAGAATCAAGGTTTCCTAGCTGAAAAGGTTGCAGTGCCGACTTCAAGGTTTCTTTGAGGATTTGATATCAACTTTCCCAATTTGCAGCCAGCCTACATTGCTCTCCTCTTGTATTGAACTGATTGCACTGCAGGTCAATATGGTCAGTGTGGAACAGCTGTGCAACATGCATCTCCACATATAAAAATTCAACACAAATCATAAATTATTCAGTTTAAAAGTAGGGGATTCCCCTATTGGAATTACAAGATGAATGCTGATGCAAAGATTTCTCCCTTGGAGAGAGTAATCCAGCAACAACCTGAAAAATGTCAATATTTGGTGATGAAAGTAGGCCAAAAGAGAATGAGCAAAATTTGCCTTTCTGAAATGAAAAATGTAGAATGTTCTAGAGGTTTAAGCATTTATTCACACAGATACACAAAGGGGGGAAAATGAATCAAAATCACTTCTCCACAACTGTCATTATAGATAAAAACAGTCAAGTTTTCTGCAGTTTCTAACAGGCTTATTTTCTAGGATTACCTCGATATGATGCTGCCATCACCATGTGCACTTTCTGTTTTAAAAAAGGTGGCCTGAAAGTTTAGTTTTGGTCTCATTGTTCAGGAGCCCCTATTTCCACATGCTTATTGTGTTCCCTTCACAGCTTATGGATAACTTTGAGATTTTACCTAACTATTTTTCAAAAATGGTTTCTTGTCCTCCTTGAACAAATGCAAGATTTGTGGTGAAAAACAAACTGTTCTACCAACATATTCTCCTATCTGAGTTGTCAGTCTCTGCAGTTCCTTTAGAGTGGCCATGGGCTTTCTTGCTAATTCACTGCTTAATGCTCTGTATTTTTTCATCTTTTCAGTTCAGGTGAACAACCTTGTCTTAGTAGGTTTGCAACTGTCCCATACTGTTTACTTTTACACAGGAGACATCTTGAACTCTGCAAGATGTCTAAAGCTTGAGATATTGCAGCCCTGCTTAAAATTTCTCTAAAACTTCATCTTTGACATCTCTGCTGTGTCCCTTGGTTTTTTGCAATTTTTTTTTGTTCTCTAGCAAATTGCTGAGAACTTTACAAAAAATCTATAGTTAAGCAGCATAGACATGGACATACAAAAGTTTAAGGTTTATTTTTAAGCAACATTAATTCAAAATCAACTTCAGAAGAAGTGCTTAGTGGATGGCAGTGGATAAGAACTTTTAAGAGCAATATATGCTAAACTAAGAATAACGTGTAAACTTTCTGCTAAATCAACAAGGAAAGAAAGAAGGTTTAACTGAACTGCCATTCTGATGGAGGACATTGTTAATATAAAGACCAAATGGCCTCACACCGATTCAGTGTCTGACAAGCAAATATGCAAATATGTTGAACTTCACCAAACAATTTAGAAGCCATTTAATATAATTGTGTGAACTGAAATGTGGGTTTTGCTTTTGTGAGTTGTGAGCTTGAGAATCGATCCTTGCTTGAAACCCGAAACACTTGTCTTGTTCCTCTGCCGTGTGAGAACTGTCAGCAATCTTGCTAAAAGCACCCATGCATGAATCATTGTGCATCTAGGTCGGACTCTGTTGGACATATTTCACTTCATCTTAAAAGCAGTATCACACAAAAAGCCAGCAGAGCAGTCTTGATCATTAAAGTTTACCCACCATCCCTTTTCAACATGATTACGCTCCAAAAGCAAAAGAGGTGACTTTGCATGTACCTGACACTCGTAGAAGCGAGGCCAGGTTGAGCAACGTGGCAGATTGTTTGTAGGCTGTGGAGCACTGAGCGATGCACTCCTGGATGAGAGATAAGCGGTTTGATCGCAGTCGCACTGCAGGGAAGAAAAGAAGAGAAAGAAACAAAGGGTGGTCACACTTGTGTGGCAAATTACAACACTCAGTCGGGAGAAAGTTACAGCTGATGATTCAATAGCAGGAAATTGTGTGAAATGAATGATGAAGCTGCTATGAAAATGTCAGGAAAATAAAGTGGAACATAATAAATGCAAAAAACTATAGAGAATATGTTTTAAATCATCAGTAATAGCAATAACTGTTTTTCTACATAATCAATATAGAATAGAGAGAGATAAAATTAAAATAAGTTTAAGCTAATATTAAAACAAATACATACATAAACATGTGATGCACTGATCAGGCTTTTTCTGACCAATATTTGCAACTTCTAAAGTCTGACCTGCAAAGTCAGACATTTTAAGTCTAAGGATAAGCAATAAGTGATGGAAAAAAAAATGCTCAAAGTTAGTTTAAAGACCCGTAGTTCGGTATTCTACACAAAATGAAAGAATTGCAAGGTAATCCCCATTTATCTTGCAACTTTTGTTTTTACGAGTAAGCTTTGTTGAGACAAATAATGTTGAGGATTCTAAAATAATTTTTCCACTGTAGCTTTCATTAATAATGATCTAAAGATTACAAGACATAAAACGTTCATATTTATGCTTTACTGATAATCAACAGCGATTCCACTACCTAAATTGCAAAATAGCACGTTTTTTAGTGAAAATATTTTCCATACAAAACTAACTTTACTTTTAATTCATGATGCACAAATTTCCCAATTAGGCTAAGGAATTTCGACATTTCTTCAACCCTGCACTGAAACATGTCAAGTTTAGAAACTCAACAACGCCCTGTGAATTATTTGCTTCCCTCTGAGGATCTTTAAAAGTTGGCATCACTTTGGGCGAGGCCTAGAGGGAATTCTGGAGAGGGAGAGGGTGTATGAGGCATTGCCTCAGGCTCTGTAGAAAGGCTGAGGGGAAAAAAAAAAAAAAAGCTTGAGATGGATTACATATGTTCAAATGCTTCGGCTTCATACTTGTGTGCGTTTATCTGCTACAGAGCATTGTAGCAGGGATATGGCTTGTACCCTTTAAGAAAAATAATGTGCTATTCTTTTAGTGTGTGTGTGTGTGAGGAAAAGAAAGAGAGAGAGAGAGAGAGAGAGAGAAAGACAGAGGAAGTGAGAGAGATCCAAAAAAAAAGTACTGTGTCCTTGAAAGAGTGCAAAAAAAATGACACCCGAGTACAGTGAGGAAAACAGCTTTGGCCCTGAGTAGTAAAAATGCAGTTCAGACAATCACTAATGTCAAATAAAATCAATAAGTTGAGTTTTCTCTTCACGGGAATTTTGTTGTGCTAAGGCATTTTGTCCGTCTTCCAGTCTCTAAGTTGATGTGGAAAATAAAATGAGATGGTGACCATAACACTAGTTTTACAGTCCTAAAAAAAGCACTTAGATGCCATTTCAACATTATGATTTTATTTGTTTTATGCATGTAAAAAAACATGCATATGAAGTAAATAAACCAAATTTACTTAATCTTAAATTTGGTTTATTTATGAAAAAGAAAAAAAAAAAAAGATCACGCTGACAATAAAAGCGAACAGTTGTTGCTCTTGATTGCATAATTGTCTGAAAGTGTGAGCAGTTCTCTGAAAGCAGAGTTCTTTGTCAGTTAGCAGGTCTGGAGCATTCAGCTGTGTGTTTACAGACTGCAAAAATATGAAAAACACATCAGGAATGGCCCCACAGACACACATCCTGCTTCTCATCTGTATGAGTCATTTTACTATCTGCAGTGGCTTGAAAATCTATTAACCTCCCTTGAACATTTAGTCATGTAACAACCACAAGCTCCAATGTTTTTTATATGGGATTTTATGTGATACAGCAAAACAACGTTCACAATTATGAAGTGGAATAAAAACAAACATAATTTCAAATGAAAATCTAAAATCAAAATGTGATGTACATTTATATTCACCCTATTGCTCTCAATCAATTAAAAAGTAATCAGATTAATCACACTCTGGCACTGTGATTAGTCACGACTAATCACTGAGCCTAATTTTGTGAGCTTGAAATATAAATATACACGCAGTTGTGCAAACCTTCTGCTGCAGTCCAATTAAAATTCAAGCCATTATCAGAGTTTTTTTTTGTTTGTTTGTTTTTTGTTCTGTTTTTATTGCAACAGAAAAATGGTAATGTGGTCTTCCAGTACTAACAGCAACCAAGGGAACCTTATTTCTCTGCACAGGCATACACATAGTACCAAACATGTTCAGGTAAACATTAAAGTAAGACATGCTGGTATGCAATGAGCTGGGAAACAACTGGGTAACTCCTATTAACAATTAGTTAATAGTAGACACTGTATCCTACTTCACAAATACACACCCTCTTTTTTTTTTCTTACTCTTAAGAATATCTGCAATTTAGAAACTTTTACACCACCACTCCACCTCATCACCCTCTTATATCACACAATAAAAACGATTTGGGCAATTTTTTAATCCCAAATATGAAAATGTATGAAAGGGGAAATTAAGACATCCACTAACTCCTCTGTATTGCACTCTGGAGTCAAATATGAGGCCACCAGCCTGATAAGGGAACATTGGCTGATTTGGGTCATGCACCAGAACAGTGATCCTGTGCGCAGCGGTAAAAGTTCGTCAAACTGTCTGTAAAAGAAAAGAATTAAGGTGATGCAATAACCCAGTTGAGGTTTAGACTCCTCCTGTGATGGGAAATTCGGATGTGAATATAAGATGAGCATGAGAACCTCAATGAACTTAAGAGATGTTGTGGAAAACAAAGAGAATTATTTATTGCACAAACTGGATGTAAAAACCTCCAGCGCAATGAGTCGTGTTTTAATTCACCTGATTTTAACCAACACCAGGTAAAGAAAATTTCTAAAAATGTGGAGCTGTAAACTTTGAATGCTGAATTTTAAGCCCGACAATATGCCATTCTGCTTCATCTGCTTTATTTAAACAGAAGGAAATGCCTGGAAGCAACTGTTCCCACAAAAACGAGTGCAGAGATGAATACAGATCGGTCAGGTTCACACATGAAGTAGACATTTCAGAAACGATATGAAAGAGGATGCAGACACAGACATAAAACTTTGATCCTAATTAGGTCATCGGGCAGATGTTTGCTCAACACTTGATCCCTAAAAACAACCACATATTTAGATACAGAGACAAGAAGGAGAAACATATGGAAGGGTGATGCATGGTGGGAGATAGGTTTTATGGTTCATGTGTTAGGGAGGTGAAGAGTAATATTTTAGACAGGTTTGCCCCTGATGATATTTCATGGAAAAGCACATTGTGTACCACCTTGCAGCGGGAGAATGCGAACGCTGAAATCCTCCAGTTGACTCAGAGCACTGATGAGGTCCAGTTCCTCCTGGATGGCTGGAGGACAGTCGGTGATCAGTTGGAGACATGCCCTAAGGACAAGAACAGTCAATCAATACAAAGGAAGTTACCTATACTAAATCAGATCACTGGATTGACTTGAGCTTTCTCTTGCTCCTCCACATGTTGCAGTGCACTGGCAGTCAGTTGAATAAAAAATTTTAAAAAAAAACGAGACTTTTGGCTGCTTCAAAATGTTTTCAATTGTGAAAAGGACCGGCAATGAAGCAAAACTAAATGGGCGACACCTTCCACACTAAAACTATTTTTTTAATCGTACTGATATTACACTTTTCGTTATTTGTACACTTTACATTTTTGAAGAAATTAAACCAAGATTTGTAATTTTTCAGACATTTTTTTTCTTAATTTTTCTTGTTTTTTTTGGGGGGGGGGGTTGCACGTTTTAGAGCAATCTGTTTCCGTCTCTGATTTTTTGGGTCCGTTGTTGCTTGTTCTGTTTTTACTGATTTTGTTTTCCTAAATCAGGTGGACTGACAATCCAAAAGGTGAAACATATTTTACAGCCAAAACTACGCAATATATTGGGAAAGGATGCATAATATATTGGGAAAGATACTAGATATCTACTGGGTGGCCACTGGAACAGATTATTTACCAACTAGTACCAGCTTATTACACATGTCACTTTGTAAAGACCAGAACAGAAAATGGTATACAAATCAACATAAGATGCCCTTAAAAGCTAAGTGAATTTCCTTACCAGGAATTTTCTACCAAGATTTTTGTTTTCAGATCTAGATAACACAACAAATGTTATAGATAACATTAATAAGATAGTAATAATTACTTATTACTTCAGCAGCAGCACAAGAAATAAATATTGATGTCCTGTTCAAACTTGTTTATACCCAAACACAATAACATTTGTATTCAAGGTTATCACCACATGAGGACTATGCCCATTTATGTTCATTTAAGTCTCACAAACTGATTAAAATGAAGGAGACTAAATGGGTGCGAAAGAAATGTGTGAAGTTTCCAGTTACGAGGTTTCTAAAATGGATTTATTTACAAAGTCTAGACTAATTTGACGGATCCACAACAGCAGAGTTTCTCTTGGAATACAATCCACACTCATTATCCTTAAGAGGATTATGCAGCATAGCACTTAGAATATAAAACAGTGTACTGAATGAGCAAGTGAGCAAGATGCAAGTTTACTTTAGAAATAAATAAACCAACAAGGTCTGGGACAAAAAAATACAAGGCAAAATGATAAATTTAACGTACATTCCCAGGCTGAGAATACGACTGTGTACATGAAGAGGATCGACTTGTCTTTCGTACGTGTGTAGTAATTTATCCAATATAGCATTATGAGACCAAAACATCCTAAAAAATACTGCAGCTAAGTACTCAGTAGGCTGCACACTCCACAAGCTCTCCACACAGCTTCACCTGCTCTCTAAGCAAGATGAGAATTTTTCTGCCAGGAAGAAGAGGTTTGTCCTGGCAAGGATAGAAGCAGAAGAAAGAGCTGCAGATGGGTGAAAGAAAAACTCAAAAAGGACATGTTGATTATGTACTTGGGTTGTGAAGGATTTGGAAGTGTGTGCACTGACAGAGCCAATAAGAAACAGAAAAAAGGTGGTTTATTCCACAAAGACCATCATTTTCAGATTATTTTGTGCAACACATATAACATATTTAACTCAACAGTTCTATTCAATTTATCTTTGTAACAAAAGCAAAGCTATTGACATCTTCTTTCATGGAATAAAGACAGGCAATGCAGCAAACATTTTTCTCCTATTTTTTTTCCCCCTGTATGTTTGTATTCTTTGTTTTTCCCCTCCTAACACAAACAGAGATGAGTTTTCTCAAATGCAACAGAGATGCTTTGCTGACAACAACTTAATGGTTGTTGAATTGTGTCTGACTTTTTTCTGCAGCAGACTTTAACAGCTCTTTCTTTTATCTAAAGCACAACAGACAGTAAGTTGTTAGATCTGTTCTACACGTAAAAGAGAACAAAACGAGATACAGAAATAAATCTAGTCTTAGGGATTTTCAGTTAATTCAAGATTGAAAAGGGGGACTTCTGTGATATTTTTCTGTAAGAACACAAAAGGAAGTAAATTGTGCAAATTTTGAAAATGTTTAGATTTGTTCACTACATCAAATACACACATGAGTCCAATAAGTTTAAGTCTGGCCTTAATTTTTCTTCTTTTTTTTTTAAACATACTTTATAGCTTGCAATTTTCCATTATTGTTGCATTTAAGTGCATTTCAACAGACTACTTCATAGTGGCTCCATGCCATAAAAAAACTGAAGCAGTTGATTGTGTAATGAACAAGATTTCCGTCAGTCTCAAAACTCCCAAAATGTGCATCTGTATTATGTGAAGCTTTTCTAATCACAAAAACACTGGCGGTTCATCTCTCTAGTAATACATACTAGTTAACACGCTTCTTCTCCCTTTTACTCATACGCAACAAACACACGCACAGAAGCACATGCTCACATGATGGGAGTGTTACAATAGATGATGCTGTCCAAGTGTGTGGAGGGGGGCCTCCGTATTAGTTACTATAAATGAATGACGACCCAATTACTGTCCCACTTCCCCACTAGGAACAGACGGTGAGATTAGACATCCAGCGGCCCCCCTCTAAGATCTGAAGCCAGCAAGAAACACAAATACAAAATCTTCATGTAGCACACAACAGAAGATAAAATGAAAGCGGACACCAACAGTGACTTCTTTTTTGCTTTATCTTTTAAAAGGGGATACAACAGAAAAAAAATTGTTCATACAATACAATGTTCATACAAAAAAAGCCAAAAGTACCACAAGAAACATTAAATACAAAAATATATTTTAATATGTAAATCGCAAATAAAAAAGGAAATAACATTTTGTAATTCCAACAATTTGCCCAATAATTTATGTGTGTCAATATCTAAATAAAAAAAAATATATGCATTTGTAATGTTGTATAGCCCTATTGTGAAAATTGATCCATTAAACTGTCACTGACATCTGATTGGTTAACCTCATAGTAAGTCAATTTCAGGACAATTATTTTTGATCAAAGCAGTATTAGCCATGTCTAAATTAATGACAAAATGTGTCTGATAGAGCAAATAAATTATTACACATGTAACTACTAATATTTGTATAATAAGTATTTCTATTTATCTACATTTAATATAATTAATGACATATTAAGGTAACTGTATAAAGATTTGCTTAATTTAATATTTTTTGCCATCTCTGACTCTATGACAATACAATAGATGGCATTGAAAACGGACTCATATTTCAAAATTTGAATTGTTTCACTTGAGTTACGTCTAATTCGTGCCAAGTAAGAATTGGCAAAAGAGTTATTTTTCCAAGTGGCCGTTTTATATGGAAATACAGCTGTTTCTACTTTTCCTTACCTGGCCAACCCCATGCAGGGATCCGTTAGTGCTGTGGAGGAGTTGAAGTACTCCCTGGCAGCAGCCAAAACCAACTCCACACTGCTATTGTAGGCCACCTTCAGAGCATAACCTTTTCCCCGGAAAGACAAGCTAACAGGAACATCCTGACTCACCTGGAAACATGAATAAAAATGCAGAGAGATCAATAAGTATGGAAATTTATTATAAGCGGCTTAATGATTGGAGAACCCAGTAGGGGTAGCAGGACCGTGTAAAGGAAGGTTTTATTCAACATACCGTGGAGCAATGCATAAGCTGCCCTGCCAGGCGTATGTTCTCCACACGGCTTGAGCACAGCAGGGACTCAACAAAAATCTGCCAGATTCAGAAAGTATAAGGAGAAGTGATGTGTAAATTATATCTGTCTTTGTTAAATCAGAACTGTAAATTTTAGTGTTTAGGGTATTAAACCACAATATTTAGCACAAGCTCTAAGTGGTGTATTCTTTTGTGAATTTGCTCCTTGTTGATACCTGATAGCATGTCTCTGATTTTAGGCAAGTGTAAACATTCTGCTGCATTTCAAGCAGGTCCTGCAGGAGTGATCTCCACACCGAATCACTGACTGGAGGGTTCCTGAATGCAACACGCAAATATTCAACATACTCAGACATTTGTTGTGTGGTTTCACATTCATGAGTGCATTTTATTCTGAGCTCATACTTGCGGCCGGTGTGACGGCATAGCTTGACCATTAGTTGGTGGGCCTCCTCCTTACTGCTCTGGCTGTTCTTCACATACGAGATGGGCTTCTGGAGGCCATGCTTCTCCAAAACTTCCACCACACTGCCAAGCAAACAATATCAGGTTTACAAGAAAATTATACATTCAAAAACTTAGAGAAATCAATCTTTTTTTTTAAGATAAAGTCACTCATCACTTCCTTCAAAAGAGAGTATTTTAAGACCACGACTTACTCTTTGAATTCCAGACCCAGTCTCCTGCTACTTTTTTGATTTTAGCTGACAATCAAAATCAGAATGTAGTGCTGCTGAAGAAAATTGATAAATTACAACTAACCTTTACTTTCTCTTCTGCACTCTATCAAGTGTCATATTTTATTTCAATTCAAATTTTAAATCAAGTTCCATTTTGAGACTCTATTTTCCAAAGTACAAATTTTTTTCCCATTTTTCATACTTTTAAACATTTGAAAAATACAATAAATCCCATACTTCTCCAGACTTTAACACTGTGTAGAAACACTGATGCAATGTTGACCTTATTTCCACCTAAGATATGATAAACTGTAATAATCTGCAATTGACATCCTACCAAATCAAGTTTCTCCTCTTTTCTGTTAGAAGCATTGTGTTGTGTATTTATGATCTGCCATTTTTAGTCTAATGAGTGAAAATAAATCAAGGGATTTTAGATGAGTTACAATACCTTAACAAACAAAGCCACACAGACATCTTCCTACACTGTATTTAATAAAGAAGCAATAACGATGAGAAGTCACAGTTTTAAAAAGCCAAACTAAATAAAAACAAAGACAACAAAATAAAACCAGCACAATCCACGGGAAGACGGGTATAATGTAAGCTGTTCATTATTTTGGCAGCACAGAGTCATTTGTAAGACACAGTGCAGATGGAGAAAGCACAGTTCTAGTCAGAAGAACATGATAAAGTGCATGTCACAGAAACAGCACTGATTTGTAAGTGTGTGTTTGTGTGCAACACACACTGACAAGGGAGAGGCTAGGTGTTTTGTGACGGATTAGCGTGGCACCCCTTCCCGTCTCAACAGGGTCGTGCTGCTACAGATGTTCGATCTCCATTGCAGCTCATTAACATAGCAAACAGGTGCCTGTGAATGTGTGAGGGCTTGTACTTGTAATGCATGTGTGTGAGTGAAAGAAAAACAGCGAGGCTTGAAATTTACAACTCTGTGAGGGTAATGTGCAAGTTAGTGGCAGTGGCAGCAACTGCAGCCAGCCTTTATAATGGTAGTCCTCGGAGGGCAAACACTTGGCATTTGCTGCTTGATTCATGTGTTGTGTGAGTCACATAACTTCAGCATGGCACAGCAATAAACACAATCAGCAAGCTCCCTGAGGTATCCCTGAGGTTGTTGATTCTTGCATGTAAACGATGTGAAGGATGAACTGAGCCTCAACATTAGCTTTCTCAGAGCTAGTTCATTCCCTTCTTTATTATCACCCTATTTATTGGGATGCCTATCAGGCTACTGCCCTCTTCCTGGCTTCATCATTATCCCCCATTTTCACCTTCATCATTACTGTTTTTCCAAGTGCATTCATGGGAGCCACAGGGAGGCAAAAAAAAAGAAAAAAAAACGCAATAGATCCAACGCTTGGGGCGTTTTTAACCCACTGGGAATGTCGATGATCCTTTGATACGGAGTGAGTTGAGTGAGCTGAGTGTGTCTCCTCTTTTTTTGGTGGTTGCTATGAAGTCAGAATGCTAAATTATTTATCAATTTGTCTACAATGATAGTTTCCCAAGCATTGGATCACTAATGATAGAACAGAAACACCTTGCAAGTTGTTAAGGGAATTTTAAATTAGGATTAGGATAAAGAACAACAGACAATCCTGTTTCGTCCTGTTTCGTTCAATTAAAATTCCAAATATATACAAAATTAAAATTGGAATTGAAATGTACATAAATTTGAAATTGTCTTCCATAATTACATATTTCCTAATTTCAGACATGGAAATATGTCTACCATAATCTAAAAGATTTCAGTCTTTTAGATCATGGTAGCAGAAAAAAAAAAAATGATATGCCTGTAGATACATACTATTAAAATAATCTGAAAAGTGGACAAAAACAGAGGTGACGAATAAAATAGATAAATATACCTTAGGTGCTTTTCAAGTTTGTCCACCTTGTCATGGAGTGATCCTGTGATGTCTGTCTCTGGTCTGCAAAGCAATAAAACAGAAAAAAATGTTTTTAGTCAGTAAAATAGAGCACAAAATAAACAGTAGATTGCATAATAAAGATGTACACTTTGGGTTTGTAAACCTCCATTGATCCCCTACCAAAAATATATCCCCATTGATGCTTCAGCTTGAGGCAAAGCATTCTGGACTAGGTTGGCCTGTTCCCCTGCAGAATACTGGCCATGAGAAAATAAACTATGTGTAAATGTGCCTTTCTACCCCACCAAACACAAACAAAATCTTGTCATTTTAACCCATTTCTCTGCTTTCTTCTTCTTAGCTTGGACTTTTAGCCCTCAACATCTACTTTTCCTGCAATTTATGTCCCTGTTTCACTAATGTCTTGTTCATTCCTATGTTTTACTTTAGCCAAGAGGAAAGGCAAATTATGTACTTCTTAGAAGATTTAGACTTAATTAGCCAGAGTCACAGATTATAAAACCTGAACTGGAGCAGCTAAGTAACAGTTTCTATCTTGGTTCACAAAGGTGCATCATTCTATGTAGGGCAGGGAGCTTAATAAGTTAGAAAAATCCCTCCCAGGAGAAAAGTTAAGTTTAGGTTGTTGCACATACACTCCGGCCTGACAATTTCTTCTACTCTAAATGCCACAGAATATAAATCCCTGAAGAAAGGTGAGCCATTTTCTCCATTGTAAAAGTACTATAAAAGAAATTAAAATAATTGTATAGCAGTACTATAACAAAACATTTCTGATCAGTATTTATTCCACAACTGGTCAAATTCCAGTATAGCTGAAGTAATATAAAACATTAACATCTCAAAATATAATTTGTAAACGCTTAAAAACTGCTCTGCTTTACAGCATCTTCTTTTCTCACCTAACCACTTATCTTTCTGAATAGTTAAACAGAGAAAAACTAAAATAGATGAAGGCTTTAATTCACTTAGAAAAAAAATTTATAATTTGAACTGTGCCAATGTGGTTCAAAGTCAGGCATCTTGGCTGATTTAGTGACAAACATGTGGTGATGTCAATAGGACAGTGCTATGATGTGTGTTTGAGGAGAAATTTTTACAAAAAAATTGGCATTCTGAATCTGACAACTGATCATGTGACTTAATCCTGGTAAAGATTGAACTTCAAAATTTCAGTCAGTTCTCTTATATTGAGTTGATGGTGAGTCATACCATTTGTGGTCCAAGTTTTTAATTGAGTGATTTGATTTAAAAATGCACATTTTCACTTTCAGTGTTAACACCATTGTTATTATGCAAGTTATTATTGCTGTAAGCGAGTCAATAATTGACAGCAAGCTATAATTTTAACATTTGCAATGTTAACATTATTAAAATGATTAATTCCATTTAAACTGCTTATTATGTTTTCTCCAAGCTTCAATATATTTTATTGGCATTTTATGTGACAGACCAAGACAAGGTAGTGTAGATTATCATAATATTAAACACTGCTCCAAACCAATTCTAGTGTCTCTTGTTTTAGTACAGTTATTCCCTGTGGCGAATGTGCAATAGAAAAGCATAAACTCACAGTATGAAGTGCCACAGTGGAGCTAAATTGAGACAGATGAAAAGAGCAAAATGTGCAACTGTTGAAAGTTCAGATTCCTGTCATGCAACCACCCGAGTACTGTCACAATGGTAATTTATTTCTACAATCAAGGCTAATTTTTTGAACAATTTCATTTGATTTCAGCTATTCAAGGAGTCCACATGTACACATTATCAATGATTTTCTCTCTTAAGACCACTCAGTCACTTTTAAATGTGCTGCAAACCCACACAGTCTCATGGGAAACTCACCAGGCCGGCCCTCATGTCATATGCAATAAAATGCGCAACTGAAGAGGCGTACAGAGAAAAAGACTGAGCAATGGGAAATGGTAGGAAATAATATTCAAACTGTAGCAGGGTTGACTGATGACTCTTTGGAGTGCAAGTTGGACTTATAAGCAGGAAGGAGGAGAAAAATATATGCTCAAGGGGAGGGGAAACAGAAACAGGGGGGGTACTTGGGTTTATTTATAGATCCAAGGAGAGCCGGGAGGCTGGAATGGTGTGGGAATTGGGATTATTGTATTTTTGTGGACAAGGCAGTGATTGACTTCTTTAACATCCTGAAACCATGGTTAACAAAATCAAGATAAAGATCAATGTTGTCATTTTCAGAGCAGTAAATATCTGACCAGCTGACTTTGGGTGTCGGTGTATAGTGATGTATGTATGTCTGACCCATAGCCCCTTTGGGGAAGACACTCCAGAATGTCGTAACAGAGGCTGAGCTGGTCATCTCTCTCACAGCTGTAGATGCACTCCAGGGCTACCTCCATCAGCTGGTCTGGGTCTCGAATAATCTTCAGCTGGCACTGAAGAAGATGACAAAGGTCTCTGCATGTCAATGTGCATCCATAATTAATTTACCTTAAAGCTAAAGCAACAGTCTTTCTTTATAGCACATATGTGCATGATTTGCACCTTCTATAAAACACAAGAAACTTATGGTTTATCATTTATAACACGACCAAAAGCATCACCCCTGGCATAAACCAACCACAGAATATGTGTGAGTTTGGGATACTTACAACAGGTTTAGAGTGCTGGAAAATGATGAGCGGGAGAGTGAGGTCTTGCTGGCCCAGGCTGACCAGGTAGTTTGTAAGCAGAGACTTGGCAGCACCTTCGCTGTGTCCCTCACAGCGGTGCAAGAATGGCACCATCCACTGGACGGCATCTTTCGCGTAGCGCTCGGGATTCGACTGTAAACGAAAAGAAACAGAAGATTTTATTCATTGTTTTTTCTTAATAATAGGACAAAAACTTACATAAATTAAGGATATATATTGTCAGGCACTGATGATAGTTCTTTATGATCAGGATCCAATATTACACAATGTCCAGGATCAATTTTTGTTTTATTTTAATAAAAAGTCAAAGTACAAACAAGACACTAAGAAACAAAGTTAAGACAAATGTTTGTACAATGGTCATGATTTGAGTACATAACCTGCTGAATGGACAGAAAGTGACTGATAGCTGCATGAACAAATGTAACAGACAGATAGAGGGATGAACAGACGGCTTTGTGAATGGATGATTGGATGCATGGACAGAGAGACTGAAGGTTGAATGGATGGACGGATAGATAAAAGCATGGACATACAGATGAGGGACAAACTGATGACTTCAGAGATTAATTGATGGTTAATAAATGGAAGATAGACAAACTGATAGATGGATGAACAGACAGGTTTTTCCGTACTTCATAAAATGATGAAACCTAAAAAATAAGCTTTGATCAAGACCCATATTTTCCCCCTACTGTGTAGCAACCTGTAAGACATCAGTTGGATGTCTCTGATCCTTTTTATGTTGGTTAAATATTTACAACAAATAAGATGTTCAAGATTGTGTGATGGAAAAGAATATGAGCATTTTAACACTAGTTTGCATATATATCGTGATTTCCATAGTTTTACTTTTCTGGACATAGTGCAGCACTTCAAACAACATTTACATAAAACATAGGTGTGCAATTAAACCTGAACTTAAACTACAATTGCTGCAACATGTGGGTAGTGCAGTGGCGTGCAAATGCAGATGCTAAGCTCTTCAGAGAGCCTTGCATTCACCTTGCGACAACCCTGACTCCTAATGTGCCGATGAGAACGTATTTGCGGAAAAAAAAAAAAGAGATTCAAAAACAAAATTAGATCACAAACGCAAGCTTACACACCCACGCACATTTTGCTTCACTGTGCTGTGTCTCTGAAAAGAAAGACATCAGACACCAGCAGAGAGGGAGATGTAATCTAGCCAGTTTGGTAAACAGTTACAACACACACACACTCATATATCCGATGAGAGCCCAAAGGGAGTTCCAGTCAAACAGCATGTATTAGTGCAGTCAACAACATTTGCTGGCTGCCTGCCTGTGTGGCAGATCCCATTGCCAATGGTCCTTACAGGCTAAAGCTGGCAGTTATTAGCTACAATTTACAGGACAGCTCATATCATGTACTCCAAGGGGACTTGTAACTGTAGCACTTGCAATAGAATAGCTTTCATAGCTCTCTTGCTGCGGTTGGAAAGCAAGTTTGTATCATTAAATGTCAGGGATTTCAGGAATTTGTGGCCGTCATTAAATATATTTTCAAAGTCAGAAACTTTGTTTTTCCGTTGTGAACAATGAAGTCTAGTTTAGATGACTTTAGAAGTTTATTAACATTGAAGTTTATTAACATTTGTTCTCATTTTGAACCGCATAATATGTTATACTTTATTGTCAACTACAAGAACATGTGCTAAATCATCTCCCAGGATGAAATAGCGCAACCAAACGGGAGTACCCGTTTTGAATAAAGGCTCCTTCGTTATTAATATAATCACAAGAAAAAGAGAAATTCAGGCCTACTTTTCACTTTAAAGTATATTATAAAAAAAAAAAGACCCCCCACCATGAAAAATGTCACTCACGTTTTTCATAAGCAGGCGCAGTTTGTCAATGTCGCTGAGCTGCTGCAAATCTTTAAGTGTCAGGCTGAGTTCACATGATGTCTCATACACCAGTGTTTCCATGGTGACCAAGTCATCAGCCAGGAGCTCCAGCCCCGGGATCTCCCGCTCCTTCCCCAGCCGAACCAGTGACAAGGAGCAGTCCACCTGACAGGGACAAGAAATGAAAATGGAGAGGAAAGAGCAAAAGTAAAATGAATTCACATGCTGAGAAAAGAATTAAATTAAACATTTTAATTTATTTGTAGATTAGGAATAATTATAAAAAATAAAACACAGTCCTCAAAATTCGTTTTAGCTTTAGAGTCAAAACCGTTTGTTCAAAAACATAGCAGAAAGTGTATTATTAATATGTATTCGGCATTCTTCATTCTGATATCCTTAAATAACCTCCAGAGCAAGCAATTCCTTTCAGAAGTTTCCTAATTAGTAAATACAGTACACTTGTAAAGAACCTAATCTCTGAAATATTCTGCTCTGTGAAGGCCTCTGAGAACGTTAGCGCACAAACACTATCACAAAGAACTGGCAACACAGTAGACAGATTAGGGATAAAGTTGTAAAGACATTTAAAATACAATTAGAATATAAAGCTTAGAAAATTTTAAAGAGCACTGTTCAGCTGTCAAAAAGGAAACTGCAACAACTGCTGAAAGAAAGCCTACATCCAAATCATGAAGGGTACAGGAAAAATTTATATTCATTCTAATAGCACTTGAGGAGCTATTTGGCAAATAAAAACAGGCAAAAAAAATATTCTCTAGATATGCAGACATGGCTAAGTACTTACAGCTATAAATGCAGCAGAATGTGTCTTTGACAAGGTAATAACTTGTGGGAGAAGGAATATAACTGGAGACATGCACAAAGTGTAAATGAGCTGTGATTAACTGCGTTTCTAGTCAAATTTCTCTCATCACACCCAGGCCTGATCACTGCCAGACCTCTAAAATAAGAAAGAACCATAAACAGAACTACAAACAACAAAAGAGAACTAACATCTAAAGCACTGTAGGGCTAACTCTTTTCACTTATAGTAAATGTTAATGTCCCAACAAAACCAATACCCTTGCTGACAAAAAACACCAACCAGTTATGGCACAATCTGTCCAAAGAGGAAAATGCCTATTTTTCATAGAGACAGATTGGTTAGGACAGTGTTTTTCCACTGAATAAATGCACTCTACTGCATTTTTATTTCCTCAAATTATCTTTACCTGAAAATAAAACTTGTTTTATGATATACAAAATATTCAATGATCCAGCAAAAATGACAAAGCTGTGAGATTTGCTGTACTGTATTTCTTGGCACTGTATATGAGAGAACGCTTTGTCAAATGTTATAAATACTGGATGGAACTTTGGAATTCATTTATTAGTGCGGTCATTGTATGACAATGCATTTTCATATAAATTTTTGTGTTTCTGCACAATGTCAGTCACAATTGGACAGGGATTATAGTGAATATAGAGGGTGTAGGTAGCTATGTAACAGGTCAATAAAAAGGCACTCCTGAGGTTACTGAAGTAGGACACAGAAAACACAACGGTATCCCAGCCAATCCTAGACCAAATAAAACCAATCAGTCTTTGCTAATATCTAATCATTATTCGTTCCACAATAAAGCAGACGATTTGGGCTTCCTGTTATTCGGATCAATAGAATTCCATCCAGAAGAGCAACCGATCAATATTGGACCACCTATACACTGGCAGCATGCACGCCAACGACCAATCGATGCAGACCTACCTGTGGATGTCAGCCAATCAATAGCATCACCTCTGGGTGATGATTGCTTTCTCCATTCCTTTAAAGCAGAGCCTCTTTGGCAAAGCGTCTTACACACAGACATAAGCACACTCACATACAACAACCTACTTCTTATTTCAGCATATTTCTACTGAACAAGTAATTTCATATATTTCCTTGCTGAATGTACATTCTTGCAAACAAACAGAGGCATCAGGAGAAACTCAACTAGCTTGACTCAGAGCTGGACTGGATGCAGAAAGAGAGAAAGAGGGCTACTGATCTAAATGTGTGGAAAGATCCTCCAGAGAGGGATTTCCCTATCTCATTGTTGACAGGTCAGATTTCAAAATAAGCATCTAGGTTTAAAATTAATTTTTAAAATTTCCTTTTAATGAGACACTGGACACAGTAAAAGAGTGATCAAAGTCTTCTCTGGTAGGAAGGAGCATAGATTAGCAATGCTGCACGCTGACTGTCAGCTGGGTGAAACACAAACTTAATGATTTCAAAATACTTATTCTCACAATACTAAGGTCCAGTGCACACATGGCCGAGTATTTTTAAAATAATGCAGCAAAGATATTTATTTCAAAAACAGTGTCATCTACACCTGCTTGGTTTAAGAAGTGTTCATTCACACAAACCAGCTGAATTACACTAATGAGTCATAGTGTAATTCAGCAACAAATAAATGTGACGGTTATTGTTGCAGACTGTCCTATGTTTACCTCTGAATCTCCGATGTCCACATGCAAACAAGAAGAATCCTCAAACCTTCACTTTGGCTGGAAATGTTAGTATAATTCATTTATAGCACCATTGAAATGTTACATCTAGATGAAAAGATCAATCTTCTTTTCTGACAAGTCTTAAAAGTAGATTTTTGAAAGATTTAAGTTATTTTGATTAAGAGAACCCTTACTGCGTACATGATTGAAAAAAAATAATTTGACTAAATTATTATTATTATTATCAACATCACCACTACTAAAATGGGATTCAATTTAAAAAGCAAGAACTGACAATCCATTTAATCAAGCAGTTTATCATAACAGCTTCATAGTCCTAATTACATTTGGACATAGTTCATCAATCTCCTAATCTTCTCCGGGATACATTTTCAAGTGTTGGTCAGAGTATGTCAGTAAAATGGTCAGATTTCTAAATGTCTACTATGCCACACTAGCTAAATGCAGGCGTGGGACAGCTAATTGACTTGTGTTTAATCAGCTTGTTTAATATCAGTGCAAGTCTATAAACAGTACAAAAGGCCAAATTAAAAATATTTGATGCAGTAAGCCCCTCATAACTACAACTATATTTTTTCGTTAAAATGCCAATGCAATTAATGGTTTAGCTCCAACTACAAAAATTTATATATTATTAAATCTGAAGAAAGAATTGTTTCTTTGTTTAGTTTTAAATAAAAATAATTGAATCATTTCATGCATTTTTCACAAAATTCACATTCAACATGGTACTTCCTTCATATCATCAACATCTCCCGATCAGCCCATGCCTAAATCTAACATTTTAATCATCTCTGCCTCTGTTATCATTATTGATTAAGTATTATTATCTATCTTCAGTCTTTTCTTTGTCTTTCAATTATCTCCCTTTCGTAAGTTCTCCATGATCCTCCAGCTCAATTGAAGCCTCCTTTTTCTCTCATCCTTTTCCAATCTTAGTCTTTTCTTCAGATCAGTCTCTCAAATTCTCTTAAACTCTGCTCAATTTCTGACCCACTCGTCGTCTTCTCTTTCCTTCCCACTTTATAATAGACGTCTTCAGCAGTCGCTATAGCTGGCCTCTCTTTGAACTCCCTGCCTGGCCATCTGCTTTCCCTGTAAACCAGCAACCCCCTTTCTCATTTCTGCTTTTCAAAAGGCATTCCCTTATTTTGGGCCATTTTGTTGCAAGTGCAACCACCACTTGTTTTTAATATAATTTCTTTCCACCTCTTCAACCCCATGTAAGTGGTAATTTTCTTCACACAGAGCTCTTTCCATGAGATTGCTTTCTTTTTTCTATCATCTGTCGGTGTTGGCCTCTCTTCACTTTGTGTTTGTAATGTGCTAACCTAGTGGGAAATGCTGCATTAGCCCTGCACTTATCTGTGTTCTTTCTTTCTAGTTTTGCACTCTCATGTAAGCTTTTGAAGTTTGTTCCTCTATATGAGTCATGTTGTCAATCTCCCTCTTCAGCAACTTGGTAGCCATCTCTCTATGACTGCTTCACAACACTCCAGCTTCCCCTGATGTCGCTCCTTTTTAATCAAGACCCACTTTCTCTGCACTAAATCATTCTCCCCAAGCATCAACAGCAGCCAGGTCAAGAAGGGGGGAAAAATGCATCACCTAGCAAAAGCATGTATATCATTAAAACTTTTCACATTTTGTCACATCACAATCACAAGTGTCAATGTATTTTATTGGGATTTGATCTGATAAGCAAACACAAAACAGACTAAAACTTAAGTGATACATTAATTTATTTTCAGTGGCAAGAAGAAACCCATTTTGGAGGGATCGAAGCACAAAAAGATTTTTTTGAGGGGAGTTTAACACAACTCACACAGAAAATATGTTAAAATAGGGGCTCTCTTTTCAACGACATAAAAAAAGACTACATGAGGAAGTGAACTAACCCCACTCCTCAGCCTGAATACACCTTCTCCTCGGTGATACATGGTGGTGGTGGCACCATCATGCTTTGGGAATGTTTTATTTTTCAGCTGATCAGAGTCAATGGAAAGATAAATATAGCTAAATAAAAAAGGTATTCCTCTAAGAATGAGATGAAAGATCATTTTCCAGCAGGAAGCAACTCTAAATATCCAGCAAGAGCAACAACTGGATCTATCTAATTAGGTCAAAGTGCAAACCTAATTCCAACTGAAATTTTTATTAGATGTTAGAGTCAAAGATAACTGCGGTCAGGTAGAATGGTACATTGATTGTGTTATTATGCAGCTCTAGTTCGTAGATATACAAAACTAATAGAAATATACCACAATGGAAAGAGAGGCAAGAAGACTTGCTTCTGTAATTACAATAAAATTGATTAATGAGAATTATTTTGGAGCACAAAAACAAATGCATGTTTCTATTTGGAAAAAAACAAAACTATGCATCATTTTAGCTCCACTTCACAACTACGAAGTATTTGGTGTTGCTGTGTGACATGAAACTTTTATGAAACAAAGGTTTCTGATGTATCTGGAAAAGTTCAAATGGTATAAATCCTTTCAGAAAGGAATGAAATACCAGAATTTTTAGGATCTATGTCACTTCAGCACATGTGAGAAGTGTGAGAAAAAGTGTGAAGGCACAGAAGACATGAGGAGCAAGGCGAGTCTCAAGAGACTCCTGGAGTAACGTGTTAAGGAGCAAGAGGAGATGAGTTCTAATTAAAACGAAACCAGGGAGAGAATGAAAGGGAAAGCTGGTGTGATTCCTTGAGATTAACAAAGCCTACGATTTTTTTCCAGACTCTCTAAGTCTCCCTCTCTCTAGTGGATGATGAAAGCAACAATTCCCCAGGTCTCACAAAAAATGAGCAATGGACCCCTAAATCTCTATTTCTCCATCCTGTTTGAGCTGAAGGAAAGGAATGAAATAGAGAAATGAAGGGGAACAATATGACTTCTGCCTAGTTAGTCCTTTCACGAAGATAAAGAGAGTGCTCTGACATCTTTGATCCATCACTGTGAAGTAGGTAAAATGGGGACAGGGTTGTAGTTTAGATGGTGTGGGTGGAGACAGTGGGCAGCTCCAGCGTTTATATCCCATTACTCCTCTAAACAAGTCCCATCAAGTCCTATTTTACAGCCCCGGCATCAGAACGCAGATGACAGAAGCTTTGGTTTCTCTTCATTAAAAGTCCATATGGCCAATATGATAATAACTGTCACAGACAGGATCAAAGTGACCTTGACTGATGGAGGTTGGCAACATCTCTTCTGCATTATGAATCCACGCTCATCACAGTTTTCTGCCCTCAATTATCTAAAAGTAGTGTGCAACAGCAATTATCTTTCCAATAGCCAGGCTTCCATTAATTGCCTTCTGCTGCTGCCCTGCTGTAAGTCACAATAAAGCAGAGGGAACCTGAAAAGAGTAATCAACGGGGTGCATAAGATGTTTCACGTTAATGGGAGAAAATACCTGCAGTCTGAGCTGATTTCATTCCCAACAAGGGACAAGAAAATGTTTTCAAACTGAAAGTGAACACAACGGGAAATTAAATACTTCAACTGTTGGACGTTCAAAGCTAAAAGACCCTTTGGTGAAGAGTTTTACACTCACTACTGTAGATATCTGTTTTCACAAAAGAGTTTTTGGTTTCCAACTACAGATGAAAGAAAGTGCTAAGAGGTGGCTATACGTGTGCCAAAATATTACATCTGCTGAATATGAAATGTGGAAATATGTAATAAGCAGGTAGATATGAGCACAATATAAAGAAAATACACACCTTTGTACCCACTTATATAACATATACTCTATAATAGTGTCCTTAAGTAATTCATTTCTCCTTGAAGTATTTTTGTTTTTAAGATCACTGTGAAAAAAAAAAATTCACAACATTTTCTTCATAACATTGCTTCAGTTCACTGAGACTTGAAGACTTGTAAGTGAAAGCGCTTACAAGAGCTTTCACAACGCTCTTGTAAGGTGCTGGAAAATCATTTTAATCTGGTCAAGATCTTAATTTTTACACGGGCATGTCAAGCTCTTAATTTGTTATTTTCTCATTCATTCTACTGGAAATTTTCAGTGATTTTTGGGATTATTGTCAAGCTGTATGACCAGTTTAGCTGACATTTAGAATACTTTAGCATGCACAAGCACTGTAAGGTACAAAACTATTCCAAATCATTATCTTTCTATCATTATGCTCAACAGTGATATATGTTGAGCATAATGCTGTTTTTTTTTTTTTTTTTCAAAAGTTCATACCTGTCTGGAGGGGGAGTCGATGTCCTGGGCTCTACTCCGGTACCAGTCAGATAGAAGCTCAATGGATGGTGTGGCTGTACGAAATCTTTGCAACTCTGGAGAATCCTCATATAGGAAACCGTCATCATCAAACAAGCTTTGGTCCAGAACCACTCTACATAATTGAAAGAGGAGTTTTTATTTATATGCAAATCATTAATTCCAGTCCAATTAGTTACTGACTGAAAGGGTATTGACTAGAATCAGACTCTTTTTTTAACTTGATTGGTCAAGCAAAAGCTCATGAAAACTATCAGCAGACAACAGCAAGGTTGAATGTTTTGGAGAAAGTTGTTTAGTTTTATCCATTTGAGCTTTGCCTGTCATATCCATTTTTGTAAAGTTGCCCACTTCTATTTTGGAACATGCTGAGTTTAGAAAGCGCTGCTGTTAACATTTCACAAACTGATGAGGTAAGTATGCACGACATGGTAAAAATGTCAAACATTAGCATTTAGAGTTGATACCAAAAAAGAAAAAATATCTCCCTATCTCAAGAAAGAAGATGAAGGATTGATGGAGGAAGGAATACCAACATAAAAACATGTTATTTTTATTATCTAAACAAAAATGAAACCCCAGGACTCATTTCCAAATAGGTGATAATCTACATTTCCTCTCTACACCAAGGAGTAATAAAACTGTGCCTGAAAAGTAAAATTGTAAATGAAGCTGCCTCCCTCGTAATAGACAGCAAATGGCACAAATTGGCAGCACAACAGGATTCAGCATTAGTCTGATATGGCTCTATTTAACATTTGGATAATAGGATGTCATGTTTTGTTTCACATAATGATGCCAGCACAAGCATCTGGCCTTTATGGAATATGAATTATTATGATTTTGCAACGTGGATGGGAGGTTTTTTGTTAATATATGGGTAGATCATATAATTACACATTAAACCCTATGGTCTGAATGTTGGAGTTTAATATGTTTAAACTTGAAAGGCTAAAAATCAGTTAGTGTTTATGTAAAGTATTTACCTGCACTCCTCTGCCTCACACCAGTCCATCTCTCTGTGTCTCTGCTCCTCCCAAGGGATCAACGCCAACTCCCCTCTTTCATCCGTACTGTAACAGAAAAAAAGGATTAGGGAGCAGCATCCACAAATGCAAATTTAAAATTACATAACTGAACAAACTAGCTTATCAGGACAACCATAAAGCACCTGCAGTGCTGTGAAAAAGCATGTGTACCCTGACAGGTTTCTTCTGTTTTTGATAACCTGAATAAATTAAAAAATGCAGCTGATGATTTCATTCATTAAGGTAAAAAGGCTTTCTAAAACAAACCCAGACCTACATGAAAAAAATAACTGTCAACTTTAATGCAATCTAAAGCAATTGGTTATTTTTCTTTTTTTCCAGTTCAGTTGCACTAACCACACTCATACCTGATCACTGGGAGACATGTGAAACTGTCAACTATACTGCCAAAACATTGGCTCATAGCAGCTACAACAATTTCAACTCTTCAGAGAAGGTGTAGAATTGTGTTAATGATTCTTTAACCTTATATGCTGGAGCTGATGAGTCCCCAAAAAAATAAATTCTCATGCAAGAAGCATAAAAATGCCTACACACAGAGACTTCCATGGTCAAGAAAAGTGCATTTCTTTCTGTTATCTACTCCTCTGTGGACAGAGAAAATATGTACTGTGGCTGTAAACTCCAAGAGATAGTGCAGCAACAAATCATCTTCGGTGCCGTTAAAGGCCGAGTGCACACGCGCTGCAGCAGTTTTATTAGCACTGCTATAAATTCTATCCAATCACAAAAATACATGAAAAGAAAGTAGCAGATGTGATTTATGTTGACTTGAAAAAATTTGTGTCAGAGATTTATAACAGCACTACAGCGCAAAGTCATCCAAATTTGGAGAAGTGACCAAACCTAATATTACATTTATTAAGGACTTAATAGACTTGAGAAAAATCATTCTATTTTACTTACTACCTGGTCTTTTTTCTTCATTAACGACAGCTCTGATAGAGCGAGCAGAGTAAATATTAGTGAGCAGGTTCAGATATCAATAAGAGGAATAAATCATTCTACATCCACAGCTCTGATCTACTTCACATCAGGGGAGCAGGGCAGCAGGGGTGAGGCAAGGATGCCAAGCATTTTAACTCTGAGTTTATTGTGAAAACAGTTTAAACTACAAGTAAACTTTTTCAACATCAATGTTTCTCAAAGTCCCCACAAAGACCTGATCGATATTACAGAAGAATACTATATTCACCCTCTCTCCCCTTGTTTCAATGAAGCAAGACTTCAGTATATAGAGTGAGCCCCAGACAGATGGTGTGAGCGCGCTCCGTCTGCTGCAGTGTGGGAGTGAGTGCTGAAGGAGCAGCAGTTGGTGCTCACAAGCTGAGGGAAATGGAAAACTGGCCCACAGCGGCAGCTCCATGATGGATGCCCACTGCAGAGCCACAACCGCCTGACCTCCATACAAACTCAAGACATGCCTAATATAAAAAAAAGAAAGGCTGTACAGAACTTTGTGTGTGTCTGGGCATGCGTGTGGATGGAAACCAGAAGGACAATTACTCCTGCGTAGTAAAAGTCATGACTCTAGAAGACCTTTTTCTTTGATACAAACACACACACACACACACATATATATTACATGTTTCTTTGTTTAAAAATGTGTTTGACTACTATTTACTGTAGCAGCCTCATACAGTCTTTAAGCACAAATGTTCTATACAATAAGAAAAAGGTCAGACGATCCTGACATGGCACAAATGCAATCGTTGATACTAAAATGATTAACTAGTTTATCGTTTACATTTTGCTGTAAACGTGTAGAGCGCCTTGCAAAATATTCATCATTCATGAACTTGCATTTCGTCACATTACAAAAACAATGTAGTTTAAATGCATTTTATGAGATAGATTGATACAACGCAATTCAGAATTCTGTAGTGAAAGGACAAAAAGTAATCTTCCACTTTTTTATAAATATCTAAAATGTTTTTCATGCATAAATTATCAATATGTTATCGTATCAAATGTTACTGCAGTTAAAGCGCCAAGCTCTGCACAGATAGACTGATATTTTTCCTCAATATTTGTAGCAAAAAGCTCAAGCTAAGTCAGCCTGGATGGAGCGGATCTGTGTCCATCTTTTTTGGGGGCACAGATTCTGAACAAGATTTAGGCCTAAACTTTGACTGGACCATTCTAACACATAATTAGGCTTTGATCTAAACCATTTCATGTCTTGGACAATGAATGTCTGCTTAAGTATCAACATTGTTGCAGCCTAGAGCAGATTGTATTCCTTGATAGTTTTGTATTTAGCTCCATCTGTCTTCCCAGAGAATCCCCCAAACATGATGCTGTGCATCAAAAGTGTACTTTTGTTTTAATATGACCAGATCACCTCCTTAAACTTCCCTACATGGGTTGTGGCACTCTGTAAATGAGACTTTTTAGAATTTTCTTTTCAGCATACAATAGCTTTTAATTTTAATTTGTCTGTAAACTGAAGCAAACTTTACACCAGTTAATCCAGTTAAGCATGTCTTTTTAACAAATTTGTCAGTCCTCTGGTGCACCATTTGAAGTCTAGTGTCACTAATTTGGCTTTTAAAATGGATAGTGATTTCAGGTTAGACAGTAAAGCGAGAGCAGTGGTAAAATCCGGCTTTCTGCTGCTGAGGCAACTGGCCAAAATTAAACCCATCCTGTCAAAAGATGATTTGGAAGCAGTAATCCAGGCTGAATTTGCAATTTTGTTGGATTATTGTTACTGACTGTACCTTGGTGATAGCCAGTCGTCCTTGTCACATCTTTAACTGGTGCAAAATGCAGCAACCCAGCTTTTAGATGGTAATTGAGAAGGGAGCATATTATTCCTGTTTTATTCTCTCTACAATGGCTGCCTGTCAATTTTAGAGTTAATTTTACAATTCTTTTATTTGTTTTTAAAGCCTTAAGCGGAGTTACCTTGCACACCCTGTCTTCATCTTATTGCCATAATGAAATAGACTCTTCTACTGATATTTTCAAATGTAGTCTAAAGAAGCAGCGTTTTTGTTTTGATTATGACCACGTATAAAAAGTTAATTTTATTAGGATTGTATTGATGGGATGACATTTATTTTCTGTCATCTAAGTATGAATTTTTATTTGTGTACTGTATTGTGTTTTATATTTTTATTCTTCCACATTTTATCCTGAGCACTTTGGTTTGTGCTTACAGTTTTAAAAATAAAATTGGCTTCCTTTATTGATCAACTCGTTTCTGCAGTACAGAATCAAGATTTCCTTACAGAAGCTACCTTTACTTTGATTTACACTTGTTTCAGTGCAGTGTAAAACAAATAGTTTTTTTTAAGTAGAAGGGCAAATTAATATGAAACCACACTCTCAAAAAAGTGCTTAGCAAAGCCAGCAGTTCTGCAGGGGTCCGGCAAACAATATGCTAATAAATAGCCCATGATGTGGCCAGGTTGCTTTAATAAAGACCAACCAACGAGCAGGGCAAATTACAGTTGCAAACAAGTCTATTGAGAACTGATCTGTACAGCCTACTGCTGAAGATAAATAGACAATAAAAATTTCCACAATTTCTTATTAAAGCACACAGGAGTCACATAATTAAAAGAAATAAAAATTATTTTCAGGTACTTAGTAGCAAGCCTAATTGTGTAAGCGTTCATAAAACTAATGATACGAACCAAAGACAATGCTAATAAAAGTACCTCCTATGAGCCACAGAATAGATTAAAAAGAAAACAGAGGAATTATATAAACAGTTGAACTTTTTTGTTACAGAAGTTATTGTGTAACCACCTGTTTTATTTTTTTCCTTCTTGGAAAATACTTTTTAAAACTTTAAAACAAAGTGATACAATTTTAAAGGATTACCATTCTAACTGCAGATACGTTAATGCCCTGATAGAACACATAGCCTCTAATAATATTTTTAATCTTGTTAGAGGCATTTAGAGAGTTTCTTTCCCAGATAAGTAAAGAAATTCTCCTTTTACAGCAAGCTCATTTGTCACTGCTGCAGACCTGAAACAACTATGAAATTAGCCTGATGCTAAATGAGTTAGTTAATATTTTAATTTATAAAAATAATTGTAATTTCCATGGTAATAAAAAAAGTACTATTTCTGAAATAACTTGGACTTGACAAAATGTTAAGAGCATCTCTTATTGTCTAATCCATATTGAAAACAAATCAAACTTTGCTTTTATTAATTTATCAAGTTGGATACTTTGAATAATTAAACTAGTGAGAAAAATAATATAGGGTTCCCTTAATCAGAATTTACAACTGGAAAGCAAAACATCCACATACAGTTTACCAAACATCAATGTAAAACTTCTACAAATATGTGAAAAAAACCACAACATGCCCACATCATATCTAGCAAGAACCTGAGGGTTATTTAATAAAAAGAAGTCATGATCTTGCTGTTGGCTTTTTACGTCAGACATGTATTTTAAATCATTTGTATCATGATGTATGTGAGCCTTTGTTTATGTCTCACCAGGCCTCGGGCAGCAGAACGGCATATTCGTGGGGAGAGGTGGTTTCTGGAAAGTTGTACAGGATAGCCAGCCTGTGCTGCAGGAGTTCTTCCCCATGATACGTGAACAGAATATTCAGAGCCTGAACATTGCTCTCCTACAGAGAAACAAACATGAGAAAACATCAACTGCAGACACTACAGTTTTAGTTTTATTTCAAATGAAACTGAAAATTCAGAGAATATTTTTTTAAGGTGATAAATGCAGCTAGAATAAGACATCATGAGAACAAACTTTGAAGAAAATGAGACTCTCATGTTACCCTTGCATAGTTTCTTGCAGACAGAACAATATTTTGACTCCGGAATTTCTTGAAGAACTCTGCATCATATTTCTGTTCAGCTGCATGAGGCCCACCTAGAATCTCCTGGAAAAGAGGGAGGGAGGAGCAGAGAGAAGTAGAGATGAAAAACTGACAAAAAAGGTTCACTAAATCAAATTTGAGAAGCAGAAGGGTTATCTTTCCAGAATAATTGTTGCAAACCAAACTAAAGATGGGAGGGACAGAGAAAGAAGCAGATGAGAATGTGAATAAATGCAGAAAAGAAGAGTCAACAGAGATGCTATTTGACTTTGGAACTTGTGTGTGTGTGTGTTTATGTGTGCATATGTCAGGAAGGAACATTTGTTGTTCTGGCCTTTGGCTGGAGGGATTTATCTGTGGGTATAAAATCTCTGCAGCATCTTTCATGCTTGAATATGCGTGTGCGTTGAAGAGCATGTCAAAATGAATGTGTGTGATGGATAGCCTTTGAATGGGTCGTACTCAGGCAGACTCAGCCCGAGTTGGGATGATAAAAACCCTAATATATTCATAGATGGCCAGAGAAAATGGATTGGGGCGAAAGGCATCTGACGAGTCCTGCCGTTACCATGACAATGTCCGAGTAAAATAAGGGACATCACCCTGTCAGAGCTGAATATGCAGCAGGGTAAAGAAAATCTCATCTCCCCTTGCATGGGGGAAAGCGAAGCCTTGTTCATTTGTGATTTATTGTGGATGAGCAGGGTGTGCATGTTAACATCCTTCAAACTGAATATAAAAATCCACTTTTTTTTTTGAGCACTTGGCTGCAAGAGTCAAGCTTCACTTCAGATGTGTGTCTGTTGCGCTGAAGTGCTTCTATAGCCAGTCTATCAGTAATGTATGATATGTTAGAGCACAAAGGATCAGCCACTTCTTCAGTCTTCCATTCATATACTTAAAAATCCTCTCACATCCATATCTTCTTTAGCAGTTTTTATATTTCTAAAGAGATTAGTGGGGTTAAGAGAAAGTATCCATGCAGGATAGATGAGAAAATCCTCTGCGCGTTGTAGGGATTTGATATGAAAGCAAAAAGCATTAGTTTGCTAGTGGGAAAACATCTAAGCCATAAAGAATGTTTAAGAAAACATTAAAGCCATTTGTGTTCCACATAAACACAAGTGAAAATATGGGAGGCATTAGAATTCTTTTTATTTAATGCAATTTTAATTAAAATTAATAGTACTTTTAAGTCCTTCTCTTTGTATTAATTCCCACAGATTCAAGCTGGACTCTTAGGATAAAATTAGGATGCGAGTTTGGAAAACATCCATTCAGACTCCTCTGGGCCTGCAGACTAAAGAATGAATAATCAATGCACAACTAGAAACACCCTCCATTAGGGATTTATAGAGAACTTGTCACACAAGATCATGCAACAGTATGATATTTCTCAAAGTGAAGGCTGTCTTGCAAAACCCGGCTGTCAGGATGACTTTCTCTTTATAAAAGTGTGCACTATAATTAAGAGACTCAATATAGAAGTTTATCTTTGAGACCCTGTACTTTTTAAGACTCAATAAGAAAAGGAAGATAATCTTGAACTGTCCTCAACAATTAAGAATTTTTCAAACACACTGCTTTCTTGTGACATCATGGAAATATAAAAAATATGATTCTTCATTGCGTTTATTTTCCGCTTGTCTTAAGGTGACAATCTGTTCAATCACTTGTTAGTAACTGAAAACAACATAGGAAGGAACAGCCGTCAAGCAGTTCCCAAAGGAGACGGTTTCCGTGTTATAGCAAAAAATCCTGAGCAAAAGATTTGGTGAAAAGACGGACAGAGCGGATTAAAGCGTTACCATCTGCAATGAAACATGTCCCAAACTCAAATGGACTGAAAGGCCAGTCAAAATGAAAAAAGTCTAAAATCAACATAACAAACCAGAATACAGTTTGCAAATGCCCTCAGGGGCAGAATCCTTAATGCTTGGAGTCATGTGTTGAGACATGATGAAACTGAAAGTGATCTAATCACTGCTATAGTTGGAGGGGAAAAAAAGAGGGGCATCACAAGGCCCTTATCTCTAGCCCATTAAAAATGTGTGGTCAAAGATGAAAAGGCATATATTAGCAAAGCAGCCTAAAAAACTGGAGTCAATCACTTCAGTTCTTTCAGGAGGAACGGGTCAAAATTTCAACAACCTGTTGCAAGACGCTTTTAGAAGGAAACCCAAAATATTTGACCCAGAACATTGTTGATACAGAACATTTATAAACCTAACTATTAATTTGATTCTTTCCATTTGTATGTTGTTGAACAAATTGCCAAATTTCCCTATATGCAGCTTGGAAAATTTGTGCTTTTCTGAACACTGTGAACTGAATCTTATTTTGTTGAAATTATTGACATTTAGAAAGGTCACAGCTGCATTTAAGAGATTATGAGCATATTTTTAGCAGCATAATCTCACTGTGCTGTTCAATGGTAGGCTTCTTCTTGTTACCTCGTACGTTGCCAGTCGGTCCAGGTAGCAGAGCAGTTTCAGTCGACTACGACACAGCTCCTTCTGCTCCAGGGTCAACCTGAATATATATTAAAAAAAAGGCATGTCAGTAAAATCCAGACACTTAATTAAAGACCTCAACTCTGACACAAGGTCTTGGCCAGTAATGTTACCCACAGTGACACTAGATGTTTGCCTTAGTCTGTTCACTGCAATAAGACACAAATTAACTGGAAATTGACTCGTCTGAGGACGCCCACAGGGACATATTGAACTTTTGACTGGACTGCCCTCTAAACTAATCATTTTCTAAGCCAGCTAAATCAACTTCCTTTGACCACAAAAACCTATTCAGTCATTTATAGGATTCCATCAATGAGGTGAGTGATTATCCTACAAGAATCAAATCAATGTCCAATATCATTTAATCACAGCTATAAATAAACTGAATGACTACAAACATTAAAGATCCAGGCAATCTCTGGGAAAGATCTGGTCTGCCCCTTGAAAATCAGTCTTGGATCAACAGCACTGGACCTGACCTCTCATCCTACATTTTAATCCTTAATCCCTAATTACCGAGGGTGATATCAAGTTTTATCGTGGTGTCTCTGCAAAGACCAACAAAGATTAACACTCAAAACACCCTCTGGCACATCAAAGAGTGCTGGTTTGGAGCTTGCACTACTGGTAATTACTTTGCTCTGTTTTCTCAGAGCGATGTTGGAGAGAGGAGAGAGGAGATGAATGGCAAAAGGGTAAGGAAGAGGGATGGGGAGAGAGGTAGAAAAAATATATTTACCCCTCTCCTGTTCTCTTGAGGATGTGACTGATCATTGCTTGAAACAATAAAAAAAGGACAGAGAACTTCTGACAGTGAGCAAATAGCTTATATTGTGGGACGTTTCTTAATTTTAGTGACAAATTGCAACCTGCATCACTCCAGATGAAGGTGAACATTCAGAATGAGTCCACCTCCCATTTAATCTATACTATTAATATTAAAACATGCTCAAAAAATTACTTTATTTTAATCATTTAAGTATTAGCATCTATTTTTGCTAATTTGATGATTATGGCTATTAGCTAATGAAGATCCAACAAGGAGAATATTACTACAAAATAAAAGGCTTTTAAAACAAATATCAACTAACTGAACAGTATGCCTATGTACTGTAGATGATCTCAGTTGGTGAATGCTACAAGCCATTGGCTCTGAAGTAGGAATCCCTGGTTACTTAAGATCAGGACTTCACTGTTCTGATGTCGTTTGGTGTAATTTTGTGGTGCTAGGAACAGGCACCACAAAATGCATGTTCTTTGAAAATGTGGCTACATTTTCAAAGAACATACATTCAGTACCTCAGTAAAGCTGGTCAGTAGAAGGAAGCATAATGTGGTTGGCAGCTGCACTGACTGAACTTTATAAAGGCACAGTGAACCGACAACTTCACAAATCATCACTGAGTGTGGAAACTTCACACTAGTCTTTAAGCAACTTAGACTCTGTGTCCTTTCACTCTTCCTCTACAGAGACACAGAATCTAAGAGTGACTTTCAAATAAAAAGTAAAATTTACTTTCATCTGAAAAGAGGACCAGTATAAATAGTGAAACCAGTGTTATTTTACTTCAATTTCACTTTTCGCTCCCACTTAGCTTACCATATCTATGTTTGGACACAGCCAGTTTCTTTGGAAATATCCTTTTCTCTCTTAACCTCCTTTTGGAGTTTGTTAATGACTGTCTTCTGGATGATTCTTAAGCCTGCAGTCGTCCCCATTATTGCATAGGCCATTGCATGGCCATAACATGAAAGTTCTGAATTTAAAAATATAGCCTTTAGGGTGTCAATATTCAAACTTTCAGAAAAAAAATAAAAATCATTCATTTTCATTAGCTGAAAGCTACTATCAAAATGCACCAAAATGACTGGATTATGTCGTTGTCTGAATGAAGTTTCTAGTTGCAATTCTGCAATGTTGTTCAACTAAGAGGCAGTATAAACAACAACATTCTGCAGTTCAGTGGTGAATACAATAAAGGGAAACCTGGTAATTCATTATAGAGAGGAGAATAGGATCTGCGCCTTTAAAAAGATTTGCAGTTTATTTTTCTGAATTGTTCTTACAAATGTGAGAAAGAAAAGACTGAATGAATCAAATCTGTGACATCTTAAACTGTAATTCATGCTGTCTGTTGCAAAATTGTGTGTATGAGTGTGTATTTATATGAAGCACACAGCCTGCATTCAACTATTCTTACACAGGCAGACAAACACTGCAACACTCCAACACTGCAGAAAGGAGGAAATTAGACTTCTAGCTGAAGCGTAAATCTGATCTACGAAGAACACAAACACCTTGCAGCAAACTACATTCTTTTATCTTCACCCATGTCCGCCAATTTCTCATTTCTCTGTATATGATGTGAATGTTAAATTCTTCTCCAAACATGTTGCACAGATCCTACTAAAAGGAACAGAGTGGGCTTCATTTATTCAGAACGCTCAATATCCACCAAGACCTTTAAAATTTTCATCTCTATTTTCTTACCAAAGATTACCACAATTTAGGAATAATGACATTTTATTTCACAATTTGGACACATGGCAGGATCAAAAATGCATTCTGTCTGATGGTCTACGGTTTGATGCACAAGGCGCCCGACTTACTCAAGAGCAGATGTGATCGATACCAAGCCATTTCTGTAATGCTTGGGTAGTTAAAAAGAAATTAAGAGAATTATTATGTGACTCACAGGCCTCAGCCGCAGGCCTGCCGTCAACATGGCTGGTTCCATTAGGGGCACACACACAAACACGGTTTGGGAACACATGTCAGCTCTCTGGGAGACATGACAACTCAAATACAGATAAGAGAGAAAAATATCTATGTTTTAAGAAGTAAATTCTCTAATGACTCAATGCAATGGCCTATTTTATGGTTATAAATGATAGATTTTTTATTTTTTTTACACCCTCCTAAAACCCTGCGCTCATCTTCCATCTTTTATTTATCGACACGACTATAAGTCTGCATTAAAGCTCTGGTTTATTACATATACGATGAGTCACACAGATAATCACACAAGCAAAATGATGACACATTACAGCAAATGAATGGCAGCCATTACAAAGCTCCCAATTACAAAGTTTGCGCTTGTTTTCATTCAAATTCACACTGCAGGCTCAACAGCTATTGTAAGACCGTGGTGTAAAAAGAACAAAGCAGTGCAGAATCCAGCAACTTTCAGATCAAAACCAGCAGGAACTATGCAAACAGTATAGATTTGCATTTAGAAAGTGTAATATCCCTGCGTGTTTATGATCGTTTCCCACCATTAACGTACATTTATTTAAACAGGTGTGTGTAATGTGCATGAAATCGCAGTAGGAGTGTTTTTGGGATACATGAGCACGCACATTTGCATGTGCGTATGAGGGGTGATTAGTGATCACTAAAGGGTTTTTTATTAGTCTTTCCCTGGGCACTCAACAACAAAGGCATAAATTACCTCCAACAGATTACCCACTAATCTGTGCCAATGGTTTTCCTCTGTCTTTTCCCCCTTCATCCTCATTAGCATGGCTGCCTTTATGATCCTCTCTCTTCTGTGCCACCTAATCAAACTATCAGAGTTAAATTTGGCAGCCCTCTCTAATATCCACTCCTGTTTTTTCTGTCTACAAACATAATATGTTAGCCACAGTGTTTCCTGTCTGGCATAGAGTGGATACTAAAAAAATAAAGTAATATTTTGATACACAAGATAACAACTTGCCAAATGAGCCATCTCCCACTGGGGAGGGTCAGGTTTCCCTCGGTGAGATTTTTTTCACCCACTCAACAAATGGTTCTCTCAAGTTTTCTAGATGAATAAATAGATTAAACCCATTGGTTAGTAAAAAGAAGAAAAAAAAGGAAAAACATACCAACACATAATTACATAAATATTAAATGAACTAAGCCTAAAAGACACCAAGCCAGGGCTTTGATTGCCAACTCAGCTTGAGTCCAACAGCCAAAGAGATCCTCTCTTACATTTGAAGACGGAGACACCTACAGGATGTCTGTCTGGCTTAAACTAAATAAGAATTATGCAGAGCAAACTTTGTAGTGTTTTCTTTTTTAACCACATTTTATAAACTCCGCCACATGTATTTTTACCTGCTGGTTTTTGGGGAAAAGTTATAGCTCAAATGAAACCACCAAGAAAACTTTTCTACTGAATAATAACATTTAAAAACTCTTTGTCTCCAAATTCTCAAGAGATACACCATCTCTCTATTGTGGCCCTCACTTTTATATTAGTTCATCCTTTTGCTGACCATCAAAATGACCCACTATATTGTGTAGAACTGCATAGGACAAATTATTTTTCTGACTTATACACTAATGCATAGATGGAAGGAGGTACTGATAGCCAGAGAGATGGATACATTTTATTGCAAAATGGATTGCAGAGCAAAGGTTAGAAATAAATACTTTTAAGAAATTATATTCCATACTTTTCCAGCCAGGGAAAATACAATAGCACATGAACTCTGAAGTTGGATGTCAGAGATCCTTAACACAACCATAGTTTTGTTTGATCTCAAAACTATCAGAAAGAAGGTTGAGCCCAAGGCACAGAAGACAAGAAGATAGAGAATGACTCCAGTAATAAGAACAGTTGATTACAGGAGATAAAGTGCAAGAAAAAATTCTCCATGAGTGATTAAACTGACAAAAATTGGGTTGAATTCCTGTTAAACCCAATCACCATTCATTAGTTTTCAATAAAATGGTTAAACTGGTATTAAGACTGGTATATAAAACTGTAGAGTTAAAAGTCAAAAATTGGTAATAAAACCTGCATACCAGCTGAAATCAACCTTGGCTAGCAGCTCCTGTCTTTTCCTTTTCTCCTTATCCTTTTTCATCTCCAGTTCCTCATCATCAGACAAGAAGTCTTCATATGGGAGATCATCAAGATCCACATCACCAGGCATGATAAACCTGAGAAATGAAAAGAAAAACAACATGCAGAATAAGCTCCAAGTCAGCAAGGGCAACACAGGTAAAAGTCACTTGTGCCCCTAAGATAGATGTTTGTGTTCAGCATCACATATCCCACCTGCCACCATCTTCATTTAGCCCAATGGCTATCAGGGCCTCGAGGTCAGTTCCCTTCAGCCCATACTGAAGCAGCTCTTTAGCAGCATCTACATTTTCTGGGACACGCTCCACACACTCATGCAATACCCAGGAGCGCTTGCGGATTTTGCTCTATGAGAGTTCAGGGGAATAAAATACGAAGAACTGAGACAAGAAGAAATTATGTGATAAAGTGAGATACAGAGTTAGAAAAGTAAAAGCAAAAAAGATGACCTTAAATAAGGTTACATGTTCTTTTTTTTTTTTTTTTTTCTTGAGCTTCAGCTTGTGATTTTCCCACTCAGCTCTTCTCACAAATTAAACTAGTTATACAGCGATAAACAGCTAAACACTTGCTATAAATAATCAGTTTTTTCTTGTACTTCCCTCAATTCTTACCAGATAATCTTGAATTGAGGCAATACTGACATGGCTCTTCCTCCACTGTCTCTGGTAGACTAGATCAGAGTCCAGGTTGTATGCCTGAGCAAGTGACAGAGCTTCTCCATATTCCTCATTGTCAATCTGTGAGGAAAGCAAAAGCATTTGCACAATCAACAACTGCCTTTTTTTGGAAATGAAACGGTGAAAAATGAATTTTGATTGAGACTTAAAGCAAACAAAATAAAAAAAAAAAACATCTGATATAATTTATGCACTTTTTCATTCAATCTTCTCTTCAAGGGTACAGCACTGATTCAAATTTTATTCACAAGGACGTTCAGGTGAATATAAAATATTAACTATAATGAATTGATTTATTGAAATAAGACTGCATAAAACAAAAACAAAAACATCATTACTAATATGTTACAGTTTATGTATTGAATTAATCATGTGACCTTATTTATTTTGCTCCTTGAAACTTTGAATGAAACTTAAAATTGTTTCTGTAAAGTATTGTTTCAGTATCGTCTTGAAAAATAAAACTTTTGCTGATTTACTGGTCAGTAGAAGGAAGCAGTGATAATGAAGGTTTCTGAGCAAGTGTTATACTTATGGAACTGATAATGGAGTTTTCAGTGAAGATGTTTATTCTTCTCTTTCCAACAGAAATGCCTTTGAACCAAGTTTAATTAGGGACAAAGGTACCAATTAACCAAAGATGGGAGAAACTGAGAGAAACTCCCAATAGGAGAGAGAGATGGGTGGAAGGCATCGTGTACGGGACTGATAAGACATAAAACGAGAATTGTATGTGTTAAGTTTCACTTCTTCTTCTCTCTTGCTTTTCTTTTTTCCCACACTGATATTTACTCTGATTTTCTAAATAAAATATCTAAAGCCAAATGTGCATTTCTCTGATTGATTCAGTGTTTCGCTCTCTCCCAAAATGAAAAAGATGTTTTCTATACAGTGTGAATGGTGTAACAAGACTAAACTCACTTTGCTTTGCCCTTAACAGCTCCAGATTTAATATTACAGAGAAGCGCAAAAAAAATCAAGGTTTTGACTAAATGTGACTGCAAGCAGTGTGTCCCTGAACGGGAAGATTTACACATTCACATTTCAGCCTCAGAATCAATGTGTAACATGCCAATGCTGCAGATAAGGAGACAGTCCCATGTTAAAATTGTTACCAAGAGACAATCTGAAATGTCAGAAGGAATCAGCAGCAAAATATTCTGACCTTAAAAAAAGCACAAGATGTATAAAACCACAACAAATCCAAACTTGGAGGTTAAAACCACTGTTTACTCAATAGAAGCATAAAATGAAAAACATGACTTCTTTTTAGAAATAGAAATTTTTCCCTACAGAAAACGCTTAAACTGTTGTGCACGGTTCCAGTTGGTTAGGTCTCCAAAGAATTTTTCTCTGACCACATTTCTCCACCTACGTGAAGCTGACACCCCATCTACGTCAGAAAATCCAGCAAACAGTCACCTATTTGACAAATTGCCATGTAGATCTTCATCTGTTGAACTCACGTTTAAGCTGCAGACTTTGCTGGTGCTACTTTAGTCTTGGGTGGCTATAGTGTTAAAAATTGATTCCTGTGTTCTGAGTTTTGACAACTTTCTTGGGTACATTTTATTTTACTCTTTCCCATACACATTTCTTGACTTCGGATAAGAAATTAAAACTAAGCTCGTATTACAGAAAATGGCTAAAACGTAATGGAAATGGAAATTTCGTTTCCATTTTTCCATTTATATTCTTGAGCTTGCATGCAATGTCATTGTTTCTGCTGTTGTGGTTGTTGTTGAGGATTTTTGACTTATCAATGCCTAGCAATATGATTTAATCCAACAACAAAAGTAATGACACTACATTTTATGTAGGCCCACTCAGTAACCTGCCAAGCAAACTGGTCGACAGACACACTGAGGATTTCTCTCTCTTAGTGTGTAGGAGTTAAAAAGCAACACATTAGCCAGAGCGTGGATCCTGGAGGCCAGAAAGAACCCCACACAGTTAAACCTCATGTAGGAGGAACATCAAAAAACACTTCCTCTTCTCTCTAGGTTCATCTAATGAAACTGTTTGCAGTCTTGCCAGTGTGCCACTAAAGCATCCAGGGTTTCACCGCCAAGTGCATCATCAAACGCTTAAACATGTGAAGAGGCTGGCTTAAGGAAATAACCCACTTGACCACAGCCCACTCACTCTGTCAGTGTCACTGCATAATCTCAGCAAAATGAATCTGAGAGGATCACTGTTGTTCTTATAATTATAAGAATTTGTGTGTCAGGTTAGTGCAAATCCGGAACCACCTATAAGATTTTTGTAAACTACTAATAAATCCCATATGTTTAAAATAGAAACCTACACATGATGAAAAAGTGAACTGAAACAGATCATTAACACACAGGTAGATGTTGCAAAAGGAAAAAGGGATACATTTAAAAAAACGATATATCTGGGTAGAATCACTGAAAATGACATTTAAAACGTAAAATAGCTTAATTTGTTAATTTATTCATTTGATATTACAACTCTCCAGAGAGTGCAAGTGTATTCTTAAACCAAAGTTCAAAGTGAAAGAAAAAAAAAAGTAAGTCTTGTCTCATCATCCGTTTCGTCTCAGAGTCCTGAGATTGGGGGCAGGGGAAATTCTTTTTTTTTCTCTTAGTTACAAGCAGAATAGGAATAAGAGCTGGTCAAGAAAAAAACTGTACAACTCTGAACTAAATAATTAAGGCCTTAAATGCAAAACTACATACAGCTATTGAGACGCTTGTTAAATTGAACATGTACACAACGAACAAAAGAAAGGACAAAAAAAGAAATTATGGCAGACGTGCAGCATCAGCTATCGGGGAATTGCAGTCGGTACCTAGTGTAACAAAGAGATAATAATGATGTATTACTTTGTAACTCTCACAGTTAGGATTGATGGTGATGACTGATGGCATCTAATGATGATGACAATGATGAAGAAGGCAGCAGATGATGGGTCATAAAAATGACTGATGAACCATGCTCCAACTCGGGACTGGATAGGGAAGATACCACTCTCACTGCGCCCCAAGATAAAGCTTGTTGTTGTCTTTTGCTGCAATTTGTAGCAAGCAGCACCAACAGTCATATTTCTATAAAGCAATTAGCATTTTAGAAACACCCCCCGGGACTGAAAAATAGCCTTAAAACAGACTGAGTGTCTTGCTTGGCTTTTCATTTTCTCCTCAACAGTGTTCTGGAGCCGATCCAACAAAACATTAGTTCTTCTCTGTGCTAAAAGAGATTTATTTAGTCTGAAACAGATTCTGCTGAAGCCCCAATTACAATTCAGTCGATGACCAAACAAATGGTAGTGACTTCCTTCAATTGCTGCTAAATGAAGTGCCATAAAGAAATGAAGAGTTTCACAGTGAATGTTGTGTCCTCTGTGAAACCAAACTGCTCAGTGAAATTGATTACTGACATTACAGCGAGGTGCACATTACTACTGTATTAGTTTTAAAATGATAAAGGCAGCGCATGAGGTTTATGTAATTAGAATTGAACTACCTTTGAAATATTACTTAACCAATATCCATTTTTTCTCCAAAATGAATTTGTAACCAAGAGGGAGGAAAAAGAGCTCATCAGTGGAGGAGTTGTTTGGACAACTGAGCTAAATGAGCTTTCAAGTTCAAACATGAAGACATTCCAGCATAAACACTGACGACACCTTTTTGCTAAATAAACTCTATGAGCATGTAGTTATGAATGATCTTTTAGACATAAAGAACCTTCCCCAACTATAAACAGCAATCAAAAATAATTAGCAGTGTACTAGCAGTGTAATAATTTAAAGCATGTTTTGGAATACGGAGGTGATTGCCAGTTCATTAAACGTAAATGCAATTGTTCTTTGCAAAAACACCATAACATGCTGACGATCTCAGTTAAAAATCAGCCACCTTGAAAGAAAATACAGTGAAGTGCAGCTATTCATAGTGCTTGAAGCTTTTGTCATGTTACATTCCAAACCAACATATTTTATCTCAGAGACCAACAGAGAGTGGAAAAAGAGTGAAGTGGAAGAAAGAGACAAAACAGTTTTCCTTTTTTCCCTCTTGAAATAAAAATGTTTGTGAATTCCACCCAATCTGAATAGGTTATTCGCCCTAAAATAACCAACAAACTCCCTTTAGAAATGATATTACTAGTACTAAACAGATTATGGTAGCAATAATTACGAGAAACATATGTGACCTCAAACCACTTGTATTATCAATAAAATAATATTTAGCATAAATAAAAATTTAATTCAAATTTACAACATACTGTTAAATTATTTATCGTAGTAAATTTATAGATAATGATAAATTCAAAATCCAAAATGCCAACTTTTTTGTTTCAGTACAGGACTTTGGAGAACAGCATGGGATGTTCCAAAAAAACCCTAATGACTCTTTCCTTTCAGGTAGAGCTCCATCAAATGCAACTGGGCCGGAGAAATGCCTGCAGGTTTTTTGGCACAACCCCTGCAAAGGAGATTTGAATGTTGTTTGTCGTGAATATTTATACAGAAACTTGAGCAAAAAAAGGTGGAAATTAAACTCTGCTTTCATTGGAATCAACACATGTCTGGTTCAAACTAAAAATACAGCTTTTTCCCCCTTTACCTTTTTCAGCTCCTAATATTTCTTTTTGCACAAGGAAATTACTTTTATGTTTGGTAATCTGCTTGCATTTAGCAAAAGATCAAAACAAGCCACCCGGTTCAAAAACATTATGCACCTGCTGGAATGCTTCTTGATTTCTGTGTGCCACAAAGGTTCATGAAGAAAACAAGAAGTTACCTTCATCTAACTTTATTAAATGCAACTCTCTAACAAAGCCTGGCATAACTGTGGGATAGTTTGAGCATTTATCTACAGTTTGTAATAAAGCTATACATTAAAATATAGAACACAGGGAGAGATTAAAGCTTACAAATATATCACCCTTATTAAAGTGCAGTGTGATATAATGGTGCTTAATTCCTCCTACCTTTCTCTGATACAGCTCCTCTGGGGTGGTGGACCTCAAACTGACCAGGCGGTAGTTCTTAGCAACTGTTCTGGGTCGTTTGCGTGGCGGCGCGAAACGTTCCATCTCCGTCACGTAATACAAGCCCTGCTTGACGTAGCCAAAGTAGCGGGCTTTTGCCGAGGACTCTTCATCCGAATCAGAGTCTCCACCATCATCTCCTTCCTCTTCCTCAATGGTTGCGCCGCTGCTGAGATTGCTTTCAAAGCGTGCACGCTTCTGAGCAAGTCTCACCTCGCACTAATGAGCATGACAGAAAGGTAAAATGTTCACTAGGTGGAACCACAGAACATAAAAACAATATAGGAGATGATGCTCTTTAAAATCCAGGTTAGTACCTCTTTTGGTTTAATCATAGAAGACATTCACAGTGACTTAATAAGATAGGAATATGCAGTGACTCAACGTTAAATATGCAAACACTTTATTTTCCAATAATCGTGCCATAAATGAATGAAAAAAAAAATAATGTGAGCGGAAGAACCTAATAGTTCAGTAGACAGAAGCAGTAAATTTTGAGTACTTTGGGCACCATAGTGAACTCTGTATCGCCTCAGCTGTTACTCAATGGCACTTTTATGACACTAAAAGACCATTAGCTGGAAGTGATTTTTTTAAGGCCAAACAACATGTTGAGAAAAGCCAACTTTACACAGAGTTAAAGGCTCATTTGTGCTCAGTGTGCAGACACATAAACCTATCCCATCTTCTGCAACTGTGAGTATTTTAGTTAGTAAGTCAGGGAGTGGAACTTCTCTCTATCCACATTCCACCATGTATTTAATGATCACACAAACAACCTTCATCTACTGCAATTGTGCTTCTTTTTATGTCTCATTCTGAGAATGCCCATTATCAAGATTTTCTCCACCGCCCATGTCTGCTATAATCTGAAACTTTCCTCTGAAATTGAAACCCAACTCAGAACTCATCTCTAATAGCTTCATTGCATAAAAACCGAGGTAAATGAATACCTGCACTGAAAAACAAGGAGCGAGGCTTGAGAACACCACAAGTAAATGTTTAATGTTCCCTCCAAAAATTTATGAGAACTCCAATCATTAAGGTTTACAGATTTTAAACAAGATATTATTTCACCTTTTCATACACTGTTTTGTGTCAGTGTTTTACAAAAGAAAAGAATGCTTCAGTTTCAAAAGAAATCTTTACTGCACCAAAAATGGGAAAATATAAATATTTCCCAGATGTATGATTGTCTACGACTGTAATTCAAAATTTTCTTATTAAAAAGTCCTTTAGCTAGATTTGTTAGTTTTCCACAGTCGGGTTCATAGACTCTGGAGGATAAGTAACACAAATACAGGGCGTCTCTCCTAACATGGTCGTTCAAGGGATAAGAAAATCCATCTGTTAGCAAAAACAAATGAATTACCACAATTCTTTCATAGGAGGAAGGCTTAACCGTTTCCTAATCCCAATGACTATACCCAGCATCAACCAAACATTATTACTGCATTATTACTTAAGAGGTGAAATCACAAGAGGATTCCAAGCAATTCTCTATAACGACCTTCTGATAAGGCATATGAACATTTATGCGCAAACATTAAATGACAGATGATAAATGATACAAGGACAATAGTGTGGCACTAATGTAGCTGTGTTATTGGTAAACACACAAAATTTGTGTGCATTCAACAAGCAGTTTTCACAAAACAGCATCAAGGACAAACTGATGAGTATAAATTTAAATACAAAACACTTTCTTTTGCTGGTTTTATTCTATTTTTTTCTTAATTACCTCAGAATGGGGTTGTGCATTTTAGAGCCCCCATTGCCTTTGTTATGATCTCCTACTGGGCTGTAGCTTAAAAATTAAAATGATGCTTTAGGACTTAAAAACAGTGGTGATTTAGGCATCATCACTGCAGTTTCTAATTATTCCACACTTTTGGACGAATGCACATAATATACAAGCAGACTTCAAATGAAGATACATGTCTAGTCCAGCACAGGTGATGCTGGACTAGTTGTTAAGTTTAGTTGAATAAAAACAACTAAACTTAACTTTACCCCTCCTACTCCTCTCTGATGCTAAAACAGGCTGATGACACATTTCCTCAGGGTTGCCAGCTAAAAATATTTTCTGTGAGATCAGACAACTTTTAGACTTTATTGTCCCCACAGAAAAATTATTTTTTTGCAAACCAGCTCCACAGCAAACAAAAGCTCAGCAGTGGAATTAAACGTAGAACATGTTTCCCCCAAAATATTAGTCAGAAGGACTGACACCTTATAATTCCCCTGTGACCTGACCACAAGGAAATTATATTTTTATTAAGGGAATTATTTTTATAAACAGTTTGTGTTTGAACAAGCAGTTTAGCAACAACCCAAATTCCCAAAAGGTTGGAATATTGTGTAAAACTTTTAACTAAAAGTGATTTCAAATCTCATAAACAGTTTGTCTACAATATAGACATTTTATATGTAGACATATAAAATGTTTAAATTAAGGCATGTGAATTTTTTTTTTAGAAAATATACTACTCAACTACTTATGCCCTCAATTGCATTAAGCACTCTTGGTTCTGGTGCGTCTCATCTTCCATAAACAATAGCGCATGGATTATTTATGGGCTTTAGGTTATGAGAGTTTTCAAGGCTGCGCTGTCCCTTTTGTTTGTGCACCTTCTTTTATCCACACGTTTTCCTTCCACTCAACTTCATTATTATGCTTACGTGAACACCCAGTTTCAGGCTTAGCAGACAGCCAAAGACTCCCATCTGAGAATAGCTAAAACTTGTGAGTACTTGAGACCTCTTCTAAAAACGCCTGCCTGTTCAAGACACCAAATGTATCAGAATGTGCATTAATACACAAAGTGGAAGTGTATTAATGAAGCTACAGTCTATCTTATTTTCACTTTTGGGGTAACAGCTAAATAGCACCAAGGAACAAAAATAGCACTCCTGGTTTGCTCCAGGTAGCCAATAGCTGAATTATTGTATTCCTCCTGACTGCCCTCTATAAGATATTTGCACTGCAACATATTTTCATGAGATTTTCACTGTTTAGTTTATATTTTACACAACATCCTAATTTGGGGTTATACATTAACAAAAGTGAAGAACTGCTCAATCCTCCACAAAGCATGTTTTAAAGAACTAAAGGATGAAAGCTGTGATCTACAGCTAATCTTAATGGATGTTCGCTCTGGTTCAACAATCTGCACACATCCCTCAATGTGACATTTACCTCCAGGCTTAGGAAGCCCCCGTCATGCGCAGCAGTGACTCTGGGTGAAGGCTCGAACCATTCGCAGGATTTCCCCAGAAGGTTGCGTAACGTTCTGACGGATGATACGGTGACCGACCCAGAGCAACGAGCCAGAATCAACACGTTGTCACTCCACCAACTCACATCCACCAGTGGGTAGTATTGCTCCTTATCTGGGACAAGTGCAGTGACACATAAAGGTCAGTCAGAGCAGATTTTTTTTTTCTCTTCTCATCTTCACTCAACATGTTTGCGGTATTTATTGCCTGATAATCCCCTTATCCAAAGAGAAACTTTTTAGTAACTTGTCTCCCTCTCTTCCAGACATGTTTATTTGCAGCGCCATGAGACATCACTTGTCATGAGGATATACGCCTAGATTACTGCTTACACAAAATGTGATAGCTGTCACCACAAGTGGCCTGAAACTGTCAAAATAAGATTATAGCCAAATACACAAACACCAAAATATACACACAAAATGGCCTGGTTACCAAAGGGAGAAAATATTTGCTAGCCCCACCATGCACCATGAGCTTTGTGTTTGTGAAAACTGTGTAATTCAATAAATCAAACGTCAAAGATCATTAAATTGTGTCCAAAATGTGCTGTCATGTCAGCAACAAAGTACTCTCTTTTCGCTGCTCCAGGCCAAAATACCTTTTATTTTCTTCCTTCTCTCCAGTGATGTCTTCCACTCCGGGTTGATCTCCTCAAATCCTGGCTGCAGGGCGGACCGGAAAGATGGAGGCACCAAAGCAGGGAGGGAAAAAAAAGAACGAGCGGAAAAGGGGATGGGGAAAGAAATTAATCTGCTAACCCTGTTTACATTTGCAGCACACATGAGCTTTACCGGCGGCGGAGCTGAACGTAGACGCTGAATAAATCAGCAAAACATTTGGTGAATTTAAGTTCCTCACATTATGTGGGATGGAAGCAAATAGAAACATTCAAAATCCTTCTCCCCACACTAAAAAAAACCATGTCCAAAAGAAGATTACATTAATGCTGTCAGTGAAGAACTTAATATACAAAATATTATCACAAATATGACTGTAGTGTATATTCAGAACATAAATATGAGCAGCTTAGGGTTGTACCTGTTGGTCCTGGCTCCATGTGGTCTTCTCTTTTAGGGAGGGGATGTCCCAGACAGACAAACGCCCAGAGAAGTGGATAACAGCCAGAAGTGTCCCGTCAGGGCTCAGGCTCATGCGGAACACACCATCCTGAGGAATGAGAATGTCAACACATTCTTCTTATTAAGAATAGATCAGCTTTTTATTTTACACTGAAGTATTCAGGCTGAAGAAGGCTTCTGTACCTTTTCATCTCCTTGCCTTGAAAAGAATCTTAGGCTGGGAATCCTGAAGAAACCTCTCCTCTGACTCTATAAATACAAACACACAGGGTGAAAATGTTTCATCTACAACATAACTAAACTGTTTGCAAGAAAACGAGGTGTTTCAGACATCTCACCGAACCAATATCGTCCTCATAACTGGTGACCTGCTTGTAGTGAGGCGAGCCAGAGAGCGCCCTCCAGGCAGTGATGCCGCTGCAGGAGGCCTTGGTTGCACCATTATCCCCTGATTCACAGCCTCCTACGAGCAGCAATCTACGCAAACACACACCGTCTTCATGATTGTGCCTCTGACCTTGTCATCCTTTAATTCCAACTAAGGCCAGAGAGAATTCCCACTACTGAACTGCCATTTAGGTGCCTAGCAGATTAAGTGTTATTTATCAGAGGAAAGGTCTGGGTGGAATGACTTAAGCTCAGCAAAGACAAAAATAAGACCTCATTGATTAGTGGTTCCCTTCATTTACAGTGGGATTGGCCATGAAATCCAGCTTTTCAACTCAAGACTGCCCCCTGGTGTAGAAAATATAGATATTAAATATGAGCAAAATAGAGTTATTTTGTTCAAAAATTGCTTGAAATCAATCAGTTTATTTCCAGAGAAATTTTCTTACAGAGCAAAAGTAGCACATTACACAAGACTAAAACAACAAACTAAAGAATCCAATACAAAAGAAATTGAAGAAGTTAAATGATGTGAAACAAGAAAAAAATATGCAGTCATTAGTATGAATGGTTGAGGAACTATGGCATTAATGATGATGAGAAGACAAGTTTATTGAGAGTGTAGGTGGACATAAAAACTGGCTGTGCCTCATGGGCCAGCACACATTGGCCTGCCCTCTACTTGACCTCTTGCACTGCGGACAAGACGATATACTGCAATTAATTAATATTACATTTATATGCATAAAAATTGTATTTCTTCTCTTCTAAAAATGTTCCACTATTGTTATTTATTGTATCTCAGAATTATGTTTTACTTTTCACATTTTTAATTTAATCATGTCTTTTTTACTTTTTTTTTACACTTTTATTTCAAAACTAGCACAACAGAACAGAAAACAAATTCGCCTTTTTTCCTTCCCCAACAGATACAAATAGATGGTTTTATGGGAACTACAAAACTTATCAGTAATTTTTCCCCTGAAAGACAAAATAGATCAAGCAACAAAAATAAAACCAAAAATCTACATTAAATTAGAAACATAAACCACTATTTATTAAAATAATGTCAAAACAAACAAGTCCCCCTGCCATAAAAAGTCAAAGTTTAAAGTACAATCAAACTGGAAAAAATGTTTGATTGTATTTTTTTCAGTCAGATTTGAAATTATTTTCTAAAATCTAATTCCTTAACCTTTCTTTTTTTCCCTTACTTGCCTTCTATTCTTCCTCATTTTTCATATAGGCATCATTAAAGTTTCATCTCATCTATCAGTTGGCAAACATTTGACAGTAGCTGCCAAAATCCATTATGCTTTCATGCCAGGTTTCACCAGCCAAAGTAAATTTGCTTTGTACGGCCTATGAGCCCTGGGGAAAACCATAAGGTCACAAATATGAGCCTGATATAATTAACCACAACCTCTGAATGGGCAGAGGAGAATTTCAAGCCAATGCAAAGAATTCCTGCAGGTACTCTATTAAAGACATGGGCTCATTCATTTTTAAATGAGTACCATGACCTCATTCAACTTAATATCTTCTGCTTGAACAGGGGATATTGATGAAAATCAATTTACTTGCAACTTGCACCGTAATCTATTGAGGTTTTTTTTCTGCTACACACTGCATCTCAGGTCCACTGCTTTCTCCTATACAGAGACAGAATAAGTCTCCTCTTCTGTGTGTAGAAAACATGCTTGAAGTGGCAGCTTAGCAGATCAGAACCTTTTCACATTCTATCAGATTACATTTTATTAACTCATTTCATTAGGATTTTATGTGACAGACAAATAACGTATACATGCAAATTGAAAGAGAGATGACTTCTAGTTTATTTTTTGCTGATAAAAATCCCCCCAAAAATTTATTAATTCTTGGATCAACTCTAGTCAGTAAATTGTGCCTTCTAAGGGCTGCATCCTGACGGATGATGCTGCCACCACCATGTTTAACTCTAATGATTGTGTGGTCAGGCTGATGTGTTGAGTTAGTTTTCCAATGCACATCTGATTTTACATGAAAGAAAAGTTTTATTTTGGTTGCACCTAACCAGAGCACTTTCTTCCACAGTACTTTGATGTATTCCCCAGATGTCCTTTGATAATCTTGAAGCAAGATTTTTTGGCCGTCCTTCTCTTGCCACGCTTTCTTAAACACCAGATTTGCTAAAGACAAAAATAGTAGATGTCTTCTCATAAGAAGGCCCAGCACAGGCTATATCTTCTACACTGCCATAAAACTTGACTTTTCCCTCCCAAAAAAAGCACAGGTCCAAACTCAAGTAGAAAAGGTTTGCAGAGAGGAATATCAAGCTGATCATGCCTCCATCCAGAATTTGTACAACTCTGCAGGTCCTGCACATCCTGGACACAAACGGCTTCATATTACTATCAACAAAAGCTAACCACCACAGAAAAAGTTACTTTCCCCATGTTCCACAGCTATGCTGCTGTGGAACAAAACAAGTACATTTGCACAAGCACAACCTGCCTTCCTTTTTTCTTCTTCACAGAAAACGTTAATGTTCATTATACATACTCATTTATTTCACCCGAAGTGTATACATTTATACTGTATGTTTGTAAGCTGTGAAAGTGCGAAACCAAAGTCAAATTTGTTCACAGAATCTTGGCCGATAAAGTTGATTCTGGTTCCAACATGGTACATGGATGTCTGTGGCAGAAGCATGTTAAAATATGGGAAACTCAAGGGGCTTGACCGCAAACCACTTCAAAGAGAAAACATAATTTAAAGAGCAGCAGGTTTGGGTTAAGCTATGACACCAGAGATGGTTTAGGTTCATTTTACATTATACCAAAACATCCTGCAAAGATTTTAAAATAAAGCAAAGATTTATGTAATGAAATCTGCTATGCAATTAAATCTAATTTATTTCTATCAAAGTAATGAAGATAAGATGTATTTAGCAGCAAATTGACTATGCCCGTAGATCTGAAATGATGAAAGAGCTGGAAATCGCTCAGAAACTTTCAGCTTTGGCTATTTAAGTGTTTTGTGGCATATCTCAGGATGAGAACTGATTCAAAGGATTTGTAAGGATGTCTGAATATAAATGTAGGAAAACACTCCTGATCAAACACGGCACTAATAGAAGAAGTCTCAGAAGGTGGAGTTCTCAGGAGAAAATGCATTCTCCAACAATGTCAAGGGAAGGCTATAGATATTAATTAGGCTGCTACTGATGGATTAAGAGCTTAATGCTGGCAAATATGTCCATATTTCAAAAAGCTCTACATATCATTTGTATTCAACCGGCTCTCCGAGCTCATGCAGTGTTTGAATGCCTGTCATTTTTTAACGTACCGGTGACCAGGGTGGTAAACGGCCGAGGTGATGCCACGAGAGTGGTGTGGGGAAAAGCTGAAGGTGTGGTTCTCCTGGAAGTTTTGATTGGTTCCAACACTAAAACAGAGCAAAAACATTCACATGACATGAATACATAATTAAACGCAAGCACATAAAAATTAACAAACAAATTAAGTGCTTACGTGGAAGCTTGTGGTGCTGACAAGCAGTTTTGGGCAGTTTTGGATATAACAACAAAGCAATTTCCGATCCAGTTGAAATTAAAATGAGACACAGTAATCTATGTAATCTAATTAGGAACGGCAATTTAAACGAGAGTGGTACATGTGGGGTAATTTGTGTTGGGATATCTCTCTGGGGAAATTGTTCTTTGCTGTTCAAATGTAAAGAGAAAAAGGAAAATAAAAATGAGCACTGAAATGCTGGCACAAAAAAGCAAGACAATGAAAGAGATGCTTACCTATAATTCTAAAAAAAACAAAAAAAAAGTCTAATAAGTCATTTAGCAACAACATCATAATACAGCCACACAAAGAAGAAGAGTGAATGTGAGCTTTCTGCTTTTAGAAGAAATCTGGTAAAATATCTCCAATGTCTTAATGATATACTTGCACATACACGCCGGCATCTCAAAGACCGTTTCTCTGGCTGTTATTGGAGAATAAATCAGCATTTCCCTCACTTTCCCTCACAGGCGGCATCAATACTGACAGAATTGAGGAGAAGGTGTTGGAGGGCTGGACATTGTCTGATCAGGATTCAGCGCACATTGCTGAGTATTACCCTGTGTTTTGGAGTGTCACAGCTCCGAGGCGTTGTGTGACAACAACAGTGAAACAGGGAAATGGAAAATCTCTGAGGAGATGGAAGAAACAGAGAAGGGCTAATGCTAAATCGAACTTGGAAGAAACAGGGTTCCAACACATTTAACATTTCTAAATACCATATTTTTACAACTATATAGATTTTGCAGTCTATTGCTGTGACATTATGGGCACTTGATTAAAAAACATTTACTTTGTTGATTTAATTATCTGCTTTCGAACATAAAAAATTGCAAAACCATCGTGTTAAACCTGCCTTTACAAATCAGCAGTATAACAAAATCTAGTTCATTGTTTTTTGAGGGTATATGTATCTACCAAACTTTGATCAATTAAGACAACACTGACAAATCTAGATTGGATTACCTTAGATCAAATAAAAGTTCTTTAAAACTGTAGTTTTCAACACCCAGTGTTTTAGATGTGGTTCTGCTTCACCACACCTGACTCAAATAATGAAGTCATCAGCAGATCTCTGTAAAAGTTTACTGCACATGATGAGGTAATTCAGAAGTTTGATTCAGCTGTATTGAAACATGAATGCGTCTAGAAATTGCATAATACCATGTCCACTTAAAAATGTATCACTACTATCTTTATTTCACCAAATCTCCCAAAAAAACTGGAATTTAAATGCTGTGTTATGCATCCAAATCAAGCCCAGCTCAACGAACGGGTCCAGTGTGGAACAAAGAAGTAAAAGTATCTCACGGTCAAAAAATTGTGATTGTGTCAAATTAAGGATGCCAGAGTCATTTCAGAAACTTCACTTTTTTCTGCACAGAAATGTGTTTTATTAGTACTCTAAATGTAGAAGATATAAAAAATTCAGACTCCATACTTGCCAAGTTATGTAGTTATATGTACTCTACTACATAGGATAAGCTACTAATTTTTTAAAAGCATACCATGAAATTCATCAGCAATCTTCCCTTAAATAAATCAGAGGAAGCTTTTCTTTATTTTACCTTTGCCAACAGAACCTGTTAACTGAATTAATTAAGTAACTGCGATTAACTGTTTGCTGTGAAACGACCCCATGAAACCCAAAACATAATTTTAGCTTGTTCACGAGAATTCGCTGTTAACATTCCATGAAACATGAGGTCGCCGTGTGAGGTGCAAAGTGTGCCAGTGTTGAAGGGGGTAAGAGGGAAATGTAGTCGCACCTACCAACAGATTATCGGGCTTGTAAGTTTAATAAACAGTGTCATGGTCAATATGAGTAAGTTATCACACTCTCTTATTCAAGCTTGCAGTGACTCATGGAGGGAGGAAGGAGGGATGGAAAAGACAGATGCAGAAATGAACATGTCCTTTGCATATTATCAGTTATAATAAACACCTATTAATACAGACTTCTGAAGGAGTAAAGGCTCCTTTGCTGCTTCGAGGTTTTATTCCCAATTGAACTGCTTTATATTATGGCTCAATTAACATAAAAGCATCAGAATTAAATTTTAAATATCACTGTAAAAAGAACAATCCTTAAATGCTATAAGCACACAAGATATGAAAAGAACCACAACAACAGTTCAAAATTGAGATAAGAATAGTCAAGTTATACCAAACATGCAGCATTGTCATGAACATTTTTCAATAAATGTCTGCTTTTATATTAGAAGACAATAAAGCAATTTAAGGGTGGCGGATTAATGTATTTGTGCCTCTCACCTTACAAGGTAGCTCTTGAGTCCACCACTGTATGTGATCACAAGAAGCTCTGCAGACCACTGAGCACTTGCTGTGTACTCCAAGAAAATCAGTCCTGCGACTGCACAACTGAAATCTCCAGGAAAACTCACCACCTGGATCAGAAAACAGTAAGTCGAAGAGATGGTGTAAAAATAAGTGGTGCAACTTTCTATTCATTTTTTTAAAAAAGAGAGTAAAAACAATTATCACTTTGTAACCCACCAAGTGTTTTTAACTAAACTGATGTGACATGCAAGAAATGAGCATAAAATATACAGTCTAAAGATAAAGAAAGTAATGATAAGACAGGTGAGCCAGGCAAACAGAAGATAAGTGACAAAGTTAAAGAGACAGAAAGCCAGGGATTTGAGGGAGATGGAGAACAGACATGCACATGAATTTTTTTTTCCTGCACATGCACACTTTCTGTCAAATTTACTTTTTTATCATCCCCCCCCCAGAAATAGCAGCAAGTCAGTGGTGTGTGCACTTAACGGTGACAAACAGGAGGAAGAGCGAAGCAGAGCTGATGTAAGTGTACGAGCGCACTCACTGTCGGCACACAACAAAGCAGCAGTGCACTAAAGGAGCGAGGATCAGAGACTTTCAAAGGTAAGTGTGGCTGGGGAGAAGGACGACAGTCTGCACTCGCCGTCTGCCAGCGCCATCAGAGCAGGGGAGGGAATGATGGACAGAAATGCAGGAATGATAATATATTGCACACAGAGGACATTAAATGAGGCAGGGATGGAAGATGGACTTGATGGGAGCATGGGGAGAGCCACTGACACAGACATGCACGGATGAGAGAAATGTGACAGCAGAGACATGAGGAGAAGACTGGGAGAGTAAGCTGTGAAAAATTTAAAGATGGGAGCTGATGAAGATGGGATTAAAAGGAGGAAGTGAACACTAAGAGCAGAGAAGAAGGAGAAGAGAAAGAAGGAGAAATAGACAATGAACTAAAAAGCACCCATGACAGACTAAAGGAGTGCAGAGGGTGTCTGACAAGCAAACATGTACTTCAAGACCTGACAGGCAGCTCAAAGTGTTTCACAGAGCAAGAGTACAAGTCTCGCCTGACTTGTCTCAGGAGGATTATGGATGTCTGAATCCTCATAACCATCTTGCTGTACTCTTACAAGTAGAGCTGCATTGATTGTAGTTTAGGACAATTCTGACACATGATTTTTCAAAAGTATTCACGTCCAGATTCGGATATTAGCCAAGTTCTCTGACGGAACCATACCACTATATGTTTTTTTCATCATCTCTGATTGAATTTGCAAAAAGTAACTGTCAAGTAATAATATGCATTTCTAGGCCTATCCCAGTTTGTGTTTTATATTTTTATGTTTCATATGTTTTAATATTCATTTGAGCATTTTTGCATCAAACCATAATGTCAGGAAATGTCAGGTATAATTTCTAACATATCTGGACATTTGTTATATTTTTTAGCATCACTTCCAAGTAATATAGACTTTACACATCCACATTTTTGCCCACCTAAACCAACCTGGCTAATATAACACACAGGCGTGTCACATCAGCTGAACACACAATCACAGCTTCTGAGAATAAAGAAATAAAACGTTCATATATAACACAAAAATTTAAAGATCTCACAGCTGAAAGTGAAAAGTGGTTGAAACCTTCTTCAGTCTGAGGTTAAGGATTGGCATAAGGTCACAAATTATTTCAACCATTGACTATTAAGAGGGTTTCAATTTTTTTTACTCAAAAAACATTTTCAGAATAAGTAACCAAATATTTGTATTTATGTGTTTTAATATTTTTTTCCAGAAACTGCTAAAAAGTATTAATGTATGTTCTTGACCTAAAATAAAGGTCATAAAAGTATATCAAAGTATGTTGCTTTTTGGTGCTTTTGTAGGCTGAAAATCAAAGGAATGCTTTGTTTTCTTCATAGCAAAAACATGAAAAATACAACACAGGGAGCACAAATGTGATTTTCAGATCATATCAAACAGCTTGGATAAGCATGATTACCGGAGGGATGACAAAAAGTTCGCTGCCAATGAGATCAAAAAGGCGAACGGTGCCTGTGCTGTCCGCGTATGCCAACAGAGTGCAGTCGTAGCTCCATGCCACCTTTCGCCACTGAGGGTTGGGGTCCTTTGGCACTGTGGCAAAATGGTAAGAAATGAATAATTAATCCCAAACTGATCAAATTTCAAGAATTAAAAGCTTTCAAATCAAGACAGATGAGGCAGCATTAGATTATATCTTCTATAATGTATTAGGCTAATAATTACAGATGGGAAATGAATGATAAATCAATGCTTCAAGAATTCCAAGACCAATTTATCTATTGTAAATAGCACAAATAACAGGTCAGCGATTGTGTTTTAAAAGGGGAAACACTTTTATGCTTTCAAGCTTAAAGCAAGGAGAGAGAACGTGAAAGAGGTTGGGGATAGGGAAAAAAAGGTGGGAGGAGAACAGGCATCATAAATTCAGCTTTAACTAAAGTATAGGCTACTGTTTTAGGATTGTGCTGGCTCAGCAGAGCTGCAAGGGTAACCATATCGCAATGATGAAGCACATCCGTGCCTGCTGGCATGTGCTCAAGGCTCCGCTGTCATCCTTCCTTTTGACAGAGGAACCAGGTCGGGCTGGCAGGCCCCAGGCACAGGACCTGTTTTGAATGCTTAGTTGGGGGGTGAGAGGGAAGGCGGGTTAAATAAAGTGAGACCTGCATAAACTAAGCTGGTTTACTACATTCTTTTTGTGGACAACAGCAATGTGTCCAATCCATGTCGTTCTGAAAAGGCAAGTTATGTTTTTCTGTGGTTGATATCCTATAACAGAGCTCCCGGCGTCTATTGGTCTGAAATTCTTGGCTGTGTAATGCTGCTATTGCGTTTTATCTGGATTTACAGATAAATCCTATTGCAACCCCTGGTGGGCAATAGCGCTAACGAACGGGGGTGTCAGATATTGTATGACTGGAATTTTAAATGAAGAACAAAAGGAGAAGCTGGGAACGAGACAATGAATGAGACACAAAGATTAAAAACACAATGACTGCTCACATTTTAGGGCCATCGGATGAGGAGCGCATTAGGAGGCAGACAACTTATCAGACTTCAGATTGTGAGATTACAGGGAGGCTATAAAGCTCCGTCTTCCTCTTGTTCTTTTGCATCTTTATATTTAAATCTCTTTTTTCATTACATCCCCCACAAACTTGCTATCTTATCATTATGAACTGTGGGCAGCAACACAGTGGGCTCCATTTCCACATTCATGTTTTTATTTGAGGGAACAAGAAAATTAGATGCTATGTGTCTTCAATTTGTTTCCCCCGCCACCTCAAGCAAAAGTGGAGGCAGAAGAATTACACCCAATGACCCAACAGAAGCCTTCTATCTGAAGTCTTGCAGATACATTTATCAGAGCTCAAGACTTATGAATTATGCACAGAGGTTTTGAGACAACTCTACTGTAAAAGAGGCAGACGGGAGGGGGGAAGCATAAGGGTGAGGGGGGAGCAGTGATACATAGGTGTGGATGCAATGAGCGGGCACGAGAACATATGCGCGCTCACACACACGTTCATGCTCATCCATTAAGAAAAAATGCCATTAAAAGCAGGATCACAGTGAAATCCATTAGAACAAATCTCCGTGAAGTGAAATGAAGTATGAAAAAAATGGAAAAGAGAGATGAAATGGAGAGGAAAGGAAAAAAAAGAAGGAGGGAGGAAAGGGTTTACACGCGCCCAGGGGCTACTGTTATCCACACTATGAACCATTAGGAACAACGGATCACAATGACGGCTAGCCAGAGCAGAACGGAGGACCGAGGGGAAGGGAGGGATGACAAAAATAAAGCTAAAGAAAATGACATAGAATAAGAAAAGAAGTGCAGGTGCTGCTGAACCCACACAGGTTTCACTCTGCATCTTTTACCTCTACCTGCTGTGAAAGAGTATTTATAGAGGTTTTATGCAACACTTGAATGTCCCAGTCCCAACTGATTTTAATATGAAGCAAAGGTAATCTAAATAAATTATTTTATTAAGGTGAAAAATGGCTGCACAGATTAATTGACTGATCCACCACAGTCAAGGTATGATGACTGCCTGAATCAGTTTACTTGAAAAAAGGATCTAAGATCAGTTTTAGAATGACATCCTGAGATTCAATCCTTTATAAATCTTTCAGAGAGTCCTTATAATGAGTCTTTGTCATCTTCCAGTGTGTGGGTGTGGATGGATGTATATGCTTAGAAATATGTAAATCCAGATAAAATTAATTAACCTGTTTATGTTTATTTTTGATTTGATTTATTAATGAGGATCCCTCTGAAAATATTGTATGAGTTTATGAGGTAGAAGTTCGTAAGTTTCTTACTTCTTCCTACTCTTTTTCGAGCATATTAAGATTACTGTGATACAAAAAAAAATGTGCATTTTGCCTCCCTTGTTCTTGTGCATGATTTTATACTACTATCATGTTCGAAATAAATAAATAAATTTGTTACAAGTTTATAAATGTATTCTCTTTGGACTTTTATGTAATAGAGCCTAAGAGTTGCTCTAAATGTTTATCTTGGCAAATATGTGGTTGTGTTCTTACACAGGTCCAAAAACAAAAACAAACAAAAAAAATAGAGAATTGTGTGAAATGTCTACTTGTAACATACAAAAAACATATGAATCATTTATGAGGCTCTTACAACAGATAATAAATATGGATTGGAAAGACAGACTGAAGAACTCTATACATCAACCCAAGGACAGAGTTCATTCCTTTTCACAGTGATGTAAGTTAAATGGTTGACACACTGTCCGCCAGCAACCCCAAGTGGTAAAATAAGTATTAGCTGAATTATTCAGAAAATAAGGCCAAGTCGCATCCCATGTCAAACACTCCAAGCACTTGGCACGCTGGGACGAGGGAATTTTCAACACTGCCAACTGCATAATGCAGCAGAAGATGAAGTAACATTACAAAGTTATTGCTTCAACATCTGAGTTGCATTTATGTTAATTGAATAGAAAATGGAGTTATTCCATATACTAGGTGTCTTTAGGTTCCAAATATTCATGCCTAGAGCCAAGCAGCATATTAAATCAATGCCCACTGGGATTCAGGGGTCAAGACACTGAAGTTCATACAGAATGCATGGGGATGACAGAAAAAGGAGCAAGAGGAAAAGGTGGATTGTATTGTGATGCTCAACAAAAGCAAGTATGTTATCCTAGTATGTTGCTGCATCTTTTAACATCTCCAAATGTAGCAGCATTTTATTTGACATGCAAAGCTGGGATGCAATGGTATGACATGAGCAGTTACTTTATTCTGTACAGATTTATATTTAATTAAAGAAAAAGAAAGGAACTATCCATTTACTAGTAGGCGATGGGACTGCTTAGACACTCAAAAACAATTTGCCTTCATAATGTTAGACAAATCAATTACAATTATGGAAGAAATCAAGTTGGGAGCACTCAAAGTTGTTTTGCCCACCAGGGAATGAAAGATACTTCAATGCTCTACAGAATCTGCTGCAGAATCTCTGACTGTAACCCTTGCACTTTAAAGAGAAAATATGACCCAGTTTTGTATGATATTCAAATCTTGCAGCATTCCAGACAAGTAGCACTGTTTGATGTTTATATCTATAAAACATTAGAAGCAGTACAGCAGAAAAGTTTTAGATCTCCCTGCTACTCTATTTGTATTAATCTCACTATGATATTAATGGATAGCAATTTAAATAGTACAAGTGATCGTTTTGGCAGTTCATTATTTTTCTTTCAAGCAAACTCAAATCAGACAAGAACGGACAAATAGGCACTGCTTAACTCCTAATATTAATATTCACACACTATCTTTATAACTTGGCTCAGTTTTAGGAAAGCTTTCGAAGTGACCTTGATCAACATTTCCCTTCGGGATGCTTTCTTTTTGTTTGTTTTGGGGGTTTTTTGATTAAGAAGAAATTCAACATAAAACAATTTATGATTTGGGTAGTTTAACAAAGAATCTACATTTTTATAATTTGCTTTCTGAGTAAAATTAAATGATTACTTTTTCATCGAACTAATAACTAATGTTTCGACACATTAAAAACCATCAGCACTAAATTATTATTTTAATTATAAATCTGAAACTTTGTAATATATAGTCTGAATATCGACAGTATTTTTTTTCTTTATTTCTTACTAAGATCCAGGGCTGGAAAAGTGAGGGTGATTTACTGCTATTAGGCAGTAGTGTTGTAATTCATGCAAGTAATATGTATTCAAGAGCTTGCTGAGGTCAACAAAAGGCTAATAACTTAAATGCTCCTAATCTGATTGGATCTGGGTCAATGCTGCTTGCTGACATGCAATCCCTTGGTGTCATTTCTGTGGCAATTTATTCACAAGCACTGAATTTAAACCAACAGCAACACAAAGGAGAAACACATGAACCACACCAACTTAAGTACTTTACAAAGCAAAGAGGTGTTTACTGTGTTATGAGGATTTAGCTTTCAGTTAACATGAACTAAAACCACAGAACTTACCCTGGCATTTTCCAATGACAGAGCCAAAGTCATCTCTTGCAGATCTGAGGAGAAAATGCATACATAAACAAAAACTGTAACAAAGGTGAGTTTATTCTGAATGCAAACACTTTACCAGGGTCGGGAAGCCAATGACCCCAAATTAGCCCAGTGGATTAATGCTTAGTTGGGGGGGTGAAACAAAAAACAGATTGCTGATCTACAACATGAGGTTCATTGTTTATTTTACAAATATGTTACTTAAAAATAAAGACACTTCTGCTTCTCTGTTAGCCAAACTATGACTCCGTGTTTTCCATTTATACAGCCTTACAGATACTTACAGATCTCATTATCAGGTGAGGCCCCTTACGTATGGGGAAAAGAATGAGCCACCTCTGACATACAGTAAGACAGTTTAAAATATATCTAGATTTTGCAAATGTGACTTTTCCAACTGTTTGTTTTTTTCAGGCAAAGAAGCTCAGTTTAATCATCACATTACAACAGTACAGTATGGTGTTGGTGTTCTTGGTGTACAATTAAAAACTGGATATACTTGGAAATAACCACCACAACTATTCTCAGGAGCATAGCCACTTATTGTTTCTTCTACCATTTAGATGTACCAGTTTGAGGAAGTGTTGCTTGATTGTTTCAAAACAGCAGCAGATAAAGATGTGCTAAATTAACTCGAATGTTCTCCACTGAGACATTACGTCGTTACTGACTGTACATGCCTTAACAAAACGGTTCTCCTTTCTCAGGTGCAAGTTGAACCTGGAAAGTCTTTCTAACAAAAATGTGATAAATCACCTCATTAATTAAAAAGGCTCTATCGCTCTCACACAGGGCTTTAAAAGAGGACATAGAGTTTTGTAATTACCTAATTTCCACACACTGATCTTGAACAACCGCCAATAGTTTGCCATTACTGTGGAGTAAAACAGAAGAGTGGTCAGGAATGAATGAGCAAAAGAAATGAGAGAGAGCAGAAGGACAGGGAAGTTAATGGAAAGGGGTAAACACTTGTCATTTTATTGTTACACATGAAATTACAAGCGGAAAATACAAAAAAAACAGACATCTTTTGTGATTTTTTGGAAAGAAAAATGCAAAGATGGGAATAAAAAGTCAGGTTGAGTGACTTAAATTGAATAAACATCCAGGTCAGGTCATATCCAGAGTGGTTTGGTTCCATTAAAAATTACCATTTGAAAACAGGTCTTTTTATTGTTATTTTCAATGAAGACAAATTATTAGCTGAGCACATATGAGTCAAATATTGATGACCAGAGAAAAAGAAAAGAGTGCCAGACAGTGACTTTATGTTCCTGTTGTACCTTGAAAGGACCAGCTGCCAGTTGATTTGCTTGTTTGCCAGTCGGACAAGACCAAGAGGCAGAGACGAGCTGGAGGGGCTGAGAAAGTGAAAAAAATCTATTTCAAATTAATTATTTAACAAAGTTCTTAGTTTTTTTTAATACTTGGATTTTTGATACCTGCCACTCCTCCCCCCCAAAAAGGTTTAAACACAAAAACAATTTGTCTTTATTAGTCTTTATTAGTTTGTCTTTGATTTTTAATTTTTTATCTCGTAGAATGATAACATTGAGGAAAAATGTCATGCTTTCACTTCATCTTATTATGTTATATGACATTATATTATATTTATTTAATGGACCAGTTATCTTTAGTTTTCACACAAAAATTATTTTCTTCTTTGAAATGCACATCTCTAGCCAGCTGGCAACAAGTGAGGGATGGGCAGTGCTCCATTATTGTAAGCTTCATTCTAGTCACTCTAGCACATTCTCTGGTATCTAATTATAAGGACATTAACAAGTAAAAATAGCATCCCAAGTTTACAAACACCAAACATACCTTCTTTCTACACTTTCTGAAATCATGCCAAAACTGTTCTTGTTTATTCAATTAGAACTACCAAAGCTCTATTTGTTAAATATTACAAAAAGGACTATAAATTCTCAGTTTACTTTGATACTAATAGCCAGGATGCGCTTTTCATCCCCAAAAAAAAATAAAATAAAATAAAATCCAACAAACTCTTGGTTACCATAGTTACCAAGAAAATGTGTTATTTCTGAAAATAAAATATTTTCCTGAATTTGATTGGCTTAAGCCACCCAAATGTTTACTCTTTGAAGTAAATCATTAAATTGGTTTACTGTACTTCAAAGTGGTAGCCAAGTCTGAAGACATGGCAACTGCACCACTGAATGCACACATGCTGCCAGCAAATTATAACCATCCTACAATCCAAATTCACTCCTCCTGGTTGTATTTTTCTTTCAACGAATGAAGGTTATTAACTCAACTGTCAAAGATGCTAATTTATGTAGTGGATGCAGCAATATCAGCACTCAAAAAGGCAAATGACTGTAAAAGCTTAACTGAACTGAGTGTAAAAGTAATTATTTTTTCCTGCTCAGTAGCAAAAGGAGATGTCATAAAACGTACTGAATACAATTCATTAATTACATGGAAATGAAATATAAAATTAAATACTTTAGCATTATCACTCTGGCAACAATCCAATTATAAAAATGATTCATTTTTTCATACAACTGCTTTTTTTTCTGGGTTTCGCATTTCATGACAGCCTTCGAGTCTGCTGAACATCTCTCACCTTGTGCACAGAAAAAAGGTAAAAAGTTTAAACATTATAAAAACTCTGGACATTTCACATAAAATAAAAATAAAAAACTTATGTAGCTTGAAGAGTTGTTAAATAATTAATGTGGTTATTGATGGTGTTAGCTAGCCCCTGCTGGGAGAATAAGAAGGCCTCGAGGCTAAAGCATTATAAAGCTGACTGATTTAAAGACTGACGGCTGCTTTAATGTATTCCAGCAGGCAGTGAGCAGGATGGAAGGAGTGGCTTTGGTGAGCATTTTCTGATTTCCACTGATAATGATGGTGGAAGTACAAATATGAATGTCTCAATTAGACTGGATATTTATATTGAATATACATAAATTTAAGCCTCCAAGGAGCTAGTTCAAAGTTTAATGCATACTGACTGCTTTGAGTCTGAAAGAGGGAATGCATGACAAGACAAAAACATATATTAATATATTATATAAAACAAATATTCATTCTTCTAAAATGCTACATTTCTAAAAAGGTACCACAGTAGATTAAAGGATTTCTCAAACATGCATGAAAAAAAAAAAATCAGGGCAACACTCAAAAAAGCCCATTTTACATAGATATGCCCCTTTAATGAGACAAATACCCACACTTATCTATTTAAGCTTTTGCCAATTTTATGATTCTTTTTATTTTTATGGTGTTGATTGTTGGTTTCATATATTTCTGTTAAAGCTTTCGATAAATATATTAATTCAATTCTAAAAAGACATTCTTTACTGCAGGACCAGCAAATATGCAGTGAAAATAATGAGTTTCACTAACAAACTTACCTATACCACAGATAGTGAAGGAGCAATCGGAACGGTCCTGAGGGAGATTTATGAAAGTTAGCAAGCTAAATTTGACATTTCAGAAAATACACCCAGTCCTAGTAAATTAATTAGTAGTCATATTTTTAGTTCAACTTCAAACAGCCCTGCAGACAAGAAAACCCATTTCAGGAGGTTGAATCCTTTGGCATTGCATGCCATGTCTGCATTATATGCAAAGTTCAGATTGTACATAAAGTGGCATAATACCAGTATTTGGTATCATACTTCAGTATATTAAACTTTTTACAGTTTTATTTCTTTTTTATTTTTATGGTGGTGCTTTTTAGTTTTGTAGATTTCTGTTAATACTTAGAATACATATAATGATTCAACAATAAAAAGCCATTTGTGGATTAATGTCTTTCTTAACAAAACATACATACATTTAAGCCTAAAGTACATATTTTTGGTCTTATACAATAGTATAAGACCAAAAACTGAAGTATTTTGTATTATGGGATTGATTGTATTGCATATTAATTTCAGCATAACTCTTTTTAAAGTTAATCTCAATATTATAAAATAAACTACAATAAAAGCATTTAAATTTAAATAAACTACAATAAATGCATTTAAGTTATTGTGATACTGAGGTCCATACAAAGCAAGTCCGTAAACACATGGGTTGAAGATTTGAAAGAAAAAAAAGAGCAATCTTAAATAAACCAACAAACAAAGGCATTTTAAAGCTGAAATAGATAGCAGCCGGAAAAACCTCACAATAAACATTAAGCATTTTATTCTAGCACATGAAAATACTTTCCTCAAGACAAAGGATTTCAAACTGCAGTTCAATGACCTGCAATATTCAGATGTATTAACCTTGATATAAATTTCCAGTTGGTGGATATACTATTCATTATCTGGCTCTATGTTTTTGATCAAACCAAATCATAAGAACAATAAAAATGTTTAAATATTTGTTGTTTTTTTGCTGCAACCGATGTAATTATTTCAACATTCAAGAAAGATTTTCTAATATTATGCAATTCTATGCCTTAGTATGAATCTTTGAGAATGCATAAGTTGTTGTTGTGCTTCAGGTTGAACACCTAAGTGATCTATTAAAAACTTGAGTGTTTGATGGAAATATACAAACAAACAAAACAATTTTCAATAGTTTCACAGATCTAAGAGAAAGCTGTTACCCTTATTTTCGTTAAACAAAATAAAGCAACATAAAGCAGAACTCACCTGTTACCGCTTTTGCAATTACAGACGTGCTGTACTCCTTGATGCCCCGTAACTGCAAATGACAGGAGAAATAAATGTGGGACTATAGCTACACAGGACAATTCTTGTTACAAAGATGTAAATAAAAGCAAAAGTAGGTGAATGTGAATACATATTTTATTATTAAACTGAACCGAATATGTACAGATTCTTTTGGACTTTGCTAACAGGGAGTCTGTAGGAAAAGTACAATTTTTTTCGACATGTATAATAATTTTTCTACACTCATTGAACAGGACTTATATACATATAAATTTAATTCATATTAAAATTGCACAATTGGAGTAGAACTTGTCCAATGTTTCTACTACGTGGCTTTGCGCTGCTGGCAGGGTCCAGTTCACTTTCTCGTGCTTTCTTAACAATTATTCTTTCAAAAAGACGATGGCGAGCCTAACAACACTACCTAAATGTCTGAGATGACAAACCTGTGTGTCAGTCTCCGGTGGCCATTCCGTAATGACTAATAAATCGTATAAAATGTTTTCCTCTTCGCCTTCCATTAAGTTGTCTTCAGCCATGATTGCCACAGCTGTCAGAAATGTCTCCTACGGCAAGCGCAGCGAGACAAAATATAGCGAGATAACACAATTTTACAGTATTGGTCCTCCCTAACAATTTGGTGGGTGAATGCCCGCATTCACCTTGCATAGTATAATGTTATATTTATATAAAAATAATGTTTTTTGTTTGCTTACATGGTTTTTAAACCATACTGCCGTTAATGCGGAACTATTGTGCTTCTTCTGTTTTGACGTTCTTTTAAACTAGTTGCACCAACCCGTTCCTTTTGAACACGTAACTGCCGGTCGGGTAGCGCTCGTTGCAGCAAAAATGGCAGCCTTTTCTGGTGAGTTTGTCTTGTTAATTTAATGAATCTCCACTTATTCACTAGCTATTTTAGCAGATAGTGATTAGTAATAACCAGACCTTCGCTCTGAAACATTAAGTGTGTGTTTTACAAACGCAGAAATGGGTGTTATGCCTGAAATCGCGCAGGCTGTGGAGGAGATGGATTGGCTGTGAGTTATTACACTGTTTGCCAAATCATCCATAGCAGTAATTCATTGTTCTTTTGTTCCGCCCTCATTTTAGCTGCAAAGTTTATGCTTATTATGTTATTGTCTTAATTATAGACTGCCAACAGATATCCAAGCAGAGTCCATTCCCTTGATTCTTGGTGGAGGAGATGTTCTTATGGTAAGCCACTCCTAAGCCACAACATAGTAACTAGAACTGGTTGTATTTTTTTTTAGGGTTGTAATGCTACAATTTGAACCTCAAGAAGGTTTTTGTGTAAGCCTTTCTCTATAAAATGTAAGCTTTTATGTTAAAAAATTATAGAAAATCCAGTTTGGCATATATATTTTTTGGAAGACACTGTAAATGTATCACTTTAAAAAAAAAAGCAGACACAAGTATGTTACAGACTCTGAAATGTCTTATTCACTCTTATTACAGGCAGCAGAAACTGGTAGTGGAAAGACAGGAGTAAGTAGAGCCGCGGTTCATTTGAAAATCCAATTTTAAACATTTGCTCTTCGGCAAACACACACATCAGGTTGAGGTTTCTAGAACAAGTTCAGTGTGCTATATGTATTTCTTCCCCTTTGATCACCAGGCCTTTAGCATCCCGGTCATCCAGATTGTCTACGAAACCTTGAAGGATCAGCAGGAGGGCAAGAAGGGCAGAGCTGCTGTCAAAACTGGGGGAGCAAGTGAGATTTATTTATTTATCAGATAAAATTCTCTTTTAATATTACAAAACATATCCAAAGTTTAACTAAAGTTATTTTGCATTTGTCTTTCCTGCTCATAATCATTGCTTCATCCTAGTTTTCAACACCTGGCAGATGAATCCATATGATCGTAGCCCAGCCTTTGGTAAGAAAAGTTTAAGTGAACTCATCTGCATTAAAAGACAGCCCAACTGATTTTAAGACAAACACTGTGCAAGCTGAAGCTTTGTAATTTGCAACATGTTTTTCATTGCTGATCTGCTTAGCAATTGGCCCCGATGGACTCTGCTGCCAGAGCAGGGAGTTCAAAGAGTGGCATGGCTGCCGCTCCACCAAAGGTGTCACAAAAGGTCAGTGAACATGATTTTTAATTATCTACCACACTTCCCTTGAATAAGAGAAACCTACATTCAAAATACTTATTGGATTATATGTAGGGAAGTACTACTATGAGGTAACCTGCCACGACCAGGGTCTCTGCCGGGTGGGTTGGTCTACCAGTCAAGCTGCTCTGGACTTGGGTATGTATTGAAAAATCTCCAGCCTACAAGAAAACTTAAATTCTTATCAATTGTGCAGTAACTAAATTGTAAATTGTTGTGTTTCTCAGGAACTGACAAGTATGGCTTTGGTTTTGGTGGGACTGGAAAGAAATCCAACAACAAGCAATTTGACAGCTACGGGGAGGTGGAAATTACTCCTCTGTTGTTACGAAACATAATCAGTTTATGAATATTTTTTGGTTTGTTTGCTTGTTTTAAATTTCATCTGCCTTTCCCTCTTTGCAGGAGTTTACCATGCATGACACTATTGGGTGCTACCTGGATTTAGATAAGGGGCAGATCTCCTTCTCTAAAAATGGTGCATTATAATTATTCATTTTTGGATCATAAAAGATATAGGCAAAATTTTGAGCTGCCGATGGTCAGTAACATTTTGCTGTTTCTTTTTCCCAGGGAACGACCTAGGATCGGCTTTTGACATCCCTCAAAATTTAAGCAGCCAGGGCTTTTTTGCTTCATGCGTCCTAAAGGTATCTCCAGGCTCATTTAAGTACAAATACTTAATAGTAGAAATCAAACACTAAGTACCATGTAGCCATGGTGCCATACAAGCCTACATTTTTCTGTCTTGCTAGAATGCTGAGCTGAAGTTCAACTTTGGAGGAGAAGAATTCAAACATCCCCCGAAAAGTGGGTTTGTCACTCTGGATCAGGCGCCGGAGAGTCACACCATGAAATCCTCCCAAATAGGTAAAGGAAGAGCATTCCAAGTTTAATTTTGAAATGGAAATAATATTCATTCCCTTTTATAATAAAGGATTTTTTTCTATATTTCTGATATTATAACAATATCCAAGAGGTCCACTGTTTATTCACTTTTGATAATTTTGTGAAACTGCAGGCAGTGCCAAAGTGACTCAAGTGAAGGCTTCATCAAATGCACCCAAAGCCCTGATCATTGAGCCATCCAAAGAGCTGGCAGAGCAAACCTTCAATAATGTCAAGCAGTTTAAGAAATATGTGGAAAATCCCAAGCTAAGGTAGGATAAACAATGGTGAAAACCATGTCTGTAATTGTAATTCCAAATTACTGCCAGCAGATGGAGCTGGCAGTAATTGGAGCTCCATCTGCTGTATGGAGAAAATGCTGTTTCTCCAAACAGCATTTGCTAAGTTTCCTCATCTGTGTGCAGGGAGCTTCTTGTGATCGGGGGTGTTGCAGCTAAAGAGCAGTTAGCAGTTCTGGAACAGGGGGTATGTAATATCGATAGGCTTAATTGGTTTAAATGTAAAACACTCAAACTAAAATACACAACTTTTTGTTCTTTTCTTGTTTTGTTTTTTTTTCTTTGTATTTTTGGGGGGGTTTTTGGTAACTTTCTCTGTACTTGATTGTGTTATCAGGTAGACATAGTGGTGGGAACACCTGGAAGACTGGATGACCTTGTTTCCACTGGAAAACTCAATCTGTCCCACGTCCGTTTCCTGGTTCTGGATGAGTGTGTATGTGCAGCACATCTGCAAAATTTCAATCCACTTTAAAAACATAAAGTTCTCACTTTATTTTGGGGTTTTTTCTCTCTTTTTTTTTTTTTTTATTATAATGACATAGTTCATTACATTTTAACACGTATCGGGGTTCACTTTGTCTTCAGGATGGTCTCCTAACAGCTGGATATACAGACTTCATCAATAGGATCCATAAACAAATCCCTCAGGTGACCTCTGATGGCAAGAGACTCCAGGTATCGTTAATGATGATGTTAAGGGTTGTAATCATAATGCTAATCTAATTAGAGATGCATGATGTTAGGAAATTATGGGGTTTGTGATGTGATTGTAGAATATTTCCATGACGATATTAGTTGGAATTTTCTTACTTATCTTTAGCTCTAAGAGTCAGTGAAGAAAATACTGAAATTACAAGTCTTGCCGGGTGCTTAGAGATTGATTGCCCTTCTCCATTGCTTTAATATTTTCAGTTTAGGTGTTTTCCATCAAATGTAATGGAAAACATTGAACTCTTTTGGGAAAAAAATGTCTCTGCTGAATGCTTAAAAGTCAATGCCACTTACTCTTCCCAGGTCATTGTGTGCTCTGCCACACTGCATTCCTTCGACGTGAAGAAGCTCTCCGAACGCATCATGCATTTTCCCACTTGGGTGGACCTTAAAGGTGAGGACTCTGTCCCGGAAACCGTCCACCATGTGGTGGTGCCGGTCAACCCAAAGGCCGACCGACAGTGGGAGCGCCTCGGCAAGAACCACATCCGGGTGAGTTACAAAAGAGATTGCATATTATAGTGTTAAAGGTTGGTGAGGAAAGCTTTTGTTTTTATTCCACTCTGCTTTCTTTTGGTTAGACGGATGAAGTTCATGCCAAAGATAACACCCGACCAGGAGTCAATACGCCAGGTTAAAGTCTATGCCATGTTTTACCATATTTTTCATTAGAAAACATGCATTTTGTTTTTTTCTTCCAGCAAACATTAAAAATGTTTATGTTTACCTTCTTGGTTAGAAATGTGGTCAGAAGCTATCAAGATGCTGAAGGGAGAGTACACGGTCAGGGCTGTCAAAGAGCACAAAATGGACCAGGCCATAATCTTCTGTCGCACCAAGATCGACTGTGACAACATGGAGCAATACTTTATTCAACAAGGAGGAGGTGGACAGACATTTCAAAATTCAGCACTGATTTGAAAATGTTATTATTGAATCATACATTTGGAATGTGTTTTTTTTTTTTTTCAGGTCCAGACAGCAAAGGTCATCAGTTCTCCTGCGTTTGCCTTCATGGTGATCGGAAGCCGAATGAGAGGAAAAATAACTTGGATCGCTTCAAGGTGAGAACCAAAGACGAATACAACTTTCTGATGCAGTTTAGCCACTTGGTAGATATTTTAAGGTCCTCTCGCATTCATAGAGAAAAGAAGTGAAGCTGCTGATCTGCACAGATGTGGCCGCCAGAGGAATCGACATCAGCGGCGTTCCTTACGGTACCGATTTTGTCGTTGCATCGGCTTTATTCATATTGGTGCTTCTCCCCCCTGTTCTCACAATGTGCTTTTTCTCCCTTCACAAATTCAACAACAGTGATTAATGTCACCCTGCCTGATGAGAAGCAGAACTATGTCCATCGTATCGGCAGAGTTGGTAGAGCAGAGAGGTAAGCTCTTTGGAGTCTTGCATCAGGACAGAGCAGACTTCTGAAGACAATTGTTTGCAATACATATGGACATCCCTTTGGTTCATGTGTTAAAATGATTCTACTTTATTTTGTACTCTACTTTATGTTAGTTTGATGCACACTATTCCAGCAAAATATATATTTAATTCAGAGGATATGTAATATTTTCTTTAACTTTCAGAATGGGACTTGCCATTTCCCTAGTTGCTATGGAAAAAGAAAAGGTACTCTAGGCGATAGGAAGCCCAATATTCAGTTTGAACTCCTCTGTTTTAATGCATGTATGTGCACCTTTCATCCCTGTAGGTGTGGTACCATGTTTGTCAGAACCGAGGGAGAGGCTGCTACAACACCCGACTGAAGGATGAAGGAGGGTGCACCATATGGTACAACGAGAAAGAGGTGAGAAAATGAATCAGTCCGATGCAACAAAGTAAAAGTGGTGTATGAAAAGGTTCGCCTTGTTCGATTAAGGAGTTTCTAAGGTGTTGTTCAGAAGCACATTTGTTTGTCTTTCTGGCCGATGCTTCTAGCACGGGTCTCATTTGCCCTGCATTTCTCCCCTCTTTCCTGTTATCCCAGCTTCTGTCTGAAATCGAGGAGCATCTGAAATGCACCATCACTCAGTGTGACACAGATATTAAAGTACCTGTAGATGAGTTTGATGGAAAAGTGACTTATGGGCAGCGCAGAGCTCTGGGAGGTATCTGTCACCATTTGCATCTTTATAGAAGTGATAAATATTTACCGCTCTACAGTTTCTTACCAACAAGCCTGTTATCTTTCCCCAGGCGGAAACTATAAGGGTCATGTGGATGTTCTGGCCCCGACAGTCCAGGAGTTGGCCATCCTTGAGAGAGAAGCTCAAACATCTTTTCTTCATTTAGGATACATGCCAGACCAGCTGTTCAGAGCCTTCTAAACAAATAGTATGAAAGCACTTCAGGCTTCTACAATTAAATGAAACACTCACTTCCTGAAACAGCTGAGTATGAACATTTGTGCTGCTTAATGAACTACAGTTACAAAAAGGGTTGAATTTGTATTTTATTTTCTGATTCAAAAGTTTGGCCTGAGTCTAGTTTGAAGTATTTTGTTTTATAATATGCTAAAGTTTGCGGTTCACGTGAAAGAATGACTGAAAGAGATTGCTGTTGGTCAGGGATATAAAAGTTAATCCTGATCACTGTGACTTTTTTTTTCTGAAATAAATTGTTGTAGGCTGTTGAGTTTGGTTTCTCTGTCCAGTATATGAAACTGTTTAAATAGAGATGAATCAATCTATTTAAGTTCATTATTAAATCACAAATAAACTTTGATTAACTACACTATTTATTATATTAATCTTTTTTTTTTTTTTTAATATACTAATTTCACTTTTTCTGCAGGTTTTAGCACCTCTCCACACAGTCTACTACCAGTGAATATGATAATATTCTTTGGAAGGCTAACCTTTTTATGTGTTAAAAATGATGTTTCATTGGTTTTATGTGTAATTCCAGTTTTCTAAGAACCTGAATTTTAGGTTCAAAATTCAAAGAAAAATCATGCTGCATCATATATTCATTTTCAGGCCTGAAAGTAAATTATGTATTGAAAAAAGAGGTTCCCAAATAAGCTACAATACCAAGTTTGGGCTGTAAGTGGCGCTCTTGGTCGACAAATTTAGATTCCATCTTTCATTAAGCTCACAGTTAACCTCATCGTTGCATTTAATTACACGTTTCTGTTCATGTAAGAGGAATTTAAGCACTTAAGGAGCTTTCAAAAAATAGGATAAGTCCGCCTTGACTGAAATGACACATTTTAAAATGGCAGACTGATGCCAAAATGTTGCACCCGACATAAAATTATTGATCACAAATGTTCTGAGAGAAACGTCATAAATGTTTTCATTGTAGTCAAATTTTTTACACTCTGAAAATTGTCACGTCTTGTTTGCCTTAAAAGGTCAATCAAGTTTTGAGGCAAACATACTTAATTTATGGGAAGAGTTTGAATATTGCTGATGGAGAAGGGAGAATTTGATAAAAGTGAACCTCTAACCTCCAAAGATATTAACAGAAGTTTTCAAAGGTAGGTTTTTCACTTCTTTCCATCCGTCCTACATCAAGGAGCTGTTTTTCCAGGACTGTACAGGTTGATTAGATAATTGGAAACCATAATGTGTGTCAAAAAAGACTGACAGACCCTGTTTCAGGAAAGATAGTTGCAAAATCCAAGTATGTTTCCTAAAACGAGGATGTGTGAAGTAGTCCACTATGTACAATTGAGAGAGTACATTGCTATTGAAATAGTAGCACACTTTGACATTACAAATGAATAGCATTTTTAAAAAAGTATTCGAAATATATTAAACAAGTAGTTAACATTAATAATTGTTAATAAATAACAATGTTAATAAACATAATTATAAAAGATTGTTTATTTAATTTCTAAAAGTGTGTTAGAGTAGTTCTTCTAATTTGTTCTTTTTGTATTCTTTTGTTCATAATTATTTTTAGTTGATGCTTTGAATGTTTTGATAATTACTTCCTCTGTTTTGGGAAGCTATGCATCTGGAAGGGTTTTGGCTCTCACTTTTTGAGTTTTGGACGAAAGATATGTAGCAGCAGTGTATTCTGGGAACAGCTGATTAGCATCTCAAAAGTTCAAAACCACCTGAACTGTGACCCCCAAACCCTAGTGGAGCTGAAAAGGAAGCCGCATGGATGCAGAGCACAACCAAGAAGCAGAGAGCATGAGAAAATCCAAACCATCTCAAAAGCGCATGTGGTGAATCAATGCATGTGAACGACAAGCAATAGACATGTTACTGTGGAGCATCATCTCTGCTGCAGGTATTGAGCAGTTAGCATGACAGCCATTCAAAACAATCCTCAGTCAGAGGCGTTTTCAGATGGCTTGCGAGACTGGCTGCTACCTGCGAGTCGCTTAAACGAGTCGCTGTCATTCACAGCGACTCGTTTAAGACACTTGGATCACACGAGTTTGGAAAACAATGCACATATCCTTTGAAGTAAATTGTATTTTTAAGCGAATTGAACTTAATTGACTTTCCTGGTGGTTTATCAATCCAAGCATGTAGCGTACCGCATCGGCCTGTTGGGTTAAAAAATAAATAAATAAATAAACAATTCAAATCCTAGTTTCTTTCTTTCTTTTGGAAAATAAACCTTATTTTCTAAGACCGACGGAAATGCTCAGGGTAACCCAGGGAGCTTGACTCGGAGCTGGAGACGCCCATTCCCAGTCCTCGCCCGCCCCGGCTGCAGGAACGGTTCCTCCTTCTCCACGAGCTTTGATTGTCAGCCTGGATGTCGACCCCGCCGCTATTCCACCGCAACAGGTAAATTATTAAACGTCATTTTCATGCTTAATAAAAAGGAGGGGGAGGGGAAGGGGAGGGAAAACACCATATATCGTAGCACCTCTTCCAATTAGTTGCCGTGAATGTGATGTGGATTTATTTTTTTATTATTATTATTATTTTTTTTTTGTATATGATTATTTCTTAACCCTGTTCCTTTGAGGTAAGTGGGGGGTCCTGCTTTTATTAAAAGGCAAACGGAGCCTAAAGGCGACGAGGCGACGCGTTTTAACGCCGCGGGTTGATTTGCTGCAGTGGAGCTGCCGTCCTGACAAGATGCGGGGTTTTTATGAAACCTGTCCTGAAAAAGCAACCTATTGTCTGCGTTTGAGAGAAGGGAGCACACCATATGTCTGCAAAAAATAATAATAAATAAATAAATAAATAATACTAATAATAATTGTTTCCTTTAAATGACAAACTTAAAATTAAACTTCCTAAGTCATAGTCTGTTGGCTGCCAAAACGCAATTTTGTTGTCTGCTGAGAGCTGAGGAGGATTAATAGTGGAAGTGATTTTCTACTAATTGTCTTGTGTCACATGACATCACTGTTTGAAGACAACACATCTCATCCTGGAGGTTAATAATCCATCCTGGAGGTTAACAGTGACCTGGTTAGTGAATGGTGAATCATTAAATCCAGATTTATAAAGGAGGGAAAAAACAGCTGAAGCATAGCTTGTGTGTGTGTCTTTTTTTGTGTGTGTGTTTTTTTTAAGTGCGGCAGGTGTATTTATTATCTTACCTTACTGCTGTGTCCCTTTGCAGCACCTGACAGGTAAGCTTGTCTTCAGATGAGAGCCTATTTTCAATACCGAACGTGACAACTGGAACAAATTAAGCTGTTTGGGTAGGCATGTGTTCATTCACTGCAGTGGAGGAGACGGATTATAGAGATAGCTTACTGTGTGTCTTGAGTGCGTGTGTGTGCGCACTGGTTCTTTTGCTGCTTGGAGGTTTTCTTTGCTGAAGTGGCAAAGTCCATTTAAACCGCAGCAGTTGTGACATCTGGCCCAATCTCAGCTGAGGCTGTTAAATATCCACCTGCCAAGACATGACATAACCACAGAGCCTTGCAGGAATATTCATACTCTGACATGTGACAGGCCAACACAAATAGAGTGATATTGCGAACTGGATAACTGGATTGTTTTCTGCTGTTTTTTCCCTCCCCATTTGTATTTAGGCCCTCGATGTCAAAACTTAACAAAACCATTTACAGCTGCAAATCTCCAGCGGCTTTACACATAGGAACACTGAAACAACTCTCTTTTGTCTTTTGTAGAAGCTTCAGCTGAATAAGATTGAATCTGTGAACATCGCCTTTTCTGGGCCACAAATTCTCAACTGGACTTTATGCAAAACACAAATACACTTTAATGCAATTCTAGTTCTGGCTGTATGATTGCCCTGAAATGATCTCACACCATCTAACCTTCAACTCTAAACAACTTGCGTGTCTTTGTTGAAGAAAATCACCTCCTCAGCATGCTGCTGCTACCGCCGTGTTTCACTGGGAAAAAGATTTGTCTCCTTGCCCTGGCCAGACAGTGTTGATGGACTGGCATGTCTTATAACGTGACACTCTTAATATTTTCAGATGATGGTAAATGATTACTCTGCATTTAATTTATGAGTATCAGAGACTAGACATGAACTAAGGTCACACTTTTCATTATCTGTTCAAAAAGCTTGAAAACAACCTACCATTTTTGTTCCTTTTCACAAACATCTTTGTGTTGTTCCACCGCATAACATTCCATTGAAACCCAGTTGATGTTTGTGGTTGTAATGTGACAAAATGTGGAAGAAGGGATTCAGATTTTTTTGCAAGGGGTCATACACAAGTCCATTGTCCATTTATTGTGGTCATACAAGTGGCCAGAAAAGAACTTTCAGTGTGATTTTTTTTCTGACATTTTCTTATATATATATATATATATATATATATATATATATATATATATATATATATATATATATATATGGACATAAATACCAGTTAATTTGACCTTAATCTTAAGGCAACAAAACAAAATAAAAACAACATATAGAAAAACTGCTGAGGTAGGACATTCTGTTATGTGTATATTGGGGGATGGAGAATCTTGTGTTAAAGAGACCACAGTTATTTATTGAGTTGACCTGTGACTGTGACATAAAGATATGAATGAGTGTCCTAGAAGAAACGTCCTCGATTTTACCAGAACAGAGGAAGACGTATATGTCTGTGTGTCTGTGCATCCGTCTGCTCTTGTGAACTGGCAAAACACACAGTGCTTACACTCACACACACGCGCCCCCATGCACACACACACACACACACACACACACACTGGGGTCTTTATTTCCACGGTTCCGCAAGGCTTCCTGGACTGTGTCAGCCAGAACAGGCCCCTCTTCTGTGCTTGCAGGGTGTGTTGGACACACTTGTGCACACAGGCCGAAGCATTGATATGCCTCATCCATCTAGCCTGGAGTGGTGCACACAGGTGTCAATCAGCATGCTGGTTAGAGTGAAAGGGTCTTTGATTCGTTCGTGACCTCCGTGTGATGGGTCAGGAAACAAATCCACTATTCCTCTTGATATACCCAATGCCTCAAATCCAGCTCAGAAACTGTTTATATAGAACTATATATATATATATATAATATATAAACACAGCGAAACACGTTGTGTTGATATAAAGGGTGTCTTTGTCTCCTTTTGTTGATTCATTATTGGATCTATCCAGGATATGTCCTGTTTAAACAGTGAAGGCTGTCTTCCATAGCCGACAGGAGGTAATATGCCTCACACACTTCAAGACATTCAAGTGTTTGTGTATGAGGGCGGATAAGTGTCCTCTAAATACTACACGTTTGCATATAACAGTTAAAGGCACACATAAACAGCACAGTCAGGTATTTTTTTTTTACCTCCATTATATGTGCCATGCTTTACAAAAGTATCTGAAAAATGATTTCCAAACTGCATTATGTGTGTGTGTCAGTGTGTGCATTATTGATGTCACAGAAGTTGTCTGGAATGCAAGAATTGTTTGCTTATCTATTAAGTGTCATAATTTCACAGTTTGTGTGTCAGTGTCGTATTTAGCCTCTTGCACTCGCTGCAGTAAATACACACACCTCACATAGATTAAAGTGTTTCAAAAAGATAACAATGTTTACCAACAGTGTGACAATCACATAATTTTGTAATGTTGAACCCCAATGATCAAGCAACATAGTAGTGCATCATTGTAGACTGGAGGAAAAAGGACAGCTTGATTTCAGTTGTATTTTTTCAAAATAATCTGTATTCTCTCCCCTTTTTTCCAGGTTTATTACTGGCAAGAGTCTTTTTTTTTTTTTTTTTTTTAGATTACTTTAGAGGAGTCCAGCATTGGTCAGTGGGGTGACAGAAATTGACCAGGGTCTCCTAAACCATCCCCATTGCAAATTTACTTTATTCAAAGTTTCACATTCAGTCCTTGATTGTATCTATATCCCAACTTTTAAACTTTTACTGCCTTAATCCGAAGTCATTCTTACAACAAAAAAAAACATCTGAATTGTTCATGTTTCCTGACTTAATTAGAAAAGCTTAAAAGGTTTGTGTTCTCTCATGCTTCTAATTTATTTTTAGAATTTTATTTTGAAACTGTGTCTGTGCCTTCTCCTACGCCATGAACAGGTTTGTCCATAAATTACTACATAGATTAAATCAGGAGCATGCAGGGACAGATGCCACAATGGGTGGTTTAGTGCTCTTAAGTAAGTGGCAGAGCTGGCGTTTACAGACAGTATTTTACATTACGAAATAATTGCAGTGTCCCCTGTAAGTGATACATTAAAAAACAGGAAAGACAAATCAGCAAATTGAATCAAACAAAAGGGAAAATCCATCCATCCATCCATTTTCCGTCACCCTTCTCCCTAATGGGGTCGGGAGTTGCTGGTGCCAATCTCCAGCTGCGTTCCGGGCGAGAGGCAGGGTACACCCTGGACAGGTCGCCAGTCTGTCGCAGACAAAAGGGAAAATCTCCGTTTCTTTTCTAAATTGGGGGAGAGGGATCCTGGACAATCGCTGAAGAACAAACCTGAATTTCATGGATGGAAAAGATTAAACGTTTGAATCTGAACTTTGGAGGATTTTATCATTTTTATCAGTTGTGGCAATTTTCTCCTGAGAGAGCTTTGTAAATATAAGCTGCAGTTTCTGCAGCCGTGAATCCACATTGGTTTCTGCTACAGGCTTTATAAGGACATTTCTTTACTTTAGTAACATTCAGACATTTTTATTCTAACCACTTGAGTCTAAATCTCTGCTTAGCTTAACAGTTTTAGAAATATTTCCTGAGCTCTGCATGATGAGTAAGGTAGCAATAGAGGTACCAGCACCGTCTGACTGTCAGTCAGTAGTTAGCTACATTTAACTCAGTGCCTCAGGTAATGTTTTTCTTGAAAATAAGACTCCTTATTATCCAGTGGCTTCTCCTCACCCTCTGTATCCACATCAACACCTCTCTCCATTACGTCACAGTGATGACGCTCTGTTATTACAGCAGCTTCTCTCTGCTGCTGACCAGCCCACATGTTTTCTTCTGACGGACTGGCAGCTTGTAGCACAAAGAGTCATAGCAATGGTTCTGTACGTGCAGCCCTTAAAAAAAGATTTTATTTTATTTTATGTTCAAATAAAATGAATGTCATTCTTCTTCCAAACATAAAGGTTTCAAACCAGTTGGGTCTCAACCATGAGGGTTTGGGGTAAACCAAATTCATTGCTGTCAGCTCCTTCAGGTCTGAAGTTTTGTAAAACTTTGACCTGGCAGTTTTGATTTTAAATTTTATTCACTCCCCAACCCAAAGTGTTAGTTGTTATTTCTAGTTTCACTAAAAATGCGTCTAGTCATTCTAAAGTGTTTGCAACGGGGAAAAAAATAGGTATTTTTTTTTTTCTGGACTTGAAACATTTAAGAGTTTTTCCTCTTTGTTTCTGTACAAATATGTCTTACCCATTTTCATCTCTCTTTTTTATTCTTATCAGTTACTCAAACAGTTTGGATTGATAAAACATTTTCCTTATTTTACAGTGAAGCTATCCTTTGCAAGTCATGGAGAATGAAGGTCAGAGTAATCTCTTTAAGTGGCAGCCGAGACCTTCATAATAGCAAACAGAGCAGCAGTCAATCATCAGTAAATATATAACTTTCTTGATGTTGCCTTCAGGCACAAGCAGGTTGTGCTTGTTGTGATGGGATGATGGTAAAAGTTTGTGCCGTTTCCTGGTGTCTTTGTATTTACACAACAGTTGAAAACAAACATTGTTTTTATTGTAGTCATTGAGATTGGTGGAAAATGGTAAATAGTACAACATATAATTATATATGTTATATATAGAATTTTTGCTCAGATTTCTATACCTATTCTTAACCAAAAACAGAGACTAAATCCCTTTAAATTGTTTTAGTTTTCATGGAGGCATTGTAGTAACAAGCTATTTAGACGGGTCATTAGTTGGCTGTCTGCTGGAGCCTGCAGTCGGCTGCTCACCAAACATGATGCTTGGTGTTAGGTGCCCTTACAGTTCACACATGACGACTGTCCACATTCTTTCATAACTGGCTTAATATGTTAAAGGCTTAATATGTCAAGAGCTCTCTGGTTTCTTCAGCCTGCCAATCAGCAATGCTCAGCAATAGCTGTGTTGCTCAATGCAGTTTAATAATCAGTGGAGATGGGGAAAAATATCAAACTGTATGAGCCGGATGAGGGGAAAATTTGCTCGGTTTTTCGAACTGTGACCTTTTAAATCGTCGACATATCTTGATGCTTCTTATGGATTTTGTGCTTTTTTTCACTTCTCTACCGATTTATCAAATTATCGGTTGCTAATGTTAGTTTAACAGAAAATGAATGGTTGGCTTTTATCTAAAATCTAATACAACCAGGAAATAGGTGGATTTTTGAGGTATTAGATGCAACGCATGTGAGGCAAAGGGAATCATTTCCATCTCCAGCTAAGAAGTTGGTGCTTACTAGTTTTTTGTTTGTTTTTATTGTTTGCTGAAGCCACATCTGTCAAAACACGCAAAATAAAATAAATAACACACACACACAAACCAAAGCAGCCTGTTTGTCACACACCATCACTTCAGCAGCCTGTCTTCTGTTGACATCACCTGTCTCTGTTTTCTCTCTCCCCTTCCCATCTGTCCTTATGTCATTATCCTTATTGGCATATTGGCATAATCCTTATTAGCCATTCGCTGTTTTTCCATTACATTTCTGGAAAGTGATTGGTTTTGTCTTAATTTTTTCCTCCCCTTTTTTCAAAGTTTTTTTCCTTCATTCACGCCAAACAGATTTCTACACCTCCATTACTTTGTGACTCACACACAATCGCACTCTGATCTCTGTCTTGTTTTTTCTGCAGATGTCCGATAGCTAGCCAACTGAGTAGAGGACCTCCCTCTCTGCTGGGAGCCTTCCACCTGCAGCCATGAATGGTGAGGACACAGTTTAAAATCTTGGTTGTCCATGATGTGCTCTATTGAAAAATTAATAAAATTACACTAAAGGGATATGAGGTTATTTCAGGGCCTATTTTTAACATTATGATTGTTTATTTATTGATCAGGTCATCAAGATAAAATAGTTCATTGATGTTCTGGGGGTAACAATTACTTGTCTAATGGAGCTTACTGGTCTGCATTCAGGGATAAAAGGTCTTATAGGACTTATAGTAAGTCCTTTTTTTTAATTTTTTGTTTATTCATAAAATTGGTCCCACATTAAGTTTTCAATTTGAACACAAAACTTTAATTTCTTTTGGGTAAAAAATAAATTTTCTTGGTCTCTGTTCCCAGTACTGAAACCTTTGTTTTGTTGTCTGTAGACATGACTTAATTTTTTTTTTTTTTAGACTGATTATGATCTAAGTTGCTAAATATTGGGGAAAAAAATGTGTAAAACTTAGTTTCCCTCATACTATTATTACTGCTATTTCCCATTCCATGAAATAGCCCAGTAAGGAAAGAAAAGCAGTTTGCATTTCTGTGCTCCCACTGAAGCAGTTTCTCAAAGTCAATTCTTCAACCACGTGGACAGTATGCAGCAAGCCTTTAAAAAAACACACACACACACGCACACACACACACACACACACACACACATGCACAGGTAACTTGGGTATCTAAAACGCTGCAGTGTGCAGAGACTATTGATCCACCATCTGAAACATAAACCGATGAGTCTCAGGTGAAGTGTTTGACATGTAAATATTGAGGAAAGCCTTGCTGTGTTCTCCTCCATAGACAGGAGCGGTGCACTCGGGGGACAGACCCGAGTGTCTCCTAAGTGAGGACATTACTGTAACTAGACAACAGCACACAGGCCAACAAAGGGAAAAGTCAGAAGGCAGAGTCTCTGTGCAGCAGCTGCTGTGGAGGCGAGATGCGGCGCAGGTGTTTTAAATTCAGCTCAAGTGTTGTTGCTATAGAAGCCATCCTATATGTGTTTACGTTGGTGCTTTAACTGTTATTAGTCCATTTAATGTCAGTGGTACTGGTGAGACCTCTAATCTGAGGATATATTATATCTGAGCCGATGGTGCATTGTTTTAAATGCATTGAAGAAAACAGGTAACAGTGGAATCAATAATTTGTACCGGTAGAGTTCAGTATCTTCCACCATGCCTGAAACTTTTTAGTCAGCAAATCCTGCTCCCTAACTATACAAAGCTGTCTGTGAAATTCCAGAAATATAAAACCAACTGCCTTCAGAAGGCACCCATATTTTACAAAAGTAAAATAGAGGAAAATAGAGACTATTTGGTTAAATTTAGTTGGCTAGCTAGTTGTTGTTGTGTGAAGGCCTCAGAGGTTTGTTAGAGAACATTAGTTGAGAGGTCAGGGACTAAGCTGTTGACACATTTAAGGTGAATGTGCACTCCACAAATCTGTCCTCCATTAAAGATTGATAATAAAAAGTCTTTATTTATTTATTTATCCTTATTTATACAAGTTGTCTCATTGAGATCTAACATCTCATTTATAAGAGAGACATGTTTTGATCAAACAAAACCAACATTTTTGTTCTGTGTTTTATGTTCAGCTTGTAGAAGCCTGGATGTGCAGGAGGGCACAGCAAAAATGTGGACAAAGCCGGGAAGATGAATGGAGTTTAATCCTGGACATTCCAGAAACACTCATTGTGTGTTTCTATAATTTAAAGAGATCAACGCTGATAATTTGTGAGCAATAATGTGAACGTTAATTCAATGACAGCTGCTGGAAATTAGACACACGCGTCAGTGAGTCTTTCTCTCTGCGCTTGATTTATTACGGTAGCAATATATAAATCTGGCATGTTTTCATGTGGCCTTCCATAGAACATCTATAGGTCTCCAGCAGCACAAATGTCAATCCGTAGTGGCCTCTTTTGAAGCTTTTCACTGTCCCAGTTACTCACAGAGCATCAGGCCCGCTCTGATACATGCAGCACGGCGACTGACAGTCTGTGGATGTGGCCATGCTAGCTGCACGTCCCAGTGGCCCTGTGCTGAATGTCCTTTCATTTGCAATAACTTCAAACGGGGGCTGGTGCAGCCATCGAGACAATGTGGAGAATACTCACATCTTTCTCTGAGATTAATTACTTTCTTATTGTCTACAGCAGCTTTTTCCTGAAGATGCCAAATGTAGGCCAGTCTCTTTGAGTTGCCATAGCATCAGCTTTGTCAGAGGGGAAAAAAACGCACACCTGAACAGCTGTTGCTGTTGCGGTTTAGGGCAGCTTGTTTAGACAGAAATACCAGATCGTGGACAAGTTGTCTGCTTTTTGCTCACAACACTTTTTTTGGCTGCTTTTTCTGCCGCTATTAAAGTCCAGATTTCTAAAGTGCTATTCCCCGTCCAACTCTGTGTATAGCTGGCACAGTCTTTATAGATTGTTTGGGTTTGTTGCCAGGGTGGAAGTTCCATCATGGGCAGGGTGGCATTTCCTGTGTTTTCAGAGTAAATTACAGCCTAGACACCAAATCTCTGCAGATAAGCTTCTGTTCTTCTTATCTAAGATGAAAAAAAAACATATTTTTTCTCGCACATAGCTGGCACATCAAAATGATCAGCCTAAGATCAGTGTGTGTGACACCGCAATCCCAAAGGACCGCTTGGACGCTGTGATTGCTCAGTAAAAGTATCATTCTCTGTACACTAATGATATATTCAGCCTTTCGTCACTGCTCTGTTGTGCCCAAGCAGCTAAAGCTGAAAGAGAGATTTAGACGTGGACACTGTAGCATTGGAAAAGAGCATAGTAACAGAAATGCAACTTAATTGCAGTTGATAATGTCATTGCAATCATGTGTATTCTTAAAAAAAAATTGGAGGTAACTTTTTATCTAGTGCTACTAACAGGTCACCAAAACCATCAACAATACTTTTATTTGCAAGTGTTAATAAAGAAATATGTTGTATGTAATGTCTCTTATATGTAATTGCCACAGCATAAAACATTTTTTTTTATTATATTTCCTTGGTGAAACATATGAAAGACCTTGATGATCAATATACAATATGGGCTACCCATTGCCCGTTGAATGTATGTTACTATGCATAGGACAAATGAATAATAATCTGGCATAATTATGTCTGAAAGCAGAATAAAAGAAAGATTAGTGTCTCCTGAATTCAGTGTTTAAGATGAGAAGCTCATGTTTTACCAGTTGATCCATTCTATTGGTAAAATGTGTGATATTCTGAACTCTCTGCAAACTAGCATCATAAAAGAAGGAACACGGGTTAGAAACTGTTTCAATATGAAACACTTCATCAGAATTAGTCACAACCTTGATTGTTTATTTTTATTTTCTTGCAAATGCTGCACACAGTTTCAGCTGAAATAATTTAGTCATTTTGTTTGCGATCTGCGATCACCATGGCAGCAGCGTTTGGCATCAGGACAGCCCATCTGTTGTGCAGCAAAGGATGAAAGGTTTGAGAAGCCAGCTCAGAGTGAACAGTTCTTTTTTTAGCTGTCCCATATTACTGCTTCATTCATTTTTCAGTTGATGTAATGGTTCAATTATAATTAATATTTCTTAATGAGTTCTATCTGTTGCATCACCAATGTTTGTTTTTCTGCTGTTTGACAAAGTAGCAGTTTGCATTGCTTTGCTAGAGGTTTCTGTGCTTTGTGAAGACTCTTCCCCACAAGTCTTACAACACCTTAAAGGATTATTCACACCCTTTTTAAAAATTGTACATTTTGTGATGTTACGGCCACAGCTTTCAGTGTACTTAAAACACAAAGTACATTTAAACGCATTTTCAGGGGTATGACTGTAACACTGTATCTGTCCTTGTCTGCTTGTCTCCCAGTCAGTTGAAATCTGTCACCCGGCATGAACATTTTGTTTCTGTAATATATTGTATTATTCCCACAGAAAACAATAGTGAAATATTTTCTCAAGGATAAATGTGAACGGGTGTTATAATTTACATTTGCGTTAATACATACTCAAGGCAGGATGTTTCAGTGAGAGAAGAGTGAGTGGGGTGAATAGTGGCTGCGTCGACACTTTTATAAATTAATAATCTTCGGTTGAAAGTTTGCTGAGGTTCCATTTGGAATACAAATTATGAATGCATTATTGAATGGCAAATTGAATTCTGCGTGTGCGATGAAGTCGGTGTTATCGTTTCAGCTTCTTGAAGGTTTATCATTGGCTTTTGGTTGCTTATGGTCCTTGTGTAGCGTTTTTTATCAAGTCCAGATAAAGCGCTATACAAGGCTTTATCCAAGCGCTTCACACTGCATTCAGTCACACTCACGCACTGATGGCGGTAAGCAACAGGACTGTGGTCACAGCTGCTCTGGGACAGTCTGACAGAGGCGCCTCTGGGCCCTCTGACTACCACCAGCAGCCAAAGTGGGTGAAATGTTTTGCCAAGGACACAATGAATTGACCCACATTAGTTGAAATCTGTGACTTTCTGATAAAGAGTCATTGCCTTACGATTTTGTTTGAATAACTTACATGGATTTCAGCGCTCATGCCTGACCAATTTTATAGTGTAATCGTATCTTTTATTAAATGAAAGCTGGTGTTTTTTTATTGTTTACTCTGGTATTGTTCAGATATTGAATAACATATGCACAAAAAAATGTCTTGTCAGCTCTTTTCGTGTATTATACATGATGAACTAGGATATCACAGGATTTTCAACCATATGTTTAAAATGATCTAATTGAGTTTATCTGACACAGAATCAACAATTAGAGTATTGTTTCTACTAAAACCACTTTCATGAGAGTAGCATCATGAGATGCTACTCTCATCTCATCTCGGGATCTAATACTGTGTGACAGGTTGTCAGCCCCTTTAAGAATCGTCTTTTTCCTCCTATATTTTCTTTCAGGCGGTTCCAGCGTTTGGGCCATCACTCCAGAGGAGAGAGGGAAGCATGATAAACAGTTTGACACCCTCGCACCGATCCTTGGCTATGTCTCGGGTAAGCTGCTCTAACAAAAGAATTCAACACGTTGATCAGATTAAACAGTATGTCCACTGTCAGCTAAAGTGACCCTGCTTATCTCTTCATGATTCTGCTGGGATCTTTTTGCATTCCTGGTATCCCTTCATAAGTTTATTAGATACAGATAAAATCTCATCTCTTACATAGAAGCCGTGCCCCCCTGCAGAACATCCTCAGAAATGCTTTAAAAAGCACAATCAAGAATCTGATGTGGTTACTCAGCCTCTGAGCTCCCAGGATGCTAGACTGATGCAATCTGATGCTATCAGTGAGAAGTTGGCTCAACGTTTCTCCCAGAAGACCATCTGATATGGACACCAAAAGACAGAAACGAGAGCTGTGTTTAGAGTAAAAAACCTGGGGCCCCTACGCTGTTTTGAAAAGTCTGGAATTTCCCTCATTCTTTTTCTGAGGGACAGAAGTACATACAGTTTTAATGAATGCAACAGTTTTACGCCGATTCATTTTCAGTTTACTGGTGTCACCACATCCGATGCTAATTTTAGTATTCTAATGATTTGTGCTGTCCGTTTTTACTTGCTGAAACAAAATAAAGATACAGACTACAAGGCTCAGCGACTTGCAAAGCAGCTTTAAAGTTACTTAATTTTGCTAAAACTGTAGAAACAGTTTTGTGAAAATTTAATCCAGCAATCCAGCAGCTCCAGGGTAAAGAAGCCTCCTTAGTACTAGGTCATAACGTTGTGGCTTAAATAACTTTTACATTTCATAAAAGAACTGTATCAGATTCCCATCTCTCAGCCCCGCTGTCATTGTTGTTTGTCCACAGGGGAGCAAGCGAGGAAATTCTTTCTCCAGTCTGGCCTGCCGGCTTCTGTCTTGGCTGAGATCTGGTAACTAAAAATTCTGTAAATCGTCATCAGAGGTCATTTTTCTAGGCTGCAGCAACTGGGCCAGTGGGTCCAGGGTTTGTGTTTGGCCGGCATCAGTTTGGTTCATCGAGTTGTTTTTGACTTCCTGTTGAGAACTCATTTCCTTCACTGCCTGCCACACCTAGTAAACTGTGTATATGTGTGTTGGGCGGGGGTGCAGGGCGAGTATTGAGTGTACTCTGTAATCAGAAATGTGTGTGTGTGTGTGTGTGTGTGTGTATGTGTGTGTGTGTGTGTGTGTTGTTTTTGTGAAAAGAAAAATGTTGCTGGAATTCAATTCCACCAGCGCCTTGTTCCTTGTGTGACTTGCCTTTTCTATTGTCTCTCCAAAGGGGAAAACAATCCCCAGGAATAAACAGCTCACTGGACTCTATGCACCCGTTTTACCAGTTTCTCTCCTACAGGAACCTGGCTGACATGGACAGTGACGGGAAGATGGACAGATTGGAGTTTTCTATCGCTATGAAGCTTATTAAACTTACCCTTCAGGGCAGGAACTTACCCTCATCCTTGCCAGTGACCATGAAGCAACCTCCGACTTTAAACAGCAGCTCAAACATGACTTCTTCGGCACGGTTTGGTAATATTCTTGAGTCATGCACTGTGTCTGAGTTTCACCTTAATTACCTATTCAAAAAATATACAACATGAAAGTGACTCACTTTAACACCATGCTGTTTCATAATGTCCACATGTTTACCTGTGTGCTTCCTTTGTGTAGGAATGGGATCCATGCCAAACCTGTCAGTCGGTCTTTCATCCATGCCAACTATTTCCACCATGCCCATTCTAACACCCATGCCAACTAATCGTCCTTTACCCTCTGTGCAACCTCTGGTGCCAGTGCCAATGACCCTGCCCTTGATCACCTCATTCGGGAACTCTGGGCTCCCCAATGGCACTATCAGCCTCCTCACTCCACCACTTGTTCCCAGCAATGCAGGTCGGTTCTACGCCAGAACCATTCAGATCTCACTCTTGGACAAATCAAAGTTATGCTGACAAGTCGATTGGTAATGACTCAGATTTGACTCTAGGGTTGTACATCCGCACTATTGGGATGTGTCATCTATTTATTCAATTAATCGTACTAGATTTAGGATATGTAATAGCTATTTGTGAACAGCTCAGGAGACGTGGGCCAGTTGCCAGTATTAGGGCATAACATTTCAATATTACCATAAAGTGGTAACATTGAAATGTTACCATTTTGCTGAAACTGATGCCTCTCTCCTACCTGTTGCTGTGCACTGCCAGTCAACTAATTGGAATAAGGCAATAACAAATGTTTTCCCCTCAGTTACAAAATGACAATTCAGTCTGTAAAATACAAAAAGATAAGAGCAGATGTGCTCAAAGTCAAGGACAACTATAATAGAGAAAGTTTCCAGATTATTTTAATGGAACTGGCATTCTCTCTAACTAACTTTAAATATCACTATTGAAACATTATCTTGATATTTGATTTCTTTTGTCCAAACTAAAAATGAACTGCCCTATATACAGGGACTCCGATGTCAGGCTTTTCGTCCCCTATGGCTTTTTCCTCATCTCCGGGTGTGTCAAAAGCCAACTCGCTTTTGGACCTTGGATCCAGCAGGTACGCCTATTTTATTTTTTATTTTTATTTTTTTATTTATTTATTTACAATACCATTAATCTCTATGACTGTGTGCAATGGTAAAACTGAAACATAAATGTAGAATCAAATTTATGTAGTCCCACCTGTGTAATTTACAAGCACCAAAATTACATTTTCTCATTATGTGCATTCAAAGATAAATTGGAATTGCAGATGGATTGATTATAGAAATTTTTAATGAATTTCAAAATGATGTGGGTGTGCACATTCAAATTTATGTAGGACTTTCAAAATTACAAGAAACAAAAGTTTTAAATGTATCCCCCTTTGTGTAATAAGTCTATATAAAGAATCTCAAATTATTATCTCAACAATGTTTCGACTGTAGAATGTTTGACTTCAACTTTACATGTATGAGGCAAAATAAAATACTGCAACAGCTACTTGTCGACTTCTGGCTTTTTTGTGAAACATCAAATCTCTTCCTGGAATAGAGAAGAAAAGAAAGACGATGCCAGGATGTATAAAGGTTTTGTGTTAACCCAGATTCTTTGTGGCTATCTTGTGACTCCTCCTGGCATTTTTGCGTGGGTTTGAAGGAAGGATAGAAATGGGATCTTCACTAATTTCACAGCTTCAAATAACATGACGTCTCTATAACCTCAAGTGTGGGCGGCTGGCTGTACATAAGGTGCAAGTGTGCAGGGAAAAAAATACAAGCTAATCCATATTTACCTCGTTCTGTGTTACAAATCAAGTTTTCATAACACTGTATAATATGAAAACACATTTGTGGAGATCCTGGATCTATTTTTTTACTGTTTTCTCAAAGAATGCATTGGTTACCAAAGAAATTTTAGACTCAGTAATTTTCTCCGCTCCCCTCCCTGATTTGACCAGTGACAACATAGTTAGCTGTATGTCACTGCTGAATATCTTTTGAAGTCAGACATGTGTTGTGAATTTGCGCTATATCAGTAAACTGAATTGAATTTAGTTTGTGCCTTACTTTAGAAATGTTTTAAACCATCATTCATGTAAAATCCCTCTCTGGCTTAGTGAGAGCAAGTAAAAAGCAGCAGGGAGCCTATCATTTAGGCTTTGGATTGGAGCAGAAAAATGCTGACTTTGAATTTATTTTGTCTTTAGTTAAGAACTTGCAATATTATAACATGTCTTCTTTTCTTTTTCCATAGTTCAAACTCTTCCTCCACCACGTCACTGGCCAGCAACTCTCCAAAAATGGGTTCCGGGGATTGGGCCGTTCCACAGGCTTCGAGGCTCAAGTACCGTCAGCAGTTCAATACACTCGACAAACTCATGAGCGGCTACTTGTCAGGTCAGTCCAACTGAATAAACTCAAAGGTTTTGGTATCACTTGGCTGCTCATAAGTGGGCTAGACTGTGGTACATATTTTATCCAAATTCACATTTTATGTATTGAGTGTGTTTTCTTTATTTTTACTTTGCAGGACCTCAGGTTAGAAATGCGCTGATGGCATCAAACTTGACCCAAACTCAACTGGCTACCATTTGGTACGTATAAAGTCTGTTTTGTAATTCCTGCCTGGCGTTGTTTCATCTTTGAAGTTCAGTTCATATTTTCCTGCATCACTATTTTCACAACTGAGTCAAATTTATTTCTCTCTTCTCTTAAACAAACAACCTGGTTAAAGCAGCGTTAAACAAATTGTTTTAAGTTTCTTTCCTTCCTTCAGAAGTTGGGTTGGACGATTTGGATCTGATTTTTCTGCAAAATCGGATGCTGGTTTAAACATTTGTATTTGTCAAACAACAAAAACTAGGCAAGTGAAAATATACCAAAAAAAATTATGCCTATTACGTCACAATGTAAGCATTACCGTATACAAATGCTTCAGAAATGAAATGAACCCATAATAAAGTTGTCTAACCAATCTTTTATTATCTTAGGCTGATCTAGGTAATGTTAATTTTTTAAAAATCACACACTGAAATAAATAATTTTAACTGTCCATGTCAAAAATGAATATAATTAACATTTTAAAATTGTTCTTTTTTTAATCTGATCAGAATTTTCTGAAACTTTTATCAATCTGTGACTTCCTGTTGAACTTGAACTTTGTGCTTTGGGTCAGTTTTGATTGTATTTGAGATTTTTGGCAACAAAGACTTCTGTGTTTAAAACACACCTTTTGAGAATGTTTGTCTTCTGTTCAGTACTTCAAATGACTGATTATATGTTGCATGCAGAAGTTAAGAAAACACTTCACAATTATGTGTCATTTGTGCACAGGAGCCTGGCAGATGTTGATAAGGACGGTCAGCTGCGGGCTGAGGAGTTCATACTGGCTATGCACCTGGTGGACATGGCGAAGACTGGACATCCACTTCCCCTCACTCTGCCTCAGGACCTGATACCCCCCTCCCTCAGGTAGCACAGAGGGTTTGGTTTAAATATGCAAAAACAAGCAGCTTAATACAGCAAACAAGGCTCCTCTTTTCATTTCAGAGGAGGAATTAAGTCCAGCGAGCTTCTCAATGGAACAGGACCCTACATAAGTCCAAGTTTAATGGACACAGAGATCGAACCTCCTCAGAAGAACAAGAGCAGTGGTGCGGCACTCTTCACGGTTCTTTTTTTTTTTAAAGGTATCTTCTCTGGTCTTGTTATGTCTCTGGTTCTTGTCCCCTCAGTGTCCTACGAGGACAAGCTAAAGGAGAACTTTGCGCGCGGCAGTGCTGAGCTGGAGAAAAGGCGGCTGGCTCTGGAGGAGGAGCAGAGGAAGGAGAGGGAGCGCCGGGAGCGGGAGGAGCGGGAGGCCCAAGAGCAGCGGGAGAGGGAGGCCAGGGAGCTGGAGAACAGGAGGAGGCTGGAGGAGGAGAGGCGGATGGAGCGGCAGAGAGAGATGGGAAGGCAAAGGGAGGAGGAGAGGCTGCGGGAGCTGGAGAGGAAGGAGGCAAGCGGGAGCCGTTTTCAGATGGACAAACGTCAAGATGTCTCCTTTTCGCTAACCACCTGTTATTGTACGTTCAGGCGGCGAAGCAGGAGATGGAGCGCCAGAGGAGGGAAGAGTGGGAGCGACAAAGAAAGAGGAGCTGGGAAGGAGAAAAGAGGTAGAGCAAGAGGAGATAGTTCGACTCAGGGCGAGAAAGAAAAGCCTCGAGTTAGAGCTGGAGGCAGTGGTGAGGCTGCGCTATCGTTGGTATATAAACCCCTCCTGGTCAAATCTGGTCAGTTTGACACCTTGTTTATTGTACATCAGGGCAACAAGCACAAGCAGATCTCAGACCGTCTCCGTGACGCTCAGAGCAAGAGGCGGATCCAGAAGGCCGAGGTGGACCTCATCAATCAGAAGAGAGACGCCCGCATTGCTGAGATCAACACTCTTCAGCTTGAGTTTGAGGTCCGAACCTTTTTCTGGCCTCTTCCAGCTCTACTCTTTGGTCAATAAAGCTTCTAAATAATACTATTATTATTAGGAATGGCAAAGCAAGCTGTCACAGCTAGTCCCGGAGCAACAGCGGCTGTCTGAGAAGCTGCGAAACCTCAGTCTCAAGAAACTGCCTTGTGAGTCAGACGGCCGCGACATCCAGACACGACACGGGTGGCTGAATTGTCTCTGATCTCTGACCTGTGCTACGTAGCGGCCACTCTGACATCTCTCACGGGGAGCGCCGCAGAGTCGAGTGGGAACTGCCGCCGTCTCAAAGATCAGCTGGACATCCTGGAAAAGGAAACAACAGACAAACTGACCCAGATGGAGCAGTACAACAAGGAGCTCAAGGTCAGTGGTCAACTGAAGACTCTTGGCTCAGGTTCGACGAGTTAACTCAGATGTTAGCACATTTCTCAAAGAAATCTAAAATAGATGCTACTTTTGATTTGCATCTCTCGTTGGGATTATTGTAAATCGGGTGTAGAAAGCATTGCAGAGTTGAACTTTCAAGTTGGAGCCAGACATATTAAGGGATTTTATTAAGGTTTTAATTAGAAATTCGTTTAGATGGATTCCTGAGTAGAAGGTTTTGTATATTTTGTTCAGCCCCTTTTTAGGCTTACATGCAAAACATTATGTTGATGGACAATGTCTGCATGTCACTCAGGAAAACACCATCTCTGCTGTTATTGTGGGCAGTTTTGTGAGAAAAACAATGCCTCTTTAAAGAACTGATGTCCTGAAGAAACAGGCTTTTCAGAGCAGTATTTGTGTTTGTGACTGCATTGCAGTTGCCAAAAAAAGCCAGCAAGATTCTATTATATTCTTTCATAATTGCCTCAATAAATATCACAGGATATTATGATAAAAGTTTAAGTCAATATTACCCTTCCCTACTCTGCTGGGGTTTTTTTTTTTTTTTTCTTACATCACTGTCATGCGCTGCTGGATTCATTAAGATTAACTACACAGATTTGTACCCTGCGCAACCTTCCTGTTCATTGCCAGGTTTAAATGTTTTACCTCATTTGTTTAATTGCAAATTGTGTCCTTTCTTTCCCATATTTTCCACCACATTGACTGTGGATTCAAAAATGCCTCCTGAGTTAAGGAAAAATAAAACAACTGAATAAGATTTTGCAGCACAGAAAGCCATGTCTTGCAATTATTTTTAAGAGCTGACAGACTCAGAAGCATATATTAGCTGCTAAACCATCTGTGTTTCAGTACAGGTGAAAAGTAGGGCTCTTTCACAGGCGAATGTTTATGTAATTCTCAAACTTGCAGCAGCATCAAAAATTGTCATCCTTCCTCTGTTCGGTTTAACTTCACAATTTCTTGACTGCTGGTGGAGCTTTTAACTCTTTGTCTTCTTCTTTCTCTTTCTTGCTGCCAAACCTGGATCTTTTTGCACTTCATGTTTTTTTCTAATGCACCCAATGTCCCATCTTTCCACTTTCTCAATCTTTTTTCATATCCTCCTTGAAATGATGTTTTTCCATCTTTCATTGGATTCACCCCATTTACTACCCTTCGCTTCCATCGCCTCCGTCCACTTTTCTCCTCTATTTTTCTTTTATCGTTCCGACTTGTGTTTTACTGCACAGCTTGGGGATATGGATGACTGCCTCCTGCGAGGCCTCCTCTCCCTGCTGGCCTGCCTCAGCCAGCTCTTCCTTCTCATCAAGGTCATCCCTCATCCTTTCTTTGCCTCCCACTCTATTATCTTTTTCGGCAACCCCTCTGAGCTGTCTTTAGTTTTGTTTTTTTTTTTCTCAGACATCTTCACCTCCTGTGTTCTCTCTGGCCACAATCTTTACTCTTTTCCCATTTTCATCCAACAATAACATGGTTTTTTTTGTTGTTTTTTTTTTTTCCTTTGTAAACAGGATGTTCCCTCAGGGTAAAGCCCACGTACACACGCACAATGTTAAATTTGCTCCTTTTCTGCTCTAGAACGCATGCACATCCACACACAGCACATCCAAAATGTCTGCATGTCACTTGGAAGTTTCCAAGTCAACACCAGTTTATGATGACTTGTAAATACAGAATATTGGGGGGGTTTGACGTTCTGAGAGAAATCCTCGTGCTCTTGCCTGCACCAGGAGCTGCGGAAGAAGCAGACGAAGCAGCAGGCCGTCCTGGATGACCTGCACAGAGTCAAAGAGGAGAAGCTGAGGGAGCTGCAGAGGCGCAGGGAGGAGGAGAGGGAGCGGAGGAGGAGAGAGGAAGCAGAAGCAGCAAGGTGAATCCAGCGATCTCTTAAATCATTCCCCGTCTGCGTCTCTCCTGTGAATCTGCGCGTGTGTCGCCGAAGCCGGGTTTCGAAAACACGCTTTCGTTCTTCTTGCAGGCTGGCGAAGCTGGAGGAGGAGAAGCGCGAGCAGGAGCGGCGAGAGCAGGAGCAGAGGGAGAAGGGGGAAGAGGAGGCACGGCAGAGGAGGCTCCAGGAGGAGCAGAGGGCCAGGCAGAGGGAGGAGGAGGAGAGAGAGGCGCAAGCTCGCCTCCGAGCGGCTCAGGAGAAGGCGCAGGAGGAGGAGAGGGGGATGAGGAGGAGAGGAAGAAGAGGGACCTAGAAGAGGAGATGAAACGGAAAGAAATGGAGGAGGAGAAGAGGAAGAAACAAGAACAGGAGAGAGGAGCAACCCAGCTGACTTCATATAGAGCCCTGTACTCCTTTCTCTCCCGCAACACAGATGAGCTGAGTATAGATGCAGGCTGTCTCATAGAGGTGAGAGACACACACTCTGCTAAATAAGCTCTTCCCTCTGCCAGCAAAGTGTCCCGAGCAGCAGCTCAAGCCAAAACATAATCGACCCTCTAAGACGTTTTTCTTTCCTTTTGCATCTTATTTCCTCCAAACATAACTTTGCTAATTCACCCCAAGAATCCAGTACATCTTCCTGAAGGGTTTTTTTGGTAGTGACCAAAAAATATATATTTTTCACCCAATAACTCGTTTCACGCTGCTTCTATTTTCAACCATTTCTTTGTTATGCTGTCAAATTCAGACATGCTGCTTTAAAAACGAAAATAAATATTTAAGACTTCATTTTGGAGAACGGTTTGTCATTCTGTCATTTTATCACGGTAATTTATCATTTGTAAGACTTTTGCAAGTAATTGTATTTCTGTATTTCTGTAAATATGCTTTTATATGCTATTGCCCTATTTCTGCTACGACATGCAGATTATCACTGTAACACGTTTGTGTGGCGGGTGTCCCAAACGCTAAAACTTATTGTGTTTATCACCTGACCATCAGCCTTTTGGCTTTGAATTACTGAGGTTAAAGTGTGTTTCCCGTGATGCAGGTGGACGAGCACACTGTGGGTGAACCCGGCTGGCTGTGTGGGAACTACCGAGGAAAAAGGGGCTGGTTCCCCCAGAGTTATGCAGAGAAATGTCCCACGCTTCCCACCTCCGAGATGACCCCTGCTTCGTCAAGTCTTCCTCCTTTAAACGCGAGGTAGCGAGAAGCAGCAAAATCCAATTGATGCTGTTGGTCTAACTTTTACTTTCTAAGTAGAAATGTGTGTAAAAATTAGGCCTCGGTGATACCAAAACGATCCCTCCTTCCTGTTTTATCTAGAAACGCTGCCGTGGATGCCTCACAGGAGAGCAGCGTTCCTCTGTTTCCAGCTGCTTCACAGGTGAGTGAAGCTTGACTAAGTTGAGTTTTTAATCCCAGACACATTGTTTTATTAATGCTGCTGTTGCGCTGCTTCTTTGTTGTGCCTCATATGTGAGTGTGTCTAAAAATGTATTTCACATTTTAACTGAAGATTTGTAAATACTGCAGTCTGAAAATTGTTACCTGAATTTATCAAAAACAGTCCATCTCCCCTGCAATGTCAGACACTCCAAGCATTCAGCATGGCCAAGTGAGTTCATCTTCATCGGTGTAGATAGAGCTTCTGCATAGTTTCGCATGAGATTAAGTAAAATTGTGATATACATTTAAGTACACATACATTAGTACTGATGTATGTCTATATGGCCGTATGTTATTTTAAATGTTATTTTAAGGAGCTAAAATAACATTTCCTGTTATTTTAACAACTACTTCCCTTGGCTAGATTGTTAGTAGCGAGATAACAGGTCTTTAACAAATGTGAAAAATTCAAAATAAATACTTATGCAGGGTGCCATGAATATGTTTTTTGGTTACATTATTCCCGTAACTAAAGGGTTTAGCTGTCACCAATCATGGTTTCTCTTGGCTTCTGTATTTTGACTCTCTAGTCCACGGTTCTTCTCGCCGCTCGAGCCGTCTCTTCATGGTCGCCTGCTGCAGAAACTCATCTCAATCTCTCGCCGGACGTGGGCGGAGCTCTGCTGAGCTTCTCGCAGGGCGACCTCATAAGCGTGCTGCAGCAGAGGGACGACTGGTGGTTGGGACAGCTCAACGGGACGCGGGGATGGTTCCCAAAGAGCTACGTCACTCAGGAGCCAGGCGGCAACGCAGAGTACGAAGACGCACATCAGAACACAGACTTAAGTGTAGCTCTGAAATTTAATCGATTGCTGGACTCTAATAAATGTGTTATTCTAATTGTAGCGTGGACACAACAGACTCAAGTGTTCAGCTCGAAGGTGAGTTTAATTCATCATCTTGTCTGTACAAAAACAGAAAGGCCAGAAGAGGCTTCGCATGGACTCTTTATAGTTTGTTCTGATCAGAGTTTGTCTGAACTAGAGTATGTGGCCCTGTACACATACGAGAGCCCAGAGACGGGTGACTTGACGTTTGATGAAGGAGACGTAATTATGGTGACGGAGAGAGAAGGCGAGTGGTGGAGAGGATGCATCGGCGACCAGATGGGACTGTTTCCCTCCAACTACGTCCGTCCGGTTGAGCCAGAGGTGAGATCAGTCCGGTCACTTTTCAAAAGGTGGTATTGCTCCGTGACCTGATAATTATAAATATGCAGTTAAGTCAAATGATTATACTTCTGAATGCCATAGAAAATGATGCCTTTGTTGAGCAGCTTCCTGTGAAAGTTTCTTTTTTTTTTTTCATTTCCATTCTCAATTTTCTACATTTTGCTTCAATCTGTATCCAGTTTCTATTGAAACTATATATTGTATTTATTCCCTAAGGAAAATACTTTGAAGAACCAGTTTTTGCCTTAACAAGTCTGTTGGGAATGCTGGCAAACTCTAGCCCCACTAAATAGGTGGGGCTAGAGGGGCTGAACACAACTCTACTACATACTTTTATTAACAAAAAAAACAAAAAAAAAAAACGTGTCACTTTTCCTTCATTTTATAGTTTTATTCTTTATGTTGATTCCTGAGATGAACTTTTATTAAAATACACATGAAAAATTTTATGAGTAACTAAAACATTTTGTTGCACGATAAATGTTTTTGGTCATAAATAAAAATTATCTAAGATTATCTGTTTCCTATTTGTTATTGCTATTTCCTAACGTCTTTTTTAATTTTGCTAACTTAATTTCAGGCATCAAAACCTGGAGTTTCGAGCAAAAAGCCTGGTGAGGAAACGGCCTTTCGCTCTGTTCCATTCAACTCAAAGACAAACACGGTCAGGTGGACAAATGTTGATTTAATTTCATTTCGGGATATTTCTGCTTGATTACCAGAGATTGTTCAGGCCGTCACTGCCACAGAGGCGCCCACGGCCTGTCAGCTGACTCTGTCTCCAGGACAACTGATTGTGGTCAGAGCCAAAAACTCCACCGGGTGGTGGCTCGGGGAACTGCAGGTCAGACATCACATCCTTGGATCCTATTTTTAAATATGACTGTATATACATTATTTTGTATTTATTAAGACTTTTTCTAAATACCACATTTACCTCTGGATACTGTGAGTTTGGTGTGGTTAATTATCATTGTTTTTCTTTTTTTTTGGGGGGGGTGGGGGGGGGTTTACTGTGCAATAATCTCAGTAATTAATTTCATTGATTGCCAATTGTAGCTCAGTGTGTGTTGCTGTTTTAATCTTTATAAGTAAAAAAGTAAGGAAAATAATAAATGAAGAAATGTTAATTTAAAAAAAAAAATTGTGAAGAATACATTGACATTTTTTGAAAAATTAAGTCATATTTTACACCGAATTATTTAACATTCTTTATTTTTCACTTATCAGTATTTAGAGGTTTTTCTTTTTTTTTTCTGTGACTTGGAACCCACGCATATTTAGGAATACGTTCTTGACTTCTTGTTCCTTTGAAATTGTTAATGTTCCTTTAAACTTATAAAATTCAATTAATTTGATTTTTTATTTAGAATCCAAAAGAGATGAAACTGCTGTAAAATGGACTCCTGGTGACTATTTTTTATACTTACAGGCTCGGGGCAAAAAGAGACAGAAAGGCTGGTTTCACTCCTCCCATGTCAAGCTGCTGGGACCATCCAGTACCAAGACCTGCCTCTCCCCTCTGCCAGGTGACTGCCACCACACTCTGCACCCAAAGATTTGCTGCTACCCAACATGGAGTTTACTCATAAACGCGCATGTCTTGATATTAAAACCTAATAACCAGCACTCGTCTCCGCCTTGTAAGCTGACACCTCATTAACACACCGTATTGCTCCCTCGTGTATCCCAGTGTGCCAAGTGATCGCGATGTACGACTACGCCGCTGCTAATCAGGACGAGCTGAATTTCTCCAAGGGTCAGCTCATCAACATCCTGGATAAGACCAACCCCGACTGGTGGAAAGGTGAAATCAACGGTGTCACTGGTCTGCTGCCCACCAATTATGTCAAGATGACAACAGAGTCAGACCCCAGCCAGCAGTGTAAGTAAACCTCACGCTTTTGTTTTTTTTTTTGTTTGTTTGTTTTTTTCCTTTTGAACAAACAATTCTCGTAGAAAAGGCATTTCTTCTTTTGTAGCATTTAAGAGAAAAAGCAGAAGTTGACACCAGCAGCTGGGAAAAAACTGTGCGAGAGCTTCCTCTAAGGATGAAATAAAAGCTGCAAATACAGAGAAACACATTGAAAGTTTTGCTTTCTTATCGGTTACCTTGGTTTGATCCAGGTACATTAAATTCCTCATCCTTATCAAAGCCTGGAGATGGTCATGGTAAGCCATATTTCTTTTTCAGTCAGAGGGAGTTGGTGTTCTCCGGCGCTTAAAAGGCCTGATCCCAGACATTTCTCACTGAAATTAATGCTGCAGAAATTAATGAGCAATTTTAACCTTTGCAGTAACAAATTAGGGAAAAGAAGGAATCGGGCTTTTTAAGCTCTCCCGCTTCAAAGATCATTTGAAGGAATAATACAACATATTCATGATAAACTTTTTTGCCAAGAGTCTCTTGAACTCTTTAAATTCGTCAATCTCTGGGCAAAAAAGTTAGATGTAATTTCTATAATTTTAGATTCTGACAATTTGCTATGACAATCAAGAAGAAAAATCACTGATAACCTGCCACATTAATCATTTCGCTCTCATTTCTGGAAATTTAATTGAAGAGGTGATTCTATTGAACATTTAGCACTGATTTATGAGCTCAGCACTTTCTGCAAATATTCAAACTTCTTTACTTGTTTCTATATATACGTAATATATATATATATATATATATATATATATATATATATATATATATATATATATATATATATATATATATATATATATATATCAACACATTACAACCCTACCCTAACCCTAACCCTAACCTAATGGAAGGAAAATGAAATGTGTCTAAAACTTTGCGTCCATTTCCTTCCACCTCATAATGATGTACCATAAATAACTAAAACACATAGAAGGTCTTGGTGATGTCGTGACAAAATGAAGCAAACTCAATATTTTAGCTAGACGCTGTAGCTGGGTTTAAGCATCTGTTTAATGAGAGGAGCACGTTCCAATTAGTATTCATAGGATGTGTGTTTTTCGGCCACCGCAGCAGATTTCTTGTTAACAAGAGAGAACACAGTTGACATTTAATTAGGCTGAGCCACGCTCGCTAAAAACAATAAAATTTTCACTTTAATGAACGTCTTCCTGATGGACGCACATGCAGCCCCGGCACACACGCACACACTCGCACACGCACACACTCTGCGCCATAGTGCAGAAATGAGAGGCGATAAAAGATGGGCACGCACCAGCTCGTAATGATTAGTAACAACATTTACATTTCCAGAAATGCATTATTAATGCATGTGCATGTTAAGACTCCTGCATTAATATTAAAACGATATTAACCATCTGCTGTCTCTCTTCCCCTTTTTTTTCCATCTCACTCATCTCCCCGCCTCCTCGACTTCATCCACTTTTTTTCTCCTTCTGTAGGACAGTAGTGCTGGTTTTCCTCTCTTCTTCTTCTTCCTCTCCTCTACCTCTATCTTGCCCCTCCCTCCACCACCTCCACCCCTGTCTGAGCGAATAGCCCTGAGGCAAAAGGGAACCTGGCAGCCAGCGAGAGCAGAACTGCCCATCTCCTCACTATCTGTGGTGTCCTCTGCTCCTCTGTTACAATTCCTCCTTTGATTGTTTTGCTTCTTACCTTTTCCTGTTAGAGTATTGATTTCTTGCCCTTCACCTCTTCCTGTTTCCCTCCACTAATTAACCAGGGTGAGTGTGAGGTGAAGGCAACTCGAAACAAGCAGGGGGGCAGGTTTTGTACCTTTAACACAGAAATATGGAAAGTCTAGTTTTAATTAAAAACAGGCCCAAAATCATTCATGTACATTCCAAATTTTGATTCGTTGAGGAATTTTTTTACATTGGTAAACCGTTTTCTTAATCAAATGGAATGACATAAACAAGTGGCAAATATATTTGTATAATGTATATTTATTAATACATTTGTTATTATATCTGTTGTTAATAATGCAATACTTATAGGTTTCTGCAAACTTTTAAATCACTTAATAAAAGCTTTTATTTGGTATTTCCACAATTAAGCATTTCTTACCCTTCACAGTCATTGGCAAACCGGTGAAGCGTTTTGCTTGGTAGTTATGAAGCACCTTAAATTGAATTAAATTTATCCTGCAGCAGCCTAATCTCATAAGTAATAGGAAAATCCAACCGTTAATGTTGTGAAAAAAAATCTAACTTTAAAATTCCTTTTCAAATCAAAAGCTCAAAAGTAATCAATCAATAAAACAAATGTAAATGTAACAATCCCCAGCAGAATGCATGCAGTACACAATGGGAAAAGGGAAAGAGAAGAAAATAAAGAAATTATTCAGAAAAATGACAATTTATGTCACTTAAATGTCATTTCAAAATTAACAATAAATCAAACTCTGGCATCAATGTGGGTAATTTTGGGCCAAACACTAAAAGGATCTAGAAGAAATTAGCTGCAAGGTATTAAATATACTATCTAAGTAATTAGTTTTCTACACTAAGCTTGTGTTTTAGAGGCGCAATAGTATTTTAATAGGGTCACTCATTCTTGCACTAACACTAAACTTTCCTGAACTGGACCAATGAGAAGATTCACTGTTGCTCAAATCGCCCGCATTGCAACTACTTGAATGGTATTTTTTATGACTCGGTTCTTAGGCGCTCTTATTTGCATTACCGCTTCATAGTTGTTTAAATTTCAAGTACTCAACTGTGATATCACCAGCAAAAAAAAAAAAAAAAAAAAGAGAGCGAGAGAGAGAGAGAGAAAAAAAACCCCCATAAGCATACAAAGCAACATTGTAGACCCTGAAAGGACAGTAATGCTGTGCTGACATTTAATTGTAAGTTTTGCCAAGTTTGAACCTCAAAGACTTGAACTACCAGCCGAGTCTTCCGTGGCTCTTTTGCTTCAGCTCTTCTGCTGCTTTTTCATTTACACCTATGCAATCATCAGGAGAGGGCTCTCCGATGTGAGAGGTGCTTTAATTTAATGCAGTCTTCTTGGTAGCATCGCTTAGTATGTCGTGTTCATTCATCCACTGCAGCTACAATGTGCCTCACTCAGTGCGACAACTGTAAATGTAACATTAAAGGACTGATAATAAAAGAGGATTTTTGACACGTGTGCTTGTGGAGTGTTTTTATATGCTTTTGTTGTGTGCCGTCCACCTCTTATGCTTGTGTGAATCTGTGTGTATTTGCACGTCCATGCGTTTGCGTGCGTGCATGCGTGTGTGTGTGTGCGTGTGTGTGCGTGTGTGTGCGTGTGTGTGTGTGAAATAGGGTGTGCAGACCTGATCACGTTGGACACAATGACTCCTCAGGAAAGGAAGAGACAGGGTTATATTCATGAGCTCTTCCACACTGAGGAGAACTATGTGGACGATCTGGAGCTGGTCCTAGAGGTACAAAACAAATGTTTGTTTGTTTTTGTTTTTGTTTTTGTTTTTTTGTATTAATTGTATTTCTTGATCTAGAACAACTTAATTGACTTTTTGGACTCAGGTGTTCCACAAGCCCATGTCTGAGTCAGGTCGCCTGACAGAAGCTGAGATGGCAGCAATCTTTGTCAACTGGAGGGAGTTGATTATGTGCAACACCAGATTGCTCAAGTAGGTACCGCGTTTCGCTGTATTAATGTAGAGACTTGAATCACAATGTCCACATTACATGAGTCTTAAATCTCAGATTCTCATCTTTAAATTTACAATTATTCATAAAAAATCAATAATAAAAAAATCACCAATAGCATTTTTGGTCTTCGAAACACTTGTCTTATGAAAGATATTTCCCAATAAGCTCCTTTTTAAAAAGTTTTTTTAAGCTTATATATTTTTATAAATTTTTTGAACTCATCATTCAAGCCATTCCATAAATTTACTCCACACACTGATAAAATCTCTATTTGGTTGTTCTAATACACTGTTTACGCCCTCTCTGTCACAAAACATTTTTTGTACATTATGTGGAAGTCACCCTGATGGTGATGGAGGCAACATGCTGAACTCCAGGGATAGAAAAACTGCTAAAAGTTGATAGGCCGATGCCTGGAAATAAACATATCAACTCTGAAGAAAAACGCAGTTAGAGGAAGAACTGTAGTCCTGACGACAGTGATTTTTATTTTTATTTTCAATCAAAGTATAATCATATTTTGGAATGGCCCAGTCAAAGTCAAAACTTAAATCCAAACTATCGGTAGCAAGACTTGAAAATTGGTCTTGTACAAAGACTTCAATCAATAGGCGGGGAGTGGGGAAAGTGGAGCAATTTCTGTCTTTACAGGTGCAAAGCTGGCAGAAACACACTGGACTTTTCAGATTTTTATTGCAAAATTGTAAAAGAATTGTAATTTTCTCCAATTTCTACATTATTCACACAAAATTCACAGGGTTTTGAGTTGGTCATGTGAAAAGATGTGACAAACTTTTTCAAAATCCTCACCATTTGTGTGCGCCAGTGCTCTGCGTGAACGTAAGCAAACGGGAGGAGAGAACATGCCGGTTCAGCTGATTGGAGACCTGCTGGCTTCAGAGCTCGCTCACATGCAGCCGTACGTTTGCTTCTGCTCTTCCCAGCTCAACGCCGCCGCTCTCCTACAGACCAAAACCCACAACCAGCCTGAGTTCAAAGATTTCCTCAAGGTACAAATGACGAATACTCAATTCGTGGGCAAATGTTTTATCGTGGTATCTATTTTCCTAATATTTCCCTTCCTTTTTGAGCAGAAGGTTGCCACAAACTACCGCTGCAAAGGAATGCCACTGTCCAGCTTCCTGCTGAAGCCCATGCAGAGGCTCACCCGCTACCCTCTGCTCATAAAGAATGTACATTCATCACATCCTATTTATCGCCATCTCTGTCCTTTCTCCTTTACTTCCTGTGGTAACCTTGCGCCTCATTGCCTTCCCGTTGCTCAGATCCTTGAGCACACTCCAGACGGCCATGAGGACCGCGAGCCGCTCCGAGAAGCCCTGGAGCGAGCCGAGGAGCTGTGCTCTCAGGTCAACGAGGCGGTCAGAGAAAAGGAGAATGCTGACCGCCTGGAGTGGATACAGAACCACATTCAGTGTGAGGGGCCTATAGAGGTAAACACACTCAAATGTGACAGATCTTTGTCGAGCCGGGCCTTAAAGGGGGCAATAAGCGAATATTTTTTGGTATCTGGAAAGCCTCAAATTTGACGGGCACTGCGCAGTTACCTAGCAAACCAAGCGGAGCTCCAGCATATTTGGTCAGCTGGTTTTACTTCTGTATACACTGTACAATGCATGCTGGAAAAGACAAATGTTATATTGTTGACTTCCCATTCAAAAACCACTTGCTGCTTTGTTGCTGGTTGTGCAGGAAGTCCCACTTTTGCTTTTCAATGATGTATAGTTGTACAATTGCACATCTGTTTCCAGCCGTTTTCACATGCGAGTGTAAACATTGAGTTGAGGGGCGTGGTCACCCACAGCTTATTTGGTTTTAAAGGAACAATTGACCTTAAAAAAACTAGAAAGAAAAAACTGAGCAGGTTAAAATCTCAATATCTGAGAAGGAGTTTGTGCAAAATATGTAATGACCTCGTTTTGTAGAGCCCATAGATCCGTCTCAACTTGTTCAAGAAAGTATAATAGGTCACCTTTAAGCTTCTCTCCATCTCTATTGCAGCACCTGGTCTTCAGCTCTTTGACTAATTGCCTCGGGCCGCGCAAGCTGCTCCACAGTGGCCGGCTGTTCAAAACCAAAAGCAGCAGAGAGCTGTGGGCTTTCCTCTTCAATGATTTCCTCCTCCTCACACACAGCGCCAAGCCTTTCTCCTCCTCAGGATCAGAAAAACTGTTCAGCCCCAAAACCAGCATACAGCTGAAGATCTACAAGACGGTACGCCTTTAAGGGAAGGCTTCTGGGGAGTGATAGGGTTTTTTTTTTTATGTGTTTACATATTGTGTGTCTCCCCAGCCGCTGTTTCTCAATGAGGTTTTGGTAAAAATGCCGGCGGACCCGTCCAGTGATGAGCCGCTCTTTCACGTCTCGCACATTGACCGAGTCTACACCCTGAAAACAGAGACTTTAAGCGAGAGGTAGTCGTGAGCGGATACTCCTCTTCAAAGCACTATGACCTGCAGTAATGATGATACCATGGGTGTTAACATGTCTTCTTTGTTTTGGTAGGACAGCGTGGGTCCAAAAAATTAAAGCAGCCTCTGAACATTTCATAGAAACAGAGAAGAAAAAGAGAGAAAAGGCATACCAAGGTTAAACGCATACTATTGGTGGCATTTGCAATCTGTCTAACCCTAACCTATAAAAAAAATACACAAAGGTTAAATTCCTTTTACTACAGTTTTTTGTAATGGACATATATCGCTTTTACTCCAAACTCTTCAAACTCTGAGACTGAATTGCATGACATAAGAACCTGTTTTGATACATTCTACACAATGAGCAAAATGTGTCCTTTGTTTACATCGATCCTTTCCCATTTATTTCAGCACGCTCCTTAAAGTCTAGTGGAATCGGTCGCCTGCTGGTGACGGTCATAGAAGCTCAGGAGCTGAAGGCCTGCAAGCCCAACGGTGAGACAGAAACAACGGAAGGCAAATCAGTTTCCATCAATTGATCATCAATGTGAAGAGAAGCTGAACTCTACTTCCTTCTTTAGGTAAGAGCAATCCATACTGTGAGCTGACCATGGGGGCTCAGTGCTACACGTCACGGGCGGTCTTGGACACCCTGAACCCAAAGTGGAACTTCAATTGTCAGTTTTTCATCAGAGACATTTACCAGGACGTCCTGAGCATCACTGTGTTCGAGAAAGACCAATTCTCACCCGACGGTCAGTGATATCTGATAACCCGAGTCGTGTCGGCCTTTAATCGTTTTCTAACAACCTACCAGACCCATTAGCAAGGTTTGTTTAGATAAAGGATCAGCTGACTGCTAAGTGAGCAGTACTTTCTTGAAACTTGAAAGCAGCAATAGTTAAGGATTGTCGTAGATATTTAAATACTTCATTTAATTGTATCCTGGGATAATGAAAAATCTCAAAATGGAAAAATTAAGTTATTAAAAGTGGACGACAGAGACAAAAACAGAGGAAGCCATGAAATATGTTGTTGCCCAAATCTACAGTTTTGCCTGGATTGGATTTTTCTATTGCACAAACCGTCAATTATAGCTGGTAAATGTGATTTAGATGAATAAACTCTTATTGTTTGATGCTGATGATGCTGAAACAGCTCACTGACGTGACAGATGTGGTTCTCTTCAGATTTTCTGGGTCGCGCTGAGGTTCCTGTGGCGACTATAAAGAAAGACATGGAGAGTAAAGGAGCGGCAACCCGCCGCCTGCTGCTGCACGAAGTCCCAACCGGAGAAGTGTCGGTCAAACTGGACCTCCAGCTCTACGAGGCAACCAAATGAACCCCATTGGACATCTGACACTTAGCTTATTGATGGAGGAGATTTATGTGCTGAACGTGCCAGTCTGTTGTAAATTATGCAGCTGAATAGTCTGGGTCCTGCTGTCCCTGCGGCGTTTTTCATCAGCAAACAAGACGTTTTAGAATCAATTCCAGTCAAATTCCCAATATTTTCTTATTCACAGTGAAATCAAAATCTTGAAAAAAAAAAATGCTTTTGAATAAAACCGTATAGTTTTGCTAAATGGATCGATTTTTGCAACTGAATATATTAACCAATATATTTGACTAGGGCTATTTTATCACCGGCAGAAGAGATCAAATGTCACAAGCATCATTGCCAAATATACATATAGTTGCACAGTTCCTTCCATGTCAATATGTAGTAGTACTCAGCACCTGATGTTGCACACAACTTCAACTTGTAATCCTGAATTTCAGAATTTCACATTTCATTTGCAAATATACCAATAAATATGCAAAGTAGTATAAATTAAACTGTTTTTGTCCTTTTCACTGTTACCAAGTAGTTCAGTTATTTGTCTCTTGAAGATCTCGGAGGCAGCTTTCAATGAAAGTTTACGCGACAGCAACATACGTAGGCTTTATTTGGATGCAATCACTTCGAAGGGTGAGTTTAGATGTGGTAAACCTCTTGGTTGGAAACATTCACATCTAGAAAACTGGCAGCTTCTTCGATTTCCTTGACTTCATCCTTTTTCTGGAGCACTGATGAATGCAGGAAACAGATGAGACTACAAGGTCTGAACAAGCTGGTTAGCCTGAGACATCAGAGTTGGTGAGAGAGCAACCAGTCTGAGGTTGCGCCGAGGTTTTATTGGAGGCGGGTTTAGGTTCTACAGCAAAGGGGGGGGGGACATAAAACATGTAACGTAATAAAGAATAACACAATTATCCCTTTTGTTTCACGAGGTTTTAGAATCCAGCATATTGAACCAGCAACTGATTAGTGCTCATATTACCTGCTTGACAAGCGGTGCATAGTCTCTGTTCTTTTAATTTTTTTTTTAATTGAAGATTTAATTGACGCATCTCCCTTGAGCCTGTTGTTCTTATCTATGGATGGAGGAGAGAATGTAATTGTCATATCATTGCATGTTTAAGTCTCTTTATGTTGCTGAAGACAGAAGGATGTTTTAGTAGTCACCACAGTTGAGAGAAAGGCAGGTAGTGAAAATTGAGGATCACCTTAGATTGACAGTGTAGGAGGTAATGACTGTGCATGATTTGGTGTCTCATGAAGTCCATGAAGTAACAGGAGGCGGTATGTTTCTCCACTCTCGTCTGGATGGGAAACCACACATTTTCAGTCCAGCGCTTGTGTATGAGCTCCTTCTTCCTGAGCTCGTCTATGTTTTTCTGAGTCAGGAAAGACTCTATCTCCTGCAAAGCAAAAAGAGGGAGATTTGAGCCAGAATGAGAGGAGCAGGTGAGTAGTTTGCACCGTGTCAGATCCCTCAACTCCTTCTATGTTTTGTTATATTTACAAACACAAACTTCTCTGTATTTGGGTGGAATTTGTGTGGTACATCAAAACGAAGTGGGACATTTGTTATGAACAAGGAAAACGATGCATGCCTTTACCAACTTTTTTGACACCTTAACCCAAAAAAGCCGATGTAAAAACGGAATGCAGGCATTCCACTGCTTAAGATTCAATCTGTAAAGTGTGTTACATATTTGTATTCTGGCCCCTGATCCAATGAAATGTAGAACAACTTTCTGTGCAACTATAGCACAGAATGTGCAGAATGTGCTATAGTTCTGTCTTGGGACACAAGATGTCCCACCGTGGGACATCTTAAGACTGAAATTTTAGGCCATTCTTCTTTGCAAGATATCTCAGACTCAGACTGGTTGAATGAAAAGTATTAATGGACATTTCTGAGTTTTGAATCTGAGATTTATGTTCATTTAGCTGTTAAGCCTTTTTTTTGCAAACATATTTGAAAACCGTGTTTCATTTTTTTTTTCCAGTTCACCATTATGTGTGTTGGTCTGTCAAGATGCAAAATGTCAGATAAAATAAAACATTTTCAAGGCATCGTATGCTATGCTTCACCTTCACGAACCAGTCGTCTTGATTCGATAAAGGCTGAAGTAGTTCTTGTACCTCCTCGTTTTCCGCTTTTATCTTAGCCTGAGCAATAACACAAGAAGTGAGAAATATACACAGGCTTTCTCTGTCAGGAACAGTAAGCCGGGACGAGTGTAGTACCTGCAGTTGCCTTGAGGAGGGATGATGGAGTTGATCCTGTTTAAATCCGTGCCTTGGCCCGCAAAGAGACGGGACCAGATTCTTTGTTCCCGGTCTGATACACACCAAACTGCTCTTTGCCCTCACACTCGGCTGAGATATATTCCATTTCTTTCCTGTGGTTTCTTTCACAGCAGCCATGTGGTCCTGAAACATAATTTGTATGAAATAGGCAGCCTATCACTGCTTTTCAATAAAGGGATCAGTTTAATCTCAAGAGCCTGACAACTGTTTAGAAGCAGATCCTAGACCGGGGCTCACAGGTAAAATGGTTTGCTACCACATCTGGTTTAAAGACAAAAAAGAGACAAAAAACATGGACATCGCTAAGGTAAGAGTAAAACAATCAGTCACTGAATGAATGCCACCCAGAGCTCGCAAAACATAGAGCTTAATCTGTCCCTGACTTTCAGTCCCTGAGCTGAAGTCAGCACAACAGATACAGTCCATCACAGCCTGGAAACATAATCTGCTTACTTTTGTTATGCAAATGTTGCAAGTAGAACATGAATGTTATTACACAAAATTCATGCAATTTTCAAAGTGTATTCAAAATTGTTTCTTCAATGTGTTTCTGCCTGTAGTCCAACAGAAATTGCAGCATCCCTCAGAAACCCAAGATGTTTTTATTCAATTAGCTGCTCAGCAAGAACATCCCTCCACACACGACCTCCCTGACATTCAGAGAGTGGCGATACATTATTAGTTGGAAGGAGTTTACAGGCTTGCACTCTTAATTAGAGCAGTGGAAAAGGAGCAAAAAAGTACAAGCAGAAATATTACGGTAAACTACAGTGGGAAGTGCAATGAGACTACACATAATCAGAAAGTTAAAGTATGATCACAGAGCCTTTGATTTTCCGCATCATCACTTTGATTGATATATAGGAATTGCTGTGGAATCTTTTTCTGCTATTAAATTTTCCACGTTTTATAGATTGCTGCAATTTAAAAAGCTCACTTTTCTGTTTGATGTCTTTAGGTTGTTTTTTTGTTGTTTTTTCCCACACAAACAAACCCAGTTCTTATACTTTTTTTTTTTTCCTTCAGGAAATTAATTCTGCTTGCCAAATGGACAAGAGTAAATTATATATCTTTTTTCCCTTTTTTAACATTTTTATAAAAAAAAAAGTAATTAAAACTGATGTTAAGTTTTGACTGAACAAAAGAAAATTGCAATTTAGGTATTTAATAAAAAAAATCATTTAAACGAACTGGTTTGAAATATTTCCAGAGGTAAATTAAATTGAGTTAAAGTTTTTAACCACATGGCATCGCTTTTATTTGCCGACACTGTTGAACTTTAGCACCTGTGACTGATAACAAAATGAACCACAAAACGCTGCACATAAAAACGATTTATCGAAAGTGGCTCAATTTTAGTCTCATTTGTTCCGGAAGCGCACTTGCCACTCACAATATGGCGACCGTTACCGTGTCTCCTGTTCCTCCTCTTCGTCTTCTGTCGCAGGATTAAATGTAAACGTTCTCACACGGGCTAGAGCTTACGCGCGGCTTCCGACTGCTCCGACTGTCTCAGAACAGACTTTAACTTGCATAGGAAGGAGAAGGGAGCCGAGCTTCTCTTCAGCCTCCAAGCGTCCTACCAACCGGAGGCTTTCCGTTGCCATGCCGACCGCGGAACGCACCTAAAAGGCTTTGGATTTGAATCTGGTTGGGCCTCGTTGGAACGCGCGTTTCTGCATAACAACCGGACCCGTTTACATATAAAGCGCCCGCTTTATATTAAATACCTAAATTGCATTGTTCTTTTGTTTAGTCAAAACTTAACATCAGTTTTATTTACATTTTTTTAAAATAAAAATAAAATAAAAAAAAAGGGGGAAAAAGATACATCATTTTCCCTTGTCCATTTTGAGAAGCAGAATTAATTTTCTGAAGGAAAAAAAAAAAAAAAAAAAGTATAAAAACTGGGCTTGTCTGTGTGGGGGGAAAAAATTAGGCAAATTGTACATTTGTTTATATGGGCTTCCATATAAACCAGGTGTGAATACTTTACAGTGCAGCCGGAAGAGAACCTGAACAAAGGAGTTGAGGGGAAATTACAATTAATCAAAAGAAATGACATGAGACTCATATTGATCTTTTCAGGACCTTCAAAGTTGTTTTACAAAGAAATAGTCTTTCCCATTCACATGTACATTCACACACTGACTGCTGGACGGCAGGTGCAGCTGCCCTGGGGCAGATTGTCAACAGGGAAATGCACACAAAGGGTATATGGAGGATCAAAACTAATTAAAAACAAAAGCAGAAATCTGTATCGTTTGTTTTTCCTTTTCTTTACGTCCTCCGTATAAGAGAAGTGCAGAAAAACACTGAAGACTAGTCATAGGATGAGAATCTAAATCAAAACCCTGGGAACACAAACAACCACGCTCTTCGAGTTGGCTGATGTTGATGTTTATCATTTGGAGATGGTCATGCCAGCCTGTTTACATAAAATTTGTCAGTACATTTTTATTGAAAGGATATGCCTGCCTGCACAGCCTGTGAACCAAACTGAACATCAACATTAAAACTCAAGCATTGAATCTGGAGTCCTGGACATTGACATGTGTAAGGATGCATTTATTCAGCAATGGAGCAGATCGTTTTACTTCAAAACAAAAGAGACCACAAGAATAGATCTCGTGGTTGGAGATTCTTCAGAGCTGCAGGCCTCAGAAGCAGGCAGTCGAGGCAGCCTGCAGGAGGTCCGAGGTCTTAATGCGACCTCTGTCAGCTAAGGAGTTCTTATTAGGTGACCATTTGGACACCTTCAGAGAGAGCGCCTGTGACATGTTTGGGTATTAACTGTGCACAGACAGGCGGGGCAGGGCTTGGCCAGGTCACAGCATATCTTTTTCACCTCTTTCTTACTTTCTTTTTGTTGGTTGTTGGTGGATCGGGGACAGGACAGGGGGGAGGCCACATGGACCTGTGGACTTGGTTGGCAGCGAGTATCGCCCTACTCTGGATTTTCTGCTTCATAGACGGTAGGTCAAAGCTGTCAGTAGACATGTGAGAGTTTTACTTGGATATGTGGGAAGGCTGCTGACTTTCTTTGGCTGCAATTATTCTTGGTATTAGAAGGTAAAACAAATGGTTTACTCTGATTAAATCAACTTCATTGACTATCTGATATAGAGCTGACAAACAGTGGATCTGTGCTTCCTGGAACCGGTTGAACAAGAACATTTTAAAGTTTAAAATATTGCAGTGTTAGAGTCAAGTAAAAAATGAATAAAAATACACCCTTATTGTAAAAACTCAAAATTTGTGATTCTTTTAAAATTGTAATATTGGCCGTTTTGTTCTGCATGGACAGCAGCAGCATGGGTTTGTCTGAGCAGCCTTTAATCCAGCAGCAGACACTGTTTGTAATGGTTTGTGACACTAGTCACAGAGTTAAATTAGTCTCCATCTGACCCGGCTCCCGTCTTATCTCCAGGTAACGCCGTGCTTGAGCTGCGGCTGCTCTTCCATGCGCTCACCAAAGCCGCTTGCCACCTGTACCTGGCCCTGCTCCCGCTGCGCAGGGCCGCCACCCACTTCGCCGACTGCGCGCGGCACCTGCTCAGTCATGCCCAGCAGAGCCCGTCCCTCCAACACGGATACCTGCACCAGGGCCAGCAGCAGCCGCTGGCCAAGAAAGGCACGCTGCACTTCCTGGAGGGCCTGTGCGTGGTGTGCGAGACGGTGCCCAACCTGATGGGCGCGGCGCTCGGTGTGGGCGCCGCCTTCTGCCACATGTTGCAGGGAGTTTTTTACATCCTGGCCGCAACGCTGCGCACCATCCAGATCAACCTCTTCTCCCAGATGAACGGCGAGAAGGAGAGGTGGGACAAGGAGCGAGTCAGGGCCAAGGAGATCGAGAAGAAGCTGAATTGCAAAGTGCTGGAGTACATCTCGGTGTTCTGTCAAGACCCTGTCAGCGCTTTACGCATCAAGGTGGACGTGCCACCTGTGTACAGATAAGCTTTTGTCTGCTTAACTAGCACTTAAGAGGCCTTTTCTGAACTGGTCACAGGTTAAAGGTACACTTGATGGGTTTGATCCGATAGGAGGGACACCTTTGACCACTGGCTTTAACTGTCAACCATCTTGCTTGGCTATGGAAGAGGACCACTACCTATGGTGCGTTTTGTTATACCCGTTTCGATTTTGTTGAAATAAAAATAAATCTCTCAAACAAATCAAAGTTGAGATCTTATCTTAAAAGGTGCTAGTCCAAAGTTTTATAATGGAAGTGAAATCAAGTCAAAACCTCTGGAAGGTCACAGTTCACCCATAATGTATGGAAAAACGTGGCTCAGTTTTTTATGCATCTTGTGACGTCAACCTCCATTCACCCAAAGCAGGAAAAAAAAAAAAAAAAGTAACTAAAAGCACAATGAAACATTTAACTCAAGACCTCTACAGTGGCTGGCTTAATTAATCTGGTTTATTTTTAAAGTGCACAGTTACTCATTCACAGTCAGTCAACAATAAATCTATCATACATTCAACAAAATTAAAGAACTGAGAATGCTGGTTAAAAATATCCTTAATTCCTTGTTAAAATAATTAAGAATATATAACATTTGTGACAATTTTATAAATGTCTATCAGAAAAAACCCAGCAGTTTCACACACATCTTGACATTCACTAAGCTGTATTATTTTTAAAAAATGTGGTTTGACAATTTTGCATGGTGAAAAAAAAAAATATATATGAGTAAAGACCATGTACCTTTTAAATCAAAATGAGAAAAAAAAATGTTAAAAATTACAATATGAAAACGTGATGTAGTCATTCAACTGTTTTCATTGACTTACTATCCCTATTTTACGTTTAAGCAGCAATTTTTCAGTCACAGTGGTACAAAGTTTAGTTTAACATTTCCAGCATTAGCAGAGAGGTATAAAAATATGTAGAGGCCCAGAAGAGCAGAAATCAGCCATCTAGTGATAAAAATGGGTCAGTTCCAGCTGAGACTACAGTTTGGCATCAGGTGCAACCTGAACAATCTGCGGAGGGATTCTTCCAGCTGCAGCAAGAAAATAATACCCAGCAGATGTCAGTGTGTAATCTTGTAGGCAAATTATTTTAAAAAATAAAATCTTTTACTACACTTACCAAGCATGTCTCCAGTTCTTCTCACAGCTGATTTGTTCACTTTATACTCATTCTCAGAACTGCAATCAGGCAAGAATCAAATCTTGAATAACTGCTGTAATAACACAATTTCTGAACCACCAAATAAAAAAAGTTCAAATTGCATAAAACCTGATCTCATTAACTCACATCTTCGTCTTAGTGACAGCCCCCAGCCTCCGCAGCGATGACAAAACGTTTTTCTGCATGTCCGATGAGAGGGCTTCATAGGTGTGGAGTTCCCCTAAAAAAAAATAAATAAAAAGAATAAACTGATTTGTGAGCAGCTGGAGGGCAGTTGTCATTTTTACGGCTTTATTTTTCTTTTTACCTGAGACAATGAGTTTTGTAGCCAGAGTTCGCACACCAGACAGGAAGTCTTTCTCTCTGAGAACACAGTCTTCCTCCTCACAGAGGAATCTGAACATCAGCTGCTCATAAAGAAAAATATATATATATCATATTTTCCAGACTACAAGTCAATTTTTTTTCGTAGTTTGGTGCGACTTATACTCTGGAGTGACTTATGTGTGGAAATTAACACATTATATTATATCACATGTTATTTTCATACTAAACCGCAAGAGGGCGCTCTGAGCCCGTGTTCTTCTACCTTTGGAGTTGGCAGAGCTGTTTAATTGCTTTTCAAGATGACATGTCTGTTCTTGGTGTTGGATTTTATCAAATAAACTTCCTTCAAAAATGCGACTTATACTCCGGTGCGACTTGTATGCATTTTTCTTCTTTATTATGCATTTTATGGCTGGTGTGACTTACACTCCAGAAAATATGGTACATACATATTAGATCCTCAGGCATAATCACTTTAACATAACATTCTACTTAAAAATCCCCTTTTTATTTCTGCTATAAAAAATTTAAAAAAATTGGGATTTATGAGAAGCAAATAATCAACATTAACAGATATAAAAATAAAAAAAAACTGAAATCACTGTGTATTTAACCTGTGTGTTTCACTTTTTGAATTGAATGACTGAAATAAACAGATACCATTATCCTAATTAGTGACACAGAGAGTTAAGGGCACCTGATAGGACTCTGTGAAGGGTTTCAGCAGCTCCTGCAGGAAAGACAACACCTCCAGGCCCGTGTCTGAATCCATCACTTCCCCCTGACTGACATGGACTGCTTTACATTCGTGTAGCAGAGAGCATGCCTCATCAAAGTCCTAAATATTGAAAAAACAAAACATGTGTTCATTATAGCAAACACTAAAATAAAATTTGTGGAAATCCTTGGAGTCTCCTCGCCCCCTTCAACCAGCTTTCTGTCATTTAATTAAAAAAAATATATATATATACATATATGTTTGTTCAGATTTCTGTACTAATATTTGGGTATGAACACATGTACTGCTACACCCTGTAGTTTCTACCATGAGAGCATGTTGAGTTCAATACAAGCATTTTAATTTAAATAATAATTAACATCTGAGCTAACAACGAGGGGATTTACCTGAGAAGATTTTCCAGGAATGAAAACAAATTCGTTGGAGAAAACTTCTTGCAGGAAGCAGAAGCATGCGAGGAGCTCATCTGTGAACAGACAATGAGCCATTAACATGAGTTACAATAAATAGTAAATGAAGTCACTTCATTTCAACCTCCCCACCTTTCCTTGTGCTTTTCCTGATACTCATGGCCAAAGCAAGCAGGGCAGGACGCACAAAAACATGCAGGCACTGATTCCTGTATGAAGCCAGCATCAGGAACGCAGCCGCCGTCTTCATCACGTCTTCCTCTGGGACTATTGGGTGTTTCCACTCAAAACCATCGTCTCGTGTCAAATAGACACGTCCCGCTTTATGGTAAACAGATCGCTGGAGAGCCATGGTGGAAGACATCACATCTGAATCTGAGACTTTTTCTGCCCAAAAAAAAATAAATAAAAAAAAAGAGAACAGTTCAGGTATTGCACTCTTAGCATTAGTAAATCACTATAAGTGCTTTAATCCACTGAATATGCGCTGAGTGAGTGTGAGCACTTGTGCCAACTCACATTCATCTAATCGGTCTGATCTACTTCAGACCAGATCAAAGGAACCTGTATGTCCTGAAAGTGTTACCTCACTGTGTGGTCTTCAATACAAATGCATTTACTGCAAGTAAGCTGTACATAAAAGACAATAAGATTTGTAGAATATGTGTAAGAGGCATCTTACACTCACCAGGCCAGCTAAGATGAGCCCTAAAGTCCAGTGCCAGCTTCCTGAGCCAGAGGGTTTTCTCTGTGAGCTGGTGAAACTGCAGACCCTCTTTTGTTAAGACTGTAGTAGGAACCTGGAGCAAGACGCAGGCCATCAGAGACCAGGGGCTGATCAGAGCGCCCTCCTCTTGGAGCCGTACAATCATATGAGCCAGCCAGCTTCCACAGGCTTGGGCCTCTGCATTGGGTTTCTGAGGAAGATCCCTGTACAACGGGAACAGAGAGCTGAATGAGACAGATCATCATATTTGACTACAGCCAATTTAAAACTTAAATGACTATAGTTTTTTTCAGCTACCATAGCTGGGGTTTTTTTTCAGTTCATTGGACATTTAGGCATTTATACAGTATATATTTAAACGTTATATTACAAGAAAACCCATTTGTTATGTCTGAGCTCTTAATTTAAAAACGTACACAGGTCAGGCAGGAGAATCCGTAAACTATGATCGCAAGCCAAGAGGCACATAGCAAACGTGTGAACGAGGTAGTTCTGGACAGTCATCCTGAACATCTTTGGTCAAAAATTTTGTTGGCAGCATCATGTTGGGGAGATGCTTTTCTTCAACAGAAACCAGGAAAATGGGAAGAGTTGATAGAAAGATGGAAGATACTAAAAACAAAAAACTTGCAAGAGGCTGCAGAAAACCACAGAGGTAATTTCTACTGAGACTCAATAAAAGACCAGTACATCCAACTGCTAATAAACAGGAATGTATGAAAATTTATGTTTTCCTTCGAATCTCACTGAAACTAACCAATTTTGTGCAAAGATTTGTCATTTTTAAGTCTCTGGGCAAAAGACTTAAAGCCATAACTGCAGCCTCAGGATGTACTTTCAGAATAACTCGGAGGAAATAAACAGAGTTGCAAGAAACGCCTTCAAACCGAGTAGTATTGTCCTTACACCACAAAAATGATGCAGCATTTTGTTTTGGTCTGTTAAATGAAATATACTTAAATATTTTTTCCTTTTTAATGAAGTAGCAAAACAAATGTGAAATATGGATTTTTTTGTTTAAAAAGCAGCTTATACTGCAGGTCACTAGTGAACTGCATATGCTCAGCAGGTGATTTTCTCTACCTGGGTGTAAGGTTGTACTGGCAGTGATTTATCTTGCCCTCACACAGCTGTCGGACAGACAAGGGACGGCCAAAGTTCACATGCATGCAGCCGTAACTCTCCTGCAGAACTTTGCTGGCCTTCAGTAGACCCTGCAGAGAGAATGAGAGCAATCATAACAAAAGGAAAAACTGCTGACATGTGCAGTATGCGTCATCTGAGACCAGATCTAATGATAGTTGTGATAGATGAGCTGGTATTACATTCACCCTATGCATCTGCGTTTATAAATTGTGATCTTTGGAAAACCTACTGTAGGAACTTAAAGAAAATACAGTCTGAAAGCTGAATGGACTTATAAAAATAGCAGGTCATACCGTGGTGCTTTCTCTGGGTTTGGGGACACCTAGTAGCTCATGTGCGAGCAGCGACTCCTCCAGCACCCGCTCGTAGCTTATACTGATGGGCAGCAAGGTGATGTCATACACCTCGCCTTTAAAGAACGGCTCCAAGATCATGTTCATCATACCTGCAGACATTTCCAGATACCATAATGCATTTGGAACCAAAGAACCCAATAAAGAAAAGAAAGATAGGAATGTAATAAAAAAAATGTTAAGACATATTCTTTAAAACGGAGAATTGACGAAATGGCGTCGACAGACGTGAGCTCACCTAACTTCGGTGGGAGGGACTTCAGTGTTCGACTCCGGAGACCTTCCACAAAAAACTCCAGAGGGGAAAATCCTTTCTACAGAAAACATTTCAAAATGTTAGTTTGCCTCTTGGCAGATATCAAAAACTGAAGTGGGAATATGGAATAAATTTATTGTAAACACAGTTTCCAACATGCGCTTCCCCTTGTGGGCAAATCTTAGTTGTAGTTTGAAGATGTTAATGTTGGAACAGAAACTTCTGTCTTGGTTTACTCTTTAAGTCCTGGGTAATGCAAAACGGGCTTCAATCTGAACAGCAGTTTTCCAGAAGTCTCCATTTTATAGCATAACTTAACAAAGGGTGGTAACTGAAATCCTAAAAAAATTTTTTTTTCTTTTTTTTAAAGATGACATTTTGGGTCAGACAAACCCAGAGAAATATCTGGTGTCCACAGGAAAATTATTCTTAAAGGAGGCCAACATTAAGCCTCTGGAACCTCATGTTAACTTAAAAAAAAAAAAAAAAAAAAATCAGTCTATGCTAAAGGCCCAATTGGCATTAACCCCCCCTGACTAGTTTAACAAAGCTCTCCCTGTCTGCTTTATGATTACAGCTATTATTGAATGGAACTGTAGTTAAAGCAGCTTGACATTACATCATCCTCCAAATCATCATATGCCTTACTCTGACAATTGTTCGAACATATTCTGACAGCACAGCCCAGTAGAGTTTGTCAGAGCCAATGGCACGTCGAATAAAGAAAGCCCCGGACCGACGCAGTATCTCTCCCACAATCTTCATCCCTGCAAGAGCTTTAAGGAGGAAAAACAAAACGGAACAAGATAAGAAAATGGTGAGACTGCTTGACTGAATAATTTCTTGACTGTTCTAATTATAATGGATTGGTCCAAACTGAATAGATACTTGCGAATTCCTGCAGCAATTACGGGCAATGGAATGTCGTAGTTGAACAAGATGTAGGAGATAACCAGGAAATCGATGTAACTCCTGTGGTTGGGCATCAGGATAACAGGAAACTCTTGAGTGGCTTGTTGAAGCTGCAAAAAAACAAAAAGAAATAAAAAAAAACATCTTTTTTGATAATGCAACTGATGCGTATTGACAAAGTATATATCAAAAGGCAATAGACGCAGAAACCAAAAGCCTGACTGCAGCCCACAAAACAGTAACTCCTCGACTTCTACAGTAGACTGGAATCCATTTAAAAAAAAAAAAAAAAAAGTTGACACTTGTGTGTCTGAGGCTACTTTATTTGTACAGATAAAGTGACACAATGCACAAAGTGCACAGGTGGAAATAAAAATACTTGAAAGCAAAACTGCACTGTTACCAATGACAAAAGTCAAAACTGTAATACTACCTCGCACATGTGTCAAAGCAGTTTTTATTTTCCGTTTCTGAACACAACTTATGAGTTAAATGTAGAATTATGTACTTTGCAATTCCTGGAACATTTTAAATTTAATGCTATAACATTTGGGCCAGTTTAAATATGTGTGAGAGAGCACCTAAGAATCTCATTGAGATTCTGTATAGAAGTCTCTTCATGCACCAGTGTGAGTGAACCACAAAATAAAAAGGTATTCCATGTATCAATCCCATCTCACTCTCACCGCTTGGAGTCCTTCCATGTTGACGTAAACGGCACTAAAGAGTCTCTTGAACACTTTTCTGACTGTGAACCCCATCAGCCTGATGAACCTCAGCTGCAAGTTTTGAGACATTTCCTGCATAATTCTGCATACTTTGTCTCTCACTTCCTCCACGGATGACCCCGTCTCCAAAGCAACCTGAGCAGGGAAAGAAGGGTTGAGGTCAGGCTGCCTGCTGATGTTGCTACAACGTCACACTTCGCATGGTTGCAACTTTTCGGATTGCTCAATCGCACCTCTTTTATAACGTAGCGAAGATGCTGAGACTCCAGCACGGCTTGGTTAAGTTCAGCAGAGGAGCAGGCGGGCGCTCCTTTATACGGTGGAGGACTAAAGGTCCTGAAGGCAAATCTCAGGTCACTGCAGGGACTCTTGTCCTCCAGGATGTCCACAAATTCCTCTTCATCTTGCCGACGAACTTTGTCCAAGACTCTATACTGGAGGAGAGAATAACGTTTGTGTTAAAATGATTAACTTTTAACAACATTAAGATCACATTTAAAAATATGTATGAAGTAAAAAGAGCATTTGTAATAACCAAAGCATTTGGATTTAGTTATTACAGGAAAGTTGAATGGAAGAAAAAAAGTGTACAAGAAATAATGCTGTTCACTGATCCAAATTCCTCTTTATGGAGGCAAGAACGTGTTGCATTACATTCAGAAATCAAGGTGAAAAGAGCTTAGAGAAACAGTGGAGAGGCACAAAATCCAAACTGCTTGACTACAGTGTGACGCTTCCACTATCAGTGACGGCTTGGAGTCATCCATGATGTTGGTTTTATTAACTCTAAAGTCCACGCAGACTCGGCACCTGCCTTTGTTGGCAAAAGTATCAATACCTGGTTTAATCACTATGGCAACACTGCTTGATTGGCCAGCAAACCGTGAAACTGAATTTCAATTTAGGCCACAATCACCAACATTAATTAAACCAATTCGTTTTGCATCGCACCTCTCTATGATGACTAAGATCACCGCTTTTTGAATGGAAATTATTTTCTTATAGTTCAAATGGCTGAAGATATAACCACCTTGAGCTCCATGTTGTAGTTTTGTGGACAATCAGAAAATTAGAAAGCTGCGTGCACCGTTTTATTTTCGCCTGATACTGTAGGTTTTTCTGAGTTTACTTTTATGACCCCCCCCAAAAAGTATAGCAATGCATTGCAATAAACACATTTGAGAAAATAATTAATACAGCTTTAGGATTATTAGGCGGTGGGGGCTAATCTGAACCTTTCCTTGGTGTTAAGCGATGTAAAGCATTAAGGTTGTTCAGTTCTGTACTATGACCCAAATAGCCGCCTATTAAGCAACAAGTGGCGTGTTTAGAAACACTGGACAACTTTAAGTGGGCCAAAGTTTGAGCAGCTTCTGCACTATTAACATTTCATTTATTTTCGCAGGTTTAACCATTACTTCTACGCTCTTCAGAAATACAGTTTAGTGTAAACAGAACAGTAAAAAAAAAAAAAAAAAAGCCAAAGGCTCAGGTACGGCAAATGTCGCGGTTGAATGCAAAAGCATATTAATGCCATACTAACAAGGTAGCTTACCGTGTTTGCCATTATTTACAAAAACCCGTCCTTCCCCGCTGCTCCTGGCTATCTTTTTAATGACTTTCGGTTTGTGCCTCTTTTTTTTTTTTTTTTTTCTACTTCATACAAAACAGCAAATGCCTTGCAGCTGAAGCAACATGAGCCGCAAGCCAATAGAGTTACTGAATTTCGGAAACTCCTCCCCGCCCGCCTGAGACCAGCAGCTCTTTATTTTGCCCTGGAATAACCTGAGAGTCCCCTGAAAGGCAGGAGTTGTAGTTCCAGCAATTGTCCACAAGATGGTAGTGTTTCTCTTATCCACTGTATAACCTTCTTTTATCCCAATGGTGATTATCTTCAGCTAGGCTAGAGACACCATGCACAAGTCCATCACAGGCCAAAAGTGACAAATTACATAGTCCCCCCATTTTTTTTTATTTCAAAAATCTGTTTTTATTGTGAGGATATTTTTTGGTGTGACCATTAGTATGGTCCTGTCCTTAATTTCTCACGTACACAAACAATTTTATATCACTTGATATTCCACTTTTTGGATAGATTTTGTCAAAATAAGTGCAAGTAGCTTTAATCTCTGTTGCATTGTGATTTATGCAACAGAGGCTTTCTATCTTTGTCAGTTTTTATTGATTGTGGTCCTGATTTAGAGTTTGGGTCTGTCACCTAATGAAATGTGAGATAATTATGACACTTGATCAAACCAAAAGTGATGCGTGACCCCTTCCTGGTAGATAGAAATTATTATAGTTATGTCACCACAATTTTTAATTGGAAACAATGTTTACAGTCGCTCGTTGCTCATTGTGAATCAACGGTTTGCAATGAGTAAAAGTCATCAGTCAACAATTGTTGACACAAATCAACACTTGTAAAAGTGGATGCAAAATGACACAAAAGAAACAAAAAACACATTCCCTGTATACCAGTGTAATTTAATATGTTCAATGAGACCACTTTGACAATAAACTGGCCCGCGGAGGCCAGTAGGGGAGCGTTTCACAGTTTGAGGCAAAGATTAAAAGAATGTCTATCTGTTTTAGCTCTTTCATGGAAAGAATAAACACATTTATCACAGAGCTACACATCCTCTCTCATAAACAATGCTGCAGGTTTGATGCTTTAACACAGTTCAGGTATATACCTGTCTCAAAAACTGCTGTAACAGTGGTTCCTGCTTGTATTCAATCTCCTAGATTACTACACAGAAAGACATTGAAACATTCCTGTCCAAACTGTGACCAGCTGTCTTTGTAGATGCTGCAATGAAACGCCACACAACTTTAAGGTCTATTTTAAATTGCACCAAACAGGTTGTTAATTGCAGGAGATAAATTGGACGGAATAAGTTTGAACTAGTTATACCTATGATATAAAAAGACATCTGAACACATGCACACAAGTTTGAATAAAAAAATAAACATTACTCAACAAATCATCTAATAGATAAAACATTGCAGGGAGGTATAGGCTACAGCTAATAGTGTTGTGTTTTTATGTTCTGTACAGTTGCAAGGAAAGCTACATAGATGATTTTTTTTTAAACCTTGTTTTCAGAAATGTTGTTGCATAGCAACTTTTCAGCAAACAGCACCTAGAATCGTCAAACTTTGGCACACATTTGATTAACTCGCACAGCTGGACTGTGAGCTCACACAGTGCATCTATTGAAATAAATAGGAAGTCTAACCATTGAAATAAGGTAATCTCCAAAATAAAAACTCTGCAAAGCTGCCTGAATACATACATGATAATTCATTCTAAATATCCACATCCAGTATTTTGACGAAAGAGCACCTTTTGCTCTTAAGACTAAACAGAATATTTTCCTTGTTGGTTGTCTCTATATGAAAGTGCATAAAAATACTTGATCTATAATCAGATACATCACAAGGAGCTATCACTGTCCACATCATGGCTACATTTCAAGCACACTATCAGTCATTCAGAGCTCTTTTTGCTGGTGAGTTCAGCTGCTGGAGCTCGTAGTCTGTGGACTTGTAGTTTCCTCCTCTTCCACTTGGGGGAGCTGCTCCCTCCAGTATGTGAAATGGCTGTAGGTGTCAGAGCAGGGGAAGTCAGAGGAGCAGGAACGCATCTTGAGGGGGAACACGTGGTCTACAACCTCACTAAGACGTGCATACCTGGAAAATAGATTAGAAAGAGGTGGCTGTATTGAGGCGATGTCATTTAAGACAAAATGTTATCATAATAATAATAAAGATCATGCACACTTACGATGAGATGTTAGTCTTAGCATGTTCCTGCACTAGCTCCCCTTTAGGGTTCACTGTAAAAATCCGGTTCAGTGGCACCCCTACTTCCTTATAAGAATACACATCCTACAAACGTAAAAGAAAAATGTAAAGATGTATTTCTTTAGATAAAATGTTACTTATTATGTGTATCTAAAATATGTGATTCCATACCGTGGGTCTATTGCCAAATGCTGCATAGAATGGTTCTGTGTTTGGGTAAAACAGGTGCCTGATATCTGTGAGACACGCCACCTTGAATTTCTCAGGTTTCTTCTCAATCACTTCCCTGTTGCATAAAAGAAAGAATGATTTCTCCTGCTTCTGATCTCATTCGGATAATGTTAAATAAATCAGTGAAGTGGGTAAGGGTTGTAAAAATACCTGTGCAGGGCTGAAAAAAGGCTGGATGGGCTGAGAAGGACGGGGCCCATAGGAAGCATGGTGCCTCTCTCATTGACCCAGTTGAGGTAGCCTCTGGTCATGTCAGCCATGCCGATTGCTCGAGCCGAACAATATAGAAACTTGTAGCCATTTCTGTTGGATGGACAAAGAGGTTAGCAAACAACAAAAAACCAGAAGAAGTAGAATAATATACGTTTGTACAAACATTAAACAATGTTTTGCTTCACTACATATTTATAGTTTATAAAGTATTTGGACATTAGGGGTTCAATAAAAATAAAAATGCTTACTGGCTGACTTTGTGGTAGAGTTGTGCAATTCCCTGGTGAGTCCAGTCTTTCCCCAGCGTGGGCAGGATGTGACCCAACGTGTCTGACCTGAAATTAAGTTGAGAAGAGTTTTTAATTTAGATAATACTGCTATTTCCAGACAAAAATCGGCAACCCAAGTGTAAATGAGCAAATGGGTTAGGTTGCAGGTGAATAAGTGTGAACCAATATGAGGCAATAATAAGGCACACATAATGGAAATCTTATCCCATTCTACTTCAAATAAGTATAGTTTTAATATAGTAGAGGCATTTCATTTGCTAAAGCGTCAAACACCTGGTAATGGTTCCATCTATGTCAGAGATGATGATCTTGTCGTCCCAGTTCCAGAGGTAGATGGTTCCCTGACAGCGACAGGTTCCCTGGTACTGAGTGGTCACACTAAACACAACATCATTAGGACCGTCCTGCAACTGAAGGGACATCTACATGTATGAGAAGAGACAGGAAAGAAAGAAATGAAAACCATAATTCAGCTAAATGGGGAAGAAAATTAGATTGAAAGCTGTAGTCAAACTGAGGTCCTCACCAGCTGCTCTGACGTGAGGCGGAGAGTTTTCTTATAAGACACGCCCCGCGAAGAGATCCCAGGTTCTGATTGGATGATGGGGGAGGATTGATTGTCTGCAATGTGCTCTTCATCGCTAGATGATGACTCTTCTTTCAGTCTGCCATCAAAGAGGTTATAAAATACTGAATGATGCATCTCAATAAAGAACAATGCCATTGATAAGTTGATTTGTTTCAGAGATTCAGTTCAAAATGTAAACTCATATCATCCAGGTTCATTAAACTCAGCGATATATTTCAAGCATTTCCTTCTGTCATGTCTTTCAGCTTGAGAAATTCAATTTCTCAGAAAATAATACAACCAAAGAAATATAAAAATGTCATGTTATAACATGACATTCCACCTTCATTGGGAAAGGTGGATGACATGACTGTTATCCAACAGACACTCATTGAAGCCTCCACAAGTACAGGAAGCCATAACACTATAATTTTAAGTAAATGGACTGTTCACAGAATGCTGTTTCTAAGCCCATAAAAGGAAAGTTAAGTGGAAGGAAAATGTGTGGTAGAATAAGGTCCACAACCAGCAGGAATAACCGCAGCCTTATAAGCAATGTGAAGCAAAGCATCCTTAGTTGGAGCCAGGGCGCTAAAAATCGCACATACAGATGTATCCAAGACAAAGATTACAACTGTTCAACTCCATGGATTCAGCAACTTTTGACTGAAAGACAACATCAGCAGTCTGGGCTAGTTAAAAAAAAAACTGAGCTGTAGCTCAGAAGTCATAATCATCAAAATTAACTAAAATAAATGTTAGAAATAAATCACTCACTGCACCATGAACCTATATATTACACGGGCTTCCCTTTTTAACCACTAAATATTTAAATATTAAGATGAATTGTTGAAAATTTTCTGAGTTCAGGTTCTTTACTAACCTGCTTTTAATTTTTCCAACCTCGGCAGAACCACAAGCCCCACATTCAGAGGTTGAGTCCTGAAAAAAAATATGAATGCTCATTAAAATGCCAAAGATTTTATTTATTTATTTATTTATTTTTGGATATGAACAGAGAGGAAGAACTTACTGATTTTGCATTATCATTCCTGCCTCTCCACGAGAACCACCACCTCCCTCCTTTCTTGGGCATCTTCTCCTTCATGATGTTCTCCACCGTGGCCTGAGGAGGAACACACACACCACCCCGACATCCACGACACACCATTGAATAATAAAAACGTAAAAAAATTTAAACACAAGCAGTTTATAAATCAACTAATGAACCTTCAACTAATTGGAAAAAATGAGTGCGACAGACTGACAGGGAGGATTTGTGAGCGACAAACTCAAACTAAAATGAAACAAGAGCAGGGTGGAGTCTTTCCAAACATACAGAGCTGAAGCTGAAGATACTAGTCAGACAACAGAGGAAGAAATCCACAGATGAGAGTAAATAACTGAGGCCTGAGGACTAATATGTGAAAGAAGGGGAGGAAACAAGAATGAAACAAGAGGAACACAGAGAAGACAAATTTTATCAGATTAGGCTGACTAATGTTACCTAATATAAAACTTACTTTGAGGGTACAGAACTAAACATTGTGGTCATAGTGTGGTGTTGTAAACATATGACTGAGTAAATCTGTATGAGTGTGCTATCACCTTTGGCAGAGGTTTCTGAAAGGCCTGTATGGCGAGCACGAGTGGGGCTGCGGTGCTCCAGTTATAGTACCTAAGTGAGACGGGAAAATATATTTTTAATTCCATCAGGAAATACATTTAAAGAGGCATTGATAGGCAGTATTTTTGCAAAACTCTCCCAAATACGATTAGGGATAATTGTTAAACAGCAACTTTATGCATAATTTATTTAAGAGATTCTTACTTTGAACCGATTTTAACAACTAAGTTTGGGTCGTCTATGATGGAGGGGTTTTCTGCAAATTGCTGATAGGAGATCATCTTATCACAGAATTGCTCTAAAAGAAACAAAAGCAAACAGACAACAATCAGATTCTGAAGTGTCTCGTTGAGTTGTTTTGTCACTTGTGATAACGTACCTTTAGTAATCTCCTTGTTGTCAGTAAGCCCCCCACACAGGGAGATGGCCATTGAGGGCATGTCAGACATGGGGTCACAGTAGCTGTCCACACCGCTGTCGCCCCCCGAACTCACAGACTGTGGGGACAAGCTGGTGCTGTGGAGCCCCGGGTCAGAGATACTTCTCCTGGCTGAAGCGCTCTCACTGCAAGTTTTAAGTGTTAAAACGATCAGGTCAGATTATACTGAACTGATTAATCTGAGTTACCACAGTGTTGACTGTGTCTGTTTTTGTACCTCTTAGGAAAATAAAGAGCAGCAACTTCAGGCTCTAACTCTGTAATGTCGTCCAAGTAAATTCCATCGGAACCAAGATGGCGGCTTCTTTTGTCTGCAGGAGAGAAAACGTAATCAGGCTTCCTCATCTGTACTTCTAGTAAGATTACCCATTTGAAAATAATTTCTTATAGGTTGGTCTAAAAGATTTATTTCTTCTATTTGATTGATTGATTTTAGGGGAATCCTCTCCTAGAAGTTTAGGCAAATTGAATGGTTGGCCTGGTTCACCATTTAGGGATGTGACAGAAATAGGGAATTCCCATAGATGTACAGTTATAATTTAAAAAGTCAGTAACGGAAGAAGCCAACACCATTTCTCTTATTGGAATAAACTCTGGGTAGATCGTAGAAGTGCTTTCTTTATAGACTAACAGCACCTTTACCCTTTTTCTTTGATGGAGAGTCTGTTTTACTGGATGTAAAAGCCGCTGTTTCCTCTGAAGGTAGCATCTGAGTCTCCATCCTCATGGATTCTGATTCCACCGTGACCGGGTCCGGTGTTCCCCTTTTGACCTCGGCTTCCTCCTCAATCAGCAAAGAGGGAGCTTGTATTTTAGAGCTTGGCGCACATTGGTCTGAAGGTGTCTGATGAGGGATCGCTCGGAAATGTGTACTTTTGGACACGGGAATGGATACGGGGAAAACATGTGGCCCGGCGGGCTTCAGTGAGAGAAACGAAGACTAAAAAGGTGAAAAAGGAGAGAGTCGTGAGAGCTGAAATAATGCAATAGAATGTCTTTATTTCTATAGTGTTAGATGCTTAGATGTGTAGACATTTGCTTACCGCAGCAGCCTGGGGCAGCTCTCCCCAAGCCCAGTGCATGGCTGGATTCTGACTGTCTGCTTCTGAATGATCGCTGATCAGCTCTGAGTCGCTCTTTGGAGAGGTGGGGCGAGAGTTATCACGACTGGAGGGGAAAGAAATACAAAAATTAAGCACCTCCTTGTTAACAAACAGCACAGTAGAGTATCTCGGACTCTACTGAAAAGAAATTAAATTATTTTGTAGTGCATATTCTCAAACGACAAATCTTTTTTGAAAAACATCAGCTTTTAATTTGAGCACAGTTAGAAAATACATATCATTATTGCTACTTTTCTATTAACACCATGTTAACCAGAAATGGTATTTTTTATTGAAGTTTACTAAACAGTGAAAATTTCAATGTTGTAGATGCCAAGGCAGTACTGGTAAAAATAAATGCAAAAATTTAAATCTTGTAATTTATTAGTTTTATTTTCAAATTGGTCACATTGCTGTTAAACCGATTTTTTTATTTTATTTTTTTGCAGTGTGGCTCACTTCTTTTTACTGGCCTACAAAATGGGAAACATCACAAACAACATATATTTGATTATGTTTTTTTTTGGAAATCATAAAATTTCTAATGAAAAAACAGTTGAGTGCTCTTAGCATACATATATGTAGAGTTAAAAAGAAGGCTGAAATGGGTTTATTTTGTCCCAAAACAAGGAGGCCGATAGAGAAGGTGCAGAGCAACACAATTGTCCAAAAGGTCTCTGCTTTAGAACTACAACAAATGCATCTAGAATAAAATGTTATTATTTTTCACTGAAAAGGCTTTTGTTTAGAATTACCTATGAATCGGGCTCCACTCTCCATCTGAACGAGTGTAGAGCCCAGCCTGTTTAAAGGAACAGATGCCTGAAGCCACTGTTGTTTCGTCTTGTGAGGCATCCTTTGATAGAGACCTGCAACAAAAACACAATATCTGAGCTTGTGTTGCAATCTACTTGCATAACAGCATGTCCTGTATCCAATCAAGGTTAGCATGTTTACATCTATCAGTTACGAAAACATGCATTCGTCCTTTTTCTACTTAAAATATTGTGTATTTGAAAGTATTTTGAATGAACTTTAACAGCTGAGCTGATTCACATCACACTGAATCACGTCTATTAGATAGAAGTCAGTTGGTTCATCTCTCCATCTTCGTACAGTCATAATATATCTCATTCCCTCTCATATTTGCCTCGCCACAGCTCTTCTTTTTCCACCCTTTCTTTTTTATTACCTGCTGGTCTCCATTTCAGCCTCTTCATCAGAACTGATGTCTATTGCAAACATGTCTTCATCTGCTGAGTAGTCTCCACTCTCCTCCCTCCTTGTGCTGTCTGCTCGATTCTTCCTCCTCCTTTTCCTCCTCTTCTTTGTTATTGCGCCACTGCTCGCGCCATTGCTCCCTAAGGAGCCCAGGGTCTGTACAGCAGGCCCTGAGCTCTTCCCCATCAGCGGGGAGCTCATTGAAAAGGCAGCATCCGACAAGATGGGAGAAGTAGCCAAGTAGGAGGGAACCACTTCCTGTTAAGATGGCAAACACAAGCAAGATGATATGTTACCTGAAGACATAGACATAAAGGCCTTTAAACATGGAAAACCTCACACAGTTCAAACTGAAGGTCAATGAAGGCCATTCTGACTCCTTAAAACAGCTAACAGTAAAATATCTCCTTATATTTTTGCATTTTGGTAAACATTCTCAAGCTTCCTGAGGAAGTTGAGATTTCATTTCATGAAATCTGCATGAAATGAATGCAGAGGAAAGACAGATTGGGCTCCGTCCAACTGTATTTGCATAGTTAACGTTGAGCGCAAATGGGCCTTTAAAATGTTTAACAAAACTAAACACTTTGTCTGAAGGTTACATTTTCATGACATGTACCTCAAGTTTAATTAATGCTGAGCTACAAAAACACAAGCAACAGGAATATGTTACACAGTTCGAGCCTGTAACAGTTTCAGGGAGAAGCTGTTTTTATTTCCAGACCTATGGAAAAAAAGGGAAAAAAAGGAAAGAAAAACATGTTTAGCCGCATGATTTGTGGTCTGACAGGACTGCCTCCCGTTTTTGCTCTGTGGTGCCAAGAAAGTTGGTTGAGAAGCAGTAGACTCCTCCTATCCTCTTTGCCCCATTAAGTCTGGGAATCTGACACCAGTCTGGAGAACATACAGCACCCACTTCCTTTGTCTGAGCCAGCCACTATTCAGCGTTTTTACTACTTTTGGCAGACCACATTTCTATCAGGTTTAAATAGTAAGTACCGAAGCTGCATTAACTTGTTCGCAAAGGAAAACCTTGACGAATCAAAGGTAATGGCAGCTTCCCAAAACATAGGGTTAAATAGGTTTTTTTTAAACAAACTGAGCTCAAGTTGTAACTAAGTCTCTTTTTATCCTTACCAGCTGAAATGGCATGACCAAAGAACCCATAAAAAAGGTGTTTTCCTGATTATTACCTGATCATTGTTTGTTTTCCTGATTATTACCTGATCATCGTTTGTTTGTTGCACAAAGAATGCCTCTCCATTCTCGCCCAGCTTCATGTGCAGATCCACTGGTTCTCCATTGATTTCTATATCAACCTAAAGAGGAGAAAATATTTTTAAAAATGACAAACTATAACATTCTTTACCGTGACAAAAAATCTAAAATTTTGTCTCATTTGAGCCTCCATACCACTTTCTCTCTGGACCGGAGGACGCCCATTTTGCCAAAGCGAACATGGAAGGGCGAGCAATGCAGCGAGCCATCAGGATGTCTCACAACGATAACGTCGATGCAGCCAGAAAGCGTTGCCGGGTTGAGTCCTCGGTACAGCTCTTTGACCTGGACGAACACCTGACCTGCGAGCTGGCCCACGTAGTTCATGGTTTGACGGGTCTGTAAAAATGGACATTGAAAATGGGAAAATGAAAGAGGAGACAAGAATTGATTTAGGACTTCTTCCTTGATTAATAACAAACAGACCAACAAAAATGAGTAATGGAAAAAAATGAAGAAAAAGGTGGCGTTGTTTTATTTTTATTTTTGACCAATAAAAATCTGAAATATTTGGGACTCCAGAGGCATGACTTAGCAGAAACACTCTGTGCTGTAGTTACGGCAGCTCGTCTGCTGGGTTTTGTCTCTACCAGGGGAATAGTCCCGCTATAAAGTGCCCTCTGCCCCACTTACATGGATTTTGCAGCGTCAAACTTATCTTGTTGCATGGCACACGGGTGGCCTAATTTAATAACTATTTCAGGGTATTAGAGTTAAGCAGGCTGAATTACAAAGCTATCCACACTTTTCAAATATTTCATTAGAAACATTTTCTTCTTACTTTCACAATTATTCACTACTTTGTTTTGGTCCATCATATAAAATCCCAATAAATTCCATAAAAGTTAGTGGCTGCAACATAACATATGACAAATTTGACTGGTATGAATACTTTTGCAAGTCGCCATATGTTGTGCTACTTATTTCTACCCATCTCACTCCTTCTCCCGTGTGGAAATTATATCCGACTGTTTTCCAGTCAGTAACCCCAGACGCCAGAGCTCAAACAACAGGCCAACTTAAGCCTGCCACCACTTCTCAAGTGATTATTTGATCATAACTGTTTAAATCTTAAATTAGCTGAGCTCAACTTGCAGCATCACGACATTGAGAACACCAGAAAGACACAGTTACATAACGAGCCATTAAAATACCAAAAACAGCATCTCTGCCACTGCTGACGTCTGCATTATCTCCCTGGAACACAATCTTGCATTCAAGTGAGCTCCTTCCTAAAGCATTATGCAAATAACGGACTATCTTGAACAGACTTGACTGTAGCATGCAGCCTGATTTTATGACTCAAGGCATTTTAAATTCCAGATGAGGTGTAAAAAGATAGGAAATATAATCTAAGTATGTCAAAGTTGGATATAAACAGACAAGGTGGATCCAACCTTGATTTATTTGGCAGATGCCCCCATCCTATGAAAGCTTGTCTGTGCCTCATCTCTCTTTTATGATCAGGACACTTCTTGAATAACAAGAACCCTGAGTTTCAAACACTAGGTCAGACTGAGAATCTGCACCGTCACCTGAAACATTTAACATTTATTGTAAATAACACCCCTCCTGCATCTAAGCTGATCCTAGAACGGCTGACACACACTGCTGAACAGATGAGTCCAAAAATAGACCGTCTGCTGTGAGGGATTTTTTTTTTTTTTTTTTTTAAGAGGAAGAGTGGCGTAAAAAGCACTTGACAGCTTCTGGTTTCACAAGTATGTTTAAGAGAAAAAAAAAAAGTCACGCTCAAACAGTGACTTTAATAGATCTATGCTCGCGAGACTCATGAGGTTAATAATCACAAGCTGCAGATGGATCGTGAAGATGTTATGGACCGAGTCTTTTGTTGTCAGCCAAGCCTCATATTACTCCACAGACAGACGTAATAATCTGAAAATTAAACTCATCGTGTTCACTTATGATCGAGGTGAGCTTGCTCAGTTTTTTAAAAATGGAAACATTTAATAACCGAGGCAATAAATGATTACCAACTGGTAACACATGTCTGTACACGAGCCTTGGGCAAGCAGCCAATCAGCTTCTACAAAAAAAAACCATTACATTTTTTAAAAAATTAAGTTCAGGGAAAATAGTTGAGACATATTTACCCAGCGTGTACTATGACTATTATGAACGATAATAACTATGTAAGGACAGGAAAATGACATGAGAACAAAAAGATGTAGTAAAAATTTCCATTCATACATTTAAAGGAACAGACCTGAAGACGTATCCTATTTATAACAGCACGCACATACCTGTTTGTAATGAATATGCCGGTCTTTTAACGAGCACTTCCTCAAAGGGAAACGAAACAAAAATGTTTAAAAGTTCCGCTTTTTCCCAGCAGAGGGTTACATTGCCCTAGGTTTTCGTCAAAAACAGCCGCAGCGGTAGACTCTTTAGGTGAAAGCGAATCACATTTCTTCAACTCTTTAACGTAACGTAGTAGATGATAATGTCATGCAGCGAAAGCGACCATCTTGTTGGCCAATCAGCTTCGAGCTGGCCAGTTTGCTCTTATGGCAAACCATTTGTATAAATAGTTCATGTCCTTTTTACTCACATTATCTCCTACATTCTTAACTAGTTTTTTTTTTTTTTTTTTTTACTACTTTGAATGGTCAAGAGAGGCCACAGGTTCTACTAACTATTTGGGATTAAAAATAATCTGTTATCCAGTTTGTTGCCCATCATTGCCAGAACCTAAATAAGTTTTTTGCAGAAACTGGCTATTTAGTCAACACAAGTAACAGGAGGTCTCCTATGAACATAGGGACTTATGGGTTGTGAGAAAAATATCTAGTGGAATTGTTGCAAAGCAGTGGGTAACAATAAGGTTCTCGAACTTTACATTGCATCTCGTTTCTAATTGTTTGATTCAAATCTGTTTTATGCCAGTCAAGTTTTACTAAACATGATAAAAGCAAAATTTCTTCCTGCTTTTAGATATAATTTTTTTTTCGAGTCACACAAAGTTACATTTTCCCAAAAAGGAGCCAAACATTGAAAATTATGATGAGTTTGCAGTCAAAATGGATGCAAAGTGTCCTCTTGGTGGGTATGGCATGACCAGAATTGGTCATGGGTATGGCATGTCAATGTTTTTCTTGGGTAAGAAAAACATTGTTTCCTATGTTTTTCTTACCCAAAAACATAGAAAACAAACTGAGAAAAACGTCGAAGGAACGAAATAGAGAAATGACCATCCCCAAAACAAGAACATCAAATATGTGCACAAACGGCTTGCCATAATACCTTTCCTACGGCCACAGAGGTACATTACTCGGTTGTAAACGGGAATCAAGTCGCGTCACTTTCTCAGAGCTTTTTCTGGTCGTCTAAACAATTCCCAAGAGAATGCGCGATTTCTACAAACATTGAAATAACTACTTCTTCATCAGACTACAGATTATAAAATCACATAGTTCTCTGTTGTTTTGCAGTGTGTGATAAAAATCCACGTCCACGTGGCTTAAGTGAAACATTTTGAGCACTCTTTTCCAGGAGACCGTGCAGACATTTAAAGAACTCGGTAAACTGAGACCGTTTTGCAGCAATTGGGAGCGACGTCAGCGGTTACGGTCGCTCAGTGAGCCTGACGCAGTGAGGTGATCTTCCTGGCCAATCACAGCCCTGCCTCGCAGCACAGCCGATGTTGGCTGTTGTAGAAAGAGACCCATATATAAGCGAGACTGTGTTAAAAGGATGTGGCTGACTGGTGGTTTCTGCTTCATGTTGCTCAACATTGACAAGATATTTTTGTAATAATCATTCTCTCGAATGTTGCACAAAATTCCCCTTACTTACACAGCACTCAAAATATGTTCACCGTGTTAAGCCTCCTTCTTTTAGGATTTGCCTACTCGCTTTACATACAAAACTTTTTACCAGTTCCTCTCTCTTCTTGTCTCTCTAATCAGTTATAATACCTTTGATTAAATTTGAATAGTTCAGAAGACCACAGTTTTCCAGTCTTGTCATGTTCTCATCTGGATATAGACTTGGACTTTGACTGGACCATTCAAACATGAACATGTTTTGATACTATTCCCCAATAAATAATAATTCTGTGTGGCTCTAGGGACAGCATGAGATTAATTAGGCCCTCCACAATGACTAATAATTTGGTTCAAAGATGCAGTTTAAATATCTTTTACAAATCTTTGAACTTTTTGGGGGGGTTTTGGCAAAAATGTTTTACAAACAAATAAAAAAACTGTTGTAAGTGGTTTGCATTTGTTTATGGCCTTGGGACTCAACAGTGATTTAAAGTACAATAAATCATCCACCAATTCAAATACACGTTTACACGCTGGTGATGGTGGCAAGCTACCGGTTCCTCTGACCACCATCAGCAGGTGTGAAGCTACATAGATTGTAACATTTTTTCATCAACAGGGCCACCAGAAATTTTACTAAAAAAAATATAATTCTTAATCTTTTCTTAAGATGGGATTTTAGATCCACTAAATGTCAGTGAACATGTTCATCTTTATGAAAAAGAAGCATTCTGCCAAAAGATTTAACCCCAAATATTTCTCTCAGCTGGATGGTTTACTTATACAAATATGGCCTGACATCCCATCAGTCTTTCCGTCAGTTTCAGAGGGACCTCTAAGGATATATGAGCTTCACAGCTGTCTTTACTGACATGTTTCTAAGAACAAGTCCGCTGAGAGTCGACGTAAACAACTCGTGCTGGAAGTTTCACGCTCAGCATGTTTAATCACTTAGACGAGGGCCGTTATAAAGAGAAGACATTTTTGATGGCACATTTTTAAAATATAAAACAAAACACACAAACATTTATGTTAAACTACTTCATTATGCATGCAGAAATGTAACACTTTTTGTCACGTGATTGAAAATACTGAATTATCAGAACCATCTTTTGGCTTGCATCCCAACTAAATGTGAGATACTGTAGCGGTCAGCAGGAACTCTCTCAATGTGCCAGATTCTCATATCTACCAAGGATGTACAAGTATTTTCAGACTGTTTTTTTTTTTTTTAAACAAAGAAACCATTAAAACAAATACTTTGCTTAAGCTTATTACTAAGGCTAAATTAAACTCAAAGGAGAACAAAAAGCATAGGACAAAGTAAGCAGGTTACAGGAAACACATTTTTGATGGCACATTTTCAAAAATAATTTTGAAAATTTTAGCTGTAAAGGTCTCTTCAAAAACGTTTTTCTTTCCAATTTCATGTGCAAAGTGGGATTTTTGGACATTGGCAGTGATGTTGATTGTGATTACTTTTACATTTTTTTATTATAGTGATGTGAAAAGTTATTTCCTCACGCAAATTCTTAGGTTCACTGGGTAAGATAAAACATTTTCGTACATTGGAAAATAAAATACATATTTTTATTATGTTATAAATAGAATATTTGGATTTGTGTGATGCACATGCATTATGAATGAAAGCAAATTGCCCAAAGGGCCACCGTTTATTGTATGTAACTTAAAAGACATTGTGTTGATACAAAAAAGCTTCCCTCAAAGCACACAAACTCACCGCATTTTATTGAATTTGCATAAACATAGCCAGAGTTATGGAATAATAATCGCACCATAATATAAAGAAACTTAAGAAGGTTGCATAAAAAGTGATTTTGAAAGAAAAATGTAGCCCTTAGACATTTCAAAAACTTTTCAGTCTGAGCTAGAAGTTGTCATCTTGTGTGATAAATTTGCTGTTTTGATCACGGTATTCCGATGTTCTCATGAACAGGGTGAGAAGATCATGTGATCGCTGGAGCGTTTACCCTGTCCCCCGACCCAGGGGGACAGGATAAACTGTCCCCTGTCCACCCTCTCCTGGCCTCTTGACACGCTTCCCAGATTTCACTTGTACCAGGTCGCTTTACATGTGGGATTAACTAAATACACCCGGCATCTTGGATAGCCCCTGTTATTTGAACCTATTGGGTGACTTCTATAACCGGTCTTCAATATTTAACTCAGACCTAAATTTGCATTGGAACAGAATGCTCTAGCTGGAAAGAACAAAGTGCTGTAATCCCTGTTGTCTCTTTCACACACGCTTGTAATTTGTAAAACATGTTACCCAGCTCCAGGTGGTGTCAGTAGAATATTGCTGAACATCCTCATCGAGCTCCTCTTCGTCCACTGATATCATGTGTTAAATCTCAGAAACAGGAAGGCTGGAATGTCCTCAAAGTGGGTGTTTATATTGTAGAAACTCCACGGGTCTTAGCTGCGTTCTTGAACATGCGTCTGTACTCTCCGAGCACGGCGACTGTCTGACTATCAAGTGCAAGTGAACGCTGTCTTACTAAATTTACCTGGGACCCCCAGTTGGAAACCTGAGTCAGCCCTTGAGTGTGCATCTTCCATTGGAACCTCTGACTTCTTAGGCATTTGTTGGGATTGCTGGGATATTTTGACGAAATGTTATTCCTAGAAGTTTTTCATGATTTCACACCGGTCAGACAGCTGACCTCCCCACTGAGGAGTTCAAACGCATGCCTGTCAGTCTTTTCAATGAGTTAAGTTCCTTAATTACTTAGGAGAAAGGCTATAATATGTATGACATTTATTTGCCCCATGGAAGACCACAATATTGTCGTCAATCACATTCAGATAAGGCCACCTGTTACGTGAGCACATGGTACACAGTGACCACTGTAAATAATATGACCCTCTTATCGCCCATGTGTTTTGTGTGCCAAGAGAGTTAACGCCACAATATTGCCGAAGTATTCATTCTGCCTTCATTTTTAAATTATGTTTGAAGATACACCCACAAACTTTAATATATTTTCTTGGGATTTTATATGAGAGACCAACATTATACAGAGCATAAGTTTGAAGTTGAAGGTGAAGATATATTTTAATTAGAAAACTATCTCAAGAGAGCATCAGGCATTTGTCTTTGGTCCCTTTTATACTGATACCACTAAATGAAACCCAGTCAAGCAAAAAAAAAAAAAATAATAATAATAATAATAAAAGGAAGGGTAACTCTGGAGGAGTTGTGGAAATTAATATATCAGGTGGAAAAATATGCCAACAGAATAAGTTGTGTATTCCACATGTCTGGCCTTTATGGAAAATGACAAGAAAAATAGATTTTGTATAAGAAAATCACAACTCCTGTTTGCAGTTTATGTTACATGTTTCCACGTGGTTGATATCACATTGACATCCAATCCAAGGACCAAATCCTGAAGCTTGATCTGAAAGTTTCATAACCAATGGGTTGCTGGTTCGAAGCCGCACTTTATCAACTTCAGTTGTCTCCTTGGGCAAAACAACTGCTTGTGGTGGTCAGAGGACCTGAAATTGGTGCATAAATGAATGTGTATGAGTGGATGACTGATTGTAATGTAAAATCCTTGGACTAGATGAAATGCTGTACAAATACAGCATCTTAAAAACTCTGAAAAGGTCAGCCTGTGCATGTGCAAATCAGAGTCAAGAGTCATGCAGTTTTTCCCCTGAGTCAAAGCGACTAAACACAAATTAACCAAAGGTATAATTTCCCTTGCAGGTCACATTTATATCCTGATTTATGTCAATCATGATGCACCGAAGTTTGTAGTTGTAGCAGGGCAGATGTGTTAAAATTTAAAGAGGCATAAAATAGCTTTAACACTGTGGTGGGAATACTTGTGACAACAGCACACTCTGGTGTTTAATGTGGGTAAATACATTCTAGTACAAATTACAAATTCCCATCACTTTTTCTATGTGTGTGTGTTTTTTAATTTTTTTTAGCATATGGGGTAATATATACGTGCGCCAACATATATAAAATCATGTTTTCATATAGATGGAATTCAAATTTAGAACTTTTTTGTTAAGTAAGTAACAATGAAATCTTTAATGATAGTGTTCCATTTTCCCGAAGTACCTGAAGCCAGCACCGGGTCCAGTCGTTTATCCAGCTAACTGACTGCTAGCGTTTGTATCAATATGGAGTCTGGCTGTTTGTTTGTTGTTTCTGGCTAATAACCCGCTGGCACTTGGTGGCTTTAATGTTCCGTGCAGGTCACCTAAAAACCATCGGCAAAGCGGGAACTGGCTGGTAGGTGGTCTTTTAAGAAAAATCACTGAGACGTAGGATAACTCATCGCTCACGTTCATTGAACTCGCGTGGATCAGCTGGTTGCAGAGCACACGGGCTAGCTACATCAACAGGCTAGCATCGAAGCTTTCCTGAATGTCGAATGGGGGGGTTTTAATTGTTTATCTTGACGGCGATTCTCACAGCAGAACAATCAGTTATGTATTCACGCTTATCGCTTGCTAGACGGGAAGCAGCCGTGTCTTTATTATGCGTTCATTGACGTGGACTGCTCCAACTAACAAGAAAACGTTAGCTTACGAAGCTAAGTAGTAAAACCGCTGGCGGTATAAGAGATCTGCTCTGAATTCATAGAAACGCCGCCGTTTTTATATATTTCTAGCAGCTGTTACAACGTAAGTAACAGTCAATGTGTCTATTGTTTAAACCATCTTTCAGAAAAGGAGTGTCATTTGTTTTTGTCTTGTCTGCGCCTCGCTGTTTTTGTTCGTCAGCCTTAAATATTGTCAATAAATGTATTGCCACTTCTGTTATCTCCCAGAGCTTCTCGTGTGAAGCGTTTACCTTTGTAAAAGGCAAACAAACGTGAATAATCATGTTCAACATTCGCCCTCCTTTCCCAGGCACTTTCACCGGACAATGGACGAGCTGGTCCATGACCTGGTGTCAGCACTGGAGGAGAGCTCAGAGCAAGCTGCCCGGGGGGGCTTCGGCGATGGCGGGGACCACGCGCTGGCGGTGGGTTGTCTGCTGAAGAGACAGGCTCGGAAGCGCAGGGGCAGGAAACGACGCTCAGACAACCCCCATCCGCCCTGGGAGACGGGCCACCTCAGCGAGGGGTCGGAGTCCAGTGTGGAGGAGCATAAGGTGAGAGGCTGGGGGCGTGTCCTGGCTGCTGGAGAGGTTTTACTAGTCTGGCAGCTTCCATGTGGATCCCACAGGTGTTTTTGTTTGTTGAGACAATAACTGATCGGTGCAAGGTCAATGAGAGGCAGGTATTCTAATATTTTTTTCTGAAGAACCAGGTAAAACCAATCACGATTCTCTTTTTGATAGTTAATTCAATCATTGATCTGTATTTGTTCTTTATTCTTTGCAATCAGTTGAAAGGTCCTGATATGAAACGCTTCTGATTTAACATGGATTGGATGTTGCAGGTTTCTTTTGTATTTGAAATAATAAATGTGTTTGTACACCCATACAAAAGTATCAGTGCACTGTGTCCACCCAGATACGATTGGGTTTACAAGAAATGCCCTGAAAAACTTTTAATAAATGTTCTCTTGTTTATGTACCATTGTACCATAGTGGTACTATTGTAAATGATAAACAACGGTCCTTTGGCACTGCAGTCTAAGCTGTGTCCTCTGAAACACAGTGACCCAAATCTCTACTTAACTCATATGATGTGAATAACTAAATTGATTCATAAAAGGTGGGTATTTGTTGCATTTTTGCTTCAGTTTTCCAACTCGGATCTAGATGAAGTAAGGGTAGCTCTTGGATAAACCTAAGATTTTGTACTCTGGTCACTGTATCAGCATCATCCTTTTCATCTTTAGACAGTGAACTTGTTCTATCCTTGCTGACATTCGAGCACCTTTAAGTCTCACAACTTACCAAGCGTGTCACATTTCTATGTTGCCACCAGGACTACCGTGCCAGCTCAGGAGGTGTTTCCGCTGCCAACAGCCACGCCCGTGACAACAGCGACTCTGATGACCAGCTTGGCCCCAAAAGACGACCGCCCCACGCTACCGACCTGGGACGAAGCAAGCGGCCGATTTGGCCCGACGACCTGGCCGTGCTGGGGTCAGCAGAAGGAACTCGCAGCCTTAGACGCCGGCGTAAGGTCAAACGTATGGCTGTGGACCCGCCGGTAGAACCAGAACCTCACTCCTCCATCCTGCTCGGGCCCCCGCCGGTCCCCAAGGCCCGTGTCGGCAGCAGGCCGCACAGACTCTGTGGTAACGAGAGTAGGGGCGCCATGGAGCTTTGTGGAGGTGGCCTGCTGGGGTCTGTAGGAGAAAAGAACCGCGTGAAGAAGAGAAAACTGGCAATGCAAAGACTGGGGCTGGAAGCTGCAGATGAAGGGGTGGTTGTTGAGAGCGAAGACCCTCTGTCTTCACCAAAAGAAAGATCTAAAGAGAAGATGGAGCTGGACGAGCAAAAGGGCTCAGATGAGGACATGAGTGACAGGTGGTTAGTGTTTTGGCCTTCTTTTTACTATTTCAACTGATTTTCAAGCCCCCCACCTTTGTTTCTGTTATTGACGAGAGTTTAATTTTAGATCAGGGTTGTATTTTGACTATTTTTGCATCCACTGTGTTTATACTGTACGTTTAATGACCTTTTGTTGTCTTTTACAGTGAGACCAGCAGCGTCAGTAACAGCAGTGATGGTGGCCTGTATACTAATGATGAGGGGAGGCAAGGTGTGTATATAGTCCTGTTCTTCTCTAGGTTTTAATCCGAATCTCTCCTTTAGAGGAACAACACATAAATAATCTCTGATGTATTAGTGTTTTCCTGGACTGGACAAGAAAAGAAAAAAAGCTAAAATAGATATATTGCCAATCTTTATTAATCCTTTAATCATTACATATATTCATCCTTCTAATCTGTAGTTTTTGCTGTTTGCATATTTAAATCCCAACTACTGCAGAAGTATCTGCCAGAAGTTGGTGGTGAAACTTTTTTTTTTTTAATCTAATTTGAAAATTGCCCCAAAACAAACAAACAAAAAAAGAACAAACACAGTTTCTCTCTTTGCTCCAGGTGATGATGAACAGAGTGATTGGTTCTGTGAGGGAGAACCGGGGTCCAGCTCTGGGCCCGGTGGTGCATGTGGGATAGCAGGAGTGGTTCCCTGGTGGGAGAGGGAGGCGACATCGGAGGAGCTGGACCTCGCCGACCCGGTCTTCAGCAGCATTCTCACAGGATCCTTTCCTCTCCTGAGCCCCGCTGCACAGAGAGGTACGTTATGAACTGCTGTAAAGATGCATGTCATTATGTCGCTCTTCACCGATAGCAAGAATTAACAAAGCAAAAACAAAAGTGGAAAAATGTACTACTTATTCTATATAAAAAAATCTTTAAGAAGATGCATTTAAATTAGTTTTCCATTTATTTGAGCACGGTTTTTAAAAGCCAAACAAGTATGAATCCAAGATGAATTTTTAATTTAGTTTAATCTTATTGGCCAAATGAAATTAGATCAAAAGTGAGTTGATCTGTGAATAAACTTGCATTGATGTTGGACAGGGTTCCAGGCCAGGTTGAGTCGTCTCCATGGAAACCAGCAGGGCTCCGAGGTGGGGCTTCCGGGAAGCTCCAGTCAGGGCTTCAGCGAAAGGCTGAGCCAAGATCCACATGAGTGAGTCATTGCCTGATACTAAATCTGAATTTATTTATTTTGCTTTCTTGTTTTTTTTATTTTCTTTTGTCACCCTTTTGAAATGTTATGTTTGTAGAGGAATTTGGGTTGTTTTTTGTATTGGGAAATATGCTCAAATTATTAATAACATATCTCAACAAAGATATTTTGTCCTTTCCTGATTTATCTTTCCTTTTCTTTTGATTCAAGTCCTTCCTTCCTTATAGTTTTTCCCCCAGTCTCCAGGTTTCAAGCCTTCCTGCTGTACCAGAAAAAGCAATAAATTCATTCATTACATTTAAAATGTACATAAAATAATGTGAATTCTGAAACAAGAACAGAGAGTTTATCATCCAGATGTTTTAATTGCACCATTTCTTCCTAATCAGGCCTTGGTTTAACGCAAGCTCAAGGCGGGACCATGGACAGGTGAGCCATGTTTCAAACTGGTCGAAATGCAAAGTTCAGGGTCTCACCAACTGCTACAATAAAATCTAGATGTACTGCTGGAATCTTTCAGATCACCTTTAAGATGAAGTTTTGTCCTTTTTCTTTCTGTCTTTTACCTGCCACTGCAGTTGCACTGGGATCCACGAACAGACAGAGGACATCGGAGGAGCTGTTCGGTAAAAACAGCAAGCAGGTGAGAATAATTTCAAACATTTCATGTCCAGATTTCCTGTTGTATGCTGTCAGAATTGAAACTTAAAGCCGTTCTTGTTTCACCCACCCGTTCTGCAGGCAGACCAGCGGACACCTCGGCTCTCTATGCACAGGCGACATCAAAAGGAGGCGAAAGGCAGCTCCTCTCGGTACCGTCGTTCCCTCAGGTAACTGAAGGAAACACACTCCTTCTGCTAAGTTATGCCTGATAATCTTGTCCTTTCACGGATCTACATGCGTCTTATCTCACGTCTTCTTTACTAAAAGTATTGGGAGTCGGGCCATGACACACATAGCATATGTTGGTAATGACAGGGGAACAAGCTGTAACCAGATCACTTGGAGACCCTGGACTGAGAAGCTTTTACTCAGCCCTGCTTACAAACAGAGGATTAAAACAGTAAGTAGTTAGCCTCTGTGACTAAAGCAATGTTCCTAGAAAACAGAGAACAGCAAGTCTATTATCCAAGGCGGAAGCCAGTCCTTACTCGTCCGGATGCAGTTGTTGCACGACAGAAAGTGTGGCTAAGTCAATTACCTGGTTACGTTTGTGGAAAGGCAGGACATACAGGCAAGACCGAATGCCTAATCTGTGAGATAACAGCAAGGGTTTTAACTTTTGAAGTAACCAGGATCACAAACTTTTCAGTGGACTTTAGGTGACCCGTCTGTGTCTTGTACTATAAAATAGCAGTTGTGGCTCATGTGCCAGATACATATATTTTAAATGTAACTTTTTCTTTCTTTTTTTTTTTTTTTTTTTTTTTGCTAACTTTAAAACATTTTCTTCTCAGGTGTGGTTGGAGAAAACGCAGCTCCTATCCCTGACACAAACATGGGGAGCCGCATGTTGCAAAGCATGGGCTGGAACCCAGGGATGGGACTCGGCCCTGATGGGAGGGGTATCACCGAACCCATCCGGGCCACACAGAGACCCAAAGGGGCAGGTTTAGGTTTCAACTGATCTGTCGCTTCCTGGACTCTGAGACACAATACTGCAAAAAAAAATAAAAAATACGCCAGATGAAATTCTCCTCAGGATGATTCTTAACCAAAGTCCTGCGAGCTGCAAGAATGAAACGGTTCTACTAAGAACGTCTGTGGTGACAAACTTTCCCCATATTGGGGAAACTTTTACAAAATCTGGAATAGAGACGCGTGACAGTAATGGGTAGAAATGCGTTCTCCATGTTGGAGAACTGGACGGTGAAGCTTGATCACATGTTACCTCAGTGTTTAAGGGCAGACTGCTGAGTCTTTGAGCTCATTCTGAGTGTGAGCCACTAACAGCGCAACCCGTTAGTCAGCCAAACTGGTTGGAGCATTGATCAGAAATGTTTTTGAATTTTTTTTTTTCCTCTGAGATTGCACAAGAGTTTTTGAATCAAATGTTTGACTAGGCCATACCTCAACACACCTTTTTAAGTTGCTTTTTTTATCGTAATGAAGTTGGCATACTTTACATTAATGTGAGCAGACTTATCTGGATGTATGTAATAATCCATTTTATTGATTTAATTGAGGAATTTGTGTCATTAGAAAGTTTTTATTTCTCCACAAACAGGGAAAATAATAATAATAATAATAATAAAAAGATCTAAATCTGTTTTTGTGTCAATTAGTGGATTCGCATGTGCCCCCTTGATTAGAGTTCAATTTTTTCAATTAATTGTTTTAGATTTATTATTTAGTCTTGCACATTTTAAAGGGTTTTTCTTAAAGTTTATTACTTGCTACACATTTCACATTACATTTTAAAGTCAAAAGAAACGTCATGTCTGTACTGGCCAGAGAAAGTAATTGAAACGCATTGTAAAGTTGTTTTACAAACTAAAACCTATATGTTTGTTTTTGTAGAAAACATTAAAAAACCCAAACAAATCAGGATCCTAACATAATGCCTCATTTTCTCCTTGTCAGTGTTTGAGATACGAGTGCACTGTATGCAGAAAAAAAAAAGCCAATTGAGGTTGACAATAACCACATGGCTGCTTAGGGTAACATAAATTCAGCCAGAATCGGCTCTCGTTGGTCTATTTAGATTGGCCATACGTGTGGCATACCGTATTGTAATTGGTACCAAACCTGACCCAGTTGCGACTGAAACACCAGCCGCAGTCCCACCTGTCAGGTTAGAGGAAAAACATGTCAGTGAACGTGTCTGCCAATTTTTCTTCATTGGACAATGTTAAATTATGTCTGTATTGTATGACAGATGTATTTTCACAAACACTGCTATCTGGAAGTAAATAGGTTCAACTCATTGTTTGGCTCATTCAGTTTTGTTTTTTTCTCCCAGTAGGAAATGTGGGACTTTGTGGGTTGACAGCAGCAATATATACAAGAAAACCCCCTTCAATTCACACAGAAAATTGAATCATTTACCAATATGACAGTGACTCAAAGCACACAACTAGACCTTAAGGTTTAATAACTCCAAGTGATACACTGCTAATGGCCTATTTCTAACATTTTAACCTGCCCTAAAGGAACATTCGGGGGTTATTTCTGTTTGGCTTGTTTGTTTGGTTCCCTGTCTAACAAGAACTTTTGTTATCTCTTATATCTGCTAACTAAAATAATTAAAGAAGGAAAGAAAAAAAACCCCACCAACAATTACTCAAGGTCTGCAATACTTGACCTAATTTATGGTGTCAAATGGTGAAAAGAACAACTTTTCACCTTGGTCTCTAATTTAAGATTCAACCCTTTTTTTTTAACAAGAAAATTCCTACACCCTTCCTCCTTTTTCATGAGATAACTAACCCTAAGACCTCAGTATTTCCAGCTCTAATAAAACACACGCTGACTCAACATTGCCTAAAATACAATTCAAGGATCTTCTGCGTCCTTCTTTCCCCCCTCGCATCTTTAGCATGGCTGCAACAGAAAACCCTCCTCTGACTGCATCCAGAGAGAAGCAGGAGCACCGTGTGTCCTCTGCCCGTCGGTCCACCCCGCATTTAAAGGGGGGAGCATTCAGCTGGGCTCTCCCTCCTCCGCTCCCTCCCTTAGACACACTTTCTGTCTGACACGCTCACTCAGGACTCCCCTGTGAGCGAACCGGGGCAGGTGAACTCAGCACTGGATCTGAGAGGGATGCTGAGAGGAAGGAAAGAGGGAGAGACGGGGGGGTGGAAATCTGCGTTTGCGTGTTTATGAATTTGTGTGCACGCTGCTGCATCGCTGAGCTACAGAGACCGGAGGCGAGGAGAGCTCGAGTGTTTGTCCTTGAGACCGACTGACTGCAGCTGGAAAGCAGAGCCACTGAACAGCCGACCAGCCAGTGGATGAAACTGACAGTAAGTACCGAGCAGAAGCTGTGAGATGAGCAAACCAGAAGGAGCAGATGTGGGTTTTATTGCAGTTGCAGCGAATGTACTGATGTCTTGTTTTTTTCCTTTCTTTTTGCTCCTTTCTGCTTAGAAACAGTCCAGTGTGGTCTTTGAGCGGAAACGGGTGCGTGTGTGTGTGTGTGTGTGTGTGGCTAAATATCTACTTTGAACCCTGGTGAACTCTTGCCTTTTCATCCCATCCACACTTCATTTAAAACCTTCATGGGTGTCTTTGTGAGCACTTCAGCAAATTGTTCAGCTGCTAAATGCATCTGCAGCAGCATTTGTCCAAGTGTGCTGCATCTAAACAAACAAAAAAAAAAATTTGTCACCAAATGTTACTGTCCAGAACAATTTTTTCTTCCTTGTATGTTTCTATTGATAGATCGATTGTTGTGCATGTGTAATTGGGAGGCAATATGTGTAATTTTGCAAATGATTAACTTTTGATTGCCTTTGGTGTGGCTGGGAATTAGTAGGCCAGGCTAACTGGGTGAGAGGACGACCAGAGGGTGGGGGTCCCTGAAAGAGCTCTATGAAGAGGGTGAAAAACTGAAACATCCTAGTGGCTCACCATACAGAACCTAATCAATATAATGACATGAGACAGAGAAGGAGGGACAGAAAAGAAACACAGATTGGACAGATGGTTTAAAGGAACACGGATAAAATAAATAAATGAATAAAAATGATCAAAATGTACATTTATTTTGGTTATTTAAAATAGTACATTAATTTATGTAGAAAGTTATTTATTTTAAGTACTTATTGTTTTTTCATTTTAACAATTATAATTTGGAGCTAATAAAAAAAGGACAAACTTTTGTTTGTCCTTTTTTGTCCTATTCAATATTGTCCAATATTGAATAGGACAATATTCAATATTGTCCTATTGAAAAAAAGGACAATATTTTTTCATGTCATAGTGACTTTATGGTCATTTTGTTTGCCGGAAAACCATGGGAAAGACTGCCAACTTAAGAGTTGGAAAAGTTAGTGGAAGGTTTAGTGGAAGGAAAAAGTAAAGTTTATAAAAAAAGATGCTCGAGTAACAGGGATAGATTACTGCAGTCTGCGATTGATAGGATTGTGAAGAAAGGCCTTTTTAAGAGTTCGGGGAATACAGATAATAAAACAACGTCATTATGGGCCCTTTTTTTCCCCAAGTAGGCTTTTACTTGGGGAAAAGAGTAGAAGCGCTGGACTGTTGTTGAGTAGCCCAAATTCAAAAAGAGTAATAACTGAGGAATTGGTACATATCTGTTTCCTCTCTGTTTGATGACATCTCTGTATTCTAAATTCTTTTTTTTAAAATTAGATTTATGTAGCATTACATTATTTTAATATAATGCTGCATAAAGAATTTAATTTTGGATCTTTATGTATTTTTTTTTTTAACAAATTCAATTCAGTTTATTTAGCACTAAGTCACACATCATCTCAAGCCACTTTACAAAAGATGTCATTTCAATCTATAGTACATACACTCCAACTGAATCTAGTTATTGAAGAGTTCATTAAGTTCAGGTCATCATTTTTTTTTTTCCCAGTTCACTATTCAAATTGTTTAAAAGTTTTATCTCAGGAATCCCAGCAGAGTGGATGGAGTCACTGACTTCACTCTTCCTGCAGGAGTATGCAGTGAGATACGATAGATTGCATTGTGTTGTTGATGTTACAGCAATCCTTCATACTCAACATGCATGTCGCGACAGTGGAGAGGAAAAAACTTCCCTTCAACAGGAACAAACCTCCAGCAGAACCGAGCGGCCATCTGTCACAACAAACAACTGGGGGTTTGAGAAGAGGGAGCAGATGAAAAGAAACAGGAGAGCAGATGTATGAGGACTTTCAAAGCTGATGAAACTTCAAAAGTTCATATCAGAAGAGGAAGAAGCAGTTTCTTCTTCAGAGATTTTGGCTCAAATATAACTCATTTTGAGACGTGCCTGTGATCTAACTGATGGGGCTCATCAGACACTTTGTGTCACTCTGTGTGCAATGAAACCGTTTGAGTTTCACTTTTTCCAACTGATTTGTAGAAATTAATTTAGAATAATCAAATCTATGTATAGATGCAGCTTATACTACCTTTTCTGGAGCAGGACAATATCCACCAAAAGATGAGCAGTGGAGCTGCTGACAGTCATCATAAAGGTGGGCAGATGAAGAGGAAGCCAGGGCCTGAATGCATAGAAGTGGCCCTATTTTCCTCTGTCTCTGTGCGTTTTCTGTTGACTTGTTCAGCCATGACGTGCTGACTCTGAGCCAGAGGGCTAAATTTGCCACCTGTGGAGATAAAAGTGATATGATGAGTTCGGGAGCGCGTGCATTGTCTCTGAGTGAGTGTGGGTATGTGAAAGTGTCTGGAAGAGCTCCTGACATCAGCATTAAACACGTGCGCTGCTGACTCCCAGGTTTCTGTGTGTGTGCCGGACCCGCAGTGGTGGCTCCTCACCTGGGACGAGTCTGGGAACCAGGTGCAGGAGTGAAAAAGCAGCTCTGATAAGTTAGCAAGAAGCTGACACAATGGTATTATCCTCTTATTGTGGTGAAAATCAATTGCAAGTACTCATAAGAACATACAGTGTTCATGCTTAAGGCTTCAGACAAGCTCTTACAATCTCACTGATTATTTGTAAACCAGATATTTAAGACATCAATGTGAACATCAATGTAGTTTTAAGAAATGCTATGTGTGCCACATGTTTTAATACCTGCATACAAAATCGTTGTGGTTATAATAATTATGACGACAAACCCCTACTGTATCATTTATGGCACACAAAGCTTTGAGAAAACAAGGTAACATTTCTATTTTTAAATAATTTTGGGAAAAGCAACAATTTTAGAAAACATAGTTGTCTTTGAAAAATTTCTAATACTTAACAGCTGAAGATAAGCGAATAATTTGCAGACACAAATCGGTTTAAGACCAGATTTCACTGAGAAGTTGACGGTCCTGTTGACAATGAAATATGACTCTTCCACCATATGAAGAAAAGGGGCAGAAGAAGATGACCAACTGATGACCATTTAATCCAATCCTACTTGTTGAGAATATGAAGGGTATTTGCTGCCGTAATCCATATTATGTTGTTAAGAGAAGCTTGGTTACATAGACTAATCACCCTCAGAGCCTCCAGACGGGCAACTGCCAGAGGCAATAAGTCCGGATCGCACGATAGAGCTGAGGGTTAAAACTCTCAGATCTGGTGAATCATCATCATTTATGATCAAGCTGCACTTGTTTTGTCCCTTTAATAGAAAGAATTTCTCCTCTAGGGGGCAATCCAGTCAAGTTATTACAGAACGAGCCTGAAGCTGAAAAAGGATTCATCAGTGTGCTTCCTGGTCTCAGATAGTCATTAAACGAGCTTAAATTTCTCCACATGAAATCCAGCCTGCCTGAAAGCCTTCCTGTGTGTATAAGGTTCCCTGCATTTCCTTTGCAGTGCGACTGTATGATGCACAGAGAAGTGAAAACCATTTGAGCACCATTGACCCACCGTGGAGAAGCAGCAGCGAGTCCCAGTAGATCTGAGTGACATTTCAGTGGTTTCGTTTCTTTAGGCTCCTCTCAGAGGGTTTCTAGGGTTTCTGCCGTGGATGTATGTGTGAGCGAGGGAGCTCTAGATCCCTATGCTGTGTGCCGCAGATCAATGTGAAACCAATCTGGGTCCGAGTGCTCGTCTGTTGGCCGGTTTGTGGATCATTTTCCTCCAATCCATCTATTTAGAGCCACCAAATAGAACACCGTATAGATTCGAGATATTGTTTATTCTCACTCAATGAACCTGTTTGTTTATTTATTTTTTCCTGACTGCCCAGGCACCTCAGGGCCTCTCCTAACTCAAATACTTTTTAAAACTTTTATAAAGCCTTATTTTTATTCACTGGCCTTTGAACCTATCTAAACTGGTGTCTTGACAGCTCACTCTTTTTTAAAATGTTCTTTGTATATGGACAGTGGCGCAGTTGGTAGCATTGTTGCCATGCAGCAAGAAGGTCCTGGGTTTGATTCCCGCCCCAGGGTCTTTTGCATGTTCTCCCTGTGCATGCGTGAGTTCTCTCTCCTGGTACTCCGGCTTCCTCCCACAGTCCAAAAAATATGACTGTTAGGTTAATTGGTCTCTTTAAATTCTCCCTAGAATTTGACCTGCCTGTCTCTGTGTTGCCCTGGACAGATTGGCGACCTGTCCAGGGTGTACCTGTCCAGGTCCAGGGTGTACCTGTCCAGGTCCAGGGTGTACCTGTCCAGGTCCAGGGTGTACCTGTCCAGGTCCAGGGTGTACCTGTCCAGGTCCAGGGTGTACCAAGGCAGGTACACCCTGTCCAAATAAGTTGTGACTTCAACTTATTTTTACTTCTTGTATCTCTGTGCACTTCCAGGAAATATTCAGAATCGTTTGTGTCGCAGTGGAACGGTGGTGTTCATTAGTCTTTCCCACCGTCCTGGTAATTGATAGATGGCTAAGAGTCAGACATAAAAAACAAGCAGATTACGCTCTTTAGTTTGGAGGCTAATGCCAAAGTGTTTGGTGGAGCCGGACTTGCAGGGTGACTGTCCGGTGTGGGAAGCAAATGCGACAGCTGTCCCTGTGGGATGAGAATCAGTGGCTGTGAGTTCAGGGATTGAGGAAAAAAAGAGTGAAAACACACCCACACATACACCCACACACACACATACACAAACATTTCTCCTTTTTCTGCAGATGGCAATGTATGCATCTGGTATATGGGGTCAATAGCTGGCAGCTGGGTGCCCTGTTACAGACAGCTTCCCTCCGGAGCCTCAATTGAGCTTCTGTCTTCAGCTCAGCCTCAGTGTAAAAATATTGTTGATGTCTAGCAGCAGCCATCCTTGTTGACTTTCATTTGTTGCATTTAGAGTGTGTCAGTGCTGTTGTTTTGCTTTTTCGTTTTGTTTTGTTTTGTTTTTTGGCTTCACTTCATGTCATTCTTCCCCTGTGATTTATTTTGCTGGGTATAGGTTGCTATTTCGTCAATAGTATGTTTTTAGCTACCAGTCAGATTTTTTCACAAACAGATTCATTATTCACTGACGGAACAACATGTAATCGTTGACTTTTTGTTTAATTGTGTTTTGTTACAAATCATTAATTAATCAAGACAGAATCTACCCTTGCCTAAACAAACTTCCACATTCACATCTATCTGATAACACTGCATCCATTTATATTTCACTTATTTTTGTTATTCTTTTAATCAAATTCCTTCTTTGTATGTGTCCCGATTGGCTCCAGCTAAGCATTTGAGCTAATGAAAGAGGTTTTTGAAAGAGGATGAGGGCACACTAGGATGTCCAAATTTCATTAAAACTGGACATTGACTTTGAGGGACCATTTAAATCCACTTTTTGTAAAAAGCCTACAGTTTGATTAATACACCCTGTTCTTATCAAGTTTCCCAGAGAACCACTGCATCGCTGCTACTTTCTCTTGAAATGATTCCCAGGTAGACAGATTTATAATGATCCCTATCCTACCAGTTAACCCAGTAACCAAACAGATCAGGGAAATAAATAGGCTTTGTATTATTCTAACAGAAAATCGTCCTTATTATCTTGCCTCTGTTTCATCTTGTCGGACACAACTAAGCGGGGGTCACTGGAATGAGACTCTAAATCAAAACCTGTATAGTGGAACCCCTTGCAGATATTTAACTTGTATTTATACCACATTGCTTGCATGCAAAAAAATAGTTATTTTGTACCATGCATTTATAAAATGTCAATGGAGAAATGAAAGCGCAGTCGTCGGATGAGTTCTTTCTCTTACATGAATTTGTTCAAGCTGATGACAAGTAACTTTGAGGCCCAATTATTTTGTCGAAACAATGAAATCAGAAGTTGGCAATATAATATAATTAATCTGTTGTACGTTCAGTCTGAGAGTTTATTTCCACTGCATAACAGTGTGGAAGTAAACAGCACCTGACTGTCGATGGCAAGAGCCTCTGAGAAGATCAGAGCCACTTCATTTTAATGTCAGCATTAAAGTTTCAGGAATGGTTTCCAGAAGAGGATTTCTCTGGAGATGATTTTTATGTGATGCAATTACGGTAGTAGATTTTATCATCACTCTCTAATCATGTCAGCCTTGTTATAGTTTATGGCTCCAATAATAAAAAAAATGCTCATTGTGAAATGCTCCACTCTTTTGTTTTCTATGCCTTTGTGTTTAGGGATATATGATTCTTTATGATTTTTATGATTCTTTGATCTTTTTCCTATTGGATCACATTAAAACCACAAATCTGTACCTGTGTGTCTTCTGTGACAGACCAACGCAAAGCAGTTCATAACTGTAAATGGGAAGGAAAATTATTTTATTTTCTTGGTTAGCTTACTTTCAAGGCTTGAAAAAAATTCTACAAGCGTAAGTTCCATCTAATCTCTTCAAAGTTGCTACACACACATCATTATAGTCATATCTGCAGCAAAAACTGGTTATAGAAACTATATAACTGCTCTTTGTCGGTCTGTCAGAGAAAATCCTAACAAAATATACAGAATATTCTGGTTGCATCGTGAAATAATATGCAAAATACGACAAAAGAACTTTGTGGGAATGCTTTTGTGAAGAACTCCATTCATATTTGATTCCCAGTATGTATATGCATGTAGCTGTAATGACTTTTCTGGTTGGTTGATGTTGTTGTTTCATGAGGTGCATAATGAGATAAAGTTCACTGCACGCGGTCCGGCCTTCATCTCAGCAAAAGATTAGCACAGGCCATTTCAGCCCCGTGAAGTAAGATCAGGAAACACGGCATCATGTCGGTCAGTAAAGAAAAGAAACCGGCTGATATTACCAGGAAAACCACTGTGCTGCTCACAATTGTGACTGAAAGTTTGCAAAATTCTAGAAAATTCTGCAGAAATGCATCACAAATGATTAAATGACTGAGATGTTTACAGAAGTTCTCAGAAAGAAATTTCTAGAAATAGGTTCATGATCAAAAATAGCTGAATTAATATCCCAAACAGTTTTTTTTTAAAAGCATTCCACTCGTATACAGATACCAAAGTTAATGCTTCAGCCTTGAATATTTATTCAAAAGAAAGTGGAACAAATCTTAATTTTAACGATTGGTTGCAAGTGTAAATAAACACTTTTCTGTGAATGGACTGGAATGCTACAGTGAACAGATATAGCCTTAATGCCTTTTTTTTTTTTCTGGTGATACCATCTTATTTTACAATTTCTTATTGTGAGTAGTGCTGTAAAAATGCTGCATTATGTTGCACCTGCTGACCTGGACTCTGCTAACTCTCTGCCTCCCATTTTGTTTGCACGTGTGCTTTGTGAGTGAAAGGAGAAAGGCATCATGTTAGGCACTGAGCCATAGCTGATTATCTCAGATAACAGCGCTGTAGCGGGTAAGTCAGTTTAGGCTTAAGTAGAATTTACGTTAATGTGGTTTGGAATGTGGATGTCCATATGTTTGTTTATGTGCTGTCACTGTGGATAGCAGCTAACTTTACATTACATTTGGGAAATAGTCTCTGTGAGAATGTTCTAAAGTTTATTTTGAGGTTTTGTGTAATGATGTCGTTACATTCAAGACATACTCCATGGCATTTTTCTGTCTGTTCAAGTTTAAAATACATGAGCACGTTTGAATTAATGAAGAAATAAGTAAAACAGATTTAAAGAAAGAAATATATATAGTCAAAACTTGCAACATTGTGACGACATTATTCACAGAACACTATGAGATTTATCCACACCATAACGATCACAGAAGAAAGCAATGATAGCTCCAGCCCAAACGTGAGTTCATCAGATTAAAATTAAGTCAAACTCAAAAACACTCAATTAATCTAAAAAGGCCAATTGCATACCTGTATATTATTCTCCAAAGAGTTGATATAGGTGCAGAGGTACATTCAAACTGCCATCGAAACTCAGGATTGCTTGGTGGTCTCTGATTTTCCCAGTTTGAATCCCGACTTCAGGGGTAATTATTGGGGCTTTTCTGCCTGGGAGCTCTGAAAGTCTGACCTTGGAGGACAAAGAGAATACAGCAAAATACGTCTTGGTGCAGATTCCACACCTACCCAGGATCATATTGTAAGCACTTTACCACCCTCTAGTGGTCAATTGTGCTTAATTATGCCAGATTTAACTAATTGACATGCTAAATACCTAGATGTGTGTCTTTTGTATGTGCTGTATTTAAATCAAAATTTTGTGATTTAATTAAAAATTTCTCTGAGAGCAAACAAACAATTCATCTTCCAAAGAATTGCTAAGCAAACTTCTATAAAGTGGCACAATGTGACTGGGAAGTACATAATATTGCCCTCTTAAAACATATAATTCATAAACTGTGGAAATATCGTTTGTGAAACGTGCGTATCAATATTTTTAGCTTTGCAATTGATGGAAAATCTTCTAATCAAAATAAATTAGAGAACTGGATGTATTTGTGTGCCCGATAAATTGTAATCTGCGATCACACGCTGACAGCTTAAACCTGTTAAATAGGCACAGCAAGTTACTCACATCCACCTGCCCGAGTGGCTGTGAGCGCAGCTGATTGGCTGAGAGGGCAGCCAATCGGCTCGCGCGACGGAGTGTCCGCTTTGGTCACAGGCAGCTCGCGGTTTTCAGTCACAACTGTCCTGTCCAGACTACAAAGGCGGCGCGGAGAGAGCAGCTTTAGTGAGAAGTGAGAGTGACAGGAAGACAGGCGGAGCATGAGCGGAGCCGAGAGGGAGACACGGCAGAGGAGAGGGCAGTAGATGGAGGCAGAAAGTTCCCAAGCAGGAAAACTGTGATTTGCAAACAGGTTGAAGGGCAGGTGTAACTCAGGCTGTGAAAGGCGCTAACACAGAGAGAAAGAAAACAAAGCATTACTAATTTACTGTTTTATTCGGGGTATGGTAGCAGAGCGCACATGGATTTAGTCGACCTGTACCTCCCCGAGTGTTTCAGCTACCACTCTGACACAGAGTAAGTACGTTTTTTCATTCTAATGTTATCCCATTGAGCTTTAAAGTCTCGGGTTGGTCAAGTGAATATTAATATAGTTTAATTAATTTACAGTATTTTTCTTTCTTTTTTTTTTATTTTATTACCTGTTCTCTTGTATGAGGTAATTTAATTCATAATACATCTCTTGACAATCTATTTTGTCTGATTAAGAGTATTTGCACTAAATCCAGTTACTCAAATTTTAGCCACCCTAATCATATTTAGCTTTTTCACACTTGCTTAATTTTATTAGCTATGAAGTAATATTTCTTAGTGAGAAAGCATCTTTCAAATGACCTGTAGTTAACTGAACATGCACTGCCAAAAAATATATTTGGAATGGCATAATGTGACATTTTTTAGTCTGAATATTGCTCAAATAGATAAGAATATATTTGCCATCCATATTGGCAAAAATTTGGCATAATTCCTTCAGTATGATCCTTAGTGTGGAATATGCATCAACAGGTATTACTTGGATGAAAACTCTGTCTTGTCTGCAGAGATGGGCCAAGGTAGAGGCAAACAAAAAATTGCATAGGGTGCCCACTCTAGCAGGTTTAGCACAAGAGTGGCAGAATAGTCATTTAAAGTCAACTTTACAAATGTAGGAGTAATAAATTTGCATCAACTATATGTTGAGCACACATTTGCTAGTACCAGTAATGCATCAGTTAAATTGCCAAAGATTGAAGTTGGCCAGTTTCCTCTTGATTGGCTCTGATCACTTTGCTGCACGTTCTTGAGCTTAGTCACAATCCAATGAAATTGCATGTCTTCTACTAAAGAGATGATAATGTTTGGGAAGTGTCCAGAGCCAGACCAAGCATGTGCAAACTAAGCAGCTGCCCAGGGCCTCCACCACAGCAGAAACGCAATTGTCACCAAAGAGAAGTTTACAAATGTAGGAGTGACAGAAAATGTGCAATGCTGTTGATGATACAGTTTGAACAAACACCCAGAGATCGAGGTTCTGTCAGTTTTTCCTAATCAACTTCAATCAGTCTCGATGTGTAAATGGTGATAATCTTGTAATAGATTAATTTCATTTGAAATTCAAAGCTACTTCCTCTGACAAAGCACCTGCATTTCATTTTTGTCTATTATGTGTCAAAATCCTACTGTTAAAAAAAAAATCTGTCAAAATCAGAATCCATGCATGCGTCCGCTATCTACCACTTATCCAAAGTGAGATAAACCAAACCAAGTAAACCAAAGACACAGTTTTAGTTGTATCAAACAGTTTTAGTTGGGTACAAGTTAATATTTTCATTGACTTTTTAAAACATGTTATATGGCTTTTGTAATTGTATTATAAGCAACACAAATAAAGTCCTTCAGCAAGGTGATGCACTTTTTTGTAATTTATTTTTTATTATTATAAACCATAATATTCATAAAAAGAGGTACATAAGGCATGTGAGATTATTGAGCAAAACTTTTGAAAGATCCCCTTATCATATTGAGATTTGAGCCGCATACAACCCGATTTTCTATTTGGTGTATAAAATGTTATTTTCAAATACAATATTTAAGCTAATTAACTACATATTATAGCTCTGACAAGGTTAGAAAGTTGTACAAATAGCAGCAGAAGAATATTTCCTTAATTCATTTGAACTGTTTTCTGTAATTTAAAGAAAGATTTTCCCATTTTAGTCTCTCTCACAATGCTGCTACCACTATCCTGAACATTTCAGTCACTAAAATCTGTATCAAGAGCGAATGAAATGGAAACTGCCAAAATACATATTATATTAATACTTGAAATGTAAAAGCGTTTGTGATCACAAACACTTGCATTTCAATTGAGATTCCATGCATTATGCAGCTTAAGCCAAATTTTATTGACGATTGCTTCTAAAACACAATCAACTGAATGGTTGTGTTCAGTCCAGTTTTTTTTTTTTTTTCCAGCTGAATATTTTACCACAAAAATTAAGTTCGGAAAAAGCTGCTCAAAGCAGGTGTTAAATTATTCACCACAGAATTGTTTTTTGATTGTCCATATTTTCTGTAATCATTTGAAAAGAAGAGCGAGAAAAAAAAAAAAAAAAAAAGCCAAATCTATTATCATCATTGTTCAGCTTTTATCAGTTGTGGCATAATCGCTCAGCAGATTTCAGCAGCGAGCGTTTCACGATTGAAATTAACCTTCCGCCGGCAGCGGAGAAGAAAAGACAATTAGAAGATAGACAGAGGGAGACGGGAAGACATGTGGACGCACAGGTTGTCTGATTGCATGTGACACAAGCAATCAGATAAAGGAACCGGAAGGAGGGCAATGACAGCTGCCGATCACCCCCACTCCTCCCTCCTCCTGCGTCCATCTCTCTCCAGAACCCGCGGGTCTGAGGATCCAGCCTCCAGTGCTTCATCTCGTGGATTCATCCAAAGCCTGCGTAAGGCTCTTAGTTGGCTGAGAGTGTCACTGATCCCCACTCATCTCTCGATCATTAGTCGGAAAAAAAAAAAGCACTACTGAGACCCCGGTGACCTAAATCACCTCTCTGCGGCCGTGTAAGATTGAGCTGAACGGATAGGCGACACGCCCTGGGATATAGCTGGACTTGGCTTTTTTTTTTTTTTTTTCATTTTTATTTCTTGCTTTTGGCAATCTTCTCTTAATTTATCTCGGTAACTTATCTCTTCTTTTATCTCTTTCTTCCCTCCAACTCCTTTTTTTTCTTCTGCAGTGGGCCATTGTCTGTATTATGGCTCTGCTTAGCCAGAAAGTGTTGTCCTCTCTCTATTTTTTTTTTCTCAACTCCCCCCATCCCTCCCAGGTTAATGAGCCACAGGACTCTCCCTCTCTTTCTGTCCAGCTTTTTCCCACTCCCTCTTCCTGCCTGCATCTCTTTTCATTTCACGCTGCATTTTATCCTTTGTTCCCAAGGTGCAGTTAGTGTTGTTTTAGATCCCTGGACACAAAAGAGATAACTCAGAATGGCCACTGAGACATGCACCCATTTATTCGGTTTGGACTGGGCCGTTGAAGCTGCGATGTTGATGGGTTATGTGGTGTTGTAGATTAGTACAGTACCAAAGTGATCAAGCTTTTCATTACGAAAGCAAAGCATCGACTCAAAGTACTGGGATGCATTCCAACAAGAGAGCTAACAGTATGCATCTGTCAGGCTTTTAAGAAATGACTCCTATTAAGAAATTTAGTTGACGTCTACTCTGTGTTCACACTCTGTAGATCAAAATATCAATATACAAACATGACAGATTTAAATTATTTTAACTGTTGTCATTTCTGTGCACATGCTGCAAAAATGTTGTCTTTTTATTCTCCTGTGAGCATTTATGTGTCATAATTAGTACACAAACACATCTGACATATTCAAAAAAGCTCAGCTTCTTGGCTACTGGGAGTTTTTGAAATATCCACTCTTTGTTAAATAGTTGCAGTGATTCCGCTTCTGTGATTGTTCAATTTTCCTCTAAATATTTGATTGTTCATTATTTTTATTTTAAAGAGGTGTGTTTTTTACCATGCACCTTTGCGCTTGCTTTTGTGGCTCCATAGAGGGGTCAGTAGCGTGTGGCCATGGTTTGCTCAGTGGGTGGCTTAAAACAGCCAGCCTTTTTGCCTACCAAATAGCTTATGATGGGAAGACTCATTTACATGGCAGGAAACAGATCAACTTGGACATGCACCTCGCCACGCAGAGAGCGGCGACCGAGAAGTGACCATATTTTGTGTATGTGTGTTTATGCGAGACAAAAGCGAACCTGCAGTCTCTTTTTAGAGTTGACTTGGCGACAAACAGTTGCGTGCAAGTATGTGTCAGGGTGTTTATGAAGACATGTGTGTGCACAGGGGTTGCAACGTGTGAAGCGATTGCAGGAATCTTCATGTGAAGAGAAGAGGGGAGACGGGCTAAGCTCCATATTTTTACAGCCAGGCACAGAAGTCTGATGCCACCATCGGAGTATGTGTGTGTTTTCAGGATGTGTGAGAGCAGGGCACATGCCTGAAGGCCCACTGTACACGTCAGCTGGTTTCCTCCTCAGCTTGGTGACAGAGTCTGTTGTGGTCACTTCTTTACTTATTAATAGGTTCGTGACACATGATTTAACATGCAGGTCATCTCTTACTATTTAGATATTACGGTAGAAGTAATGGCATTTGCTGTTTTATGTGTGTGTGCTGTTTCTTTTATCATTTAGAAATTTAAAGAGCAAATTCTGTTTCTGGAAGCTCTTATAGAGCTTTTTATTTAAATTCTTGTCTTTGGCTTGGAGTCCTTCAAACACTAATGAAATACTGAAAGAATAATTAGTATATGGAAATGTTTCAAACCCTGCATTACACTAAAAGAAGTTCAAAAAATCAAATAGAGACCCCACAATCCTTTATTGATATTTTTATATCCTTTTTTTTTTTTTTTTACAAAAAATAGATAAAAGAATAGACTTGGTGTACAAAGCTACTTAGTATCATTGACTTTGCTTTCATTAAGTAACTTTTCCAGCTAATTTGCCGGCATGATTAGCTTGGCAAGAGACCCATCAACTCCAAACTTTAACTTACTCTCCGCTGTCTCAGGATGTTGCTTCATTATTTACACATAATGTCCTCTCTTCATGATCTTTTGTAAAGTACAAAAAAAAATAAAAAATTCTTTCATCACTTGTCTGAGAAGACAAACACAGACAGAGAGACACAGAATAAATAGCATGATGATGAGTGTCGGACTGCAGGCAGCATCAATAAGTCTCTTCTATCACAGTAGGTGTGGTACTCTTGAGCTTGCAAACTTCAAATATGTTACTTGGCCTTACGGCCAAAGAGTTGAATGAACACAAGATATTTCTCAAACAGCTAAGGTTGTTGTCAAATCAAATGAAACTATCTGTTTATCTAAACAGAAGTACAACAAAGAGCATGCTATCTTAATGGACTTTTAAACAAGAAAAGTAGGAAAATTAGTTTTTTATGCTATAAATGGACATCAAAACAGTCCCAGATTTTTCAGGATTTGACCTCTTTTCACTTTGATAAGAAAAAAGCCATGTTTTTCATAGACAATTTTATTTTTTAACATTCTACTGCATTTCCTACTACAATGACTCTTACAACAAACTCTTAACGTGTTTCAGTGACGATGTGTTTGACAAATAAAGCGTTGTTGAGACAAGAACAAGTGTGCCATAACACTCAATACAAATATTAGAACAAAACAAAAATAAATAAACAAACAAACAAACACAATTAGTGGCAGGAAACAGAGTAGATTATCCCTGGCTTTTCTATTTCCCTGAGTTTGCTTAAGTAATCACCTCCTTTAAAAACAAAGTAGTGTAATGCACTGCGGTTTTGCATATGTGGTCGAGCCCAAAACGGCTGGTTCAGACTACACAAGGAAGGGTGGTTTGATAGGCCAATGATGTGCAAACTTAACTAAGTGGTTTAAACTATTAAAGCTCTTAGGGTTGTTGACATAAGGAGGAAAAACCTCAGAAAAAACTCGCCTGGGAGGCATCGTAATTCAGAGCTAAATTAGTTTGTATGTGAATTCTGTCTGTCTGTCTGACTGATAGTACCTTAAATGTTGTGTTTTCATAGCTGTAAGTGATTAAATCATCATAATTAATTTAAATAAAGATTTAAACATCTAAGTCTTATTAATTAAGCTATGCAATACATTTCTGTGAATTGTTTGAGCTACTGAGATAAAAACTAATTATGTAGTATTTTAATTTATTGGATGAGTCAGTATAAGTCATGCATGAATCTGAGCCTATTTCTATATTGATCCACTCTGTTTGGATTTTCAAAAATCTTCAGTAAGTTCAAGCTTGTTCTTTTTTCTTCAAAAAGCCATTGAAATTGTTTTTTGCTGTATTCTTTTGGACCCTTGGAAACAGGATTGTTCAAATATGCATTGTGTTCTGTTCCCTGTCTTGTCCAGGCATCAAGGCAGAATGTCAGTGAGGGGCTTGGACCCCGCCTGTCCCACCTCAATAAAACGGGAGCCCTCCAGCCCCACCCCCAGCTCTCAGGGTGATGTCAGCCCAGCTCAGCCCAGTCCAGGTAGCTCCTCATCGGATACAAACTCCAGTTACGGTCCCCTCACCAAGGGCCTCAATCACAACAATGGGCTGGACTCACCGAGCCTCTGTGGACACACAGCTAGCTTGGCCAATAATGGTGGAACCACCAGGTTGGGTGTTAAATTGATTTCAGCTTATCTCACTTGTTGTGCAACAAACACCAACTGAATGCATTTCTCCTCACCTCTCTACTTTCATCCAGGAGGTTTGGAGATGACGAGGGCCAAGTGAAGTGTGAGTTCATGCTGGGCACTGTGGCAAAGCGGGTGTGTCTGGTGTGCGGTGACGTGGCCTCTGGCTATCACTATGGTGTGGCTTCGTGTGAGGCTTGCAAGGCCTTTTTCAAGAGGACCATCCAGGGTAAGTGTAAAAAAAAAAATCTACATATTCATGAAAAGAAAGCTGCTCGGTTTTATAGTTTATTGTGCATGACTGGCAATGCTTTCTTGCATCATATAAACCTGTTTTACGAGCAGCATGGCACAGATGGAGTTATGCCCCAAGCTTTTGTTATGGTGAAAACAAGCCCTGATCAGTTAATTCATAGCTTCCGCCTCCCACTTTTCCAAACTGCAGAAAGGCTTTAAATAAAGATCTGTTTGCAAACAGCTGATATGTGGTTAAACTTGCATGACATTGTGTGTATAGTCAACATGTTGGGGGTTTGAAGCAGCAGATAGCTGAGCTGCCCAGTGCTAAATGTGTTTGCTTTGACTTCTCCTCAGAGCTGAGAACTGAAAGCGCACAGTGTGGGTGTTTTAAAGGGATTGTCCTGCTCTCTGTCGGCTCTGGGCCCAGGTCGAGGACCTGGTGTGCCTCGTCTCGTTAAGAGCTCTGGAAGTTGGCTGCCGGAGAAAAGTTCAAAGGGTAGACTTGAGCGGCTTTCAAATCGAACAGGGAGATCTGATGTCTGGCTCGACAGACACTTCCTGTTTCTCTAATGGAGGCTGGCAGTTGAGATGACCTGTACTGGCTCAATGCCATCAGCCTTCGCTGACAACTTTGGCTAGTTGGTCAAATTTGAATTTTTTACTGAGAATATACTAAACTTTTTCAAATACTTCCAATAAATACCACTTTTAGTCTGAGCATAAAAGTTCCCCATAAAAGTAAATGGAGTTAGGTGCCAAGACAACAAACTCAACTGAAAAAAAAGACAATTTATTTTTCTTTTAGTCTATTGTTTGGCCATACAAAACGCTGGTAGACAAGTTTCGGTAACTGTTTCCACATCATTGACGACCACTTTTTTCTTACCCGTCCCTCTCTTTCCCTCTCCAGGTAACATCGAATACAGCTGCCCAGCTTCCAATGAATGTGAAATCACCAAGAGAAGGAGAAAATCCTGCCAAGCCTGTCGATTTGTGAAGTGTCTGGCAGTGGGCATGTTGAGAGAAGGTCAGCTGTGCATTAAAGTAACTGACTGTTAGCTTCACTGTGATAGATCTGATGGGAAATTTGGCAGGAGCTTCAGTCTCATCCTTATAGACTTCTGACATGGAGAGAGAAAGCCACTGGTTATTATGATGGCCTGTGCTGTAGCTGACTTATCACCATTGACAATGAACTTAAAGCACCGTCGTGTTGCCATGTATGATACATGTGTGTGTAGGTCAGTGTATGTGGAGTAAAAACAGCACTTAACGATGAGTAACAGGGCTCTTTAACTGTTCAGCCATATCCACCTTTGCTGTGCAGGGTCTCCAAAATAGTTTCTGGACTTTTGCCAATTTGTGAAGGTGTCATGGCAACATTCCAGCACCAAGAGAGATATTTGGGAGAAAGCTTATTCACTATGAAGTTAGTTGAAAAAGGGTAGATTTTTTTTGCCACGATGACCAGAAGAACAATTAAATTTGGGCTAAGAAACCAAAGATTATTGTACTAATTGTCAATCATGGTGGCAGCAGTATCACGCTACGCGTCAGTGTAGCTACAGATTGATCTGATGCATTCCATCAAGTGAATAAAAAGATGCAAATTATTATTATCAATCAACAGATGCATGGTTTATCTGCATCTGTGGGGGTCTCAACAGAATAATAACGAGTTGGCTGCACAAAGCAGGCAAAAAAAATATTCTTCCTAAAGTTCCAACCTGAACCCAATTGCCAGATTTATTCCAGAAACATTTTGATGGCTACAAGATTTTTTTTTAACCTGCTTTCTACTATGAAACTTTATCACGTCTGGATAAATATTTGAAGTGGGTCTGTGCACATGCCGCAGATAGCCTCCTTTAGTCTGCCTGTATGCCTGCTGCCTGGTGACATATTGTTGTCCAGATTTAGAAGTGACTCACAGAGGAAAACATTAGCAGCCTCCTACTGTACTGGCCACTTGTCTCCTGCTGTGTGCAGCTTAGGAGAGTTACCAAAGAGGAGAGAGGAGATAAAACACCTGAGTGTGTAAATGTTGAGCAGTTTGATCTCAGGAAAAATCCCTAATTTATTATAAAAGTAAAAGCCTGTCAGTTTATCATAAGTGGCTTTATGTTACATTGATGCCTGCAAATCATGATTTGTGGAAATAATAAATGAAGTAGCTTATGTATATGAAAAGAAAATACCACATGAAGGTATCCTGCACTTTACTAGACTTGTTTCACAATGTTTTCAACATTTTACACTTTTCTGTGCTCTTTATTTCCATTTTTCAGTGACGCTAATGTCACCTTAGGGAAATGTTTGTGTAAGATATGGTCCAGTGCAGTTTTTGTTTTTTTTCAGTCCTAATATCTGAATTGAAATATTTCTTACAATAGCAGCTCCAGAACTTGATCGTCTTATTGATTTAGGCACAAATCATTTCAGTTCTAAAGCCTGACATGGATTGGCTTTTCTCAAAAGGAGAGTGCTAACTAGAGTACTTGACCAAAGTTATGACCCAAACTGCAGGTTATAAACTTTTTATATAGAGAAAGTTAAAGCTCAGTTTATAGACATTTTTCCTCAGCTCAGTTCTTCAATAAGAAACACAGTTTTAGTTTTACCTCCTAAAGACATGTTCACAATTTCTGATTGTCTTGAATTTTTGTGAATGTTTGGAAGTGATAGAAATGATTGGTAAGATGAAGGTACATCCCCAACTCTTCTAGATCTGAAAGATGATTTATTATTTTCTATTTGGAACTTAATGTGCAGCAGCATCTTCCAGCTGCAGCTGTATGTGCATAGTGAGTTATAGATGCAAGCAATTATAGCATGTTTACACATTTCTGTGTATGTTTAAACACCTTACCAAGATCTCAGATCCGCACTCACACCTCGGTGTGTTTTCCTCAGTGCTATCTTTTTCTATATTAGCTGCTTTTAATAGGGTTGGGGCATCAACAGCATTCCTCCTCTTTCAGCCCCCCCTGTCCCCTTTGCTTCATCCCCCTGCCTCATAAATTCCTCCAGATGCCTTGTGGGATTCCTGGACCTCCATGAAACGCGAACTGCCCCTCGTAACTCCTATCGTAAGCGCCCTCGTAACGCGCTTCATCGTGTCTCGTAATGCCCCTCTTCCCCTGGAGAGGCCGCAGTAAACAGAGACAGAGGGAGCTGTGAAGTTTAATGAGGAGAGTCAGAGACATATTAAAAGAGCAGCTAAAAGACATATAGACCCCAGGCAGGATTTGACTAAGCCCCGTTTAGGTAACTGTTTCCACAGAAGCTTTCACTTTCCTAGGACAATAGGACCATGGTTGCAAAATAAAAACAATATATTCTTCCTCCTTTTCTAGTTGCATTAAAGTTGCACAGTTTGTACATTGAGATGGTTCAGACTCTCCACACCATTTCCATCAGTCAATAAGAAGCTATCTGCTGTATTTCGGACGCCACTAAGGTATTTTAGTGTTAGTGGAGATTATCACAACACAGCTGCACACTCCAATGTATTTTTGTAGGATGTTAGGTGACAAAGCGACACTAAGTAAACTGTAAAGTAAAAAAAATATATAAATATTTATATTATTTTATAAGTGAATGCCATTTCATTGTTGTATTCACTGGATTGTTGGAGTTGTTGTATTTATGGAAGGAGAATCTCTGCTTCATCTGCATCCCCACATTATGACGCAGTCTCCTCCATGTTAGCATTGTTGGTTCTCTGCCACATGTTGCATTTTGTGTATTGGCAAAAAAATATGGTTTTATTCTCATCTGACCAGAGCACCTTCTTCCACGTTTGCTTTGTCCTGTCAGTTTCGAAGGACGGCTTCATCCTTCGAAATGAACTGCAAACCTACACAGTTCTCTGTCAGAATGTGCCATTTTGGATTAATCTGACCTTTAGGTGACCTCTGAATTCAGTCATTTGTTCAGGATCCTTTTTAAGGTTTTGAGAGAAACCGAGAAAAAATATAAATTCAGAAAACCTTTTGGATATTTATTTGTAGCAAAATATTAAACTGTTGTATTCTTTTCTCTTCCCTTTAAATTGCAATGAAATAAAACAGATACAAGCTTGAGGAAGCAACGTGAGGAAAAATGCAAAGATTTAGGATGCGGAAATACTTTAAAGCTGCATATGTGTCACCACATCTGAGATGCGTGGGATTGTTGGTGGCGGGAACATGGAGACAGCGGCCATGGAGGTGAACAGGCTAAACTAGATGAGTGGATGCTGTGGGACTTTTTTGTGGATCTGAAAGCTTCTTATGTGGAAATGCTGTAAGAATGGCGATGAATGTGATGAATGTGGCTGTCCTTATCAAACGCTGATGGGCAGTCCAGAAGAACAATGAGGTAGTGTGTGTGTCTCTCGTTATCCACCAAAGCTATTCTTAGCCTTTTAGTTGTCAGCACATTCCTCTATGAAACATTATACTTAGTTTTGACATTATCTTCTGTCATAGCAGAACACAAACACTTGAATAAAACTTAGTTTGCCTTTAAATCAAGCATTCGCAAATTTGAAGCAATTTGGAAGCTAATCCACATGAAATTTTCAGCTTATAATTCATCAAATTCAAATTTAGCAAGCTAATATTTGGCAATGAAGAGCTAATACTTGTGTTATTGCTCTAGTATGTTAGCTTTCAACACTTTAGGGCTATGCTTACATGAGACCTCTTTCTGGAAACTGCTGGTATTTTCAGATGTTGACTGGAAAAAAGTTTCACATTTAGACAATTCTGGGAAGACACCTTAGATCCGCTGTAGTTGTCATGGCGCTGTGATTTTAACATCTCATCAAAATATGCATAACCTTTTGGCCCTTAACTTCCACCTCAATTAGAAAACAGTAAACTGTTTCAGATGAACCAAGTGCTAATGGTCAATATATTCCCTTTTCAGAAGTGGCGTTAAACTGAACACGTAAAGCGGCACACACAGCACAATGCTATCCAACGTTGTTCGTGTTGTCAACCTCTTCGTGTGTAGAACAAACCCTGTTGCCCTCCACCAATCAGTACAGTGTCCAGTCCTCAAATTCTAGATGATGTCAGATCAGATTAATTAAATATGGGGAAAGTGAACACAAGAAAAGAAGAGAAAGTAGAGAAAATCCAAAAGATTTTGCGAATTGCGAACGCTAAATATTGTGACAATATCTTTCACTTTAAGCAAAGATCCTCATATGTAATAGATACATTTCTGCTAGTTAAGTTTTAAAACATGAAAGCATGGTTAAAGGAGCACCGCATTTAATATAGTGACAACTAGTAAAGAAGCGGCAGACTTTCCTCTATGACTTTTATCTTTCCAGTGTGTATCAGAAACAATATTGGGTACCCATAATACAAAATACATAAATATAAACTTAAGTCTCTGTTTAAATTCAGTGTTAGGTGGCTCTGGGAAAAATGGCAGCACACTGTCCTTATTCAAGTTGTTAAACTATTTACAAAACCTACTTCAGTGACAACATGATTATGACTTCTTGGTATCACATCTGTGTCTTTTAATCCCTAAATTATTCTCAATTATTGGTTTCTGCTTTGAGGTTTCAGTTATATGATGCCAGTGCGGCAAGTGATGAATAGCCATTATTTTCTATTTTGGTTTCACAACAGGCTGTAATGGATACAATATGTGTCACTGACTGCTTGTTTACATAAACAACAAGAAAACAATTAAAGTGAAGAACTTTTTGTGCTTATATTAAATAATTTCAGTGTCAAAAAATGTTATTTTAAACACCAGTCCTCGGCACCTTCCACGTTTTAAAACTTAAATTAGACATAAGTGCATTCAGATTTATGGCTTCAATCAGATTTTAAACTTAACTTCTTGTTTAAAGCTAAGGTTTTATTGTGGGATCCATCTTATTTGACAAAAGCTTAAATGTAACAAGTGTCTGCAAGTAAAAGTCTTATCAAAAGCTTTAGATCTGTTTTATGGTCCTGTCTGTCTTTGGACACTTGACTTGCAAATGGTTATTTTTTCACTCTTGTGATTTTTTGTCCTTCTGAGAGGAAAGCTGGTAGATGAAACTTTTTCTTATGGTTTCTAGTCATTGTCCTTCTTTGCCAATTGGTACTCTTATTTTGCTCTTACATGCAATTCCTTTATTTCGTCCTGTTTTTTCAAGCTGCAGGTGGTTTTTGAGGAAATCCACAGTGCCTGAGCTGAGCAAAGCTTTCAATATATAATAAATAAATAAAAAAAAAAAAGTACCAGCAGAAAGACACAAGTACTGCAGAAAAAAGTTGTCTAATATTTGGTCATCACATTGAAATTGATGTTTGTTTTTATTTTGTTAATGTGGAAATCATGAAAATCAATTCATTCTCATTCCATAAACTTACAGATTTTTTTCATTCTAAATCCTAAGAATTGAAAGCCATGACTCTTTCCTTTAACCATTAAACAATACAGAACTGCTGTCAGTGTAAATGTTGCCTTGGCAAGTGGAAGCGGAGAGATTATTACTCTGTGTATAACGTGTATAAAACGTATAAAATATACACGTGTATAACGCTGATAAAACGTGTGTAACGTTTTATCAGCGTCATACCTCCTGCAGGTAGATACCATTAACTGGTGACATACAGCCCTATTTAGGTTGAATGTAAATGTGGCAGTTCAGGTAACTCAAAGCTGTTACGAAGCAAGTGGGACACTTAAATAAAACTCTTAAAGATGAGAAAGGCAACTGAAGAAAAGGTTTCTGAAAATCCTGGGGGAAAACAATATTGAAATAAAAAAGATATTTAAATATTGCGTATGTTTTAAAAAGTTACCAAAATCTGAAAACAATTTGAAGAATCAGGCCTTGCAAACCAACAATACGTTAGTTTTCAGTAAAAACCCCAGTTAAAAACAATATAAAAACACTTTGTTCCCAAATTTTGTTATACTCAACAATGTCTATCAAATAAATGTATCTGAAGCATTTTTTAATATACACTTTACTTTTCTAGGTTAAAGACTTTGAAGTTTATTTATTTGTAACCTGTTTCTCAATGACAGACAGACATATTTATCTTGTGTTCTTCAAAATGGCAAAGACAAGAGAACATGGCATTCTAGTCACATGTTTTGCTGGGAAACATCTTTTAATTTAGATTTAATTCATAATGGGATCTTCAAAGATAGCAATGATTATACATTTTATTTCTCAGGATAACATATATTCTTTTTAAGTGTACTTTATTTGTCATAAGAGTTGCAAGGCACATAATTCATACCAACACTGTTATCCGCAATCCTCTCTTGCATTTAATATCTTTTCATGGGACATCGACTGATAAAGCCTTATATCAAATTTATAGTTATAGTAATGGCAGACATATAAAATAAAACAAAATAGCTTTACAAGTCAATGGGACAGAACTGATAAAACCCCACAAATCTTTATACGCCTGATTAAGAAGACACTGCTATTTTTTTTTTTTTTTTTTTGTTCTGCTCCTTAATTTTTGTTGCGTGCTCTGTGAAATTATCTTTACAATTCTGAATAACAAGTTAAAGGGATGGAATATTGCTGGGAGGTGTCAAGAGGGGAAATAATAGCCTCAATGTGTCTCTTACAGATGCCATTATAGATCTATTCAGGGACACTATGGCTATTTACACTCTGCAGACCCAGAAACCCAACACCACTACTGAAGGCTTCCTGAGTCACATTCACACCCCCTGCATAAAGCAATTTTTCCGCAGTTGGAGAGATTCACAGTGTGTTTGTTCCTCTTCTGTGAACATGACCGGCCTCTCCCCTGGCTGGCACACACACACACACACACTCCTAAATCTCCGTCATCACGTTGTCGCAGTGCTTGTTAAGATGAGCATTTGTCACCGGCCCCTCCGAGGTTTTCGGGTGTCATCTTACAGGATGCATGTTGCCGCTCGAGCATTTGGCCCGTCCTGTCCGGTCTCCTTGAGATCGGCAGTACATGTGGGCTGTTGACTGGACAACATCCCGATGGTTTAATGGATTTAACGTGGGAGCCTTTCGCCCATTGACTGACTCGTTTAAATGTCGCATCAATGTCAAACACAGCACCGGCTCCGAATGTAGCAGAGTAGGCAATGTTGAAGATGTTTGAAATCACATCTTCACAAATCACATCTGAATTTGGATGATCTTACTATATATATATGTTGCTAAATTTTAAATATCTTTTTGATAAATTTTCTGGAATTAATTTATTTATCAGAAAGGAAGAAAAATTTGACAAAAAAATAATTTTAATGAATTTAAATAAATTGGACTATAATCAATGTTCAGTTCAGTATTTAAGTCAAAATATAGTTCATTGTATACCAAGTTATATATTTTAAGTGTTTATTTCAGTACATTTTGATAATTATAGCCATTAGAAAAGGACATAAATTAGAAGTTAATAGAAGGAAAAAAATGTATAAAAACATTGCAGACATCCCCACAACCTGGAGTGAATTGTGGAGGAAAGTCAATTCAAGAGTCACTACACACAAACCTGTGTAATTAGCTTGTCTTATGAGAATAAAGCGTTTGTTCAGTGGTGCAAAGATATACATTTACTTTTCATTTGCTGGAAGTCCAGCATGAAATTTACAGTCAGTGATGATTTGATGAGCCGTCCCCTCTGCTGGTCTTGGTCAACTGTTCAGTTTTCAACAAGCTTTATGGAGATAATCATGAATTTTTTTTTTTTTTTTTTTTTATTTTTTTTTTAGCAGAACATTGAACAAGCCCAAAATTCCAATATCTACTTTAATGACTGCAGCAAAAGAGGAAGATGAGAAATCCCAAATGCGTACAAATGCATATGAACCGAACTGATAAACCATGCACAGTTCATGCAAAAGAAGATCAAATATAATGGATATACTTTTGAAGAATGCAACATTTCTATGTTAAAAACGTTTTTCGCTGAGGTTACAAAACATTACAAATATCTGAAAATGGGAGTTTTGGGTTTTCGTGAACTGCAGAAATATTAGCAGACATAAATACTTGAAATATATTGCTGTGTGTAATTTCATACATTTCTTTTCAATGATATTCCAGTGTATTGGGATGCACCTATATGAATTGTTTTATTTACTGTACATGCAACATTATCATATGAGGGCCCGGGTGTTTGTGTATTTACGTGTTTATGGTGTGGCGAAGCAAACATCGTCACAAACATCCTGTGATTATGTTTACCTATAGGTGTGCGCCTGGACCGGGTTCGAGGAGGCAGGCAGAAGTACAAGAGGAGAATAGATGCTGAGAACAGCCCCTATCTGCACCCACAGAACAGCTTGCCACAGAAAAAAACATGTAAGTATAAAAAGAATGGGAAAGTTGTTCCTCTGATTTAATAGACTTTAATTATGGTTAGATGAGCTCTAAGTTTTGTTTGTGCTTAAGACTTAGCAACAGCCAAGCCCTTTGAACTCTGGGAAGCCATCATTACTCACTTAACAAATTTAGATTTTTATATGAGAACAGCTTTGCATTTAACATTTAAGACAAAGCAGAGACACTTTCTATTGAAATTGTTTCCCTTTCTTCCTCCTGGATAGATAGTTTATATAAGAAAATCAACTAATGTCACATTACATACAATAGCTTCTGTCTTTTACTTGAATTGTTAAATGACGTAATTATAAATGTTATTTTTTTCAGTTAAGAAAAAAAACGTGACTTGGGTGCAGCAACCAGGGGCTTGAATGACTTAATCAATAATTGTTCGTCTTTCGTCTGACAATAACAAGAACTGTTGAAAATGAATGAGAGTCGATGACTGGAGCAGCCAGTTGGTACAGGAAGGACTATCAACATAGCAGAAAATTTACTTTCAAGTGACTGATTAGCAGGCCCAACTATTTTGCATCAGTCATTATATTTACATGTACAGTTTAGTCAAGGTACAGTTGGAGCTCAATCAAACCATCAATCTGCACTACTGTTGTTTTCTCAAGCTCCATTTCTGCTGCTAAACTCCCTTCCTGTTCTTTAGTCCTGGATGTCCTCTGGTTATTAGAGGCCTGAACTCTGTTGGTGCCTAGAAAAATGGGAAGTTTCAGGGTTTCCTGTACAACACATACACGTCACAATGTGGAAACCACTATGCTGTGCTGCACTTCATCCCCTTATGCAGGCGACAACAACTCTGACATGTCCTGTGTGTTGCCAGCTTGAGGTTATTCTTTGTTTTGGCACCAGTTTGGTGGCAGCAGGTGAAATGATTGATTCAGTCTTACCCTTGAATGTGTCTTGGTTTAACTGATTTTTTTTTATTTTTTTTTTTATAGCCTTGGATGTATGTTTATGATCATTGTCATTCTGTCCAGACCCAGACTCAAGTTGTTAAAGTTTTTTTTTTTTTTTTTTTTAAATATGTAGCTGTTTGAGGCTTGATTGATGACTGGCAAAGGTTTTGGAGGCTAATACTAGCTGTGTTTCCATTAGCCATAGATTTGTGCAAATTGAAATTACAAAAATAAATTTGCTTAATGGGAACACGGCAATTTTGAAAAAAAAAAATATATATATTTTTGTTTTTTATAAAAAAGTGTTTGTGGTAGGATGATGTGGTTTTTCAGCCATATCAAAGTAGATGTATTTTGCAAAACTGTACTGGAAACATTTTTTTTTTTCTTGTCAGACGAGTCACATGATAAACAGCCAAATGTTACTACTGGCAAAAACAATTTCAAAAAATCAGTGGGAAGTAGTAGGAAGATGATGGTTTGATCTTTCACAGCATTGCGCAGTTCATAAAAAGCTGTGTGTCATTTCAACGTGTTGAATTCATATCTCTTCTGTAAAATTGCTGACTACAATTTTCCCAAATGCTGGATGCGTAGTCAGGGCTTGTCACTTCAACGCCTGAGTAAGTCACCGACGTTTCCTCTGATGGCTTAGGCATGGCTGAATTATGATTATATCTCATCTAACTGTGTAGATCTATCCCTGCCATGATTTCTAATGACTCACCACATGGACAACCTTATTCACTTGTGATTTTAATTAAATTTCTTATTCAAAGGAAACTCTACCTTTGCAATTTTGACATTAGCTGACAAAGATTTGCGCAAAGATTTCTATTGGAAACACAGCTAGTGTCAAGAAACCTTCGGATGGTGTGGGTCACTTTTCACCTTGATACTTCCACAGGAATATTCTGTTTCCAGTCATGTCTTTCCTCTTTATCTTTACTGATTGCATTGAAAAAATGAAAACCTTGTAACAATAGTAAACTTTTGCAGTTTTTGTAGGTGCAGTGGAAAACAAGGTGATATCCCTGCTGCTCGTAGCCGAGCCGGAGAGCATCTTCGCCATGCCGGACCCCACAGTACCCGAGAGCGACATCAAGGCTCTGACCACGCTGTGCGACCTGGCAGACAGAGAGCTGGTGGTCAACATCGGCTGGGCCAAACATATCCCTGGTATGAATCTCCCTCTCTCTCTCACTGATAGTTCTCTCACACAAGCCGACACACACATTAGGTTGACTAAGTCCCTAATCAGATCAGAGAAGGGATTGTTCTGACTTGTGGCTGCCAAGACAGCCCAAAAGAGCGGGAGGGGGGAAGGGTTGGCTGTCTGTTATCTGTCAGTCATCCTCTATGTGTGTGTCTGTGCATGCCAGCATGCTGTAAATTGCGTGCCATGCCCTTCCTGACCAAAGTGTTCCCACACCAACCAGATGACCAATGGCCACATGGAAGTTTTAATTTGTTTCCTGGGCCGTGGCGGCCTCCCTGTCAGGTCTGAATTACAGAAATCCTCCTGGCTCTTGGAACACACTGAGCTTGTCTTCCGTCACAGAAATAGCAGATGAGACATGCGGAGGTTTATGTGTTTTTTTACTCCCTTCAGCTGAAGAAGCGTGTCTGTCCTCACTGAGTAGTTAGAATAAAATGCCTGATGTACCTCTGCTCAAGACTGAGCATCATGTTCAGCTGGGGTTTGTGTTTGTGGGAGCACAAGCACTTTGCTAAACACAGAATTGGATTAAAAAAAAAAAAGTCAAGTGTTTCATCATTTTCTGTTTGGAGAGTTTTATTGAATACTTTTGTAGTTATGAGCCATCCAAAACTTTCATTTGCTCAATATGATGATTTTTTTTTTATTTATGTTGAGAAGTTGTTTTTTTTTTTGCATCAAAATTAAGTTGCTGTTCATACACGGTGCATAACAGAAAATATAAATTCATAAGAAGGTATCGCAAAATAAATGTAATACCAAAAACTTGCAAACACGTTTTGAGCCATTTACATTAATGCCTGATCTAAAGCTTCAAAAGCTGTTCAGTTCTTTTAAATTCACAATTTTTTTTACTGTTTAAACATTTTCATTTTACTCTTACTTGAGTTGCAGAAACTACTTATTCGACATCTTATAACAGCCAAGCTGTTTAAAAGTAACGGTTTTGTAGTCATCTGAACACAAATGTAATATCTGTGAAAAGATGCCTGCCCTGTAATTGTATCCTTTAAGTAAGAGGTACAATTTTATTTGGACTTTTTAATGCTTTTCAGTGTAATTCCCAAGTCAAGGGATTTGGGATTTGGTATTTAGTACTTTGTAGGTGCAATGAAAGGAACAATGACTTGCCCTATCTAGTTTTCAACATCACTAATAATACCAGAATTTCAACCATTACCAACTCAAGCCATTTTAAATTGCAGCTCTTTCACAGTAATTTCCCTCAGGCAGGACGTCTGCATTTTCCTGCACCACTTATATTAGCCACTTCAAAGGGTTCTTATAAATTAAATAAATACTTCCCATTTATTTCACACTAGACAGGACCGCCTCCGAAGAGTAAAATATTACAATTCAAACACATATAAGCGGCAATTCATTACTGTCATCTCATTTAGGACCACCGGGATAAAAAGAAAGCCAAAGTAATCTCATTTATTTATTATGGTGCTGGCTTTTTTTTTTTATTTATTTTTTTTATAAAGAACTTGCTTAATTTATACGTTTTTGAAAACAAAAATGTTTCCCAGTCTCACAGACAATGCGTTTTGCTAAATAATGAGTTTAATTTCACCCCCAGTCCAAAACTCAAACTTTTACCTATAAAAAAGTGAAATCCTACACTAAACAAGGCTTTTGCTTAAAACACAAATTATGGTTATTAAATTTCTTGCTCAGATATACTTTGAAGGCTAAGAGCTAGGTCAAAAAGTCAAAGGACTTCATTTAAAAATACGATAGAAATCCTGAATCCTGTTTAAGCGTATAAGCAAATTTAAAAAAAAAACCAAAAATACTTTCACAATTAGCGACAAATGGTCATGCTTTGTATGTTTCTGTTGGTAAACTACTGGAAAGCTTCAGAGAAGTGTTTGCACAGTCTTATAAGAAACTTAAATAGGGGATTCTATTTTACAACTTTTCTTGGTTTATTAGTTCTTATCATCCTCTTTTTCTCCGCTTTATCAGCAGTGTTATTCACACCCAAAACATCACCAGTGAAACACCTGGGCTCTTTGTTGATGTCTTGTCTCTGAAATGCTTACAAAACAAACAAAACAGGTGCGTGTGCGTGCTCGTATCGTTCTACTATATTTCCCCCTGCATCTTTTCCTCAAAATTTGATAAGAGGCATTTGGCTGTTTGTTCCTCATCAGCATTTCCATACTCTTGTTTTGGAAGAAATTCACCTCCTCCCAATGTACGTCTCCCCCAGCTCCATCCCCAGACAAATGGAGTCCGATTGACGGGTTTATATTTGTAGCCCTTTGCTGAGGGAGCGGAGCAGTGGTGAGCGGCGGCTGTAACCACAGCAGATGCCCCCCAGAGGGGTAAAGGGAAGGAGAAGGGAGGGACTGGAAGACATTTTTCATTCTGAAATGACACCAAAAATACATTAATCTAACAAAACCCATCAGGCAAGTTTTGGGGGGAAAAAAAACTAGAAATACTCAAAGGCAAAAACAGTAAAGTTAAATGGAAACCAGTATTTTGCTCCTTGGGTAACAGATTATATTCATAGAACATGGTGGTTTTGAGCAGCCTTTTCGTTTTACTCCGAGATGGAAAAAGTGACAACATGATCACTGGTAAACCTGTTTCCCAGTGAAACGTTCAAGAGCTTCTAAAATTATGTAGAAATACACTGTCGGAAAGTTCAGTGAGCAACTTTTTACATTCTAGGAAACGTGCCTGGTCATTATTTTTCCCAGATTTGGACGAGTAAACCCAAACCAGTTTGACCAGCTGATGCTGGAGAAGTCTGTTTTTTTTTTTTTGTTTTGTTTTTTCTTTTACAATGAAACTGGAGAAAGGATAGAGTAGGTAGTCTGAACCAGTCCTACCACAGGCATGGACTGATTAAGGGTTTAAAATTTGTAGTTTTCTGATTCACTGGCTATAACAATGGCAAAACACTTTTTCTGTTGCTTGCAGAAATGTTGGCCTATTTTTTTTCCTGGAAAATCACGTTGTGAAAACTGAAGGAACATTACCTTCTGCTCTTACCTGACTGCAATCTGGCTACCTGAGCAGTTAGCCAGGCTGATTAACCACATAATATGAATATCTATTATCTTTATTTCTGAGCAGAATGACATATTAGGTCTAAATCTAATTCTATGTAAAATAAGAATGTGTACTTGAGAATTACCAAATTCAGGGAGGGATATTTGATATTTTTGCTTAAATCTATGTGTCGTAATTTTCTTTGTGTCCTTCGGTTGCAGGGTTTGTTGTTTTGGGAGGTGACTTCTCTCGATTGAGCGTCTAATTGGGGGTTATGTTGGAAACTCGCGTGTCCGCCCAGCTGCTCCTTCTTGGGTCGTTCATGTGGCCGGCGTCTTTTTAGGCAGAGATCGAAAGCTTGCAGGACTACTGACAGTTCATTGCATGGTCACACTAGAGCAGTTGGAGTCCTCACGACTTCTCGGATTTTGGCTGCAAAACATTTCTATATACTTTAGTCTTCAGACCGACCGGCATCTTGTGGTTGTGCAGGATTAAAGAAACCTGCCTCCATTTTGGCCAAGTTGCTTTTACGAAGGAACAAACTTCAAAGAGGGCATCACCAGTGAATTCAAGCCAGTGAATCAAGTCCATGCATGAGAGTCAGACTCAACAATTTAATGTTATAATTGTACTATTCAACAGTTGATCCTATTTCAGCAGCAGTGGCAAAATTCAAACAGGAAGAAGGAATTGTAATAGAGTGCATAATTTTAGTAAATCAAGAAAAAAACTTCCAAACGTTATAAACACTGCATGGGAACCAGAGTTAAACAGAAGGAGCAAGTGGAGAGCAATATAACCTGAGAGCTTGAATTTACTGAGGAGAAATCACAAAGGAACCAGAGGAGCTAATGACAGGGGAGTGGACCAGCTTGGGGAAAAAAGCAGATAGGGAAGACTGAGACAGAGGTGAAAAATAAAGCAAAACAATGAGAATGAAAAGGGGGGAAGGAAACCTGAACCTAAGCAGAAAGCTGTAAGAAAAACCACTCCAAAGAAATAAATACAAACATAAACAATGAGATTAACTAAACTGAAACAGGGGATAAATTAAGACGGCTTACAATTCATTGTATAGTTATCACAATTGATATTTATTTTCCCCTCTTTTTGATAAATAACGTGATCAGTTTACTCATCTGATTGCAAAAGTACACAATGATTTCAAGCCAGTTAATCTGAAATGTGGATGAACAAAATGAAAAAATAAAAATAAAAATTTGATTTAACAAAGAAAAGCAGTGGCAAGAAGAGAGTCAAACACAGGAAAAAAGGCCAGTTGAACAACAGTACAGCCGGCCCTACCTAGCAGCGTAATGGCCATGTCACATCAGCTCTGGATGAGTGGCAGAACGCACAGCAGCCCCCGTTGCTGCTAGACCCGGGGTCCTGGGCGAAGTGTCCCAGGCCATGTGAGTTCTTTGCCCAGGGGGAGGTGAGTGTGATGGGCGGGCTACTGCCCTGGCTGCACCCACTCCTCTGTGTCGCCTCCTATCAGGCAGATTGACAGTGATGTGGTGTGAAGTCTGAGGGGCAAACCGGAAGACGAGCTGGCTAAAGACCAACTGCCCTCTTTGGTTTTGGCCATTTTGAGTCTGCGATGCAGCACTGGCTGTGGAATATGTGTGTGATCAAGGCGACTACTGGGTGACAACTGTGTTAACATGTGGTGATATAAACTAGCTGTGCTTCTCTTTATATGTCAAGTAAATGTGGAGGGTATATTTGACATGTTTCTGTCTGGAGGGAAAATGTTTCCTACGTAGAGTTTGGAGCAAACAAACTAATTTGTTTAATGTCTTCAAGAACATTTCGTGGAGAACTTAAAAGAGTTACTTTAAATGAGCTGGTACAGAGAACTGAAATTTGAAAAGGAAATTTGAAACTCAGAAAAAAAGACAGAAATGGTGGGTTATTTATTTTGGGTCTTTTTTAAAATAGTTTTACATTTTATAGGCCAACTGGAATCAAAAAGCTTTTAATTTAGCTGCTTCTGTCCCGCTTTCTGATATTTTATGCCTTATTTAAATTTATCATGAACAACTTCTTTGTCTGCCTCATTTATCTGAAATGTTGCCCTTATCAACAATTTAACTTTTATCATTCGGTTTATCAATAACGTGCTTGAGATTTCATCTAGCACAGATTCACACAGGTCCGGTGATCGATGGCTCCGCTGCAGAATACTGATCCCTATCGACGTATGAAATTGTGCACCGACAGCGTTTCCGATCCGTCTCGGGGCCAGGGTGGGGAAACGGACCGCTGGCGCCGCCGCGGGGATTTTAAAGAGCCGTGGATTCTGATAGCAATCAAGGACGGTGTCAAAAATACAAACAACATGCGCTCCCCTCCCTTCTTCTGTAAAATCTTCTGTTTAATTACAGTAAACCCGTGTCTATGTGTGTGTGTGTGTATGGAGGTATATGCGAGGCGGTAAGTGGGTTTAATAACCTCCAGCTGGATGTAATTGTCAATCAAAGTCGGCGTGTCCTGCAGGGACTCATCAAATGTGCCACAAATTCCTTCTGTCCTTCGTTATGCCCTTTACTGTGTGGCTATTTCAGAAGTAAAATTATATTGCTGCAGGTATATTTTGCTGTAATAGTAATGAATATTTCACAAATTTAAAAGCTATATAAAGTTGACTTGATTCAAATATGTTATAAAAAGGATTTAAACTTTTTCACATTCTGTCACTTAACAACCACAAGTTTAAATGCGTTTTGTTGTGATGATATGACAGACATCATAATGAAGTAGACTTTGTTTCAGTGTGGGTATGGTGTGTTTAGGGTGTTAGACTTTGAAGACCATATCCAGTTTTTCTTCAGATTATTCGACTTCGCCTGCTTAGGCTTACTCCAATCTGTCCCTGGCAAACGCCATAAATGTGTCCTTTCATTTGTTTCTTTTTTAGGCTTCCCCACCCTCTCCTTAGCCGACCAGATGAGTCTCCTGCAGAGCGGCTGGATGGAGATCCTGATCCTTCGGGTGGTGTTTCGCTCGCTCATCATGGAGGACAAACTGGTTTATGCCGAAGACTACATTATGGACGAGGAGCAATCCAAACTGGCTGGGCTGTTTGATCTGAACAGTGCAATCCTGCAGCTGGTAAAGAAGTACAAAAGCATGGGTCTGGAAAAGGAGGAGTTTGTGCTCCTCAAGGCCATCGCTCTCGCAAATTCAGGTACTACCCTGGATTTGACTTTGAATCCACGCCTTTCATAAAAAAAAATTTTCAAAAATGTTTTAAATCTTTCACAGCTTTAACCTGATCCCTTTTGCTTTCAGACTCCATGCAAATCGAGGACTCTGAGGCAGTTCAGAGACTTCAAGATGTCCTTCACGGGGCCCTGCAGGACCATGAGGCCACACACCACCCTGAGGACTGTCGGCGTGCCGGAAAGCTGATCATGACCCTCCCTCTTCTCCGTCAGACGGCCGCTCGCGCCGTCCAGCATTTCTGCAGCATCAAACAGGACGGCCGCGTGCCGATGCACAAACTCTTTCTCGAGCTCCTCGAGGCCAAAGCTTGATCAGAAGCAGATCTGTCCGCCGCTTTGTGAGAAGAAGGAAGGCATATCGGTAAATAGTTGGTTCGCGACTCTGTGTATTCGTCCATTTTAGCTCGCATCCTAATTAATATTCTTTTCTTTTTTTGGAGACACAGCCCTCCTGATTCCTATAAAAAAAAAAAACCCCAAAAAACAGTGAAATTGGTTCAAGTGTGCTGACCCATCGACTTATGGGACAAATGGCTCAAAAGCAGAAGAATCGCGCCTTCTTCAGATATTTACAATTATATGCCAAACCGTATTTCTTTCAAATCATTTTAAGAAACACTTGATACTTGAAGATCCTTCTGGATTATTTTGCTCATCTTGAAGCCTGTATAATCTGCATCCTAGTGGTTTAGAGAACATTTATGATAAGAATTTTTTTTTGTCGTTGTTGTAATGGTAGCTCTATACTGTTAGTCTTGCCAAAGAGTAAAGACTCTTTATCATTGAGTTATACCAGCAGATGTCCATGATATTTTGATGTGGCCTATAAAACCCTGCTCCCTTGCTTTATTGTATAGCAAAAGCATCTATCTCCGTTCATGCACATGTGAAGGAGGGGACTATTATTATTATTATTATTATTATTATTATTATTATTATGACTAGCATTAATATTTTACCAGGCATTTTCAGGGAAAGAGTACTTATCTTCACGATGCAACCGTACTACAGCAAAGTGATACTTATTTATTTGTGGCTCTGTTCTGTTTCTTTTATTTACAAACGGGCTGTTGCAGCTAGAGGATAATTTTTTAAAAATTTTTAACTAATATTATTGTGAGATAATTTTTTACCAGCTTCTCTGCTGCAGCACTGATAACTGGCACCGTGTCATGATGTCGCTGTTGAAGTGCAGTCTGTGCATAATATCATAGGGTTGTGCAGAACAGTAATATGACTTCATGTAAAATAAACAAACAAACAAAAAAAAAAAAGAGGCTGCCATAATGCATAGTTCACTTCAAAAGTTTACACGCTGTGTTAACTTTGGACCTTTAATGACTCATATGAACTGTTTTTATTGAACTGGGTTGATGCTCGTTATTTTTTGATTATTTAAAATCTGGAAGAATTTTGAACTTATGGAGGACTTTCATCCATAAAGGCCTAATTATATGCATACAGTCTAACAACTAAGGCTTTGCTAAATGTTTCGTAGGAAATCGCACCTTGGCCACAGTTTGTGTAGCCGCCATCAACATAAGCATAGTCTATACATTTTCAACAGGGGGGAGAAAAAGAACTTTACAGAGGATTCATATTAACCCGCTTTATTGCTTCTGAAATCGGTTCCAAATGTGTGGGGACATTCAACTGTGTCCAACTTTCAACCATTTAGCTGTTGGGTTGTGGTAAGGTTGGTTCACCGATGACATTGTCCCGTTAACTGTACGAGTACAAATGACTGCGAAACATCTTCACAGCATGGCACCACCGCCACCATGCTTTACAGATGTTCTTAGATTGAACAGCCTTACCTCGGCTCATCCAAACAAATTTTTTGTCACTAACCAAATAGCATAATCGTTGTCTCAAATGATTGTCCAGGGAGAAGAAGAGGAATTTTGACCGTATATTTGGTGTTGATTTGGTAGATAGTTCTTCTTTTTCCAAGTAACCATTCAGTCCATGTTGATGTTAAACCAGCGTCACAAGATAATGATGCTAATGTTTTGCAATCTTCCAGTTTAATCCTGGCTTCTTTAATCTGAATATAGCTGGGTATCCCAACAAGTCAATGATTCCAATGGGAGATGGGGAAAACAACAAACTAACGCCATGTTATGAATTTAATTTTGAATCTCTATGGATCAGAGAAAATGTACAATTCACACAGACTTGTGACATTAAGACATTTTGTCTTTTCAAAAAAACGCCCCGGGCAACAATAAGCAACAGTTCACATGCGTCTTCAAAGGACCAAACTTGCCGTCATGCACCTGAACGGTTTCTGTAAACTTCTGACCAGAACTGTAGATCTATAATTAGGGAAGCAAGTTGATGTCTTTTCTATAGTAGAAGTCTGTGTGTAGGATCAAACGTGTGCACTGATTTCATTTTAGCCATAATGTTTGGGGAAACTGGTGGTGGCGCTCTGTTAATTTGCTAACGTGTGTTTGTTGTGTGAAGAGTCTCTGAAATGTATCTCCCGCCACACATCTCGGAGGAGTGTCTGGTCGGAGGCGACAAGGTGGGGGGGGGGGCGAACCTTTCAGATTTAGGGTCAAACGGCACCAATGTGGTCGGTTTTAAATGTTTGTCATGTAAGATTTGCTGTATGTACATCATGTCTTATGCCAACAGCGGGGTTTTACAGATGTGAGCGGATTCTTCTCTCCCCTGCAGCTGCAGGAGCTGAGCAGTGCTATTTCATTCTCAGGTGGATTCTTGGGCAATAAAGACGATCCCCTTAATGCAAAGCTCATAATATCTGAGTGTCTTCTTCCTCAATAAAAGCGAAGGGAATTCATTAAGAGCTGGTAAGTGGGCGCAGTCTATTCTGCCTCAGCCTGACAATGAACTCTTATTTCCATGTTCGGCCCATTATGGCACATTCAGGCCATCTTGGCCCAGTTGGATGAAGATTTATAATTAACAGCGGTAATGCAATGAAGTCGAAAAGTGGGCCCAAAGAGAGAGATATGTCTGTATTGAGCTTATTGTTCAAAAGCTGCAAAGATGAGGGCAGGTCAGCTAAACCTTAAACCAGTGAAGGCAGTCCTCAAGGTTTCGTATCTGGCACGCTCTGGTCCCAACACGGCCCAATCAGCCGATGCTTCTCCAGCCGGCCTCTGCAGAACAATATAACATGCTGAGAAGGTAGTTGGACCGTTTCCATCAGCCGCGTTGGAGCAGAGACGCATCTAAAAACGGCACGACTTGAGGACCGGGGTCAGAGACTCCTGCCTTGAAACAATGAAGACGGATGAAGTGACCCAAGCCGATCCAAATCCAACGGAACCCTCACACACCCGCTTCTGCCAGCCGAATTTATCTTTCCTTAAAGCGTCGTCGAAACGCGCCCGGGGGGATTCGGGGACAAGCTGGAGAATTTTCACCACATCAGCTGTCAGTAAGCGAGTTAGCCATCTTGAGTGATGTATTCCCATATGTTCCTGTGTGTAAATGGGTTAGTCTCCGCTGATGGATGAGGCCTCCCGAGGAGATGGGCTGTAAAGAAAAAAAGAAAAAAGAAAAAAAAAAAAAAAAAGGCTGATTCTGGCACTCAAGGGTGAGATCACTTCCTCAATAAAAAAGCATCGTCCCGAATCATCACAGCAAGGCATGAATGCTGATTAGGGTATTAAGCAGAGAATAGCAGCTCTGTGAAAATAAATCAAATGAGGTGAGGCTTTATTTGGGAGGGATAGAGAGGCTTCGAAACGGGCTAGAGACTCCTGGAGTCTAAAATAATCTTTTTAATTGTCTATGGTTTTCTTGTCTTGCTGTTCTACAAGGCTTCCTTTTCCAAACTTACTACTTAGTCTGGAAAAGGTTTGGAAAATGTGTAGAATTTATTGGTCATCACCATCCATCCAGACTTGCATCCATCCAAACGCACTCATCTAGCTTCACAATTCGGAACTCTGGATTTATTGTATACATAAATCTTTAAAACTATGTATACAATTATATTGTATGTTTGACGTAAGTTATGGGATAGTTTATTGCTGCTTGAACAGATATTTGGTCTCGATGTGAAGTTTAAAATATGTCGTATTGGATCAAAATAAAAGAGGAGGTAGGATTTTTATATGATTATTTTTTACTTTACATTCCCGTTGGGGAACAGAATTTTTTTTAAAATCTGCTAAAAGGACCAAGTCATGTTTTGTGTTGGGGGGGAAAAAAAAAAAAAAAAAAAAGTTGTGCATCAAGAAGAATTCAGGAGTTGCAAGGATTTAATCTTGCAACTCCTCCGCAGTGGAAGCATCTCCCAGGTCTGCGCTTGGACCTGGGAAACACATCATTTGTAGAACACGACATCCGTCTAAAAAAAGAAGAACGAGTCAAGGTTTGGGATGAGTTTGAACTTATGTCTCAACGAGGTCTAATAAAGAAACAAAAACTAAGAAAACAAAGTCAAACATTCAGCTGGCAGAAAGTAAATTTGGGGAAAAAAAATTTTTGGAAGGAAATTGTAGAGATTAAAGAATTTAATAAGACCAAAGACTTTTTTCTTTTTTTTTGCGTCAAAACATTATGACTCTAAATTCCCGCAGGGTTTTCTGTCTTCATAGCTGGTTTCGTGTGCAGAGCACGCTAACCTGTATGAAGACAGCATGCAGCTGTTTTCAGGACTGCAGTGTCACAGGACCCCCTGCTGCTTCCTATGCACAGTGACTCCATGCATTCAGCTGGACAGCTCCATCCAGTAGCTGCTGCATGCTGCCATCATCTGGTTTGAGAGCATACTGCAGGAGACGCCATATTGACCAACAGCTTCATGTTATTCTCCAGCTCACTAAATGCTCAGATGACACATTAGGAGCTTACTGCAGCTTTTTTTTTTTTTTTTTTAAATATATATATATACCTTTCTCATTACCATTTGTATTAATGCAAGAGTGTTTTTCCAGCATGAAACAAACAAAGCAGGACTCTACAAAAAAAAAAAAAACCCAAGTGTAATTCAGGTGTACATTTGATGCAGATTTACCTGCAAACACCTGCAACATCAATTTTCGTTCACATGAACGTTCCTTTGATAAGCTTGGTGACTGATTTAAACATGCAGTATGTCATTTCATAAGAACAGAGATACACATGAATAGTGTATAAGAAGAGCTTCGCGTCTCCGCAGGTAAACTGAAAGCCGACACCCGGCTGTTACCATGGCACCTGGCGAGGAAAAGCCAAGGCCGATGGGAGCTTTAGAGGCACTACAGGAACATGAATGCGGTCGGTTCGAAGCGCTTTGACTCTTGACCCTGTCTGGGAATTTTCGGTCCTGGGTAGAGAATGACCACAGAGAAATTTTTTTGACACATTTTGCCTCCATAATGTCAAAAGGAAAAGGTCAAGATGGGGCTATAGGTGAGATCCTAAACCCTGTGTAGGTCTGCGGCCTTTGCGATTGATGTCACACAGCGAAGGGCCGCCAGCGTATCCAACACAGGCCGAACCACGGACCTCATCAGCACCGGTGAGTCCAACGCCGTCGACACAAAGCTTCTGCGTCCATCACTTCTACTGAATACACTTACACTTTCACAAAAGGTTTCCCTGATAAATAAGCTAAAAGTGACCCAGTGCGCACCATGCTGGATGAGGCCTTGCAGGTAAACGAGTCTCCAGTTACAAAGTAATCTCTCCGTCGACGCACAACGTGATCATCTTTCATTCACACTGTGTTGATTTCAGATCTGCAAATCCATCTTCATTTCAGCTGATAATCCAGAAAATTATGCTTAAGATTATACAACTTAAAATGTGATCCACATGACAACTTTGACATTGTTTAAACATTATATATTAGGTGGTTTCTTGTGAAAAGAAAAGCAAAATGCAAGAAAAAAAAAAAAAAAAGACACTCTACCTAAGATGATATTTTACCAGTAACTTCTTAATCCACTTTTCCATGTGTTTAAGTTGAGCATCTGATAGTCAAATACTTGTTGAACATTTACTGATCTATTTGTTGACTTTTGAGTTATATTCACAAAATTCTCTCTACGTTTCTTGCTCTCATAATCGATAAACCCTAAAAACTCCTCAGGATGTTTTTTCCCCCCACAAGTTTATCAGAACGTGGTTTCCTCCAGACTCACCGAGCCCCTCTCCTCCTGGAGGAGGCGGCGGCGGCGATTCCGGGGGTGACCGGGCAGAAGGAGGCCGGCGAGAGCATCACGTCGTCCAGGAGCTTTGGTTCATCGTGGTGATGGGCGCCGTCGCCCTGCTGCTGCTGGCCGTCGTGTTGGGAGTCGTGCTTCACAGGGTAAAGAGTCCGGGCTCCTTTTCTGCTCCCTTCAGATGCAAAACCGTCACGTTGCAGCTTCATGTCCCACCAGGCCCTGAATAAACCCCCCCTCACCAGGGCGAGGCCTCCTCTGGTCGCTCTCCCCATGCAGAAGAGGAGCCCCATGGCTGTGTACCCGCCCAGCAACTCTGTCCTGGTGAGAGAAAACCTTTGTAGAAACTAGGTCGTCACAGCCTTTACAAAGGCGTCAAGACGAGTTAGTGTTGCTTTTTGAAACAATAGTTGGCTCTATTTCAGACGGTGCCCCAGAAAGTCAGGACAAAAACCTAAAACATAGCTTTAGATTTATGAACGCTTGCAACATGGCCTGTTTTCTTTCAAAGCACTCTCACATCCCATGAGCAACAGGATGCATCTCTGTGTTAATGTTACCGTTTTATGATTATTATTTGATTTGAAATAACTTCCAGTGTGACTCTCCCTGTTTCAGTTCGACACGGTGCCAGACACTACCGGCTTCTCCAGCAGCGTCACCCTGAAGGGATTCTCCATGAAGATTGAGGTAAAACTCCAAACAACTTGTATGTGTGTGTGTGTGTGTGTGTGTGTGTGTGTGTGAATACGGTGCTGGCGCGTGGAGCAGCATGCGACACAAACATGTTATTTCAACGTTGCATCATCGGCTTCAGTTTCTGTGAATTCGTTGCAGAGGGACATCGGTTGAAGGTCTGAATTTTCATTAGTCACATCATCATATCATGCACTAGAAATGTTTCTACGCTCAGACATGAATTTAAGTTTGTGTCCAATTTTAACCGATATAGCGACTGCTATAATTAATAAGTCAGACTTAATTGCCTTTAATTAAGTCCTCATAACTCCAAATTTGATCTTCTTCGTCGTCTTCTTCTTCGTCGTCGTCTTCTTCGTCGTCGTCTTCTTCTTCGTCGTCTTCTTCTTCGTCGTCTTCTTCGTCGTCTTCTTCTTCTTCGTCGTCTTCTTCTTCGTCGTCTTCTTCTTCGTCGTCTTCTTCTTTACGGGTGTTTCGTGTTCATTCAGGAGATTCTGGAGGCTAAATGCGAGCCCACCGAGGAGGCGGATGCAGGAGAGGAAGAGGGCGTTCTGAGCATGAACTCCCTGCGGCGCAGCATCAGCCAGGTGATCGACGGGAAGTCTCTCACCGGAGACGACGACGTCTGGGACCCCAACATCTCAGCCCACGACAGCGGGATGGTGAGAGACCCCAAAAATGTATGCTGAACATGTCAAAAAAACATACAAAATAAAATGATGTAAAGCACTTGAAAATATACAAATAATGTCGGTGAAAAGTTAAAAAAAAAATAAACAAAAATATTTGAATATGAATAGAAGTTGGAGCGTTCCCTATTTTGCTTTGCAGTTTATGGATGACGAGGAATTTGTGGACACCATCAAAGGCTTCAGCACTGTGAGGAAAGAGCACACGATGTTCACAGACACCAACCTGTGACCCAACAACAAACATTTGGGCCCCACAGCTCAGTCAGGAGGGCAACGGCATCAGCCATGATGAGGCGGGTCATCACAGGGGCTCGACGAGGAGAAGCTTCTTGTGACAAGATCCAGTGGAGGAAGAGGAAGAAACATCTCTTTATTTACACACAACTGGAAGAAAATCCATTTTATTGACATGAAGGAAGCAGCAGGACGAGCAGAATCCCATGGGAGATATTTAGTCTCCATATTCCACTCTGGTGTTCACACAGACTCTGAAACAGGTCCTGAATCATCCTTTCACCTTTGTGGACGATTTTGGACCTGATGAGGAAGACATGTAAACGTCAGCGCTGTGAAGTTGGCTTCCAGGTGCCATCGTGTTCATCAGAAGCTGGAAAAGCGTTTCTTTTTTTTTTTTTTTTAACCATGTACTTTCTGAACTCAAGCGTTTCAGACATGCTGCTCCCTCCACATGTATTGGCGCGTCAGGTTTTCTCTCACAGTGATTTCTAGGAATTGCTCATGGTGTTTCTAACGTGCAAATTATAAGACATCGGTCAAATAAGCAAAAGACATGTTATGTTTGTCTTTCCTATTTTGAACAATTTGTGAGATAATTTGGCCTCGGTATTAAATAATGTTCTTTGGGGGGAAAAAAAAAATCAAGTTTGCACAGCAAACACAGTGCAACTTTAAGAATTTCACTTGTCATTCTTTGCTTACCACAAGAGGGCGACTGTGCACCATCTTTAGGATAATAAGGTGAAAGAGATTTAAGCGTCACAAAGTAAACCATTCAAGCCAAAGTGTTTAAATATATAATTTCTTTTTATTTGAAATGTGTTGCAATGCAATAATGTGGGCACAAAACACTTGCACCATTACAGTCGAGATCATGGTTACAAAACATTCACAGAATAAATTACTATACTGCAGTACCACATGAGACAGTAAACATAACCCCCCCTAGCTAGGGAAATAAATTGCATTAGGTACATGAGCTTAATAAATGTACAAAATATTTTTCAGGCATTTAACAAAGGCAGCCTCTTGTTTTTTTTGTGTTTTTTTTTACTTGTTCGTCATGTATAAATATAAATCTCTAACCTGGAGTGATATGTTTGCTAAAATGGCCAGAGATCCTTCAGTGACACGAGGGCTGACAACCATTTCATTTTTAAACCATTGCTGATAAGATTTACAAACATTTTTCATCAATGCATTTGATTCAACAGACATTACAAAACCCCATTAAGCTTTAAAAAATATCAAATGCTTGTTTCCTTTCCAGTTTTCTTGATATTGCTGCGACATGCACTTTTCCCTTTAGTGTGATATTTGAACGTGTCTGTAAACAAATCACTAATCATTGGAAATGTGTTTTCTGCAGCAGCAGCAGTAAAGTGCATGCAGCACATGCTGGGTTGAAAATAGCTGGCATCTGTAGAAACATGTCACATACAAATATTTAAATATATATATTGTTTAGAAACAACAGAAAAAAAAAAGAAAAAAAAATCAACAAAACTTTACCTCTTACTTTTTTTGCAAATCGATGTGCAATCTACCCCAACACCCATTCCACCTGCTGGAACATTTTCCTTCTTGGAGTCTCCCAATCCGGTAGCGCTTTGCAATACAGCCCATATTTTACACTGAACTCAGTGGTTCGTCTCCAGAATGGAATTTGTTGGTTACTTCCCCAGAACTGAGTGGGTACCTTCAACGATTAGGCCACATTATGTATGAGGTGGCTAATAATTTACTAGTGCCTTCCTGAGACTTAATGGTTTACTTTTCTGAAACTTTCAAAGAGCTTAGTAGTTATTTCCATTGCGAGGTTCTGGAAAGCGACTAGAAAGGTCCTGGGAAGTAGCCAGAAGTTCCCTTAAAGTTCAAGGAAAATACTCAGTAAGGTAACAAGCGAGTTCCATTAAAGTTTTGGGAAAGTAACTACTAAGTTCCTGAATGTAGCCACCAAGTTTCAGAAAAGCTTCGGAAAGTACCTAGCATTGTCTGAGAGTTTCAGAAAGTATGGGCAGTTACATGCAGCGCGATCGACTTTGGTGACATCACTAACATTGCTACACTGAAGCAGACGCAGAACCAACACCACCTGAGCCACTACACAGGAAGCTTCTCCTGGGACGTTTTTTTTTTTTTTTTTTGCAAAACGCATCTTTGATCGTGTTTTATTATCATCACACAGGTGACATGAATCAAGTCCTTGCAGAAACTCTGACAAGGCTGAACATGTAAACCGAGTTGGGAATGTTTTATCTACCAGAACAAGAACGTTTAAAGTACCGACACTGACGACTGTACCTGAGACCAAACAACACCTGACCTGAATGTTTGCGTACCAACGTCATCTGTGATCACACACCGGCGATTCCCTGCAGGACTCATGGCTTTGATTTCACTCTATTCGCATAATAGTCGGCACAAGCCATAAGGAAACTCGGCAGCTGCGAGTAAAATATTTTTTTTAATGTTTTGGCTGTTTTTAATGTTTCATCCCAATTCACTTCACTGTCAACATTTCAGGCAGCACGTAGATTCTGACTGGATCTGAAAAGTGTAAAACTAGAATTCTAAGACAATAAAACTGGGATTTTATATATAGATGTTAAAATGCAACTGACTTGACTGGCTAAAATCTAGACTTAAACTATCATCGGATACTTTTACATTCAACTAAACGTAAAAAAAAAAACTATCAGCCACAACTACCCAACCTTCACAATCTTTAACCGAGTTACGTACATTTAGACTATTATAGTCTACAGCCTTTCAATGAAGGATTTCCAATTTCCTCACTAAATCTTTTAAATGTTTAGTCCGAAAACATTGATTATAATCACAGAAGCTTCTCAAATCATTTCCGTCATGGTGAAGTCATTGACTTTACTAAAGAGAAAACTGAGTGGGAATGTTGTTCACTAATGTTTCTCTTGAAAAACCAGAGGAATGCTCATTTAAAATGATTCCATTTTGACCACATTTTTCATCGTTTGCTGATGAGATCCACTCTGTGCTATATTCTGCAGAACTCCACCTTTGCACCATCAGGCCACTGATAAAGTGCAACTCCATCTGTCCCTAAAGCCAATGTCCTAAAACACAGATAACGTACGCAACAGAACAACGGTTAACGCCGACGTAAACTTAGTTAATAATAATACATTATTTCCCACCAATGCACATAGGAAACAAGAGGAATCTGCAGACTGGTGAACTAATCTTATGTGGAAGTGGTGAAATTGTTGGGGTTGACGTCACAACATCTAGAAAAATCGTTCGAATCCCTTATCTTGTTAATTAAAAAGAAAAATCTCTTATCCAAAAATATTTTTTTTCACGACTTTGATCATTTTTGTCCCTTTTTCAAACTGCAAACCCAGAAAACGTCTCATTTTAAACATTCACCTTCACACAGCCTGTACCTGAAACTAACATGCAACAAACAGTTTCTCTTAAAGTTTTAAATAAAAAGGGCTTCCTCTTTGATTTTGAGAGAGCTGAGTTTAAAAATCGTGCAATAAATCAGGAGGATAATCGATGCTTGATGCCTTCGACTTGCCTGGCACTCTTTCACAGATCACACCAGGATTTGTTTTTCCCTGTCAGGCAGCTGAGGGGAAGTGGATTTGATAGTCAAAGCAGGCTGCTTGGACTGCAATTCCCTTGCAGAAGCCTGCCGATGGATTTCAGCGGATTTTAAAAACACTTTTAAGGGTTGCTTGTTTTTCTCCAAAAGCACCTGGCTAATCAGGAAGTGAGGCGTTCAGGCTAACACTGATTACTGGCATCCACACATGAATAGTTACAGGTGCATCTCAATATATTGGAGTATCATCGAAAATTTCAGCAGTTCAGCTTGAGAAAAAAATGCTGAATTTGAATTTTTAACATCGAGTTGATGTTTCAAATGTTTATTTATGCCAGTTTGGATGATTGTTGCCTGTAGCTGCTGAAAACTCCAAATTGATTTCACAAGACATTAAATATTATTTAAGACTGAAATAATATTAGTAATAGTGCCACTTTTACTTTCTGCTTGTGGATCTTTTTACTACTGCACTTTTTCCTTCCACTGAACCTTCTCTTAATGTGCTTTGATACAAAATTCTGAACAGCAAACTTCTTCAGCAATGCCATTTTGTGGCTTACTCATTAGATGGAGGGTAAATTTGGTTTTTTCATAAGTTGTAAGCCATAATCATTGAAAACTCACAGAAACAAACGATTGAAATTGACCATTCTGTACGTAGTGAATTCATATAAAATGAGTTTCTCATTAGCATCGACTTACATCATCAAAATGTTTACTTTAGCATCAATTATTGAGATGCACCTGTGTGAAGTCACAATATAAAAACATGGAGCACTGAATGAATAAAAAAAAAACTAGCTAAATATTAGAACTTAAAAAGAACTACAAAAGACTAAGAGTTGTATCAAAAGTAAAGAATACGAGGAGAGAGGCAGAGCAGAAGGTACCACGAGGAAAACTGCGAAGAAAAAAAAAGGAAGGAAGGAAGGTTTGGATTTAAATCAGTTCCTGCGTTTTTCCAAAACTGAAACCCTCCTCTGCCGGTCGACGCTGAAGAGGCAAAAGCTTCCCGTCTGACTTTACGTGGGACAAAGAACTGTGGAGAGAAAACAAAATTGACAAACGGCTGGTGAGAATCGCTGCAGCACATGAGGCATCAAGAGGTGTGGAGTGTGGCAGAGCAGCTACAGCCGGGAGGAATGTGTGGTTAGAGGCGAGGAAACCCCCGATTACAGGTGAGAAGCAAACACACCAACAGCTGCTACGACAAGCCGGCAGAGTGAGGAGGAATTATGAGCGTGAGTGGGCTGTGTTTTTCAGAGTGGGTGTAGCACGGCTAGAAGCACCTGACAGCACAACTGGCACCACGGCGGAGAGCGACGGAGGGGCGGGAGGCTGATTGCTCTGGTTAAAAGGGAATATTGTGCAGACATGGAGGAAGATGAGGCGTTCAATGTCAATGAGCGGGGTTAGCCTCACGAACCTCGGGTTCCTCTGCTTTCATACGAGAGCTACCCGAAGGCGAGAGGGAAAGGAAGGCACATGTCAACAACAGTCACATTCACCGTTAAAGCTCACCGATTTATCGGGCTGGGGAAGTTGTGGAAGAAAAGCAGCAGAAACGCTGGCCACTGAATTTTATGACGTTCAAAGCAAAGGGGGAAGCTTATGAAGCAGGAGACCAACTTTTTCTAGAACCAGAACTGGAATAAGGTATCAATGACTCATCTAAATCCTGATCTGGGCATTTCTAACAACCAGCACGCTTCAACTATTATAATGTAGCAAATGTTGCTTGTGTGACTGCATTCATATTAGGATGACAACTGTGATTCCATTTTATGCACCTCTACTTTCATTAAACTATTAAGTTTAAGCAGTTGTGTTATTTGTGGTACTTCTAGATTATATAAAGTAGCAAGTCAATAAAAAACACAATTCGTGTCTTTTTTTTTTTCACACTTTGAAATCATCAATAAAATTATTTTGGCCCTATAAATTTAACAACAAACCCTCATTCCTGGTCCTGGACATTCTGTGTTTTTACTGTAACCAACCAACAAATTTAGCTTCCTCTCTTTATTGTAAGTTGTATTGTAACCTTTTGCTTGTTTATGCAACCAAATGCACAGCAGTTCCTCTTCGTTACGATTCTACTTTCTGTGTTCATATTTTAGCTGCGTCTGGAATCGACACGAATGGTCACTGGGTGTGGCCACAGAGTGAGACATTATGTCAACACTTCTGAGGAGACCTATTTCTTATTTGGGTCAAATCTATCAAACAGTGAACTACGATCAAAGCATAAAATACACTTCAGGATGGAAGTGAATACTTTTAACTTTTTATTTTGTAGGTACATGTGACCACTTAAATACGAATTAGTCTCATGGTTTTACCATATATTTTTTTCTTAATCTTGTTGCCTTGCTTGGGCAAAAGCCTTAAAAGTAAAAGACATGTTTACCTTTCAGTATGTAATCTGTTAGGAGGGCCGGTACCTTCTCGCTGTCATCCCTCATGGCATGAAGGACTGATACGGAAAGAGAAGGAAAGAGAGAGGAGTCAGAGACGTAAACAAAATCTGTTCCTCACTGGTTCACCGCTCGGTGATCTTGCATGTTCTTGTCCATGGACTCACTCTTTGTGAGGATCTGGAGGTCTTCTACAGAAGGAGAGCCTGCTTTCTTTTCATAGGGGATCACCGTGGTCAGATACTACAGAGAAAAATATGTACATACATTACAAACATGGGAACCTTTAGAAAAAAAATATACCGACTGATTAAATTTAACTTTAGTGTAATTTTGGAATTAAGTGTTGTGTTAAAGTTATGAAACATGCAAAGGATTTTTGTAGAAAATAAAGGAGGGCAAAAAAATATTTGAATACAAAAAAAAAAAAAAAAATGACTGGGTGATTGTATTTTGTCACAATGCAACCACAAACTTTAACTTGATCCATCTGGATTTTATGCAACAGACTAAAACAAAGTAGTGCATAATACGCGTTGGAAGATGCATTACTTTAGGTGGAAAGCCATTTTAATTTAATTTAATGTCAACTTCAAGACAATCTGATCTTGTTAAAAAAATAAATAAATAAATAAAACTCTGCTTCAGATTTCTGCACAAATTCATCCCCTACCTCTCTGCTCTGCTGTGACCCTTAATTTTGTTCACTAATATTCTCATTGAAGTTTGTGTTTGTAACAAGACAAAATATGAAAAGTACAGGGAGTACAAACACTTTTGCAAGGCACTGTAAGAAATTTTATTTTAAAGAAAAAGGGAAAAGACAAAAAATTAAATGCAACAAAAGGCCAAAAAATGATGGAGCAAAAAGAAATAAATAAAAAAGAATGCGCATGCCAGCTGAAACCCAGAGGTGAAAAAGCAGCACAGAAAAGAATCCGCAGTAGGAAGAAAGAGCAGGGGGCACCTGTTTATCCCCTCCTGAGTGGCCAAAAGTTTGACGGAGACCATTTTGAATGACATTGGAGAGTCCCTCCAGAGTGAGGAGCTACAAGGAGCGAGAGGAAGGAGGGAAAAAAAAAGAGATTTGGCGAGAGATGAGGAGGCTCTCTGTGACAGGAAGGAAAGGCGCTGGTGCTGATAAGATGGTGACTACAGTGAAAACTCTTCGGCCGGGTCATGCATCTCTTTTCCTAACTTGGAAATAGTGCGTGGTGCATCACACGTGTCGTTAACCTTCAAGCCATGATAATGCATTTATTTAGTGGGTTTTTTGAGAATACCTCCCTGCTGACTCACCGTGCCTGGTATGTGTGTGCTGTTTGTCCTCTGGCCGTTGGGCCCCGTCGTGGTTGTACTGCGGATTTTCTTCTTCTTGCGCAGCAGTTCGCGGTGCTCCTTCTGTTTGTTCTGCACGTCGATGAGCAGCGAAATAAAGCTGTTCTTGACCTGCACGTACGCAACATTTCAGTGAGCTACGGGAGGCGTTTGGAAAATACAAAGCAGAAAGGATGAAACTGACTGATTATCTTTGTTAATAGTTTTCAGAGCTTTTATTTCAATTAACAGAACTGACTAAAAAAGCAACAAAAAAGGATTCGTACTTCAAAATGTGAGATTTTTCACATTTTAATACATTATAGCCCCGACTGTTTGGACTTTGTGTAATAGATCAACATTACGAAGGCACCAAATTGTGAAAAGGAAGGATAATTATAAATAGGGAACCTCTGAAGGTAATCGATTGGACTGGATTTTATTGAGTGTAACAGAGTAAAAGGGGTCTGGAAACAAATTTAAGGCACATTTCTTAAAACATTTTAAAAGCCAAGCATCTTTTTTTTTTTTTTTTTTTACCTTTTTAAAATTATGTTGTGTTGATCAATCACATAAAAACCCAGTAAAATAAATGATAAAATTATTTTACTGGGTTTACTAGTATGCGATTTAATCCCTTGCAAAGGGATTTTTGCAAGGGATTAAATCGCATACTAATAATCAAACAGTTGTCCTTACTGCCTTGGTAATTGAGGAATAACATGAATTCTAGATACCATAAAATCTAATAATTTAATATTCTCAGTATCCTTGTATCACTCAAGTGGTTTTTTTTTTTTAGGTTTTGTCAAATCTACTCAGAGTGAATCATGACACAGAGACAAATGTGCAAATAAAGCTGCTGGCAGTTCTGACCTCACGGTGACAGAAGGCAGAGGGTGCTGCCGTCTGTTCTCACCAAACACAGGGTGTGTGTGTGTGTGTGTGTGTGTTGCTTAAAGGTCTCGGAGTGCTTCAAAGCTGCTCTGCTTTAGCAACATCTCTGCAAATGTTTCTGGTCGATCTGATTTTGGAGTGAATGTGCGATCAGATTTAAGTACCTCCTTCTCAAAGTCGAGCTCGTCTCGCAGCGCCAGAGCTTGGATCAGCTCCTCGCTGTAGCGGCGGATGGCCGCCTCCACTTCCTCCAGGGTCCGGCTGAGCTCCGACACAGACAGCTGACGAAGCCCTGCGGACCAAATGCGGGGCGGAAACGGGAAGAGCAGATTTAATGTAGAGAAGGTGCTCGGTGCAGGTCGAACCACAACAAAAACTAAAACATTTCTAAAAATGGTCATTTCACACTCATCCAATTTTAGCACATTTACAGAGACATGCATATCAAGCCGATTACATAACATTTGGGACGACACATATGCTGATTACATAACAACTGTATCACATGTGCACATTTAAAACACTTGCTACACAGAGAGTCCTATTAAAATTAATTTAGTTATTTAGATAATCCTAAAATTGTTTACACAGGCACATTAAAACAGTACAGTGGTTTTCTATTCCTGTGTGTGTGTGGGGGGGAGGTGTGTGTGCGCGTGTGTGTGTGTGCGTGTGTTTGTACGTGTGAGAAAGCAGGTACACTCACGTTCCTCAAAGCTGGTGTTGGAGCTGGATCGTTTCAAAGCGCCGAGGTCCTGAGAGAGCATCGACAAGTCGGACTGGGAAGGACTCTCGTCATCATCCGGGTCGGGAGATTCCTGCATCATCTCTTCAATCTCCTCTATCACCTATAAACACCACAACTTTCAGCCAGAAGCCAACTTCCATGACACTGTTGAGGGTGATGTGTCATGTTGCAACATGTTGTGTCATTGATTCATGGTGGGTATCAACATGGTCCAATATAGCACCTTAGCATTATCTTCTGCTAAATACCAAGTTAGCATTAGCACTTCAGCATTAACAAAACTAATGTTTATGATCAGATCAGAGGTTATGATTAGTGCAACCAACCTTTCAGTTTGCAGTGCCCACCATCTTGCTGAGGAATGATGTAAAGTAGCAACATGTAAGGAGATTCTAGTGAGGTCAGCGTGTTTATTATTTCACCACATCGTATGTTGATTCTGGGTGTGACATTTGCATTTGTATAAATCCAGAACAATAAACTGTCCCGTAATATTTATTTCTACATCCATATCAAAACTCTCTAAACATATCCCACTTCTGTGTTTGCTTTACTTCCCTGGCTTAGTTATGCGTCATTGAAGTAAACACATAAATCTAATTTAAGGAAGTAGCTAGTAAGCTGACAGCTAGTAAACATACAGAAAATAAGGATTATCTGCTGTCAGTTTAATTTCAATGTTTGTTTGTTTTTATTTCATTGTGCTGAAATGTTTCATTAAATTTATGTACTCAGAAAATCCTCACGCAATTTAAATTAATTCCTTTTTTTTATAGAGAAATATTTTAAAACAGATTTCTATTTATTTTGGTTTGGTTCCACATTTTGCCCACTTGACTCTCGTGAATAATCAGAATGAGGAATCAAACCATGAAAGCTCAATAGGTAGTAATCCACTCCTGTAGGATATTAATCACTGACACGTACACTGCCTTACAGTAGACAAGCAATTGAAGCTATAATACAGGCATCTACGTTGTAATTAAACTCCTGAATGTAAACAGTCTCTTTGATGGGAACCGATTGACGCATGGCTAATGTGAAATTTCCAGTCGCAGCACAAACATTGTGTGGAATAACCAGCTGCTCATAAGAACGAAAAACAAAGATTCACAGTTTGAGGAGGAGTGTGAATGAGCTACCTGTTCAGCGGTGAAGAGAGGCTCCTCGTTAATGCAGGACACAATGATTGAGTGCATATCCAGCTGTTCCCGCAGCTCCTCATCCTCGTCGTCGGACAGATCCAAAGACTGGTTATCCGTCTTCTGTCCCTTGGGAGGAGGAGACGGAGGCACAAATTTAGGCATACGATATTTTACCGACAAGACGTCAAACTGGATTTTAAATCCAAAGCAAAAACATGGACGAAAGATTTATATCAGAATTGTTGGATTCAATTCTGATATTGAATCCAAAAGAAACCTTGTTGGATTCAAGGTTTCTTTTATTTCTTTGTTGACAAGAACGGAAACTTTTGAGACTTTGTGCTACTTTGCTGCAATATGATGCAAAGTGGAAAAGAACAGAAAGGCTTCTAGAGCAGAAAAATGCAGTACAGGTAGGCTCACCAGAATAAAAGACCATTTCAGAGTAGCTAGTAATGGGGATGTTAAGATGAACCGACAATGTGCAAGATGCGAGCAGCTGAGAAAAAGTGCAGCTTTGGAGATCAATGCGTTTCCACCACCTTCCATCAATAAAACTCAATCTGTTTGATTACAAGATCCTTTACACTTTTATTTAGAACATGTTCCACTCAAATATTTGATTTTGAAAGTTCCTCTAAGATATAGGAACGGTTTGTGAAATGTTAAATTATGGGAATTAGTTTGATAAATGCAACTTAGTATTTTTATTTTTTTTTTCTTCTTGTTTTTGCCCTTTTTTTTGTCACACTTTGAATTAAACCAAATTGCAGATTAAGTGATTCAAGATGCACAATGACAGGCGTGGATTGTAACAAGGGGAGTGACCTCCTGAAATTAATCTCTTTAATTAGGCCAATTAGGAGCTAATTCTCTGCATTTGTGAGGCATCATTTGCAGCAATCTGCAGAAAGCGAAACACTAAAAAAAAGAGTGTGTACGTGCGTGTGTGGTACCTCTTGATCTTTGAGCTTGAGGGCAGGCAGGTGCAGGGACCGAGTGTAGGACGTCTTCCAGTCCACGGGCATCACGTTTCCGTAGTTATTGGTCAAAGAGTTCCACACCCTGAAAGGACGAATAAAAGAAGAGTTAAAGGTCAGAGCACAACAAAGAAGACTTTTTTTTAAGCTGCAGATGCAACAAGATGCGCTTCCTTCTCTTTTAATCATGACACAGCATTGCATGGTTGAATGCCGACCCCCTCACTACTTTCCTACTAATAGATCAGACACTCTGAGAGCGACTGATAGATCAACGTCTTCTGAATCACGCACAATGTTTCTGCAAAAACCTTCGAGATGTGTGTCTTTAGCAATAGTTTCAGCAACGTGGAAATCACAATGAAGGAATTCGATGAAATAAGAGCATTTTTCAGTTTTCAAACCTTCATTTGCATTAAAAATCAGACGCTATTGGCTGCTGCCTGCTGCATCTGTCTGATGCAAGTCGCTCAGCTGAGGCTCATCTTTGCCTCAGACTTACAGCAGTAGAGGAGGAAGCTGAGCTCTGAACACTGCTGCATGATGCTTTAAAACTAGTCATCAAGTATTGCAACACTTAAAGCAAACCTCTATGAACTTAACGAAGCAGGAGAACATTTTCTCTAAGCTTAGTCGGCACACGAATAACTGGAAACGCAGGAATACATGATCAGAACACGAGTCCCTTCTCTGCTGAGCAAAGATGGTCAGGAAAAGGGAGAGGAGTGTTTATTGAAAACCTCTCCACAGCCAAATGTGCCAAGTCAGATAGTCGTTTGTAAAGAAGATAAGAAGTTGATGATAAATGCTAAAACTGTGTCGTTAGGTGGCATGTTGTTAGAAACTGTCACCTAAGTAACCCCATGTGGGAATAGAGAGAAACTCAAAACATCCTGTTGTTCACCACTGACGAACAACAACAACAGTGATTAAATACGTGAGGCACCCATATGAAAATTTTGGGGCAATACCGACATTTATAATGCTGTTATGGTTGATAACCAATATTTTTATTTGGTCATGAGTTGGACAAAAAGAATTTTTTTTTTGTCCAACTCAATGTAAGAAACAAAACAATGTATTGTATTGTATTGTTTCTTTATAGGAACAATACAATACATAAAAAAAAAATGGCTAGCAATGGTCAACACCGATGTTAATGCTGATATTTTGGGTCTTCCATAGAATAAAATATGAGCTAGTTAAAGTATTTACTGTACATTGAGCATTTTTAAATAATCCTTTTTTTTTTCTGTTTCCGATGACAGAACATGGAAGAAGTTCGAAATCCAAACATTTTTTCCAT